>CAXKWD010000007.1:90461564-91661564 GCA_964059195.1 Ectobius pallidus | reverse complement strand
TAATATTTCACAATCATCAAATATTGTGTAGTAATAACTATAATGTAGGAACAAACCTGCTCGATATGGAATGATACTGCTAGCAAAGCACCAATACAGGTCTCCCCTTTTGAGTTTAATGGGCCCATGTAGCAGATACTATAAATTATGCCACATTTTAGAATTTTTTTTATTTAACTCAGACTGGGCAGGTGTTCATAATATTTTGTAGGTCGTTCTTTATGTAGGCCTAACTAACTTAATTTGGTATATGATAGCTACCTATAGAATGTAAATTTGGAGTTTTTCTAGTAGGCCTACTTATGTGTATCCCTTAATATCCTTTAAATAATCACATAATTTCAAGTGAGGAAGCTACTGTCTATTACATTTTCTTAAATTTGAGACCATATTGCTAAACGTAGACCACAATGATTAAGATTTAATTTAAAATTACTAAGTTAATTTTAAAATAAAATCTAATTAAAATTGTAATGCAAATTTACAAATTTATATATTTAATATCAAAGTAGGTCCTTTGGCTCACATAGGTCTATCTTTAAGAATACTATTTCAGATACTTTTAAGTAAACATTTAAATTCGAAACATCTTCCTCACTTCAAGTGACATTATGACGTTTTAATGGACGGCATAAATTCCGTGTGGAAAAATAAAAAAATAAATATTATATAGATCTAATAAGTGTGCTTTACACCAAATTAAAGCTACTCTTAAATAGTCTGAATGTGCAAAATTTTATAAAAATCTGCATATTTCATCTAGCAACGACGGGAGCTTCGATTCAAGGAATAGTGTCATACGAAGCGTGTATAAGTTGTTAGAAATTTATTATAAAAATTGAGCAAAATTCAAGCCTATTCCTGATTATGTAAATTATAATTTCGCCTCCTTAAAATAATGATGCGAAAGAAAAAAATGTATCAGGTGAAATGATTGTCTACACTACCTTCGGTATTGACATTTAATTTAGTTTCTTTTGGATTAATTCTGTTGCAAGTTTCGATTTGAACAATTTTTCAGGAAAATTTTTTAAAAAAGCTTTACTACTCTTTCTTTTATCCTGAAATCTTTTCTTTTGCGATATAATTACATCAAATGTTAGAGGGTTTTATGTCATAATGATGCACGTAAAAGGCAAAAAACAATAATTAGGTTAGGTTACCAGCACTGGGTACAGGTCGATGTGTCCATTATGATTGGAAGAATGTGAGATTGATGAAAACCATCTTAGAAAAAGCTAAAAGATATAAGTTACAGGAAAATGTTTAGTGAAGAATTTCTACTGTTTCAAATAATTATTTGATTTAATAGATATAGATAGACCACGCCCACTACATAACTAAGACTAAAAACCTAACAGGAAATTACTTTTTAACTATGTATGCAGACGACACTTAGCATTATGTTGGGCAAAAGATTTGAACAAATTGAGTGAGCAAGTCAGCAAATTTTTAGTAGAGGCAAAATTTAATTTTGAAGAAGTCAATTTAATGCTAAATATTGATAAAACAGAACTGATGTGTTTTAGCCCAAAAGGATTTGGGCAGCATCTAGAGGTACAGAATAATGGTATCAGTATTAAGAATACGGCAATTTGTAAATTTCTAGGTCTCCATATTGATGAACATTTAAGTTGGGGACACCATATTGACCAACTATGCAAAAAGATGTCGTCAAATATATTTTTGCTTAGAAGAATTGCTTATTATCTGAATTCTGTTTCATTAAAGGCTGTATATTTTGGCTGGACTACCATATTACCAGAAAGAGATTAAATTTCACTAGTCAAAGCCCCTATGTCATAGGAGATAGTTTCTAGAACTTGCTTTCGAAAGAATTAAAGGAGCTCACAGGGAACCTTCTTAAAGCTTCATTAAAAGCTTGGCTTATAAAAATTTGCCCTTATTCACTAGATGACAAAAACACTCTGCTGAAAATCAATAAACAACATAGTGATCAGATTTACCGTTTTTGTTTTGAGTTTGGACCTTATTAGACATTGGCTATTGTATATTGTATTTGGCTGTATTTTATTTTGTTTGTAACACTAATTGTATGGTATGCATTATTTTATAAACATTGACACGGTTTCATGTATGTTTTGTACATATTACGAACAATAAAGCATTTCATTTCATTAACATATTGTTCTAAATATTCGCGTACGTTCAGCTGGTTTTATATAGTTTTTTTTCTAAGAAGTAAGAACATTATTTTAATTCCCTTTCTAGACGCCTTACTGAACGAGTTAACCTTCCTGCTTTATTTACGGGACTTTTCGTGTGATGAGCTATCCTGAGCTTTCTCACAGGAAAATGAAGTCTTAAATTACTTACCTCTATTCGTGTGACTCGACAGCACTATAATGAACCCTTTCACGTGATCCGAAACGCAAGTAATGAAGCGTCGCTTCTATAGACTTCGTATTACAATAGCAAATACTAAAGACAACAGATATTACTCAACACTTTCAACCCAACCTGAACAATATTTCAAAATTAAAGACACCGCCTGACATGTAATGGTTATCTTAAATTAAGATATAATAAAAGCTGTTACTGTTCTTTGATTGCATGTTTCAACATGATATATGACTTGGCATTTTATTTCGCCTCCTTGTGTATACATTGCATTTAAATTAGCCCACGCTGATTAATCTACTAGAACACCGCGATACATAGTTAAACTTCCCTTAATGTTGTTCTGCAGTCGATTATTTGCATTTTAGAACTTTTCCTGTAGAGCTGATAAACGTTAAATTACATCAAATTACAAGCACTTTCATAAAACTTTTACTTCATGTGGGCTGCTTTTAATTACATTAATTATTGTGTGGTTTAGAAATTATAAACAACTATTATTCATAACGCTTGTGCCAATACAAAGGCGAGTATATTGCGATCCTTGTGCGGGAAGAATGTTTTAACAGAATTGTGGGAAAGTTCTATTTCCGAGATTCTGTTATACATTTCGTACACAGGTGTTGCATAGAATTTTTTCTGTGGAGAAAAGCCTGAAAAATGCTTACTATTTTATCTTGATACACTGCCTCCTTGATCTCATGCATGATCACTAGGGTTCCTATTTTACGGTGATTAAAAATGTTAAATTTTGGTATAAATGTTGGGTTAATTTCGGTGCTATTTTGCATGAAAATCAAACAAATATACGACTCATGCGGTGCAAAATATTGCAAGAGATAACAAATTAAATTGAATTTTAGGTCTTAAATTTTCTATATTTTAACAATATTTATCAGTAGCCTATTAACCCTGTTGTGTAGATAAACTGGTGTAACACAATCTCCCTGACTTACTTGTATCGAGGGTGTATTCAGGGTATAATTTACTGGGCACCAAATACAGCTACTTTTGTGTCGAAATAAAATATAAAATAAATAAACTACTCTAAATTCAAGTAGGTCCTTCTAGAGCAGAAATCAAAATTAGAATTTCCAGTACCCAGTTCCGGCAAGTTAACTGCACTCATCCTACAGGAGCATCATTATATCAAACCTAACATCAATGTCAGAAGATAAGAACCCATGCATGTCTATATATCACATTATTTTATTTTATTTTTCAAATAAGTAATTTATTTCTTTAATTCTTTACTCATATAGCCTATCATTGACATACATGCCAAACCAAAATTTACTTCGTATTTTGTTGTAGTAATGTGCACATTTTAATATAAATGGGGTCATTTTATGAATTTCATTCTTAAAGTTGGCTCAGATCTGCAAATCTTTCTTTTGGTGCATATTATGTGCATAATTATTATGTTTGAAATTTATTTATGAAAATTTTCTCAGCCTTGAAACACTAGTAACTTATTGGATAGGCCTATTGGTAAGATAGGATATCCAATAAGTTACTAGTTCTTCAAGGATGAGAAAATTTTCATACACTTAATATTTATCAGCACTAGAGGAAAGAAGAATTAAATTCATCAATAGACATATTATGTTACTAACAAGCCTTATTGACAGAATTAGACCATGTTCAGAATCACTGGAATAAATAGTGACTATGAAAAAATATAATTAGTGCAACAATCTCAACTTTTACAAAAAGATGGTTAGCACTATATTCCGCTGACCCCTTCATATCTGTCCGACTTTCCATAAGAATATAATTTAAGCCCTTTTACAAACACCTCGAGATTTTGTTTGAAAGGGAGAATTTTATATTTTTAAAAGAATTTCCCATTAAAAACAAAAACTTTGTAAAACCCAAAATTTCGCGTTTATTCACTAACGTAAAACGACAATATTTCGGTCTAGAAGTGTTTGAAACAAGAATAATTAATCACTTCATCAATGGTAATAACCACAATTCGTGAATCCGTCACTCAGGAAAACTAGGTAGGTCATTCCTAATGATCACAAGAAGGCAGTGCTTAGTGGCGATCGATCACTTTCGCCTGGCAGTTTCACAGATTGTTACTGCTCATTGTGCTTGCTCTTGTTTTCATTTGTTACTAAAAATTTAGCAGCTGTGCAACTAGAAGCATGGTTCTTAACTTCTGACATTGATGTTAGGTTTGATATAATCACGCTCCTGTACGATGAGTGCGGTTAAGTTGCTGGCACTGGGTACTGGAAATTCTAATTTTATATGCAAATGAGAAGTGTCCGTTCAAAACGCGTTAAGTCCACCTCCGATCGTAATGTAGTTTTTTGCGGATTCGCATTCTCTGAGGTGTTCTGCATGATACTTTGTTTCAAATCGCAACCTTTCCCCGTTAAAACTGAGCCTGAAATATAAGGTTCGATGCAGGTTCGCGTTAAGTCCAGAACTTGGTTCAGTACAAATTACGTTGAGTCCACATTTTAGCCGCGATCACGTTCGAAACAGGTGGTGCGTTGAACTTTACGACGTCTTTGTTGCAGGTGTTCTTCAAATGAAAGTGGCATTCACCATACGCCGAAATAGATGTAATTAGCTGTCAATAATAAAAGAAGAGGAGCATGGATTTTCCATGATTTAACATGCTTAAAAAACAGATTTTTTTTTAAATTTTCACAACTTGGTACTTCGGCAATAGTTCACTTTATATTAGTGCGATCAGATGTGATTGTAATTCTTAAATAAAATACTAACTTTCATCTTTTTAAATTATTTTTATTATTGTGTTGGGTCAAAACGCGTTAAGTCCGTTACTTTTGAAACTTTAACTATTAATAAAATATGTAAATTAAAAGAATGATTTGACACACCCAATACATTTAACTACATATTAATTTCTGATTCTGATCAGAAAAAAAATATTGCAAATTCGTTTCATAGTTCACAAACAATTTTCCGTCATTCCTCAAACATCATTATTTGTGGACTAAACGCGTTTTGAATCGACGCTCCTCAAATGTATTCCATAATTGAATATTTATATTTAATGTCCTTGTCCATGAAAAAGTCGATCCCTGATAATGGACTATGTGATGTATCAAAGTGTCGAACCGACACTCCGGGGAGTTCCGGCAGCATTGTTTCACAGGCTAATAGCGTGATATGGAAACATACAAACCTATGTACAGACGAATGCTGCCCTTTATTTATGTTACCGTAGCATACAGAGTTCATGTGAATAGGTCATTTTGAGAAACTAAAAAGTCAATTTCAACTGTTTTCACTTTGTAAATGTTTTGAAAATTACACACGTGGTTATAAGCATTCAATTAATATTAAAAATGCGTTCTGTTTGTCATATCAAAGAATTAATTCTACTATTTTAGCAAGGTACCAGTTACGCAGAATAATAGAAACATGTTATGTTATTATCAGGCTTTAAAACTTAGTGCCCGAACCCACAGAGGGAGATGATTCCGGTTACCAACAACCTGAGTATAGGGGGTGGGGGTTGATTGCGTAGGCTGATAAGACAGCAATTGATAGTAGTACTGAGAAGTGAATGCGCTTGTGGTACGGTGCCTCTCAAATTGGTCAACAGTGTACCTTGTCATTGTGCGTGTTTAAATTTATAATACGTGTTCGGCATGCCGAAAGTAAACTGTTCTAAAACGCAAACATATATTGAAACATTTGGGAGGGACACAAACAGGAGAAAGTATCGTTTTGCATGCTTGTAATGTGAGTTTAGATAATGAGAAGTTATTTTGTGGTCTTCCTATATCTGTATTAAGGTTTGTTTACTATCACGTGAACTAGCATATGGTAGCTAGGGCATACGCCGAGCAAAGTCTGTACAGTACGGCAGTGGCGGCTATTCAGGTGAAGTAGGTGAAGTAGCACTTCACCAGTATTTTTCCTTTACAATACGTATTTTTAAAGTTTATTTCCCATATCTCGAATGTTGGTTTTTACTATAAATGCATTTATGTAATTTTGTATTGCCCGCCACGAGTGATGTTAAAGGAGGAGGCGCCAGAGAGCTCTCGAGTCTTGCAAAGAAGCACGAAGCAGCCTTGATTCACTTCCCCTGTTCCATGGGTAGTCTGGTCCACTAAAAATGATGCTAGCTGTTGCTGCAAGCAGCATTTTTCTCGCTTATCCCACGTCCATGCTGAAGGGATCAGACTACCCACGAAGGTGTCGTTCTTCGGCTGCAAGATGCGCGCGCCGCGCGGTTACCACAGAAAGCTGCTACTATGACAGTGTGTGGCGGGTTTCATACCTACTCCTCTTCTGCTAGCTCCATTAATAACAAAGCACCAATTTCACTTCCTCTACCCGTACCAAAGGTAATAAATGTTCGAAATCAATGTTTTTAACATAAATACCTGTTTTGAATTCTCCTCTGTCCAATAATATTTTCAGGAACGTGTCTGTGTGGCTTGAGAACTAAACATCGTGTATAAATAAAACGTATTTGGATTAGATATCTTCTGAGGAGATTGACGACTTTTTCTTACTTTTATACGGTATCCTTATACTTTGAAGGGTAGTTATAAGCCAGCTATCGTTTGTACAAACTCAGGCTTTTAAGTCTTACATCTTTGGGCGAGGCTAGAACAGACTTTCATTCTTCACGATTTTATAAAAAAAAAACTAACAATTTTTTTAAATTTTCCACACGATTTGCATAGACGCTAAAGAGCTAGAATTTTTATTTTTAACAATTTTCAATTAATTATTTAAAAGGTGTTTATAAACAACCATATACTTCATTGAAGTATGAACGGTAGAGGAGCTTGGATTCTTTCTCATAAAATTAAATATCATTAACGGAAAAAAAATCATAGGCGTTCGATTCTATAGCACAAAAGTGAGGCATAAGGATGAGACTAGAAGTTAATTTATTTAATGTGTGTCACCATATACCAAGACTACTGTGTACTGTGATGAAAGCCCACTGTTACGTGTCACAACACTGAACCATCTTCGGAGATCGTCACCGATAGGACGCCATAGGACGACAACGTTGAATCACGACGTTTCATTCCTACAATGCATATTTTTTCATAGGCAATCATACGACATGTGACATATTAATCATTGCATATTAATGCCTTGTAACCAGTAACGAGCTGAAGTTTATCAGATAAAATTGCATCTTTCCGACCCTTGCAAGCATATTAACTTATAAGATAAACAACAGTCATTGGTCGATATCCGAGGCATTGCTAAAGATTATTAGTCAATTTCAAGTCCGCATCGCATGAATGGAATATTCTAAATAATCTGATTAGGAGAATAATAATTACGATAAACATCAATAGATTCGCGGCGGAAAAGCAGGATCGAATTTATCTAATGAAACTCATAATCCCGATTGGGATTTATTAAGAGTATTCCATGAATAAAATGTATCAGATTTTATTAATAATAACTATATTCTTACATGCATTGTTTAAAATCAAATCATCATTGTGCCAGCTGTCAGATCACGACGTAGGCCTACTAAATGAAGGATCAAAAATGTTGCCAGACAAGTATCTTATTTAGCGAATATTTCAATTCAGAAAGAACCTTTACTGCAGCTAGAAGAAATGCAGCCGTCCTATGATGATATCACCGACAAATTTGCAGCCATAAAGGACTATCGAAGGATTGATTTGCTATACAAGACATAGGCCTAGGTGAGTTCGGTTATTAACGTAAGCATGTGGCATTTTTTTTCCTCTTCACCTAATTTTCCGGCCACGAGCCGCCACTGCAGTACGGTTGCTGTTAACATATTCGATCGGGCACTAAGTTTTTAAGCCTGGTTATTAGCAATGCAACTTTTATTTTTTGTGTCTACAAAAACACTATAAACAAACATAAACAAACATGTTTATGGAGTTCCCTTCAAATTTTCAATGTCGTTACAGGTTCTTGCCACACTTCATTAACTCCTGTTTATTTTCTAACGTATTCTGGATGTGTATTTTCTTGAGTATTTTAAAGTGTTCCTTGTAGTGACATGCTATTCTTCACGTCAGTAATAATTAAATGACTTTATCGAAGTCATATTATTCACAAATTACCATCTTCCGTACAATGGTGAGAAAAAGATAATTATTCTGCTCCTCTTAGTGTAGTTTTCCAGAACATTTTTTCAGCTTGTTATTAGTTTACAAAAATATATATTTACTGGCAAGAGGACGTCTGATCATACTCAGCAACCAACCGTATTCCTGACACACGACATGTATATGATAAGCAGGCTTTAAAACTTAGTGCCCGATCGAATATGTTAACAGCAACCGTACTGTACAGACTTTGCTCGGCGTATGCCCTAGCTACCATATGCTAGTTCACGTGATAGTAAACAAACCGCAATACAGATATAGGAAGACCACAAAATAACTTCTCATTATCTAAACTCACATTACAAGCATGCAAAACGACACTTTTTCCTATTTGTGTATAATAGTCCCTCGCAAATGTTTCAATATTTGTTTGCGTTTTAGAACACTTTACTTTCGGCATGCCGAACACGTATTATAAATTTAAACACGCACAATGACAAGATACACTGTTGACCAATTTGAGAGGCACCGAACTACGAGAGCATTCACTTCTCGGTACTACTATCAATGACTGTCTTATCAGCCTACGCAATCACCCTCCACCCCCTATACTCAGGTTGTTGGTAACCGGAATCAACTCCCTCTGTGGGTTCGGGCACTAAGTTTAAAGCCTGATGATTAGATACTATTTTATTAAATTTTTATATATTCCGTAGCATACTGATCCAATTTATGCTTAATAATTTGTCATCTAATTTGGTACCGTATTGTTTATTTTACCTGTGTGTTTGTCAATTGGCAACATTTAATTGAAGAAAGTAGAAATTTTATGTACACTATTATATAAATTACATTCTAACATATTTACTAATAATTTATGTGTAACTTGAATTTATAAATCCACGAGAAAAATGGAACAATCAGTGTTTAAATGGCTGAGAATGTACAACTAAACACTGGCAAGTTACATACACTTTACACCGCCTTACAGCTTCGTTTAAAAGATGGCCGATATCTGTAAGAGAAGGTCGTTTGGCAGATCTTTCAGATTGAATTTTGAAGTTGAGCATTCAGTTTAAGGCAAATAGTTGGAAAATACCCTTAGCTGCTTTGACATTAAACAATTGAAAAAAAAAAAACTTTCTTCCTAGAAAGCTAGAGTCAGACTGAGTCATCAAGCGCCTGGTGAGTCAGTGGAAGAATTTAATTTGTTACCGCCACGTTGCCATGGTAGCTCAAATGACAGAGCAGCGGTATGGAGAGCCGAACGTCTGTGGTTCAAATACCGGCTAAGGCATTCTGCTCTACAATGTCTCTTTCCAGCGCAGAGGTAGCTACAGATCCAATATCTGTCCTTTTACATGCCAGTAAATCTACTGACGTGGGCCTGTCACATTTATGCACACATAAATGCCATCGACCTGGGCCGGGTTCGAACCCACAAACTTGGGCACAGAAAGGCATGCGCGATACTAACTGCGCCACCCAAGCCGACTCTCGTGTTATTAAAATTGTAATAACTGGAATACGAAATTTAAAATGCATCATCAAGCAAAACGTTGTAGGGCATACATTGTTTTAGTGTCCATATGCAGCTTACATTATGATTCGATAGCTGTGTTCAATGATTAATGGTTTTTTATAAAAAAAACTACTGGTATAAAGATGATTTAGTGTACACTTGTACAGTCCTTGTGAAATTATATATATATAAAAAATTTTACTTAAGCTTATGTGCGATAAAATTAAAGCCATAAAAACAAAACGATAAACTCATGACCAGGGCCCGGATTCTGATGACCTAAAATCGTTTGAAAAATGACCTATAAAATGACCCCAAATTTTAAAGAAAGTGACATAATAATAAAAAAATTTACCTAAAAACTGACATTTTATTTATAAAAAATTATTATTGTATACACAAAGTTATTGACTAGTTTGTACATAATTGTAAAAACTGCAAATAGCTGTAATGTTGTGAATGTTCTTTTCTCACGGAAATTTATACTGGCACTGAGGCACTGGTGAGTCAAAATTCCGAATTTCATTTTGTGGTCTGCCGGATTATATTGTTTATTGCGGGTAAACAGTGGTTTGCACTCTCAAATGAAAGCAGGTGGCACACTCTGGTACCAAGTCAATCTAATAACAATTTTAATATAATAAAAAAAATGTTGGCGTTTCTTTGATTCTCATTTCCGACTGAGACATGACAACACTTTAACGCCGAATTTTTCCTTCTTGCATTAAACAAACAACACATCAAAGACAGCACCGCTAGCGACGAAAAATAGTTAATACACTCAATGTAAATACATGAAAATGACTAATAAAGGAAGCAAATGACACGAAAATGACAAAATAATTACATAAAATTGAAATAAATTCCCTAAAAATAGAAAATTGCAAAAAATGACAAAAAAGACCTAGTAAAAATGTATTTATATAATCTAGAGGCCATAATTAGGATTTATCTGCAAGTTGGCAATGTCTATGTAGCATCAATAAAAAAAATGACATGTCATTAGAATCCGGGCCCTGGTGATGACTATAGACACTTGTAATTGGTTGAAATCCACATGTTCCTATATTGGATTAGTCACTGATTCATGAGCTAAATAGTCATTGTGAGAATTCAATAGACATCATAAGTTAAGATGTGACTCTTCCAGGCCATTTTTACTTTCTCGCTTATACGGAGTATAGAGAAAGTATTGTGATCGTGACAAAAAATCGAAGTCGAGATAACACCGGGAGAGCATGTTTCATGAAGCCTAGAAACCGAAAAAAGTATTTTTGGAATGACGTCTGTCCGTCTGTCTGTGGACAAGCACAGCGGGTAAACGGCTCGTTATATTTACTTCATTTTTGAAATAAGGACTTTTTCGAAATTTTGTCGAACCGCCCAGAAATTTAGCTTTACAACTGAAATATTAAGGGGACTTTTCATGAAAACTTTTTTAATTTTTTTTTTTATTTTTGAAAAAATGGCTGTAACGATTTTAATAAAAATTTAAAATTGGAAACTCTTATCTATGAATAATAAAATGGCTAAATCTGTATTTCTGCAAAAATGACTTAAGGGGTACTTTACTCATATCCATTTTCAGTTTTTCTAGATTATATCCATTACAGTAGGTGATACATGAAAACCTACCAGAATAAAGTTGTAGAGAAAATTAAAATGAACATTTATTGTTTAAAACATTTCTTTATAAATTTAATAGATATCAAGATAAAAACGAAATAAGTACAGCTTAAATGCTAATTTCAGAACATACATATAGGCCTACTATAGAAAACTATAGGCCTAATGTACTTATTGTTGTGAAATGCAATCAGTTTAGCTCAGTCGCAATGAACACACTAACCCAATTACAGCGAGGTGGTAGGCCTATGGACTAACAGGGAAGAGGTCCTGAGTTCAAATCAAACCTCGTGGCCGCCCAAAATACCTTGGGTTTTTCATGGTTTCCTCGTTCGCAAAAGCAAACGCCGGGTTTGTAGGACTTGCTTATTTTCCATAACTCATCGCCGCTACGTCACTGGATATTATAATCGTTTAAACTGAATGCCACATACGAAGACATCACTAAACAATAGAAACAGATGACGCGAATGAGTTGTTACAATAGACTAGGCCTAATGGTTCACGCAAACATACTAAACACATTACATGACCTACAATGCACTTAAAGCGTGCAATATAACCTAAGTAGTAGTAGCAGTAGGACCGCCGGCGTGGTCTTGTGGTTAGCGTCAGATCCGTCGGTCCGGGTTCGATTCCCGGTACATCTTTGGATTTTTCTGAGGTAGAGAGGTCTGTTAGGGGTGCACTCAGCCTCGTGATTCAAATTGAGGAGCTACTTGATAGAGAAGTAGCGGCTCCGGTCATGGAAACCACCATTAACGGCCGTGGGAGTCGGCATGCTGACCACATGCCCCCAACCCTGCCATCTGCCTGTGGTAGATGACGCACCGGTCGGTTGGTAGATCAAATCCCTCAAGGGATGTAGTGCCAGGGAGTTTAGTTTTAGTATAGCGAAATTCAAATGTAAGCCGCCCCTTAAGCTCCGTCCATTCAATATTCACATTTGCATTTACTGTGTGATGTATTTTGTTTCTGAGCGAAGCAGAGTGACCAACTGTCCTTGTATACTGTCGCAAGTGCCTTGTATTCACCTCTCATATAGCTAAATAATGCATAACACTAACCACATAGTTAAGTGCGCGAAGCGGAGGCGGCAGCCGTAGCGAAGCGCCCTTGCATTTTCGAATAATGTACGATACACTGTTTATAGGTTTTGAAAATGTGGCATATTATATATCCCGCAAGGTTTGTCAGACTATCACCTCTCGTCTAGCGGTGTGACGTCATACCTCCAACGTCCAATCACGAGTTTCTTCATAATACGAGGACAGAAGAATTCGCTAGATCGTGGTAGAAAAGAAACTGTATCAGTGAGGGTGGGTTGGGTGGGACCGATTCATCCCAAGGTGCGACTTATATTTTAAATTTCCCGTAGTAGAAGTACTAATAATATGCAGTTTTACTGCCATTGACTATTATTATTACTATTATTGTTATTATTATTATTATTATTATTTCACAGTAAAAGCATTGAACATAAAGATCGACCCTGAAGCTTTCCGTCCTAGATACTTGTAAGTTTATGAAAATGTATTAAGTAAAATTTAATTGTCTCTTTAATTTACTTTTTTCTGTACTAGCCTTTAACACGTATATGCGAGAAAGTTTGTGCAACATATTTTTGCACCATTTATTTATTTATTCGTGGGAAAGCAGGCAAATCCTTCTGAAGGCAATAAGAAGGTATATAATAGGCGATGTCATCAAGTTTGTTTATCACAACAGTATAAATTATCGTAGTCCTACCACAAGGAAGCGAGAAATAATTACAATATCATCAACATCATCTATTCAGAATGAAAGTCTAATTAACCGTAAATGAGTCTATAGTGCGCCCTTTCATAGCTGCATTTTTAAGTATTCTAAGCACTTCCTTATTTAGATGCTTAAAAGAGAGGAAAGGCGGAGTGGAAAGAGGAAAGTAGAGATGTACGTCTTCTTGCTTAATGCTATACAATGGTGCTGTACCAGCTGGCAGCCTCATTAAGCGCTACTGATACATTCCTTTCTTCTAAGACTACAAAACAAGACATGTTGCTATTACACAGCAAAGATTTCACACAGCAGAAATTTTAGTGAAAATTTCACAACAAAGTGGAAACGAGCGCCTCCTTCCCTACCTACTATATAGGATTGTGGTGAGAATGAGTCTTTTTCATTACCAACGTACAGCATATTCGCTATACTGTGATATTTGATTAAATCCAGGAATGGTGTACAGAATCCGATTTTCAGGAAGTTTCCTTGTTATTATTAAATTTGTAATTCTAGGAATGTTCTAAAGACTACAAACAAATATACTATTAGGCTTGTGCTTATTTTGTGTGAGCTTATGCTACAAAAAAGGTTTGGGTAGGTTTGAATAGGTAGGCCTAATGAGAAATTTGTGAAATTCATAATTTTTTCTCAGAAATGTTTTGCTCTACAACTTCGTAATCTGACATGCTCTTTCTTGACTACTTCTACAAATGCGTACTATTCTAAGAAATAATCACACTGTTACGGTAACGGGTAATTTAATATCGTTACAATATTTCTGAGTATTCTTTTATTGATCATTGACTTAACATTATTAGTATTTTGTAAAGAAACCAATGTACTCGTAAAAGAAAATATGAAAAATCCCCTCAAGGTTGTTTTTATAAAAGAATTTACACTAGATATTCCAAACACCGTAAATGATCTTCTTCATATGATATTTACAAATAGATACAAAAAAAGAATCATTGAGAAATATTAAATTTGTGGAAATTACTCGTAACTGTTTAATTAATTCTGAAAACATTATGTAATTGCAGAAGTAGTAAATAAAGAGCATATAAAATTACAAGGTTTCAAAACAATTCATTGCTGAAAAGATGAATTTCATATATTTCTTAGTACTCAAACCTGCATGTCCCCCTTTAAGAAATCTAATTACATGAATTTTTTTTTATTCTTGGTGTACTTTTTTACAATAGCCTACACGAACTCTGCCATGCCATTATTATTGTTATTATGTCTAACCTATCCTTTGTTACATTCTCTATCCGTACTATAGGTAAAGAAATGCAATAAACAACTCAAAAAACTAGCATGCATTTTTTAATTATTACTCACCAGACATTTGACTTAGACTACCCTACGTCGTTCAACAAAGAATGATGTAAAAATCGGAGTATAGAATGTTTTATAAGGGATGATTCTTTTATTATATTCCTGTTTTTGTAAACAAGTTCAATACAACGAAAGTAGTAGCTTATTTCCGATTAAACTTGAAACATATTACCTTTCATTGCTCTATTACTATATGTACATGTTATGGACAATGAAGTAAAGTAGGAAATAACGTTATTATCCGGGAATTTTAATAATTTTTCATTACTACCCTTTATTTATAAACTGTTTTTGTAAACAAGTTCAATGTAACGGAAGTCTGGCTTATACTTTCGAAGAATAAAAAAAGGCAAATCAACGTAAAAGAAAAACCAGGAGGGGGGGGGGGGCACGGCCCTGGATCCGCCACTGTGCCGCTGAGCACATCAAATTGGATCTATACAGGTTTCACCTAACCCCCCCCCCCACCCAGTCATATTATTTCTCCACTGCTTGTTGATACTACTGCAATTCGAACACCCAAGCAAACCGGTATCTTCAGAGTCTCACAGGTCTTGAACCTATCCCTAATTATGAAATCGTTGTTACAATAGTTACAACGAGAAGTTCAACATGAAACCAAACGTAGAATTCTTCAATTAATGCAGTCACGATGTATTGGATGCCTGAAAATTCTGTAAAAAGATGTCCGTGAATTAAGCCAGGAACCTTAGTACGGCAGTCCATAGGCTACGACAGGACCCTCATGAAATGTGTTGCGAGAAAACTTAAGATCCATGCTTACAGTAAATAACAGTTACAGTTAGTTTCTTTATATCACCTTAATTTTTTTTTTTAATTACCGTAATTAGGATTTATTATTTTCATAATTCGTACCACATAAAAAGTTTATTTTCTCTTAACACTTCTTCTAGTTTTTATTACGAATAAAGGCAGTGGTGGCCTAATTAAGCGGAAAAAACATTATCTTTTACAGTAATTACTGAACTGATTATTCCACACTCCTGGCAAATCAAGCAGAGAAAACCGTCTTCAAAATTACGTTCAGGGTGTTCAGTTATCAGCAGGTAGCATTCTACAGCTACGGTTGGAACCTAGCGAAGTCGGTTTTAATAAATAATGCGGAAACTGGCAAATCCACTAGAAATAATCCAGATAATGTTGGAGTTTAGAACCCATATAAAGCAAAATAAATACGGTTTATTCTCCTTTTTATATCTTATATCCTTTAAAATTCGTGGATAATGGCGCTAAGTAGTTTCGATTCATAATATAAATTAATTACCAATAGGCTACACCTTCTCTATAAAAACAAAAGGTATGCGTTGTTTACGATAAAAATACTATATAAAGGAGAAATCATTAGGATACCAATTTCATCTCAGAGAGAAAGACCTACAGGCTACAGTAATTACTCAATTACTATTTATACAAATCAAATACTACATTTTATTTTCACGGAGAAGTCATTTTTGAAATATGCCCTTCATTTCGGGTAAAGATGTTCCTTTTTTCCCCATTAAGTTAGTATCGACATCATGTGTCATGGGCAGGCTATTCAAATATTTATATATTGTAAGCAATGCATCTTATAGCCTACAACATACGCATAAATGTGCCAATATTTATGATTTATTTTAGATGAATGTGCTTACAAAATATTACACAAAATGTTGTGGAAACGGGTCTTAATGGAAATCCAGTTGGGTTGTCTTCAGCTAAAAATGGCGAGCGGCAGTGCAGTGAAATACGAGTGTTGGTTACGGCGCGGCGCCCTAGGGGGTGGTAGCTAAAGCAATATCGACACCGCACACAAATTATCACTGATTTATCTCATTTATTTGGTCAGATGCCAAGCAGGGGCCCTTAAGTCATTCCTTTTACACAATGTAGGATCATCAAAATACTAGCATTCAATACCAAATGTGTATTCAACCTCAGCGCACTCTACAAATATGCCCCATTAACAGACTATTATAATAATTATGTATGAGGGATGTGCACAAGTCATGACAACTGTTTATTCTTTTTTGCACGACGTAACTAATTAGGGGTAGTTACGAATATTGTTGCCGTGGATCGTAACTTGACATTCCCGCACGCAATCTGGTTGCTATGAGAACAAAAGAAATCTCCGTGCTGTAAAAATTACAAAAAGCACAAGTGCCGTAAGTAAAACCATCATAATACAAGCCTTTATGGGAGACCGGAACCAAGGCCCCCCCCCCAGTTTGTGGCGACTTTAACAGGAGAAATATTCGATCCCCATAACAACCAACATATGCGAATCACTTTCTGAAATATAACATCCATCTTCAATAGTGTATAAACATAATATTTTCAGCTAATATCTCAATTAATATAAATAAATTGATATAAATAATCATCGTGCAAAAAATAACATGCAATACTCGTGCCGTGAGCGCATAATGGATCGCGGAAATTGAAAAAACTCGGCGCAAGCGCCTCGTTTTTTCAAACTCTTTCCTCGATCCGTATGCACCGCTTACGGCACTTGTATCGCAATATACTATTGAAAATATCGGTCTACTTTAAAATTCTGAAATATATCAATGAAAGGACAGCAATGGAATGTAGGGCCTTTGTGCAGATTATGGGTACTAGACGTACGGTAGTGATGGAAAAAGGCAAACATAAACGTCCATACACGAATGCATCGTGCCACTGTAATGTATTGCGGTAGTTTGAAGCATGAAAGCACACAATATTTAAACCACGATCCCTTAATGCTCGGTACGGATGGGCATTATTCCCAAAGCGTCCAAGCATCCGTCAGCTCCTTGTAGTATTCTCTGGCATTTCTCCCTCGGAAAGTGACCATTTTGACGTGAGAATGCTGTTCACATCTTGTCATATCCATTCTAAAACGGCGGTGGACTCACAATTAAATTACCATTGCCTCCATTCGTATAACCGTGCATGACAATGCTGTTCATGCACAAGAGATGCCACACTCTCTCGTGACATACAAAATCCCATGCTACCATCGCTTTACTTTCACTATCCCACTCATACGCCGCGTGTTTGATATTGACCAATAACGTTTAGCAATTCCTCGGATATAGACCATTCACGGCCGTTTATCTTACAATATTCTTGTAGGAATCGCGAGGAGGCTGTTTTATCGAGGTAAAATCGTCTGGTCGTTACTGGGAAGATAAGTATCAGTGTGCAGTGATTGCTGCCACTAAGCGGCACGAAAACAGATTATACAACATAACTTGTTTGTAAATTAAATAATAGAAATGTACATTGATTAAGAACACAATTTCGATTCGGTGCAAGCCAGTTCGTGTGCTTTTATTCTGTTCTGCTTAGCTAACCTGAATGAAGTTAACTATGTCTTATATGCGCCGTTGGTAGCACTGAATCGATTCATGGATGGTTGATTCACAGTATGCCGTGATCTCACAACTGTTAGTTTTGTTTTTATGCAATAAAGCACGAAAGTAATTATTATTTATATAATCCGTTACATTTCATTCATGGAATAGTCTTAATAAATCCAACTCGAGTTGACGAGTTCCATCAGATAAATTCGTCAACTCTCGTGGAATTACCTATGAGAAAAATATAGTTGCCATGACTTGTACTCCATTCCTTGTAGCCTACAATTTAATTATGTTGCTTCACTTCATTGGCATTCAGCAATCTCTTTTAGAGCTCGATAGTAGGCTACATACTTCCTTTGAAATGAAAATGAGGGCTGATGCCTAGAAATCCTATTGCTTCGTTTATAATTAATGAAAAAAATCATATGATTATAAATTAATATTCGGAGTCCATGCTCAACGTGTGAGAACAGGGTTTTCCAGACCACCTAGACGAATGAATGGACAATGCTTTCGTTATCTGTTTCGTTTTTAAATATTTTATTTATCTCCTGACGTCTGTTAGGTCAGTGTTTGCCAATCTCTGTTCCGCGGAACATGAGTGTTCCGGGAGGCATGTTTAAGTTTCGCGATGATCTTGATGATCTTGGGCGGCATTACAATTGAGATTCCTTCTAGCAGGTGATGTCTAATTTTTATCAGGAACCAACCATTTCATTCCGCCAGACCTGACGTGTAACAGCTATTATCAGTCCTATCTGTCTTCACTGTTGCGACAGCTTGCTGTTACCCTTCTATTGCTCTCAACATTGATAAAAATACTGTTATGCTTCTCCTTTAGTGACAAAATTATCTGTGTGAAACGGGATATTCGCATTATGATTCAAGGAAAACAAAGTACAGAAATATACTTAAAGCTGTATCTGACATGATGATCCATGAAAATGTGATAGTAAACAGCAAAAATCAATCATATTGAATTTCCATTTTCCGATTTTCTTGTATCATTAGCATGACTTAAAGTCTGTTTGGTGATTGCGTTTTGAAAATTGAATTAAATGACTTCTTGTTATATATTGTATTTTATAACGTTTAAAATGTTCCCTTAAACGAAAAGTGCTCCATGGCCAAACAAGTTAGGAAACACTGCGATAGAGTATGTACACAGAATGACCAAAATAATATGGAGGACAAAATGAATGGATAAGGAAGACATTTTCTTAAAATGGAGGGCATACCGTTATAAACAACATTTATCGTTCTTAGGTTCTTTTGTAAGGGATCTGGTAAATCGGAAATAGCAATGAATAATAAAAGATAAATGCGCACAATGTTCATTATTGATATACTATAAAGGCACAACGGGGAGACACGTAAATCGATCTAGAGTGATAGGGAGAAAGGGAATAAGTCAAATTCCAAAGTTTTAGGAGAGACGACTAACGATTTATTTTCACAGCATTTTTACAATATTTAGATCAGTCTACCCAGATATTTTTACACAGTATCTTATACTGTGTAAAAATATCTGGTGGACTGAACTAAATAGTTTAACAACGCTGTGGAAATAGATTGTTTTTTGTCACTCCTGAAACTTTGGATTTTGAGGATTAATAGAGACATCAAGACAAGAAAACACGTTGACCAATTTTAAGTGTTGGTTTCTACCAATAATAACTGTAGAAATATAAAACGTCTTTGATGATTGTAATATTCATAACAAACAGTAAAAATAGCATTGATCCAAAATGACGGACATTTCCGATTTTTTTAAATGCCTGGAGGATTATGTCCTCCGAATGCAGGATGCCTGGTCACGCTGCGTGTACAGAATCCCTTTGAAATACTGTTAAACACAGTCTCTATATCTACAAACAACAATAAAGTTCCTAGGGTAGACACTATTCAAACACCACAATTATTTTCCATTGTTGTCTAAAATAATGAATGTTTTGCGCGACTATAGCAAGGGATAAACCCACTGTTCCTAAAAACATGAAACAATACAACGAACTACAAAAGTATACATTATTGAACTTATTGCCCGGGCATTACAAACGCGCACCGCCAATTTAACTGTCTGTTTACTCTGCGTAATAGCAATTTGTACTCATTTATTTCACAGAAACCATATCATCAATTCGTGTGGTTTTACGAATACAAATTTTAATTTGAAACATCATCGTAGCCACATTGTACGTTTCAATAACTAATATAAACCTCATCATTAAACGAAATTCCGAACAACACTGCTATTTGCAAGTCTCCATTGCACGCTGTTACACTTCTCGTTCACACGTTGGAGCGTTTAATAATGTTTCTGACGTTGAAAAAGAATATTGTTTCATAAAACCGATATCTAAATTTATATTCTGACACACAAAAACAAAACAACGCTACATGTTCTCATAATTGTTTTCATACTTTCCCATTATAATTTTTTTTTTCGTTGCAGCATTTCCACGAAATCGGAGTGATAAAGCATGAGTCTTTTATTTTAGTTAATGAAATTCCAAAACCACTAAAACTCCACGTCTTTTAGTTCGTGACTGTAATATCGACATTCCTCTTTATTTTAATGTAACGAACTTCAACTTAGTGTTATTTCGTAACCAGGGCCGTAGCAAGGTCCTTCTGCGCCCTTGGCGAGTTTGATAAATCTGCGCCCTCCAATACTGGGGGTCTGAACAATTTTTTAAAATTTCTGTAAAATTGTTTATTATTTTAATATAAAAACACAGTTATTATCAAAGAAAACCTAAACCTCAATTTGAAAATGAACTAAGTTTTGGACTTTCAAGGTACTAAAACCTTATTTTCAGACGACTGAAGTACTTAAAAAGTAATTAAATCATAAAATCTAGAATTTTTAATGCTTGATAAATTGCATCAGTCAAAAAAAAGGTGGTACTTTTCATGGTTAATTTTGCGCCCTCTTTATACCTGCGCCCTTGGCGGGGGCACATCTCGCCACCGCCTAGCTACGGCCCTGTTCGTAACATGGTAGACAGCGCCAACTACATTGCAGTAAATGATTCTGAAGGCATGACATGGTCATAGACTCTCATGATGCATCTTCATACATCATCATGTGTTTTAAATCAATCGGAAAAAAATGTATAAATTACATATTCTTTAATAGGTACTAGCTGCACCCACACATATAATTCGCTTCTTCAATCTCTATTATGTGATTCTCCTAGCAGCTTAACCTATTAGACTGATTGCCTTCTGCACCATTTTGTGTAATCCGAGAAGCATATCTGAAAAAGAATAATGGAATAACGTTAAGTCGATTTTTGAAATATTTTTCGCAAAATGATGCTTAAACTGTTGGTTTCTACTTTTTTAATGCAGCAAATATTTACAAACAAAATTAATTTTTCAGGATTTTATTTACCATTCAGTAATCTTATATAATTCCTCTAACTACCCTACCGGTAATTAGAATACAAACTTTATTATTTTGAGATTTTCAAATAATTATTAAATACGTTTAGTTGTTGTTTTTCACCCAATGATTAACTGAATCTCTAAATGCAGAAAGACGATATGCCCACTTTTATAAATTTTACAGTAGCTACAAAAGCTGTTTCACACAATACATACTGATGAAGATCAGTGTAAGAATTTTTGTGATACATATTTATCTTGTAAGTAATTTATAAGCATTAAAATATTTTGCATTAACCACAGATTGTCATGGTTAGAGGTTCAAGTTCATGGACACATCACTTTATGCAGTTAAGATCATTCATTGACTTGGAACAAAATCGTTACACAACCCATTAATGAATAAGAAATGATTACAAAATACTCTTGTAAAAGTTACTTTCATAAATTTAGGACAAACTTTGAAGTGCAAAATGTATTCATTTGTAACGTTTTATCAAATGCAACAAAGTTTTAATCCTGTACAAGTTACTGAGTGAGCCACTCAAACATAGCTTTCCAGAATTTCTCATGTTCGTCGGAAATTACTCTCTGCATTTCTTGACCTCTTACACTTTCTCTTTTGATATGGGAATCATGCAGGAGAATGCAGCTGCTACAGAGAGATGAATATCTGTATGGACAGTATGTTTTTTTAAGTCTACGACATCACCTTTCAGCAGCAAACGGATATTTTCTGTAGCTCCAGGTGCCACAATAATTACAAATGATGTCACCTTTATGCATAGAATGATGGAATTACCCCGTTAGAAACAAACTGTCTAAATAACTAATTTTCACAACAAGAAGTGAAGACAATGCTGAAAGAAACGAGGAAGGCGATGAATGAACATTTATGTGTACGCATCACGAGATTTGATTACATGAAGAAAGTGTCTTACATAAATAAAATATAAAAAATTTGACACTTTTGTTTATTTATTTATTTCTTTAATTAATTTAAGCGTGGTTTCAACTTACACAGTGTTATAGCCTACTATTAATGTCTAACCTATGATAATAGGTTATAATTTCAAACAATGGATGAAGATTTAACAACATTTGGCTGAATTAAAGTTGCCCAGTCTCAAGTTTGTGTTAAGTGGGATGGAAAATTTTGTCTTTGTAGTAATTCTCATAATTTGCCTTTATGAATTCACGTTACAAACTGTAGGAATTCACGTATCAATATCCTACAAACCACAGCTTTGAAGGAATTCACCTAACCCGATGCTGGGTTCACTGGTTTAGTAAGTAATTGTATTTACGTGCCTATAGTTATAGCACATGTCTTTAATCTTCCGAATTCTAATTTAGATTGACTATGGTGGGAATAGTGAAAAAAAACTCAATTAGTTACTTGTCGTTAAATCTAGTTTACTGTGATGCTTTATTTTACTTTCGAAAATTCCAAGGATTATAGGCCTAAATCTACCTGTAAGCATAGGGTAAGAGTAACTACAGATTTCATACCACCTGGAATTGGATGAATAAAACATCAACAATAACATGTCACCAAATACAACCAGTTTTCCAATTCAAGCACGGACAGGAGAAAAGTGAAGCGCATATATATGAGGTTACATTATATACGATTCCTATATAAACATCCATATGCATATATGTACACTCAGAAAAGACGCATCTATTTATGTAATGATGTATCAAGTTTCATTTTCCCGCTTGCTCATGCTCGCGCTTCAACGGACTAACATTTTCAGAAAATTTAAATTCAGTATCAGCCGTATCTAGCTGAACCCATAGTAGTGTATCATTTAACATTTTATACGGCTTGCAAAGTTCTGAGTAAAATGCGAGTTAATTCTGTATACGGAACTCGGGGAAATATTGTGTTCATAAGGCAATGAACTAGCCTGTTTAAAAAAAATAATATGTTGAGAATTTAGCTTTAATTTGTTATCTTTTCTCTCGTACTGAATGTATACAAGCGTCACATCAAAACATTGTTTGGAGCCGAAATATACGATTATTACAGTAATACTTTATTTTAAATGCGAGGATTTTTATTCACATGTCAATATTATCAATTACGGAAATCAGATATTACACTCAAATTTTCCTCATGGATTTGTAACTTAGAGCTCATTGATGGTTTTGCTTGATGACTGCTCATATAAAGTGATAACTGACTTTTTTCATAAAGGCTTGTTGCATGATGAATCGTAACACTATAATCATGCTTACTGAAAAATCAACATCCAATTTTTGTTACCAATAGGCCTACATAGGCTTAGGTTTTATCCCCGTTTAATTTTTCCTGTTAAAGTAATACATAATAACTAATGACGGTTATCTTGTAGATCAGTCTTCCATAACTTATTTTACTAGTACTGAAGAGAATTACAAAGAGATATAATAAACCTCTTGTCCAGTTTGACTACAGTATAAAATAATTTTAATTATTCTTCTCCTTAAAATAATTGTCCTAAGGCAGTCTTATTGCTGGAAATAAGTATATAATGCAATTCGGGTTCAGAAATTTGAAACGTCGATACTCTTTTACTTTGGACATTATGTAAACAAAAGCCAGTATGTATATCTCATTCTAAAACTCTTTGGCGTTTGCGTAAACAGAAATGGTCATAATGGTCATAATGGTAATCTGTAATATTCCGTTCTGATGCTCTACTTTATGAGCTAGCCAAAGTTCTTGTCACGGTGACAGATAATAATGTTCTCTTCCTAGATTTTGTGGCCGATATCACTACAAGATATCTTACCTGTGTAAGAATACACGGATTTTATTATGTAGTTCGCAGTCTTCAGCATCAGGATTATGACATTAATTTTAGTTAACTGAAATCCACCACAAGCCACGTCAATGAGGATGAGGAAATGGATATGAGCCTTGATTTCCCGGATGTAATCAATTTTTGTCAGATTATTGTGGATCTTATTGCCGTTAGTGAATCTATGTTGTGGATCTTATTGCCGATAGTGAATCTATACTATATAGGCCAATATACAATTTTTCGGCGCATTTATTCTATTGCCCCATTTTCCGTTCTTTTATATCCTAAATCAAAGAGGAAATGTGTGTTGATCTGCCTGTTTGCAACAGATAGGCCTATAACAATAATCTATTTTTTCTACATTCAATCACCTGTCTCTGCGGGGGTCGTGTCTCCGATCCGGTATTCACTATACCGGTATTCCGGTGAGGGAATACCCGAGAAAACCTCATCGGATCGGCTACAAAGAGGGTTCATCCGTAGCTGCCCGGACACTTTGGGCAATTCCCAACATAGTGAATCTATAATAAAATTTCTGTAGAACCCTTTTCTACATTTGAAGGGAATATTTTAAAAATTACATACACCTAATTTTTAAGATTTTGTGTTCAGCTAACAAAATAATGCCTTTCTTTCGGTAAACATTATCATTGTATATAAGATTAATTATCAGATCATTTGACGGGCCTAATTTCAGGATCATACAGTTCCTCATAATGTGATTCCCCTACGAATTACACGGTATGAACATATCCCGCTAACCAATCTTCACCTTCACCTTCAACACCAGAACTTAACCAGAAGTGACTTTTATTCAAGGAAAGTGCCCTTTCACGATTTTATTCTGAGCTTGATTGATTGATTGATTTGTCCCCTTAAGGGTGGAAGGCGGGTTGGGACGACCCTAAGCACTTCGACCTTGTGGCCCATTGTGCCAACCTCCGGGAATGCCATGCCACGTGTGCTACTGCCTCGGTACCTCTTACAGAGCCCCCAGTTTGGCAGCACACCAGCCAGCAACTTCAGGACCACAAGCCACGGGGAGGACGGGAGAGGCCCACAGCAGGTGCTGGGGGCGAGGGTAAACCGGAAACCGGGAAAGGAAACGGGATGATTATGAGGGGGAAGTTTGAAGATGAAATGGAGAGTGTTGATGGAATGAGAGGGGGAAACGGGAGGATCCCCGAGAAAAACTCCCAAAGGTCACGGCTTCGTCCACCACGAATGACACGCCCGCCAGGGCCGGGGTTTGAACCCGGGACCGCTAGCATGCCAGGCCCACGCGCTAAGCATGAGCCACCGTGACGGCTTATTCTGAGCTTACGTATTAGGTACATTCCATGAAGAGATTTTTAACAACGGACGTCTGAACTTTCAGTCAATTATTGTGGACTTGTGATTCATCACATTTTTTTTCACTGTGGTTTTATTCCACTAATTTTGTATATGTGTGTATAAGTTATTTTATTATTCACACTTCTGTGCATTAACTTTTAAGTTTTAATTAGCTTTATGTATGTAGGCCTACATATAGTAACAAGTTAAATTTTAAATATATCTGCAGGTCAGTGTACAGGCTTTTAAGTGAATTTGGTTGAATTTACACTCTGTCAGCAATCATAGATGTATGTTCATATTAGGCCTACCTAATAATAATAGACTTAATTAATCTTGATAGCTGACATTCTTATTAATTCCTAGGCTTCTTAGGTTGATCCTAAATATTTTATATTAACGGGGGTATAAGGTAGAACTGTTCATACTTTTACCAATCTTCACCTGTCCAGAAAAGGAAATATAAACGGCCAGTCATCTCCTGACGGAATTGTCCATTGCCATTGAGTGAGAAATTACAGGAATTTGGCCTTCTCTTGCACTAGACCAGAAAGAATTCATGAAACTGTGTTACAAAAAATACGGAATGCGAAAACATATAAAAATGCAAGGAGCAAAATACAAAGGCTGTAGAGAGATACAAAATGCAAAGAAAGTGCAGAATTACAATAAACGAGATGCAAAGAATGCAGTAATACGAAGTAAAATATATACATACAATATATAATGTAAAATAGTTGTAGTTTAATCCATTATTAATGAGAGAAGATAGGCCTAAGGAGAGAAATTATAACATATAGCCTATGCCCTATGCTATAATAACATATAAGTCATCCTGTTACAAAACATACTAATACTAATGTTAGATAACATAGGAACATAGGAGGATACTATCTGGGAGGACAGGATGCACACTTGGCTATCTGTGAATTAAGAGCAATAATTTGGTTGTTTTGGATTTGAACATCTGCAAACTTCGACTACCCATAGGAGAGGGCTATAGAAACTGTATATAAGTCAGAATATAATAATGGAGGGTATTGTTAAAGTAACATTACTTTAGGAATGAGTATCCCATTTATGGTGTGAAGATAGAAAATTCAAACGGGAATATAAATAAGAGCATCGATGAGTTACTCAGGATTTGGAATAGAAGAAATAGGGTGCGTCGTTCTCCCTACTATATTATAACAATAAAATATTCAACTTCCATAGCAATGCCTACTGCATTCCTAATTTAGTACATTCAAAATGTATATGAGAAGTTTTTTAATAACACAATTATAATGTAATCCCATTTCCACTAATTCCCAGATCGTATTATTTTTATTTTCCACTTATATCTCTATCATATATCATGTTCAATGGATCAAAGTGGAACCTGCAAAAAAATCAGTTTCTATCTATGCACATAGATAATACTACATTTTAATACTTCCCCATTATTTTGATTTCATGAACGTAGTATATTAAGGTATACTAACATTATATGGATAATAAATTTCGCCCTTGAGGTATTGCTACTTTTACCAACCTGATGCGTTCAAAAGAACAGCATCATTAGAGCTCCCAGCCATATATAGGTCATTTCCTACCTCATTCCACCCTTTAGCGCTAGTGTTCTTTTGAAAGCAAGCATGTAGCGTTAGCGGAGCGTAAAACAAAATCCAATTAAGTTCTAAACTAACTACATACTTAGGTAGTTTCAGCTTATATAGGGGGAAAGGTCTTAGTAGGGCTATAACACACTCTGAGCTGTATTTGTTAAGTTATGTACACAAGGAACAAAGGAAAGAAAAGAAGTCTGATACCATGCTTCCTACTTACATTAAATTGTTCCTTAAAGTGTACACAATATCTGAACCTAGAAGATGGAGATTTCAGACTAAGGAACTCGTCTGTTTGTTTTGTTACGTCAGACATACAAATTGCAAATGCATTCGCTACCGTGTACTCTTGTAAAATACTAAAATTGGCAACAGTTTTATTACGCCCGTAAACATGGTCCTAAGCATAGATTGAATTAATTTATAATTATGAAAATACAACTTATTGAAAATACAACTTAAAATATCACAAAAGAATAAAATTCAGTCAATCAACTTATGAACGACTAATACGAAGAAACTGTTTATTATCGAACTTATGATAATGGAAGTCTAGTACGTAGGTCTGACTCTTGTGCTTTGTAAGGATGCAGGGTTCAAATCACGATCAATTCTAAGTGGGCACTGTACGTTACGAAATACCTTCTTCACCTCTAACTTAGGCAAATCAAGCATACGAAGACTCTAATATTGTTATAATTCCCCGTTAAACTGCAGGTTCCGGATTCTGTAATGAAACACCAGTAATCGTTAATCCACAGTGGATTTGTTCTATCCTCTAGGTGGGTCGCGAAAAGGGCGGGAAAAATTAAACTTGTTTCGGTCGCGGGAGCAATTTCGGTGGATCGCGAAAAGGGCGGGAAAAATTAAACTTGTTTTCAATATAAGGAATATAAGGCATTTGAACACAATAAAACTATTGAAAGGCATATGAAAAAACATGTGCTTTATTTTATATAGCCTATATTGGTTATCGTTATGTAGTAGTGGGTCGTGAAAAAGTGTTTTATATAGCCTATATTGGTTATCGTTATGTAGTAGTGGGTCGCGAAAAACATTTCAAGGTGAAAGTGGGTCCCAGGACAAAAAAGTTTGGGAACCGCTGTCTAGGGGTCTGGACTATATCGCTCATGAGTCCAAAGGTGATTCCAAGTCAATCATGGCATTATCTCTGGTAAATATAACTCTTGGGTCTTTAAGAACTAAAAATGCAGTGTCATATAACTTCATGTTCTTTTATATTTTTCCCTTTAAAGAAATGCGGCCTAAATCGTGGGGACCGATCAGCCTTTAGGGGATTGTTCATGGAGTGGGGACTGGCCTGAGCCCTAGATATGAGCGAGAAAGAGAAAGAGAAAGAGAGAGAAAAAGAAAAAGAGAGAAAAATTAGAAAGGGAAATAAAGAAAGAAAAAAGAACAAATATAGAAAGAAATAAAAATGAAAAGAAAGCAGATGTGATTAAGCGACACCGAAGTTCTTACGAGTAGTTTATATTTACAGCTTTATGTGGAATCCGTGCTACGAAGGATCTCTTGTACGCTTTACTTAAAAGGAAATATCAGAGGTAAAGGCAGTGATCGCCTCTGTAAGTTATTTTTCTGAGTTAGCTTTGCTTGCCTCGCTCAACAGCTTGGAAGTGAAAATACCACTATCCGCTAACTTTGAAGAAATTCAATGTTTAATTGTCTGAAAAACTATATGTGTTTAATGAAAATCGCAGTAAGAAATGTCTGAAACAGAATGTAAAATAATATTTTTACCACAGTCTTAAACTGTCTTTATTACAAACAAATTCATTTTTTTCCAAATTTAAATATTCAGAAGATTACTCAGATGCGAAAACAGAATGGAGGACGGAACCACAATTATTGTTATACAACGGTAATGAGAAGGAAGGCTTAGCATTGGTAAGACTTGGTATTTCGATATTAAGAAACTCAAATAAAATACGTCAACTTTGTAATAATTAAGAAAATACTGGACATATCATTCGAGAGTGCAAAGAAACTTAAATACTTACTGACCGGAAATGCTTAAGCATGAATGTGAATGTAGCCTAGCGTATAAAAAATTATGAAGAACACATGAGAATTTAGTTTTAAAAATTGGGGAAATTCTTACAGTCAAAAGAAATGGTAAAAATATTGAAGAAAATGCAAGAATGCTTTTGTTTAATCAGTCATAATTACGGTTATGATATAAAAAAACAACTTTTTTAAAATCGATTTCCTAGTTAAGCTCCAGATTGCTTCGTTAAGTAAGACTTAAGAAAGAACAAAGGTCTAGTTTTAAAAAATCAGATCACAAAAAAAAGTCAATTTGGCTGGCTACGGGATTTGAACCAGGAACCTCCAGAATGTGAGACCAAGACGTTGCCAACTCGGGTATCTCGCTCAGTTTAACAGTCTAGTTTGATAAGTGTATGTGAAGGGATAGTGTTATTTGTCGAAGCTGAAACTTCTTAAGCCGTAGGCTATATGAACACTCTAAAACCATATGTTATCATAATAACTATTTTGCATTTGATAAATTCTTTCTAATATATTACCATAAAATAGACACTAAATTGGAGTTTACTTCGGTACTCCGATTTGGTCCAATATCAATAGGCTTCTTCCTATGGACGTTATAAATGGATGTACCAAGTTTCATGAAAATCTGATAAAGCGTATTTGAGTTACGCGCGTACAGACACACGGATGGACAGACAGACATTTTCCCGTCCTTCACACAGTCTTATAAAGTACCATTCTGGCACTTAAAAACGGGATTAGACAACATCATATCAAATCATATTATACTTATATAAAAATCTAATGGCTCATCTCTGTCAGTACCGATTTGTGGCAAAAACTATTAACCTGATACAGCCGAAATTTTGCACGAACATAGTTTTTTATATCCGGAAGCTTATAGGTCTATATTTGTTCACTCATATTTGCTATTTCAACTGGTATTAAAATTCAATATCTATTATATTGAACATGGACATGATAAATAGCAAAGTAATAAAGCGATGCATATCACAAAATCCATGCCCTACTGTAAAACCAAGTACTTTCTTTCTCTCTCTCTCTCTCTCTCTCTCTCTCTCTCTCTCTCTCTCATTATTATTATTATTATTATTATTATTACTGACCAGTACTATTTATTTACAGTAAGTGAAAAAATGTTACCAAGATATAAAATAAAGGCAAAATATGTTAAAACAATAGAAAGTTCTAGGATAAAAATTGTAAGTACATTTACATTTAGATTATAGTTATATATTCAGGTTATATTATAAGTTTAAACTCGTAAAAAAGTCAAGTATTTTGTTTTGGAGCATGCAATAGAAGTAGAAAGGCAATGTTTTTGTCATATAATTATCAGCTCTTCTCTACTGGATGACTGGTTAATCATCCTTCAAACAGGTGAAAAAGTACATAGCACAGTTAATAGCCTTACCCGACATATATCACAAGCAAGCAGACTTACTTCGTTTATATTGTAGTGTGCCAGACGTTCTTCCCAAGTATCTGCATCTAAACTCCATGGGAATCAAATTCATAATGCTCGTCCACTGTCTCATTAGGGCGTTGTGAAATATGTCTTCCAGCATCTAATTCTTATCTCTGTTGCAGGACTTGAGCCGACTAATTTTCTCGCCCAGATGATAATGCTCGTGGTTTTGATCAATTATTTAATATATGGATGTTTATGAATGACGAAAATAAACAGTTTATTGTCACACTTATTTTTTACACAAACGCATCGTAGATAGTTAAAATTAAGTAATAAGCATTGTATATATCGGTGTCTGCGAGGGTATAGTTTGTACATCGCAGGAATACATACGAGTATAAATATGTAGAATTCAAGGAATGATATTTTTTCTGTTTTGTTGATGCTAAACCCACGTCCCAGATTGTCATACAGCCGACTTTTAGAACTACACAGACAGACTATCAATCAATATAAATCAATATTCATACATAAACAAATCACTGGGCACGATATCATGTTAAGCTGTCATACGCACAGATATACTCCGTGCCCTATGTCTCTATTGATTACGTGTAAACAGAACCGCCCATCAGTTAATAACTAAATTATCCCAGTGCAAATAAATTATGTACAGCTGCTGTTGGTCACTCTTAACATCGAAAATAAAATTATAATCAAATATTAAATACGTTATTCTCATTCATCATCACCAAGGAGTACTATTCCGTTATTTAGAAACGGTAACATACGCCAATTCAATTTTGAAGTACCGCAATGAGACTTCGTAGAAGCATAGATTTAAATGAACATTCTGGCAACACTTTTGATTTCGTTCCACTAACCAAACGTTTCGGAGCGCCTCGGAACTCAAGATTCTTAGGTTCGTCGGATTGCTCATGACTAGGGACCGGATTTTTAGGTTTTTAAAAACACTGTTTTAGGTTTTCCATTAGGTGAAATAGTTTTTTTTTAGGTTTTTTGTCCAAAATATCGGGTAGAATAATTGGTTTAATGAATTTTAATGTGCTACATAGGATTCAATACATAATTAACACGTCTTCTTAAAACACAGTGTGAATAACAGAACAGTACTAAAGGCTTAAGGCAAACAAACGCTTTAAAACACAGAAATCTATATCCTTGTTCATACACGGCAACAATGGTTGTTCGTACGAATATTTTAAAAGGAATACCAGTACTCTACATTTCCTCTCTTGATACTGTCCACCCTAGACGACAATGGGTTGAACGAAACGCTGGTGGTATTAATTTCAACCCGAGAAAAATTGCCTCTCCGCAAAATATCGATTCCTCAACTAACAAACAAAAAAGACAAAAAAGTAGCCTAAATTAGATATTTTAGGTTTTATATCCCGTTTAGGTATATTTAGTTTTTTATACCCCATTTAGGTATTTTAGGTGCCACAGAATTAATGTGGGTGAATCCTGTGGACATGATTCGAAAAAGTGTATGAGCGCTTTTTGTTTTGGAAGCAAGGAAAAAAATAGGTAAAAACCTAAGAATCCGCTCCCTACTCATGACATGAAAATCCTAGACACCAAATCCTCTCCCTTCCGGAGGATGTCCAAACCATATCCGACCTAGTAATGAACTTCAACTTAAATTTGAGAGAATAGATTGATGTAAATTATATGTTGTGCTTAACCTTAAGACCTCAATAACCAAAACACGACCTATTAATACCACAGTTTCCTCCTAGCAGGCTGTCGAGTCGATGGGCCTACCGCCAGTCTCTCTTTCTACACAAAAATAAACGCAATTAAATTCACTTCGGCAATGAAACCTCCCATGGAAGGCCTCTGTGCTCCGGTGGATATGCAATATGGGTTTCCTGTAGTGTTTTAACTAGGGATGGGTCCTCGATACTGTCGATACTTGCATGGTATCGGCATCGAACGATACTTCAAAAAACTCGCTCGATACTTTTTCGATTCTTTTGTAATTTTGCAATTCTGCAATTAAGTGTGAATGCTAGTATTTTATAACAAAAACTTGTAAGTTTAAAAATAATTATAGGCTACTGATGATATTAAATTTTGTCTCATTAAATATGCAGACTTAATTAATTTAGTTGGTATTACACAGTTCTCTCAAATTTTAATTTTTAATGTACCTATTTATTGAAACTGGAATCTGGTATCGACCCATCCCTAGTTTTAACCGAGGTGAAACGGAAATGGCATTTTCACATTAGTTTATTACAGGAAAATTAACTGAAGTATGAAACAACGCATTTTTGTTTGACAATTATAACATAACTAAACGGAATTTATTTTGAAGTCAGAGAAAATAATGATATTCAGTGAAGAATACACAAGAAAACCTCCTGTTCAGTTATATCCTTATACGCAGTGACTTTCTCTTAGGTAGTATATAACATAAGCGAAGAGACATACAGCTAGCCTATAAGGCCTACACTCTGAATAGGCTCTAAAACAAGCCAAAATGAAAAACACAATAGAAAATTGCTGGGAAAAATGGGGTTTTCGCGGTAGATATTTCAGAAAAGCAATCGTTGCTGTTTGTTATATTATTCAGAGAGGCAGTAGCAACAAGATTCTTCCTGCCCATCTTTCAAGCTGGTTTTCATAATTCATTCGTTTCATTCGTGCAACTTTCATTTGCATTTCGAAGCTACTGCAATACTAAAGGCTTCCGCATCTCATAAATAGAGAAGAGCTTGTATCAATCGATAGCGTATCCTCGTCCAAGAAACTTTAATACTAAAACAAATATCCTATTTCAACACGTTCCATTATTATTCCTGTGCTTTCAGACATAAAAAGACGAACAACATACCGTAATATATAGACACGTGAAGTCAGGAACGTGAACATAATATATATATTTTTTAAGGGAATGTATTATCTAATTTGCATAGATAAGTTTTTTATTCAATCTCGATTAGAATGTGCACCGACACTGGTCTCATAAATGAATGCTCTATGATAAACGAATCTAATAAATCGATGGTTTAATGCACATTTATGTTTTAGTACAATTTATAGTATGTTTAGTAAATACATTTTGATACCTAATTAACATGAATGTGCACTTGGAAAAAGCAACTTACCACATTTTTCCCGTGCAGAAAATATATTGGGCCGACCGCCGAGAACTTCGAAGAACAGCCCGACACACACGCTCAATATTCTCCGGATTCGAACAGTGCGCTGATTCCCTGGAGGTTTCTTCTTTATGGCACAAGCCGTTTCCCAAAAGTTTGCCCCCCACAACAGTATGGTATTCCGGCATGGAACATTCTCAATTTGATGAATGTTGAAATGTGACATAATAGATTCGCCATTTTAAAAAAAGTTTCCACAACGAATGCGCGATGTTGCACCGATCAACGCTCAATTTTGACTTAAATGCTTTGAACTGATGCAATCTTGTTTGCACGTAGGTTTCATAACTAAGTTTCGCAATTGTTTTTTTACTTGGATGCGGAAACGCGAGATGTACTGGCGACAATGAGTTACGACACTACGCAGTTTCGGCTGATTCCAACTTTTCACGAAACCATAATAATAATTTTGATGCAGTGGGCTTATTTAGCTTTGTGGATTGAAGTAGGAACACAATTTCCAAAAAGTAATTTATGTAGGTAAAATACTTTGAGATGTACTGTAATTCTTAAATAAAATAATGTACGCAAACGATACAGTTTTGTCGTAATTTAAATTTAAAAACCGTCAGGTTTCTCTGCCGGACCCTGTACAACCGGCTGTCATTGCTTTGACTCTTTCACAGAGCGAAAAAGAAAACCGAAAAGCCGAGGTATCATATACGATACGCTGTGATATGTACAGATAATTACATTTTAATATGTTTTGCTCCACTTAGTTCACTGAGATTCTTGAAGCTAAATTATCGGTCTTCTTCGTTTACAGACTTAAATCTAAGAATAGAAGTAAAGAATGAAGTAAATTCCGATGAACGTATTAGCTCTTTCTCAGGAATCTGCATGAAGGAGAATTACCTATAAATTAAAATACACATAATTAGGCGAAGCTGTTTATAATGCAATGCCCTGTTTATTCTTGGAATGTTCATCTCTTCTTACACCGAGAGCACTGAATTAAACATGTATTCAGCTCTAAGGAAAAGGAAGTCTTCTTTCAAGGTATCGCTCCCCTTTCAGATCTCGAAACAACTTCCTATTTGAATACCAAGACTTCAACTTTAGACAGATCTTATTTATTCGAGAGAGGAGTTCATTTCAAATACAGCAATGAATGCTCCCTCGTATTTTTCAATGGGTCTTAAACAGAAAATTGTTATGTGATTTTTATTATCTGCAACATTAATCGTCTTAAAAGTAGCAAACAACGAAACAAGAACGATAATAACAACAGTAATAGTAGTAGTAGTAGTAGTAGTAGTAGTGGTAATAGAATTATTTATTCTTTCTAATAGATTCATATAATTATAGACTTACAAATTTGGGAATGATACATTTGGCTGATACGAGCTTACAGAAATAACAATACGTTTAAGTACAGGATATGGTAAGTTGTTTTCGTCGTTTGTCAGTGTGTCAAGATTTTATAGCGTATCAAATTTTATTTTATTTATGAACTGGAACGTAAATATGAGCTGTCATGATAACTGACTTGCATTTGAAAAATTCTTTCTAATATATTACCATAAAATAGGCATTAAATTAGGCTTTACTCCGGGATTGATCAACCGATTCGGTCCAGCATCAATAGGCTTCCTCCCATGGACGCGTATACCGAGTTTCATGAAAATTCGATAAAGCGTATTTGAGTTATCGCGCGTACAGACACACGGACGGACAGACGGATAGACAGACGGACGGACATTTTCCCGTCCCCCACACAATATTATAAAGTACCATTCTGACACTCAATAAACAAAGAATGAAATTAAAGAAGTTACATGATTCGGTTTCTCACGGAAGAATAAGCTTGGTGTCTACAAAAGGTAAAATAAAAAAAACCGTAACACTGTATTATAAGTGAAAAAATAATTATAATAATTGTTACTGTTGGTAGAGTAAATAGTAAATTCAATAATAATAATAATAATAATAATACGGACAAGAAGATAAGACCAAGAATTAATAGGAGAAATGAATGAAAGAAATGTACGTAGCAGATAAAGCGGAAATCTTACGAATAAATACATTATAAGTTAGCACCGACTAGCTAACTCAAGTTAATGCCGCATCGTTTTTTTTAAATATAAATTTAGCCGGCCAAAGGCAAAGTTTCCTGAATTTATTTACCTTGTTTACCGTTTTGTTTTCCATTTGTCCTTATTACACACAAATGCCGATGCACGAGGCAGGACTCGAACCCACAGCCTCCTTCCCACGACTCTAAGTCAGCATGCCTTAGCTACCGCGGCTAAGGAGACCGGTCTTCGAAGTCCAAGGCCCCGGGTCCGAATCACTGTGTCAAAGGAGTTTTCCTTGTAAGTATTATGGATAATTAATAAGGATTATATTGTAACAATTTGTATCTAAACCAACAGACTAAAAATAAGTGAAAAATGTCAAACCGAAATGCAGGTTGACTAAGTTGAATATGTTAATTTTTATATCCTTTGGCAGTGAAGTAAAATTATTCACCACCACTGGACCACAGACGAAACACCTCATGCATATGAACTACGTGAAATCATAACAACCGCGACACACCGCAGATACCGCAGTATGGACATAAAGAGTGCGTGCAATTATTACTACCAGCATCTGAATTCTTGTCTCTCTCTCTCTCTCTCTCTCTCTCTCTCTCTCTCAAGGCACACAAAGCAATATATGAAACAGGTATTAACCGCAAATTCCAGAATATATTCTAGGCACAAACTGAACATGATTTTCTACATGTTTATTGTGATCCCTAAGAGGTTTTCACCAATAAAGAATCATAGATTAAATTTACATGGCATGTATATATATATTTATATATATATATATATATATATATATATATATATATATATATATATATATATATATATATATATTGCTTTCAGAATAACGGAAGGGAACATAATTATAGGAATGCTAAATTCAATCTTATGGAGTAAAAATATTTTACATAGAAATAAAAAATTAATATATCAGGCATTATTCCAAAGTACAACATTATATGGCGCTGAAACTTGGACCATAAGGAGACAACAAGCAAATAAATTAATGGTATTAGAAATGGATTTTTGGAGACGTTCAGCAAGAAAATCCAGGAAAGAAAAAGTTCGGAATAATAGAATAAGGGAAATAGTGCAAGTTGAAAAGAATATCTTGGAAATTGTAGAAGAAAGACGCTTGAGATTGTATGGACATGTATTCAGAATGACAGAGGATAGAATACCCAAGAAATTTTTGGATTTGAAAGTAGAAGGAAAGAGAAGAAGAGGGAAGCCCAAAGAGTGCTGCATGCATGGGTTCAAAAAGGAGTATGGAGAGAAGAGGGTTAAGTGAAGAAGATGCTATGGACAGGGACTTATGGAGGCAGAAGATTGTTGTGGATGAAGGAAAACCATTGTTTTGTGGAATATTCCTTAATAATAATATATAATCTTTTATAATTTTCGACTCAAATCATGTTTACTCTACATCTCTGTTCTACTCTGGTTCAGTACCGAAGACTAATTTAAGTAAACCTACGTTTATTTTCATATAGAGAACAGAAGAACATGTGGTAAGCCTATCGCCTCGACGACTGTCTAGAGCAGCTGCGCCGTTCATACTGAGGCGATATACGATAAGCGATATATCGCGAGGGACGTGTTGTGGCGATATATTGCTAGGAAGCGACAGCGAGCGATAAATTGGGGCGACCTGGGTGATAAAAATATGGTGGGAACACAATCCTCACTACTTCAGTTACAATATCCTAAGCAACTAATCGCTCAGGCGACCGGCATGTTGCACTTCGAGAGATATATCGCCTGCGATATGTTGCGCTATCGCGCGACTGTGAACCTTTTTTTTTTTTTTTTTTTATCGCCTCCCTTTAGATTTCAAGTATCTGTCCGTGCGTGTCGCGAATCGTATATCGCTTATCGCTTATCGCCTCAGTGTGAACGCTGCCTAAGACCGGCTCTAGAGAGCCGGCTTTAACTGCTCCACTCCCGTTAGCATCTACAGGCCAGATTGTAAACTCAGTGGTCATTCCTGTAATGCACTGGAGTAATTTCACGATATAAATTGATTTAAAGTGTTGTAATCATATTGTTTTACAGAAGTATATTAATTATTTTGTTTCCTCCCAAGCAAGATTATTAGCTAGTTTAGGTTGATTACCTATCCATGATAAATGAACACTACCATGCGCTAAGGGAGGGTATGAATGACGTCAACATTATACTCCTTTGCTCCTCTTTCCGTTGCTCCCACCCCTCTTATGTAGAGATATATTCATGTAACTTCGAGCATGGCCCCGCAATCCTAGTGAGAGTTCGCGCATAATGGTAGGAGAGGGGCGGGGTTTGCTACACCACTAGACAACTAGACAACTTTCACTCGCACCTTGTTAGTGCTGAGACTACTGCTATGCTTCATTATAAAAACGTAAGCTTAGTAACAAATATCCTTCAAATACCAAACAAATAGTTTGAACCTAAATGTTTCACATCTGCAGGTCTAAAACACAACTCTAGTTTTGTCCCAGATTATACAATCCCTCTATTAATTATGAACAAATTGTAGAGTACGCATGTTTTTACGAAGGTAGTAAGTCGCTCGGACAGCTCCTGCTAAGAGGGTGGCTTAGTTACAACTGGCGAATTCTTACCCCACGGCCCCCTCCTCCACACCCTAATTTTCTGCGCATCTAAGGTCAGTTCAAGGGCATGCCCGAAGTTACCTGAATATGTCTCTATAAAGCAGGCAAGCTCCAAACAGGACTGCTCAATACTTGACGATAATTGGTCTAGAGCACCACTGCGCAAGTGCGGATAAGAACATATTATACTCTCGTATATGCGAGTTTGAAATTGCACCAGAGAAGATAATGAATGGCGTTGCTATTTCATTGTCTCATTCAGAGCAAGAGTCGTACTGGCCACATGAGCATTCTGGCCGTGCCGCCCTAATTTCAGTTTACCAGTGATCATTATATATAATAGGGGCTAGTTCCATAAGGGCGTAAGGCACATTTTGAATTTTGATCTTTTAACGTTTATGTCTTCTCCTCATATCTCTTAAATGCTTAGTGAATAATTTATACTTGTGCCTTAAACCTCTGCTCAGTCATAAGAAAAGACCTGTGCTTGTGAGTGGTAATATTGTTTAGAAACATTAAGATTTCTCAAAACTTTGCTGTTGTGCCTTACGCCCTAATGGAACTAGCCACTTCATAGGCTATATATATATAAAGGCGCCCGGCCCAGCCGACCAGGTTTTATGTTTTACCTTCTAAATTTACTCTTAACATAAAATTGATTATAAGTCAATAAACAGATCAACTTATGTTTTATGTGCTTATTTTTATTTGCATTATCCTGTCGTGTAACGGTGACACGGAATCAGTCAGTTAATCTGAAACGGATTATTCTTGAAGAAAAATTGCTATTTTTGAAAAGTAGAATCAGAAATCCTTTTGGACTTAACAGTAGGCTTCACTAACGTTCGGCATATAAAATAATAATTTTCAAAAGATTAATTTTGGTACATACAGATAAAATTGGTGCATACCTGTGCAAAGTTATCCCCGGGATTCCATTTGTTTAAATTATTATTAGGCCTACCTCTTATGAGCACAACTGGAAAGCTTCTAAACTTATATGGTTTTACTTTTTGTAAAATATTACTAACTTTTTTTAATCAATAACAAAAATAGTCTTCAAGTAATAGGTTACTTACAGAACATGACATATTATGTAATAATTATGTAATATCTTTAAATAATTTTTATGTTGCTTACATTATAAAGGACGAGGTTGGGTTTCAGTGGTGAATTTAATATTTGACGGGGGCCCGGGAAAATTTGTCCCTGGGCCCCTTGCTTTCTCTCCACGGCCATATATATATATATATATATATATATATATATATATATATATATATAGTTAGAAGTTTAAACAATAGTCAGAGGGGTGAAAGCTGTGCATACAGATTGTGATGCAATTTCGATCAACAGAAAATGGAATATTTCATGCTGATGCTTACTGATAAAGAAGTTTTTGAAAACCTTAACCATGATGGCATTATTAATGTCGTAGCGAGTGTGCGCTGTTTAAATCTGTTCTATTGTTTAATGTAAATACACATTTTGGTATTCACTACATGTGAGTATATTTTTTAGTATTTCTAAAATAATCCTTATTTTTTTAAGATTTCACTACAAGATTAAAATAAAGATGTGTGGCATAAAGGAGTTCTTAGCACTATTGTTCATTTTGCTCAGCATAGCCTAAAATATAGAAGTAGTGGATACTTAAGACATTATTCTAGGAATAGTACTGAAATAAGTACATAAAGTTACTTCCTTCTTTTTCTTTCAGTATTCTCTTAATACGGTCGAAAACATAAATCGACAATAATTTAAATATTTATTTCATAATTATGAAACGAGTCGAAAGAAGTAGGGTAGTGGTAGTGTTGGTGTTAGTATGGAATGGGTGAGGGATAGATGGAAGCGTCGGTGTTCTCTGGATCTAGATTCGAACTAAGTCCGACCCTGCTCATAACCTATCATTCAGGGGTACCATACTCGCTATCTGTACAGCGCAGCGACGCGGCGGTTCGCAGATTCACCAAAGCATTGCATGTGCACAAGTCCCCTTGCTCATGTTTCGGGTTTGTTACAGTGGTATAGAGAAAGTAAGATAGTACCTGGACGTATAAAGGTGCAGGTAATCTAGTCCAGAGGATCTATTTTAGACTTCCAATTCTTAAAACCCTAAATCTACCATTCGGGGCCCACGGATTGTAGTCCCTCCCGGAGGACTTCGTCACAACTGTAATTGAGAATTAAAGCTCAAAGAACTACAGTTAAGGAAAACAGATACAGTGTGCTTTAATAAACTGGCCATATATAATTAATACCTCACGCTACTGCAAAGCACTGAAGCCGAAAACATTCCACTCACACATACTTCAAAACCAATTCCCTTCCAAATTGCTTCGCATCATTTGTATTCATATTTGGAAGTTTTGTAGATCGGTGGATGATTGCTGAAAATATGATACCTATATTTTGCAAAAGCATTCGGTAATACCATTTAATTGCATTTGTACACAGACCTCCGAACTCCAATCATCCCTCACAAGAGTAACCAAACAATTAAAACTCTAACACACGATGTAAAATACTGTTATTTTTTTAATTGGAACCAAATGATTAGGTGGCTAGCTTTGCTTATTTTTCTGCTTAATCCGAATGGAAATTATTGAGAGTATGATTACGTTACATGTTCCACATTCTACTTGATACTATGAGAGATTATTCAAAAGTTTGCATGAACCAAAATAACCAAACTATACTCTGTGTATGTGTCAGTAGGCCATATTCATAGTCATTTTGTCAACACGTCTGATAAGAGATGGATGGATAAAATCAGGATTAACGGCAGGATAAATCTGATATTATTAAGCTGATATCACTAATAGCTACATCTCGATATATATACATACATACTCCATGACTTGAGAGAATAAGGTTTAGCACATTTTTGTAAAATAGTATTTTGTGCTCCTTAAAATAAATAATATAAATAATGACGAACGTATTCGTGGATAGTGGTGGTGATGATGGTGATAATGAGTGTTCTGCCTGAAGGCAGGTCCACACTCAATCTTTCTACAATGAATTGGCAAAGTTCTGTTCCTAGGAATAATTTCATGATAATTTAGAAAATGTGTGTTCCAAAATACATAAGGTATCTTTAATAGTTCAGAAGATAATATATCAATTTTAGTCTTGCAATATTGCGAGACAATGAAGTTAGGGAAAGAGCAAGCAAAGTTTAGCATGCATTTCAGGAATCTGTCTTTGAAAGTTACGTTCGCCCAAGAATCCTTCAGGATCCTGCAGAGATTTTCCATTTCCTTTCGCGGGATGGGGATGACACGACACCCAACCCTGAACTCAGAAAGGAAATTTTCCAATACTGAAAAATCTCCGACCCAGGCCGCCGGTGTGGAAGACAGCAGCCACGATACCAACTCCACCATGGATACTAACATGTAATAAATAAGTGGTCATATCGGATATAAAATGGTAGATTAATTAAGAAAATTTACAGAAGTAGAAAAGTAGCTGGAAATACTAGGAACAAATTAAATGAGCAACAGGTACCCAGTACGAATATAACCAGAATTGAAGGGTACACAATTCACTCCAAACGATTCCCATCTTCCCCACATCCATGTGCCTTGATCATAGGCGTAGCGAGGGGGGGGTTTTGGGGGTTTGAACCCCCCCCATTGATTAAAAAAAGGAAAATTGTATAATTTTTTTAAGTCTGCCCATAAATTGCTTAATACAAGTATAAAGCGTGGGAAGCTTAAAACTCGTTATTTTGCGTCTTAATTTTTAAAATTTTCCGGGGAAGGACCCCCGGAAGCTTAAAACTTGTTATTTTGCATCTTAATTTTTAAAATTTTCCGTGGGAGAACCCCCGGAAGCTTAAACTCGTTATTTTGCATCTTAATTTTTAAAATTTTTCGGGGGAGGGTCCCCGGACCCCCCTCTCCTTCCATACTCGCCAGACCCCGCGGATGTTATAACCCCCCCCATATGGTCGGCCTGGTTACGCCTATGGCCTTGATATATCCGTGTCTCCACCTACGCCTCAATATTTCCAAGTTCATACCTGGCAATGAAAAAGGACTGAAAATTGTTTCAAGCGAAGATTGAAAATTGTTTCTGGTGAAACTGAGTTTTGACATAATCTTTTCTCTCTGTCTGCTCATATTAGGCTCAAGTTGGAAGCAAAAAGCTTCCACACAACTGGACAGAAGTGCCTAATGTGGTAAAATTTGAGGTTCATGTCATTGAAGACTGTATATGCAGGAAAGGCTCATAGGCATTGATGAGGTAAAGTATATAGTCCTTCTGAATGAATTGGCAAAGTTCTGTTCCTGGGAATAATATCCTGATAATTTAGAAAATGTGTGTTCCAAAATACATGCAGGTATCTTTAATAGGTCAGAAGATAATGTATCAATTTTAGTCTTGCAATATTGCGAAACAATGAAGTTAGGGAAAGAGCAAGCAAAGTTTAGCATGCATTTCAGGAATCTGTCTTTGAGAGTCCGTAACCTTATTCTTTATTTTGGCAACAAATTTATGCATTCTTCTTTAATTTTATCTTCCTCCATAAACCATATTCCACTGTAAATGAATTAGTAATTTCCAGGGCAGGAGAACTATGATAAGCAGAACTGCAAAAAAGGGGGCGTTTCAACATCCCATAAGGGCATAAATTTGCACAAGGAGTTCGAGGATGAGGAAGAAAGCAAGTAAGTCATTAATAAAATAAGTGCTACAGAAGATGTATAAATAATAATAATTATGATTATTATACTTTTATGACAAAAGTTATGACTTCGCCTATATTTAGCGTGAATAAAGTTACACGCAATGAAAACTGAAAAAGCTTAAAAGAATGGATAAATAAAGCAGATAAATAGAAAACGAGGTAGAAGATTGAAAACACACAATGTAGTCTTATGTTAGTGACAGTTTCCAATTACCTATCCGTTGGATTCCAATTCTTAAATATTTATCTTTAGTAGATTATAACTAATGTGGACACTAAAATATTCCCCAATGTTAAATCTGCTAAACTTCTATCGGAACTTTCTGGAATGAAATCAATTTTGTCACATACAGGTACGTACAACTGGTTTGGTAGTAATTTTTATAAGAACATTTTGTATTATGTAGAAACACCACTGTCTATTAACTTTGTTATAGGCCTAATGCAATTTTTATCTCTATCACAAAAATATATTTTCTTTCTCTCTTTTTGTCTATACTTCTCTCTCTCTCTCTTTCCCTTTCTTTGTCAGGTATATATCTTAACTTTCAAGCTAATTCGACCTCCCACTTTCTCTTCTTTCTCCTTTCTCACCTTATCCTCTTTCTTCTGCAACTTATAAGATCATTTCAGACGAATTGATTAGAATTCATCCATTGTTCTATCACCCCCTCTCCTGTGAATGACTGCACACCAGGCTGGGATGGAAACATGTTAGAGGGTGCGTTTTGCGGTTAAAATCTGCACATTTCGTGTAATAACAATGCATATTGACTGGCGTATCCTTGATGAAAATCGGTCAGCGAGCCAGTCAGTGACGTGTCAATCAATAAGCATTTCAGTAAATACAAGTGAAACCTAACACACACTTGTAAATCGACTGTCAGCATGGCTCTCAACATTTCACGAGCTTTGAGTAAACAAGGCGGGCTGGCAGACGGGCATGAAAATGGCATGGTAGGCGGTGCCCTACTCGGGACAAATGTGATTACACGTCTCGTTACGGGATCAAAACTCCTGGATCAATTAATCAAATGCTTCAATTAATAATTACATTTCTCCCCAGCTGTCATGTACGTCTAGTTTGTACTGCGGATTGAGGTACAGTGTAATGCCAAATTTATATCTGATTATGGTAGAGCTAGTATTCTATGTTCATAACAAAAGGGTTACAGAAACTAGTTTATAAAATTTCTACCAATAACAAATAGAAACGTATTACACTTTATTATATCAACTATATTTTCTTTAAACTCGTTTTTACATGAGAATATTATAGGAGAAAAATTCCTCCGACACTTGGACTTGAACCCAGGACCTTCGGCTATTCGTGCCAATGCTCTACCAACTGAGCTAAGCCGGGGTTCAATTCACAGCGCCAGATGGAACCTTCCTCCTATGATTGAATGCCCTTAATGGTCTAACAGTGGGAGCCCGATCACAAAATCACTAATTATTGTGCCTCACAGTACTGCAAATGACGTAACTTGTCTCTCAGTGAGGTAGACCATTAAGGGCATTCAATCATAGGAGGAAGGTTCCATCTGGCGCTGTAAATTGAACTCCGGCTTAGCTCAGTTGGTAGCGCATTGGCGCAAATAGCCAAAAGGTCCTGGGTCCAAGTCCCAGTGTCGGAGGAATTTTTCTCCTATAATATTCTCTTGTAGTGTCCAACAGAGACAATAATCTGTGGTTCATGAATACTTACGTATATCTATCTTTTTTTTCAGTTAACTTATATTATACTCACAAAATATCTTCCTGGAATGGAATCGAACACTAGCTGTCAGTTTACAACTCTGAATCCAAGATAACTTGGTCCACCAGGAAAGTGCTAATATTTCCATAGACAGACATTTCTACAGCTGCTAATACTTCTACAATTCAGGAAGGTGTATTCATTTATAAAATTTATTTATAATTGCCAATTATAAAGTAACTCGCCCGGGGAGGCCCTCCATGTCCTTGTCTGGTCAAAAAAGTATGTATGTGATCCAAAGGTAATCCCTCTCCCGACAGGTCGCGGCCCTGTTGGCCCGGGCGGCATGGGTCGCTTAAATCCTAAAAGGGAGAGGTAAAACTACGAAAAAGAAAGAAAGAAAGAATTATAAAGTATAAAGATGCTAGTATTTCATTATGCTGATTGTGAATCTTGTAACATAATAATTGTATTTTATACTGAATGTCATTTAACTTACATATTAAATTCACTTGAATTTGCTTCAAAGTTTATATATGCATTTAAATTATTACATTAAATTGATTATTAAGAACTAATCTGTCATGGACATTAAATATTTCTTGACAATTATGTGTACACTATTCTTATTAAAGGCTTAGCGTAAGTTGTTTACTATTTACATCATATAACAGTTTGTCAGGACTGAAGCATCTGCGATTCAAGCCTGTTAAAAACAAGAAGTTGTGTGTGTTTAAGAGAGAGGGGGAGAGATAGAGAAGAAGAGAGGAGAGTAGGTAACATAAATGAATATCAACGTTATTATATTTTAGTCAATAACATAAACTACTTCTTTATCTGAAACGAGTTCAAACCTCGCATAGAAGATAAATTCATAATTCTTAAATGTCCTAAGTAGGCTATTACTGAATGATGTAAATCTGTTGAATCTGTATCTAAAATATAATACGCTGAAATGATTGAGAAAATTCAGCTTGTAAGTTGGTTTCTACTTACTGGTTTTTCAACTAGCACCGAGGAATATTTTGTGTGTGTTTTTCTAAGTTTTTAGTAGAGGAAACAACTCCTGTAAATATAATATGTACAAACCAATATCTTCCTAACTATATTAATATAATCTCGTCTACATCCAGATTCTTCAAACCAGAATTATAATCGTTTTTGTGATGGCTCAGCTTGGGAACATTTGCTGTGACTTAGTATGTTTGCGATTCAAACATATTACAGGAGGCGTTTACACAGGGATTATGTCAACAAGTAACAATATTATTATGTTTTAGTCAATATCATAAAGAGAGAGAAGTAGGGCGTGCGAGAAGCAGTTTCGAGTGCAGAGCTGGACCAAATGGAATCTTCATAAAGGCTTTTCAGCGACGTGTAAAGAAAGCTCAGGACGTGAGGAAGGAAGGAAATACGGATAAGTGTGTGATGGTGAGATTGTAGCTGGCAGTGGAAACAGGATTTATCTACTCACTTCTCCTCATACAAAGATTCTTTTATGAAACTATACATTGTTACATGTGTTGTATGAGAGTAGGATAATACATTTTATTTACACGGGTGGTTTCTTTTGCCAAAGAACCTTTAACTTACCGTAGGAAGAGATAACGGAGTAAATGAGGAAGAAGGACGAAGAGTGCTGTTAAAAATGCTGTTCGTTAATAATTAGTTGTACAGAAGTTGTACCCACCTGATGTTTTGATGTCAGAAACATTTATACTACTTACTAAAATAAATATTATTAAAAATAATGTTTTTTCTTCTTCTTCTTCTTTTTACTCTCAGAATAAAGATATAGCTTAGTAAACGCTTATGAACACTTCCCGAGAAAATTATACCATACTTCAAGTGAAAATATAAATAGGGAAAATTTACTTTTCTTGGTATCTGTGATCTTACTTTGACTTTGAATATAACCAAATAACAACTGGAGCATGGCTTTGTTATTCAAGATTTAACGCGACCGTTCCAAATGATACATTATTTTATTTGGAACCCTACAAATTTGTCTCTGACTTGTACGTAGAGTCAATTCCATTTAACTCTGTTTTAGTTTGACTGAATCTTTCTTCTGAGCATTTGGAATATATAAACTGAATACAGTTAAACTGTTTTTGCACAAGATATTAAAATAGAAACTTCAAAATGACCTAAAACAGAATTCCATTTTATAAATATGTGAATATTTAGAATTATTATAAATAGGTGGAAATTATTAAGATGAAACAAATGAAAGGCAAATTATTATTATCATTATCCTTTTTCTTAAATTAGTTGACACTACATTTTAAAAAATCAGGATTCTAAGCAATAAAGTTAAGTTTCATAATTTAAATCATGTTAAGTTCCCAGTAGTCGTCCTCAATTTCGTTTCCCCAAACGAAACATGGTGTTTATTCTTTATTTTGGCAATGTTTGAAGGAAACAAATTTTGGTCGGTTTTTATGGTAAAATAATATTAGGGCAAAAATTACGTGATGACTAAAATCAGGAAATGCCTGTTTATATGCAATTCAGAAATATTTATCTTCTCGTCTTCAGTGCAGGGATGTAACAAAAATTATCCTGCTGATTGTATTATATGGATATGAGAAGAAGAACATAATCTGAGTGTTCGAAAACAGAGTGCTTAAGAAAATATTAGGACCTAAGAGAGATGAAAACTGGGACTGGAGGACATTGCACAACGACGAGCTTCATAACCTGTACTCTTCACTGAATATATAAGGGTACTTAAATCACGAAGGATGAAATAGGCTGGACAAGTCGCGCGCATGGGGCAGAAAAGACACATCCAAAAATTGACTGGAAGACACGAAGGGAAGAAAGAAATAGATATGGGTGGGAGGACAATGTTAGAATCGATTTAAGGGAAGTAGGATTTGCGAGGAATGGTTAGATGGAATTAGTACAGAATAAGGTTGAATGGCAGGTTCATGTAAGCGTGGCAATGAACCTCCGGGTTCCATAAAATAGATTGCTTATGAATAGTCTATTTCCATGGAGTAAATAAGTAAGTAATAATGCAAACTTAAAACTGTTCGTTTTTCTTACCCTTGAATTCAGAATATAAGTATTTTGTATGGTAGTGATTCCTATCTGCAAAGAGACTGCTCGCAGGATATTAATCAAATCGATACGAACGTATCACAGGGACCCTAACTGAAATGTGGTCTTAAGGTGTATCCATTACTATTATAGTCTGCCAGCTACAACCAGCCAGTCAATAGCGTCTGCTGTCCATAAATTACGGAGACTGGTGAAGTGAGTGGAGTAAATTGAAGCTTTTCGTAATATATTATGTCCTCATGGATTCTAACCTTAAGAGCTTGCTAAAGATATATAGCCTACACAGCGATTCTTGTGTTGTGTATGCAATTTTATGAAATGATAAACTGAAAAACTAAACGCCATTGATAATAATAAACGCCATAATCCCTTTCAGGGATTATGCCTGCCATCCGACCACTGCATCACCTGCCATAGGCAGATGGCAGGATTGGGGCATGTGGTCAGCATAACGATTTCCACGGCCGTTATTGATGGCTTATTGAACCGGAGTCGATACTTCTTTATCAAGTAGCTCCTCAGTTTGTGTTACGAGGCATAGTGCACTACGTTCCAGACCTCTCTATCATAGGAAAATCCGAGGAGGTACAGGGCGGGGATCGAATCCAGTCCTACAGATCCGTCGTCAGGAGCACTAATCACTAGATCACACAGGCGGTCTTCAGGAAATGATAGCAGACTCCATTTCCATTACATAAAAGGTTAATTAACATGTCTGCTATTCAGAACGGCGAACGAGCTTCGTATGTTATCTGATTATGTTTTTTTTAAATATATCTTTATTTATTTAGTTTTGTATTTAATTATTTATTCAATTATATTGTGATATATGAATGATGCATAAGTTGTCCAGAAACCTAGAAAGAACAGAAGCTCGTGATGGCGAGCAGTTCAGTTCTACATTTTTAAATGTTTACAAATAAAATTAGTACAGTTAACTTAAGGCAAATAAGTATACATCAAGATTTACTGGTAACCCTCACAATTCTAATAGACTAGTCTATAAAAACAAACTAAACTCCGTGGCGCAACATCCCTGGATGGACTTTGCTCGACCGCTGAATCATCTACCACAGACAGAGGGCAGGATTGGGGCATGTGGTCAGCATGCCGACACCCACGGGCGTTAATGGTGGTTTTCATGACCGGAGATAGACTAGTCTATACGGCATAAAATTGTAATAAAAACATAATCGGGATTAATATGGAATTCTGAATGTGGAAAATATAACTGACTTGACTGATTGGAAAGTCTACACGAACTGAGGGATATTTTTACATTATAGAATAAGGAAAGGGAGTTCATCACCGAACAGATTAACATCTCCAGGTTAAATACAGCTAAAATTAAAGCACAAATAACCCTATTATTCAAAATTGTAATGTCCTCAGGTTTAATGGTATAATAACGTGTTCAGCTTTCAATTTTAGACAACACTTCCAACGTATTGTTCTTTGACTGTCATGCTACTCTCCAACCTCCGTACACTGTAGTAATGATAATAGAAGCGAGAGGACATGGTTTTTCATCATCCTGTATAAACATATCCCCATAGTTCCCATGGTGGGATGTTGCTGCCTTTGTTTATAAGAGCTGCAATCTGTGATTACACGCAAACATACATATTCCCACCTGTGAGCTTGCACCGTTCTAAAAGGCTCTTCTACACGAGCTAACTCAATTAGACCTATGATTGACGTGAGTCGTTCATCATAATGAGGTGTCATTTAGAAGATTGTTTAGGTACATGCGCTGTTATGTTTTCTAACGCGAAATTAAATTATTGTGTACATAAAGGGGAGAATGATAATTCAAAGGTACTTCTACACATATGATGCGGTGCACGGCTGCATGCAAAACAACTATACACTTCAAACATAACCGAGCGTGGAGCGGTGGAAATTTCAAACACGCTACGCTGTATACACCTAATACGCACTTCAGTTCAGAAACTTCGTCAACATAATTTCATCAGGTCCCGACCAGGAAATTACTCAGGCTGAAGTATTGTAACTAATCTGATTGAACTGTTCTGAAAATTGTAAAACTCTTTTTTATATTTCCCCGGCAGACAGTTTTTTTACCCCTTTTGTGCCTAATTAATCCTAGAATTAAGAAGACATGTCTATCACGTTTTACCAACAAAGAGCAAAAAATAATATTTTATTAAGGTATCAAAGTATTTTCATAAGCATACGTACATCCTGTTTTAAATCGCAGACAAGGATCATTAAAATTTCCATATCTCATGAAAGAGAAACGTCAGGAAGTAGGGTCTACTTAATCAGAAATGTCATGTTTTGTAGTTATAACTAGGGACCGGATTTTTAGGTTTTTAAAAACACTGTTTTAGGTTTTACATTAGGTGAAATAGTTTTTTTTTAGGTTTTTTGTCCAAAATATCGTTTTCGGGAAGAATAATTGGTTTAAGGAATTTGCATGTGCTACATAGGATTCAATACATAATACTTGTAAAGTTTAACTTAACAAAATTGACTTAAATTTGTGTAAACTTACTTTTGGATAATATTATACAATTGAGGAATGAAAGCATAAACAATAAAAAGAAGCAGTGAAAACAAGATTGCCTCAGATTTCCTGGTTACAGTATATCACTAAATATCTTTCAAGGTTTTCAACTGTGAGTTGTATTGAATGACGTCTGTCATATAGGTACAGCAGAAGTAACTTGGAAAACAACAGAGGAGACGTAGAAACAAGTGGGGTACAATGTCATAAAATAACCTCAGAAGAAGAAGAAGAAGAAGAAGAAACAGAAGAAGAAAAAGAAGAAGAAGAAGAAGAAGAAGAAGAAAAAAAAGGAGAAAAAGGAGAAAGAGAAGAAGAAAAAATTCATGTCATCGCCAATCCACTGCCGTAATAAACTCGATTTAATTTGTTTCGGCATAATTAACACGTCTTCTTAAAACTCACAGTGTGACCGCTCAGTATGAATAACAGGGCAGTAATGAAGGCAAAAAACGCTTTAAAACACAGAAATCTATACCCTTGTTCAGACTTGGCAACAATGGTTGTTCGTACGAATATTTTAAAAGGAATACGTCGGTACTCTTACACTTCCTCTCTTGATACTGTCCATCCTAGACGGTAATGGGTTGAACGAAACGCTGGTGGTATTAATTTCAGCCCGACAAAAATTATTGTCTCCCCGCAAAATATCGATTTCTCAACTGACAAACAAAAAAAGACAAAAAAGTAGCCTAAATTGGATATTTTAGGTTGTATATCCCGTTTAGGTATATTTAGGTTTTTATACCCCATTTAGGTGTTTTTAGGTGCCACAGAATTAATGTGGGTGAATCCTATGGACATGATACGAAAAAGTGTATGAGTGCTTTTTGTTTTGGAAGTAAGGAAAAAAATAGGTAAAAACCTAAGAATCCGGTCCCTAGTTATAACTTTACCACATTTTTTGGCCCATTTCCCTACTAAATATTTTTTTCTTTCTTTCTCGCTCGTAGTTTTACCTCTCCCCTTTTAGGAATTATGCACCCATATACAGGGCAGCTACCTATTATTATTATTATTCTCCTATACAAGGAGCCCTATTTCCCCAAGTGCAGGTGTGCTAGGGCTATAAGTTGTTCGTTAGTTTCATCAATATATATATATATATATATATATATATATATACATGGATGATTAAACTGTTAGGTTTGTCATGCATAATCATGAAAAGTACCCATATATTACAGTCTGAGTCAAAGAGTTTTGAATGTGAAAGATGAAACTGAGAAAGGAAGAAGCGCAACATATCCGTATAAATATTCCATTAAGTGGTGTTTTGTATTGAAGCCCACAGAAATCTAGATGGGAGGACAAGGAGAATCGCTTCTGCTGATAAATTGGACAGTCGAACAGAAGACGAACTACTGTTTTCTGTTCTTCTTTGCAGGAGCACAAGTATCCAGAAGGTGATGAACTGATGATATATGAAATCGAGAAGTAACTACCGAATTTCCCTTGTCCTGTTACAAATTGCATAAGAATGTAGGTCATTTCGAAAATTTTAGATTGTGCCCTGTCATCTATTGTTGGAAAGAACAGATTTCTTGTGATCTACACACTTTTGACCAGACAACGACATGGGGGTCATCCCGGGTAAGGTATCGGCTCTAAGCTGGGGGTACTTAATATTTGAAATCTGACCTATACTAGTAGATCTGGAAATTAGTCAGGATTGAAGTATTGTATCCAATCTTATAGAAATAAAATTCTCAAAATTGTAAAACAGAACTTGTTTACATTAATCAGGTAGGCAGTAAATTACTTTATGCTTAACTCAGTTCGGTAGCATCTCAATATTACTCACGATAATATGTAATTAGTGGAAAATTTAGTAATTAAATTTAAATCTGAAACCCTGTAAATATTAAGTTTTTAGCCTTCTTTAGGATCCACTGAAAATCCTTACGGCAGTAATATTTCAAAGCAAGAGCAGTCAACAGATTTGTTTGTAATCGACTAATATTTATGAGCAAACGTTACTTACATTTCGGCTAAGACATTGTATGTAATCCTTCTCCCAATCGTACAACAAGGACCTAATTATTAGTTACATTAATTGCAATTTGTCGTTAATTTTTTTTTTCTCAAATGAATTAGCTGTAACTGTAAGTTCTGTAACTGCGAATGATACAAGCTAATTAATTTGCTAGTGCATTTAGCCTATTTGGTTTATAAAAATGTATTTTGGATACAATTTTGGCGGAACCGAACTGAAAATTATGCTTGCGATTTAGATATTGAGCACATAATACCACATCCAAGAGGAACCTCTATGTACACTATTAAACACTAGTATTGTTCTTAAAATGATTGAGAATGAACTACTGTATTTACTACTGAATTTACTACTGTAAACAACAATAGTTATATTGGGAAGTAAATTAAACAACTGTACACTAAAATAAACTAAACTTCGTGGCGCTACATTCCTGAAGGGACTAGGCTTACCACCCGACCGGTGCGCCATCTACCATGGGAACCGTGAGTTAAATTATCAATAAGATTAATCTAAATTCAAGTGATAGGTTACGAGGTATGTATCAGTATGTTATTATTAACAACTGAAAATCAATTTCATATAAGTAAATACATAGGCCTAAGTATTCACAGTTTCCCGATCCCTAGTTTTGAACGCCAGCTAAATCGAACAGATTATGTTCTTCTGAGCCTTGGCGAAAGATTGTTATAAAATACTGTGATGCAGTTATAGGCCTAATAGGGTACTTGCTAAACTCAGTATAAAATATTTTAATATTTTACTCTCCCTGCAACAACTGCAGGTTGACAGAGAAAAAGAGTAGGCCTACGAAAAAATTAATGAGGTCATAAGGCATTCCAGAGGGGGGCATCTGCCCCTTCCTTGCCTCCTCATGCCAACGCCCATGCAAAAAACCGTGACTTAGATCTTGCATCTCGTGATGTGCAATCAAATGATCTACCTATCCACTCTTATTTATCTACTAGGCCTAATCTATCTCAAAATTAGTGTTGATCATACTAACTATTTGGTTCCGCTATAAGTAAGTTAATCGTCCTAAGAAAAAAATTAGTTTAAATAGGTCCACGGTGATATAAGTATATGATATGATTAATCTTAAGACCGCCGACGTCTTGTAGTTAGCGTCGCTGACTACAGATCCATTGGCCCGGGTTCGATCTCCGGTACCTCCTCGGATTTTTCTGAGGTAGGGAGGTCTGGTAGGGGTGCACTCAGCCTCGTGATTCAAATTGATAAGCTACTTGATAGAGAAGTAGCGGCTCCGGTCATGGAAACCACCATTAACGGCAGTGGGTGTCGGCATAGTGACCACATGCCCCCCAATCCTGCCGTCTGCCTATGGTAGATGACGCAGCGGTCGGGTGGTAGGCCTTGTCCCTTCTGGGATGTTAGCACCACGGAGTTAGTTATGATTAATCCTACGAATCAAAGGATTGTTATGTCCGAAACAGCTGAACTTGCAATGCATACATGCAACTAGATAACCATCAACCTAGTCTCCATTACATTAATTTGCATTCCTCCAATTCATATGATTACTACATAATTTATACGTGAAGCATATTAATCACACATTAGTGAACACACAGTAATATACTCTGTCATGTGGAAGCACTGTTTTCTATAACCACTAACGCTCTGAGTCTTTTGCCGGCAAAAGGGAAATTTCTGTGACGGAATTATTAAATATGTACTTTGTTTCTACATTAAAGTTACCTTTGATATACATTCTGTGCCTGGTGAATTGTAATCCCCACCCTGGAAGCTACTACAGTAAGCTAGTGCCGTAGTTATAGCAACCGAATCCTGGTTCTCCCACAATTAAGAGCAACAACGACTTACCTGTCCGTTTACTCTCTGAAAATTCATGATTTTTATACATATCAATTAGTTAAAGTGAAGTGTGTTCTCTGGTTTCTTCTATGTTCCCAAACCTTTAATCTCTTTCACTGTGGTTTCATTTTGATTAACACGTACGAAATTCATTTAAACAGAAGTAAGGAAAAGCAGTTAATGAAATGGTACTTTATATGTTTTCCTATTCGCATTTACATGTTTCATTTTACGCAGAATATTAAAGGGAATGACAGCATAAATAATAACTGACAAGCTTTTGTTTTCACATGAAATTCAATGAAGTACTCAAAATCCTTTTGAAATAATGTTATAAGCGGTGGAAATATAAATTCTCTATTGAAAAGATTTGCCATTTTTCTACAAAAAGAAAACTCTTCTTATGGTGCATCTACTCACAAGACTTAAACAAATAGCTACTCCATGAACCTCTAAGAACTATTACAAATATGTGCGACCATACTAAATAATAGACTAATAGCATTCTAGCACTCGTTCACGATTGTTTTCTGCGAAGTGTATGATAGGGATTACACTTGTTGGTGCGTGAATTAAAGGTCTCGACACCATAAAAATTTTCGGACATGTTTCTTGGGGCTCGTAAGAAAAACATCGGTGGAAAACTGGAACAGATAAATTTGCCTATATTGACTCGATTCCACGCTTCGCCTTTCTCTGCGATTGCGATAACTTGAGCCTTAGAGATACTACTAAATTGGTAAAAAGTGATGCAATATAATATGTGTAATCTCATTATCGTCAAAGCCGAATCGTAAGAAGATACCATGAAAACATTTTGACTTATCGAATATCTCAGGAACGAATGATATCATAAGAAATGCAGCAATAATAGAGAGTGGAAAAGCGGGAGGAGAAAATCAAAGCAACACTGTCTCATTATCGTCTTATCATGTAAAATGCAAAACTAAGCTACCCTGCTTTGAATCCCAATGCACAAAATAAGAAGTTAAGGGCTGACTCTTTTACGGCAGAGGCCCGGTTTCGGAAACATTACATTAGGAGTGTGTGTAGGCTACTGTTAATACATTGAGCAAAATGTTTTCTTTCATACACCTTAAACATACATTGACTGGTTCCTCTTTACCAATACGACGGTTCTTACAATTATCATTCTAAATTTCAAATGTTGTCTATTGAAACTATCAACATTTTCGTTCTTTTATTTTTTTCTTGAATTGTTATCTTCTACATTTTCTTCATTTCCCCATTCTAATTTACAATTAATCTACGAAAATTAACAGACTTATAACTGTGTTCACTCTAAGAGCACAGCTAAAGTAAACAAAAACCAACACATCTACTTCACTCTAGCACATTACTCGTACGACCTAAAAGTGAGACAAACATACTGACTGACTGACTAGCCAATGCCCATCCTTGGCATGTCTGTCATTAAATGACGCGCAAACCAGTAGAGGTAAGCAACACCATGGTAAGATCAGGGGTTTTCCTGGCAAAGAAGCTGAGTGAAAGTATCTCGGGTAGTCAGCCAGGTAAGGAAGTCAATTCTTTCCGACATTTCGACGGCCCACGCTGCCTCCGTCTTCAAAGGCGTTCAACGCCCAATGTTTCCATGGTAGTCCTCGATAGCAGCATCATGAACCTAAGCTAGACTCGGATTTTGTGGCAGGTGGGCAGCATCCATATTCTGGTATGCACATAGAGGGCACTCTGGGGTTGCCCTGTTTCTGTGCATATGGCCAGCAAGATAATATAAATAAATTATCAAAATATTAATAATAACCTGAAATACACTATGAATATTAGCCACTGGGTGTGATTTTGTTCCCCTTTGTAGTGGTGCCCCTCTATAATATAAACGACTACCAAAGTTTCGCCTCAGACAAACTTACTGATCTTTGTTATTTTTGCTTTGTTCTTCGAGTGAAAACAAAATAGGTTAATTTTTTTATAATTCCTTACTCCGATCCCTAATAGTGAGATGCGAATAGTAGGGGCATAAACATAAAGAGTGGTGATTTACAACTCTTCCGCCAATAGCCGAGTTGAGAGACGGGATTATTATTAATCATCCTTGGGGATGACTGCCAAAACCCCTATAGGAAAAATGTTTAGTAATGTGCTACTAAGTACAACTGAACTTGTTCATTAAAATAATAATATAATGACCTGTTTTGTCCAACCTATTTTTTTTTATTGTTTGTGCCTAGGCGTTTTCAGGGTTACTTATTGTTAAGTTTTAAATAACAAAGCGTCAACATAAAAAATACGCCCTAAAAATGTTGTAGCAACGAGAAGACTGGGCACAAACAACACAGAACAGGAAAACTACCACATTACTATTTTATCCAGCAGTCGAAGAATTGCCGTAATTTAAAAGAGAATGGATAATTTTCAATATCTCTGTGTAACGGAATATTTTACCATGAGATACATAGCCTAATGTATAACGCTGCCTGCAAGGCCTATTAATTAGTGTTGAAGACAATGAATTGAGCAGGCCACGGTTCGATACCAATACCTCCTACGAATTTTCTGAGAGATGTGGAATGAGATATACTCAGCCTTGCGAGGATAATTCTGGAGGTACTCCGTAAAATAAAAACAATGACCACCGCGGCCTACCACTATGGAATGTAGTGCCAAGGAGTTTAAGTTAATGTAGTATATCATAACTTAATTTTAATTTTAGGCTAAAAATATACTTTCAGCTCCTCGATGGTGAAGAGGTTATCGTTATTGTTAAGGATCTGAAGAAATCTGTTCGTCCAGAAAGTACCTACCTTCTTGGCTTCTTGCAACTGCCTAGAAGAATATAATATACTCCTGAGGACGAGAAGATGCTTCAATTGTTATCATTAGCTACTCTGATTTAAGGATGTAGCTCAGAGAGTTAAGGAGTCGACAGTATTCGAATACGCCTCCAATTGTAGGCTAAGACACGAAATCGCATTTGCGAGTTCACTGTCTCAGTCTGTCTTTTAAATCGACAAAATATCATATCTCATATAAGAAATAAAATTGTGGATTATGGTGACGAGGGAGAGTGAAAGAAAATGAGAATTGAAGAAGAAATGCTACTGAAATACGTCAGTCTTCATAATTACTCTACATTCACCTGGAAAGGTACAAAATGCCTCCTAAAATGAGTACTTCTGGTCGCTTCTTTACACTGTCAGCGCAGGCACACTGCTGCAGAACCGGAAAATGTGAGCCATTCCATTCGATATATATATATATACACACATTGAGACATATCTTTCCTCCCCCATGCGCGCAACATGTCCAGCCCATTTCATTCTCCGTGATTTAATTACCCTTACGATATCCGGCGAAGAATACAAGGTTATGAAGCTCGTCGTTATGCAATTAGGAGACTAGTAAAATAAAGCCATTTTTCTACTTTTGGCTGTAGATGTCAATATTTTTCGGAGCCTCTAATTCAGGGGACTTATTTAGAAAATTCTTTGAGAAATTATCTCGGAATCAGTTTCTATAAACTTATAACAATATTCCGAATGCCTAATAACAAAGAGTAGGATTCTTAGGTTTTAAACAATTATTTACTTGCTAGCTAAGTGTTTTATTGTAATATAATCATCCGGTTGATTGCCATGGCAGTCACACAGTCCAATCTAATCAAATGTAAAAATAGCCAAATAAGATGATAACATAGGCTACTTTAAAAAACAAAATAATAATACCGGTGTGCAATTAATGTATTATTACTGTTCTACTTCTAGTAAAATATCCTATTTTAAATATTGCCTACATTTTGCATTTGCTCATTGTTGTTAGTACTTCTGTAAGAGAAAATATAGGCCTAGTATTACATTTTGCATGTGCTATCTTGTACTCCATCATCCCGGTAAAGGAAATCGTTAGTGAACCGAAAACCCTTATTTCTTTAGAAGGAAATTAAAGGCATTCTTAAATAAGGTCACACTACACTTCACGGGTTTATTCATGCATGTCGCCGAAAGGAAAATATTCTAAAAGTTGGTTGATTAATCGAAAAACGTTGTTGTTGAGTTCATGTGAAGGAGATGGATATGACAGGTGTAATAATAAAATTGTGTTCTATAAACTATAACGGTTGAGAACTAAGCAAAAGGTGTTCCTGTAGTTTTGTCGTTCAGAGTCATGGAAATTGAAGTAAAAATAAAATAAATTAATATAATTGTTAAAATGTGTTTATTTTACTTAGTCTATTAAAGCGAAACTAAAAAAGAAAAACTACTGTATTTTAACATGTTAAAAAATTGATACAGGGTTTATAAAAAAAATAAAAAAATCCCGGCCCTGACTGTGCCTCTGAAATCTTCACTGGATAAACCGTTCAGCCCTATCTATAATGCTTAAAGAAAATAATATTAAACTGTTTAGTAAACGTAATCACTTAAGAGAATTACAAACAGTTTGCACGTCGGTTCAGTCACTTCTATGCAAATGTTCTGAGAGACACATACGCTGTCAAAGCAAGTGGTATATATTGCACTTGAGAGCTACTCGCTGGTTATCCTCAGTATGTTGAGGTATATCTATGTAACACTGATACGGGAGAGCCTTTCCACTTATGTCCGTCTTGTTTACCAGACTCGTCTCTTCAGGCGCAACGTAGTCTAATAGTTTGCAGAAAATTTATTTTATGCAGTATTATTTTATTACTGGGAATACGTAAAAAAACAATACAGAATGACATGAAATAAGCAATCCCTTGAAGTTCCAGGAGGTGGCATAGAGAAATCTTACTTTTATTTAAGGTATTGCGCCCAAATTGTAGTCATGGTGTCAGATACTATAAAACATATTTATCCTAGACTTTTCGGGATCATACCTCTGGAAGATAAATTTCAACAGAGAAATAGGCTATATATAATTATTCACTCATTGGTGTTTGCATAAATGGTCTAATGGGTAAGGTATACTTAAGGGCTTTTATTGGACCAAAACACAGAAACATTCTTTGCCGACTAGCGCTAGGTTAATCCACAGCAATAGCTAATTGACTAATATTTCAATAATGAATACTGCTTTACTATACATATATACATATATATTTATTGTTAATAGATAATACGTCTGTGTGTGACTATATATGCCAGTAGATGTAAAATTAACTAGTTCGGGAGTAAAATTCTTTCGATGAAGATTCGTCACCTCCATTTTTCATAATGTTATAAAAGCCATACCATACAAGTTGAGAATAACTTATAGTTATGAATATAAATAAACTATTTTTTTAATTATAATATTATGACTGAAATTCAATTCACTTCGTTTAAGAGTTAGTTTAATCATAACATTAGTAATTTTCATTAATACTAATTAATGTCCATGACCTAAGGACTAATAATAATGGTTATATTTAATGAAAAAATAGACTAATCGTATTAAAGCTTTTTCAAACACTTTTTTAAAATTTTATAAGCTTAAAAGTTTTATGACACAGGATTCTGATTTATAATAAGAAAATGACGCCGAAGACATCTAGAAACTTCTAATACTTATATCAAACTTATGTGAAAAATTGGGTGAATTAACAAGGGAATTATCCTGCATTTTTCCTCTTACATTCCTTATTACATGTAACTTATGCCACTTTCCTTGTAGAGATCCTCGACACGTAACCGGAGAACTTCGTTTCAACATCGTCGCAGTGCAAAGCCCTACAAATTACAATTTGTTTAGGCCTTTTGCTAATATAAATGTTGGCAATTAGTTAACGAGGTCTCCCTTACGTTGCTATGCAACGGAACACATCAAGAATATCCCTGAGCTTTAGAATCAGCTTTCGACATCGCAGCAGGGATACGAGCTAAGCCAGAAGCCACAGAGTACATTGTTTCCTCTGGCATTATCACCTCCTGTCGTTTGTCCGCGTCTTGTCATCTCAGTGCAAACAACGGAAGTGTCATCTCTCATTGCCTATGACCTGTGTTCAAGGAATCCTCCATCCGTATATAAATCAATCGCTTCAAATCCTGACTATGTAAATTACAATCTTAAACATTTTAAGAGGAAAATAAAATAAAAATCATTAGATAATATTAATAGCGCAACTTTAATTTTGTTTGGTATTTCAATGTTTCAGTCCAATTTATTCTATTTTTGTTGTAAATGCTATATTAACCACTGGTTAATGCTTAAAAAATATTTTTATTTACATTATACTTATAAATTTAGAATCTACATAAATTTAGAATTTTTCGTGTATAGTATATTGTACAGTGATATGGAATTATATTTATATTAATCTACTATATCCCCTAAACACAAGCTTTGCTCATGTAGAGGCATGTTTGGTTTTATTTGTTTTTACTGTTATTAAATGTGGAATAATAATAATGTAATTTAAGTAAGTAATGTTAATAAATGTAATAATAAAGTTAATAATAAAAAATTAATAGAATAAAAAAATATAGAGAAAATATGAATGTAACACACTTTTAATTGGATAAAATGTTTGATGTAAAATACTAGTAGCTCAATATAGTTATTTACGCTATTTGCAAAGATTTGCTATTCAGATGTAAGAACATATTAATTTTTTTAAATTATTTGTTTGTCTTGAGAACGTAACATGCACTTTGCCTGATTACAAAGTTCTCTCATAACACAATATTCTTTCAATACTAATACTAAATATTAATGCTATTCCAAATGAGCTTACTAATATTAAAACAGAAACCAAACATAATATATAAAGTTCGTATTAAGAGGACCAGATCTTCACATACAAAGAATACGGTTAGTTATGGAAAAACTCGTAAATGAAAAGAATTTAATTAAAAAATGAAGGAGCGTATGTAAATACCAAATAAAGAATTTACACAATCAATAAATGAATGACTAAAATTTTGCTACACTATTTTTAAAACTATAATTCTTTATTAATTTGCTAAATTAAAAAAATTATCACTTTAAAAATATTCAAGCATTTTTCACAGGAATTTTTAAACCGTCTGTTATACATATTATATATGTATTATATTTTAAATTTGTTCGATTGATTGTATAGACGGAGTATATTACAAAAATGAGAATTATTATGGGAATCAGTGTTTATGCTTTTGGGATAAAAAAAGACTATATAAATTATAAGCGCACAGTTCCAGTCGAAGTATATTGGCTCACATATTTAATAATGCCTATTTATATAATATAATATAATATCAGTTCGTGTTTTAATTTCTTGTAGAACTTCTTGAATAATAGAACTGTTCCTAACTCAGATGCTGGTTTATTATTAGGAACTATTTAGTATACAAGACTTCAACAGTTTGATTTCTGGCTAGGGACGATAACTCTCTTTTTAAAAGTCATACTGTAAATTTGATGTGAGTTAATGGGAGTAAGAAATTGAAAATCTTGTTTTAAGTGGAGCTTCAATTTCTCATTCAATAATTTTGGTCAAGTTTTATTAAATAAACGACTGTTGCAGGAGTTCTACGCTCTCAGGAATTCCGGATAAGGTCAGAAGTTCGATAAGCGGAAACTCCTATTTATTAAATTTATTCTCGCAAAAAATAATACATTATATTGTAACTATAAGAACACGTTCTTCTCTCCATGTGCAATACTCTATAACTTGCCAAATATTTACACATAACTTAATATATTATCTTAATGGTCCTGGCCTCTGATATCTTGTACATTTTATGTGAACATTTCTGAAACCAAGTTCCTATATATAAAGCGGAAACACAAAATGTATGATTCACCCTAAGCCATGTAACATTTTGCTAGAGGGTTCTCACCCCTCTTATCAATCCAAATATCCCTACATATATCCACGCCCCTCTCATTCAATGTAAGCAGTTAGTGAAAATAATTTGCCGTTATGGCGATAGCTGTATAGCTGTGTAAATCTGAATTACTCTTACAACCCCAGGACATAACCATAACTGCGGACGAAGCTCATGCATAACATAAAGGTTCTTTAATAAAATATACTGCATATGTAGTTCAGCTAACATCCGAGCACCATTAAATAACGTTATTCTTCGTCCACAAGCATGCTATTTTTTGCAACCATTGACATGATGAAAACGAAAACGAAGACGGAAATGATATAATAATAATAATAATAATAATAATAATATTAAAATAAGAATATGAGATAACATCCTTTTCTTAGCTGAAATTCACGGGACCGTTTCATTGTGAATAGGCAGTCTACCACTGAGTTAATACCTAAATCTTTCTATGGGCTCCCTAAGACCTGGCTAAGGGATGAATGTCCGTGCAGCTGAATAAATTAATTCAAGCCTATCATAGGTCAAGCATCACCAGCAGATCGTATCAATAGGCTCACAGGTATATTATTTCCAGATATTACGTAGCAGCTAAATATTCCTGTGTTCTAAAACAAAGTGCTGTTTTAGTTAGGCCTGATATCAGGCCATTACATAGTATAAAAGAAGCCTTAACGAATAAGTGAATAAAAAAGTATATGTAATTATTACTAACCACTTTTAGTAGTATTACTAACTACCGTCACGTCTAGGCTAAGCAATCAATAAATTATAAGAATATATCTTCGAATACACAATTATTATTAATTCCACTATTATTATTATTATTATTATTACTATAATTATTACTAATATTATTTTTATTAATATTATTATTTTTTCATTGCTCTGCTGTTATTATTAAATAACGTTTTCATGTTAGAAATGAAACGGAGTTCTCTGCGTTATGTACAGATAAGCTACAAAATGAATGTACTAGATCCAAAATCGTCCGAATAATACTTTAAAACATAATATCTACCAATGAACATTATACCTGAAGTCCGCAGTCGTGGTGCGGTTGGCACCACTCCTGCAAGGTTCGATTCCCGGTAGGGCGGATTTAAATCTGACCACGAGGGCTGCGTTTAGGAAAGGCTGTGGTGTACACCTCTAACCATTAGTGAGATTAGTCTGTGCACCAAATGTATTCGTACCTAGGTTCAATCCCCAACCTCTCCGCAATGATTATGACGGAGAGACTGCCTCGATCTCAGAGGCTTAATTCCACTGGCTGGATTAGATGCAAGTTCTAGATCTGAATGACCTAACAAGTATAGAATATATGAGCTTTGCATCTCAGGTCCCCAAGGAATACCTGAATCTCAGTTCCCCAAGGAATACCACCGAATTTAGGGGTAGAGAAGCAAAAATGTTCATAATGGTTAAGCCTAGCAATACCAACCCATTTTTTGTTACGTGCTTTACGTGCCTTTCAGGCACACAAATATATATTTTATTACATTTACATAATTTGTTATTGTTCCATAAGTAGGGTTCACTTAATTACATATAATTTAATATGTAATAGCCTATAACGGTTTACAAGAATGAACTTTTTTGTGAAATGATAGGCCTATCTTAACATAATAATACCATGCAACAATCAGGTTATAGCTGCTTACACCATTGTTGATAAAAAAAATCGAAATATTTCGAATAAAACAAAATCGAATTTAAAATGCATTTCAAACATAAATCAAAACAGAAATTATTCTGTTCCCTAAATTACTAATGGGGCCAACCAAGCATACAACAAAATTTAGTCACTTTTTATTATTTTCTAGAAATTTTTTAAAGCTGTCTCTGTATTTCTTAAGCAGAATGTCTTATTAACAAATTATTTTCAGATTTATCCTCAAAGTGATTATAATAAATAAACATAATTAAACGTTATCGGTCTTCCGCTTATGAATATGAATTAAAATGTAAATAATATTGACATAGGTGCCGACTTTGGGGCTGCTATGCACTTTCAGTACCCCAAAAATAATTATTGGGGGTGCCCGGCACCCCTAATTTTATATATACTTCCCAGTTCTTACAGCTATCCAAACTGCATCACATTACATATTTTAGGCTACCAGAATTTGTTAAGTTCATGAGGGTAGTTCTTACAATATCGTAAAAAGGTCACCCTTCAGTGGCGCAAAATGTTAAGATTTTATTAATCCTCAAGATAAGAGTTAAAAATTCAATAATTATTTATTAAACAGACTATGAATACAGTATTTACCTTTATCAATAAATAATGTCGTTTGTTGTAAAAAAAGATGGACTTTCAACATAAATTATATTAAAGTTGGAAGTAATTTTTTTTTAGTAAGAACCCCCAACAAGTTTTGCAAGTCAACATGTATGAACAATGACCTGAATTATTACTTACCGATTGGCATATTACTGCGAACTTAAATGTTAAGTATCAAAAGATCCACCTTACCTGAAAAAAGGAAGAGACAAGAATTAGTTAAGAAGGAATGTGACAATTTTCCACATCTATTGATCTAGTATGAATTATACAGACCCACAAATATCTATGGAATATTTTTGGCGTAGCCTATTTTTCAACTTAACTAATTTTCTGAGATGACATTTCGTTCAATATACATTTCTAGATGAGAACACAGATAGTGAGACACTACAGTATTTACTTTCAAATTTTAGTGGATTAAGAGCTATGCAAAGTGTGATACGAAAATGTTCTATGAAGAATAGAAATTTTCACGGTAAGTTATAAATGTAAATCTGCACGGAAGTTTCAACTAGGTATGCTGATTATATGCCTACACTCATGTTGTCTGCAGATGAAGTCGTCAAGTGGAGATAGAATACGAAGGGCTTGAGTGGTAGGCACCCTGAGAAGCAGCACAGGGAAGTTCATAGGAATTTCATTTTGACCTCCGCTGTAACGACAGAACGCGTGGTTCAATTTTCTTCCAATTTTGCATGAATGTTCCTTGAATTAATTATGAACGTCATATGTGTGAGGATTCTTATTTTTTGATTCCGTTCCAAGATGAAGGGTAGATGGTAGATTTTCCAAACTCGAGGTGTAGACTATTGGCAGAACTATTAGTAGGCTAATTAAAGTAAATTGAAGTTAAAAAGTGAAGAAATGATTATAAAATAAATTTTTATGTTCATATGAGATATTAAATAATACTTATAATAATCTTTACTGTTAAACACTTTACAATGCATGATTTGGTAAAATACTAACTACATGGTCAAAGAGGCCCTTAAGAGTTCAGAAAGGTTGAGGATTGCTCCAGGTAATCATTTCAGTTAGTCTGAGTACATCCTCAGGAACATAGAGCCACCAGGAAAATTAGGCTATGTGAAAAATTCCAGTGACCTCATAGGAGATCGAACGCCCGACTTCCGGTTTGTGGAGAGGAGCCTCAATCAACTACGCCACGACGTACCACGAATTTTAAAAGTATCCACGAATATAAAGACAAAATCACCAACAAATACTTGAGGGCAAACTGAAAACTTGATTAAAATATAGCCTAATTGTTTTAATTTAAGACTAAATTCATTAATACTGTTTCTAATGTTTATGCAGAAATTAATTTGTAGTTTTTTCTTGTATTGCATGCAGGAATTACCTAAATTTGTAAACAGAAAGCAATGTTGCTACTTACATACATCATGCATTTTGCTGATATATAATGATACAAATGCTAATACGTTCAATTCTTTAAATAGCTGTTTACAATGTGCTCTGCTGCATTACAAATTAATCTCACAGCTTTAAAATATACAAAGACGACACAGATAACAAACAATCTTAAATTACGTTACTATAATTTAAAATTGGCCTGTATTAAGTACTCGTAGATGCTGATCTTCAGATCCTTTGAAAATATTACGGTTATTTTATTGTACTTTTTATGCATTACAATAATATTGTACTAATAATTAATAACACTATATATGCAAATTCTACGAGTATTATGAAAATAATTTGACCAACTCATAATTACCAGCATCCAGTTGTAGCAATTCTATTTATAAAATAGAAATATCAAATAATATTTCGATCAAACAGAGTAATTATTTTGCATTTTTACCCAATGAAAGTAATAACGGTAAAAACGGAAATGGCACCTGCAGTATATTGTCGCCACTGAAGGTCAGAATTGGCCAAACTGCTGAAGAGCAAAATAATGCTGTAGCCTATGTGTCGTTCTGACAAGTAAGCCTATAGCTCAATGAGTTTTATGAATACGCACACAGTTAGCCTAAATGAATTTCTCTTAGAGACATGCCTATTGGTATCTAATTAAATTAAATGAGTTCTCAATCAATTCTTGTGACCACGCCTACAGTTAAACGAATGTCTCGGAACGGTATGCCTACAGGTATCTAATCAAAGCGAATGCGTTGCCCATTAATTCTAGTTCTGTTTGCAAGAGGAAGATATTGCTGTCGTAAGTTTTCACTATGAAATTGTACATCAATTTAAATTATTTTTCTGCTTCATGCAAATTCAAGATACTCCACCATTTAATCAAGCGAAAAAGTCACTAAGCGGTACTTTTCTTTTCTCCTAAATATAATCTCCAAGGTATATATAGGCCTAGTCTGACAATAATTAATTTTTGTGAAAATATAAAAAAGCTAAAATTTCTATAGATTTAGTCATATGATCTAAAATACTTCATAAAACTAATATTTTTAAAACTCACAACAACTTCAGTTAGCTTCCTTCAGACAGGAGTCAATTAATGATTTCTATATGCGATTGAAATCTGTGGTATTCTCTGGGCACTTTTACAGACCTAGGTCTAGTTAACATTTCTGGGAATGTCAAATTTGTTTCGAAAAGCTGTTAAATATTTCTGGTAATGAATGCGAACTATTTTCTTTCCTGAGCACGCAGCCTAGCCTAAAGATGAATTGGCATATCTGACAAAGTGGTTCTTATTGATCTTTTACTTTGCGTTATCTTTTTTAACATAAGCCCAGATTTTGTGAGAGATACAGGTAGGCTATAAAGAGAAAGCTTCACTTACAAACCCTAGTGTAAGGGGAAAATACCTAGTGAGTAACACATGAATGAGGACTGACGCCATAAACCATAAATGGAGTTTCAATGTACTGTATTAATATTATCAATGCCTGAAGTTACTGGAGTACCACCAGATTTATGAAAACAGTACACGTAACATGTTAAATATTAATTGAAAAGCTATACAAACACTTGACTATATATAGAACGCAAGCTAAATACAATATACGTATAATTTTGAACAAGGCTTTCATATTACGATATATATCAATAAATTAGTTATTTTTCCTTAGAGGGTTTCATCAACATTATCCCCTTTCCATTATCCAATTCCACAGTAATATAATAACATATTAACGTTATAAAACATGCATAAAGAGGCCTTTAACGAATCAAATAATAATGCTACCGGTACGTCATAATCCTAAATGATTTTATGGAAGATTAAGGCTTAAAGCGTTGGAAATTCATGAAAGCCACTTGTGAGAGAAAAACTCAAAGCATACATTCATTAGCCAATGATCGATGACTTACAAAAACGCCATTACTTTTGTATGTATATGTATATATATATATAATTAGTGATTACAATCAGTTAACTCAGCGTTAGCTAAGGTGCAAGCCTTCTACGTTCAAATTCTCGTGGGGACCTCCACACTTCCACGGAAACCAGTGGGAAATCTCCGCTATATCACCTTGCCTATAATGCGACAAGTTATATAACGATCTTGTAAATATTCGCGCTGCTCATCGACCACACCTTTGACTCTAGTTTCACTCCTCCTCCCTACTCCTACCAACAGATAGACGTACGAATATATCCGACTGTGCCCGTGCCAAGCGGCGGGCGTGCAACCGGTCAACAGCCTATACGAGTAATACTTTTTATATTGTAAAAATACATGTAATTTAAATATTTAATAATGAACCCACCTCTAACAAGACTTCTACATCCTCCAGTACATCAATGTCAGAATTATAGTACCAATGGAGAAAACGAACTTGCACAAATAAATCTGCACTCAGTCTGAGAACACGTGGCCGGCTTGTGGGATGGTGTGATAGCTAAGCGGAGAAAAGAGGGGTTAGCTGCGCCTATTTGCTTCTGCGCATCTTGATTTCTTTAACTTGTCTCGCTATAATAACCCACATGAGGATATGGCTCTCACCCCATAATTCAGTCACGGATCCTGAAATAGGCTTCGGCTTGTAAAGACTTTAAAACACATATTATATTATAAGGTAGAGTCAGGCTGAAAAATTCAATAACATAGCCGGGATTTGAACCAGGATCTTCGGCTCTTCGTGCCGCTCCTCTGCTGTATTATAATTAAGGAATCGCGCAAAATGTGCATTATCTTAACCTAAGACAAAACCTACCCAGTCCTGAACCCGGGAAAGGGATTTTTCACTACTGAAAAATCCCCGACCCGGCCGGGAATCGAACCCGGGCCGCCGGGGTGGAAGGCAGGAGCGCTACCGACTCACCCACGGCGACAGGACTTGTTACATAGCGGAAAACCTCTAACAAAGGAACTAGTGAACGATATGATTCAATTATAACATCTCAATCTTACGAAGAAAGAGTTATTGCCATTATGTCCACGAAATTTTCTAAATTAAAAATTACCTTTGATATTTCAACCTCCTAATGTAATAAGAAGTTTGTAGAGCAAAATTTATTCGTTATTTTACTACGGTATATGTACACTATTATATAGATAAATTTAACAAAATTATTCAATCCATGCTAAAAACTTGCGACGAAGTGTTTGCATATATTAATGTCTGACAATCGCAATTACAGTATTGTAATTATATTCAGTAATATTTACAAATGAGGAATGGACACATCTGTTAGTTTAGACTGATAAGTTGGTACCTCATTGGGAACTAACAAATAATAAAAATCGGTAAAACGAATGATAACTCAAACTGCGAAGTGGTTTCGAAATACCGATGCATTCTTTGTTCAGTTCTGTTAAGAAGGCCTGTAAAATGTGAAAATATTAGATATACACGCGCACATCTCACCTACATGGTATTAATAAACTACAATACTACGTAGTACGTGTAGCCTATGATTTGTAAAGGAGTATTATTTTGAAAAATAAAAGGCTAATAATTAAGACAAATCAAATTAGTCAATTTAAATTTAATTTTACATATTTTCTACGTGTAATCATTTATATATTATGTAATTATTATGATAATTAATAATTAACTATCATTATAATAATGATAAGTTAACGTATAATTTGCATATAAATCATGAAAAAGAGTTAGGACTTTTCAAATTATAAGTTACCAACAGAGTGTTAAAAGTTACTCAGCTATTTAGAATACTATAATATTTTGGTGTTAATTTAGTATAAGCTATCAGAGGAGTTTGTGGCGCGAAATGGAGAATTATAGAGAAGTGGGAGAGAACAGTAGTAGTTACGTCTCAGTCATTGCATCTGCCAAAACACTCCCTTGAATAAACCAACTTCTCATTTGAATTTCTATTCAATCTTGTGTTTGCAAGCCGAGTTGCTGCTTCTTAGACCTAGTACCACATTGAAAATCTCAATGTACCTTGGAGGAAGCCATAATATTAACATCTGCCTTTTCAATTGTAATAGCATCCCACTCTCAAATCCAGAGATAATAATGAAGTTTCCTACACCTTAAGCGTTAAAACCGACAGCTACTGTATCCTGCCTTTGATTTAATAAACCATAGTAAAATAAATAAAATTATTATTACATCAAGATGGATGGATTTGTTTTAATAGATATTGAAGATATAGTGTAGTAACCCATCATATTACAATACGATAGAGTGCAAATGCGATAGTCCATCGAGTATTAGTATATGAATTACGATAAGGATATTACAATACGAGAAAATCTTTATGTAAAAAAAATATGATTGTGATATACATAACATCCTCTACTCTTCTGTAAGTTTTAACTATTAGTGTCATTATTATAATACGTAACATACAACATAATATAATATATAGCCCTAATGCACATTATGTAATTAGCGTAGGTTAAACTAAATCGTTATAGGAAACCGTAAAAAAATCTCCAAGTCAATTCGTTGTAAAAATGAAGAGAAAGTCGTTACCACGTTTCGAATATGTATACTTTTTTTTTTTTTTTTTTTTTTATTAGCATAGTCCACATGCCCCATTACAGAGTAATAATACATGTGTTTTTGTACATTATTTACAGTTGATATTATCTTATAACTAGAACTTGTATATTTTTTTTGGTTATATCCTAATTACCTAATTAACCTAATTATTTCTACTTCTTAACAGTTAACTTATTTCTAATTACTCTTACATTGTAAGAGGCCGTTTTGCAAGGAGTGCGTGTTCAGCTGTTACAGCCAGATGCAACGCTTCATTAATTTTTCCCTACAAGCGGAGATAAGTTTATGTTTATTTTATCAGTTTTTTATACGTCAGTTTTTTGTTTATTAAGAGAACAATAGTAGACCCACTGTACTAACCAAGAGAATTAACAAATTTTTCTAAAATGAGTTGTGAGGTCTCGTGGTTAGCGCCGATGGCTACGGTTCCGCAGGCTCGCGTTCGGTCCCTGGTACCCCTTGGAATTTTTCTGAAGTAGGGCGGACTGAAACGGGGTGCACCCAGCCTCGTGATACAAACTGAAAAGCTACATAAGAAGTAGCGGTTCCAGCCATGGCAACCATCATTAAAGGCCGCATGTATCGGCATGCTGACCACATGTCCAGAATCCTGCCATCTTCCTATGGTATGTGATGCAGCAGTTGAGTAGTAGGCCTAGTCTCGTCAGGGATGCAGCGCTATGGGGCCAGTTAATTAAAATGAATTCAAACGAAATTTCGGATTTTTAAAATGCTGTATACATGCAATTGATTGTTTATTATCATCGAAGTCCAGAGTTAAGGTTGTTTGAAGATTACTAGGCCTATATCTAGAAAGGAGTAGGAATGGTATCGGAGAATATAATCTTGGCGAATATTAGTAGAAATCTGCATGCGAAAGGCAATTTCGTTGTGGTCAATCAGTCACTACTAAAATAATGGGAAAAATAAATATTATTCCTTCTATTCAGGCTTCTGTAGCATCATCATCTGCAGGAGTTAATACAATAGAACTTATTGTGAACATAGTTTTGTTGATCTTTATAATAAAAAAGTCCATTCCATTGCTGTCGGTTTAAGACTTGGATGCAAGATCTTCACAAGAATTTCACAACAGGATGCTCGGTTAATCACAGGCTTTAAAACTTAGTGCCCGAACCCACAGAGAGAGTTGATTCCGGTTACCAACAACCTGAGTATAGGGGGTGGAGGGTGATTGCGTAGGCTGATAAGACAGTCATTGATAGTAGTACCGAGAAGTGAATGCCCTTGTAGTACGGTGCCTCTCAAATTGGTCAACAGTGTACCTTGTCATTGTGCGTGTTTAAATTTATAATACGTGTTCGGCATGCCGAAAGTAAAGTGTTCTAAAACGCAAACATATATTGAAACATTTGGGAGGGACTATTGTACACAAACAGGAGAAAGTATCGTTTTGCATGCTTGTAATGTGAGTTTAGATAGTGAGAAGTTATTTTGTGGTCTTCCTATATCTGTATTCTGGTTTGTTTACTATCGCGTGAACTAGCATATGGTAGCTAGGGCATACGCCGAGCAAAGTCTGTACAGTACAGCTGCTGTTAACATATTCGATCGGGCACTAAGTTTTAAAGCCTGCACATTACCTATGTTACAGGCGTCTTCAAGGGTTATTATGCTATATCTGACCAATTTATTATTTTATGCACAGCATTTAGCGAAAAGAAGAAAATAATCGAACGCTAGGCCTATTCCTTCCTCCCAATTCACTTTAGGTATATATTCTGCATAAAGGACCAGATTGATGTAATTCATTGGATAGGTCAATATGTTCTTTTTTGTCTCCTAATATTAATGATCTTGGGTTGCTGAGATTGAATGATTAAGACAACTGAAAACTTCCTACTTCTTTCTTGCTTAAAAAAGCTCAAAGAGATCCAGAATTTATATATTGCAATTCTAGACTTGCCATCACGTAAATGTAAACATCAACACAGAAATTGAGCTGGCACCGGTGATTGTTATCATAAACATTAAGCGAGTCGACCTTCTTATGTGAAACGAGAATTTGTTATGAAATTCTAGGTATGAAGGGAAATAGAATTGTGAAAGACAAGAATATGAATTCAACTTTGTATAAGATGAATAAGAAATAACAAGAGATAAACAAGAATAGCGAAAAAAGAAAAAAGATCTACCATTCTGAAACTATAATAGAGTTCGCTATCCAGATCTTCAAACGCTCGTGTACGAATAACGTGAAATTTTGTTTTATAAACTTCATTAACATCATTCTTGCAAGACCGGTTTAATTTCCTGAATTTCAGGATAGCGCTATGTGTCTTATAGCTACCAACTATTTAGCTTTTGTCTGACTTTTATTTAAGCCTGGGACCACTTTGATGTGATGATTCCTAGAAGTTTTTCATTATAAAAAATTGTATTCAAATATATGGTACAACTTTCTGTAAGTGAAAATTTCTTCTGTTCATGTTGGGTATAGATATACCTTATAGAGAGAATTTTCTAAAAGTCACTGAAGTTAATCATTTTCCTAAGTATGGAATAAAAAATCGGCTGATTCCGCGTTTAATACAAATATTATTGCTATTGAGAATTAAATCTGCACTCAGTGGTACCAAAGGTTCTTCGTATTGTTCTGGTTAGATAATGAAGAAGTCTCACGTTAGGGCAAGTCAAACTGAGTAAGGTTTTCAGGTCTCTACTACAATCGTAGATGGGAATGGTGGAATATAATTTTCTTACGGCTGCCCTTAAATAGTATATAATGCAGCTAGCTTATAATTACATTTATTAAGACGCGAGAATGTTTATGAAACGTGTGTAGAATTAATACAGCTTACAGAATAAATTCCCAACTGAAATTTAGTCACTCTCGACTTTAGAATAGGCCGAGAAACAAGAAATAAAATAAACAATGTGGTATGGATAAACAATAATAATAATAATATTGATAATAAAATTAAATGTTGAAAAAAATTGGACAGGAAACCCACAAACAATAAAATACCTTCAAGATATTATTCAAGGCAAACATTAAATTCAAGCTGATAAGGCGAAAAGAAATTGGACGATAACAGAAAAGGTCTAAACCTTATTTGAAATAAAAACGAAGAAAAAAATACATAACATCTTCCATCAAAATAGTCATTAAATCAACGTTTTATCCTTTTTTAATTGCATCAATAACTATTTTCGGGCCCTAAAATCCTGGTCTCACGAAACGAAGAAATTGAGTAGGCCTATTTAAGTTTCCGATCCTTGGAATACAAGATATTCGAACTTTAAGTCCATGGTACTATCCGTTCCGTGAAAGCAAAAGCGGAAGAATGAAGAACTGTCTTACTGTAGCGGGTCTGGCTTATTAAAAAATATTATTCATATTTTTTGCGCAGTAGGCAATGCAAGCAATATAGGCTACAGTATGCATACAGACAAACTTAATTAAAGTGAATAGGCCTACACTAATAAAAATCATGTAAGAGAGTAAGAGATAAATTTCATCACAACTAAGCAACTGGTACCAATCTGGACTGCCATGACTAGAGTCTAGAACATATTTCAAGGTTTCTGACGAGGAGACAAAGCAATAAAGGAAATTACAGACAGAAGTAACAGAAGCTGCAGTAGTTACAGCAAGGAATGGAAGAGCAAGATTTAATTTACCAACAGTATGTCATTCTCCCTACCTTATACCTCATGAACTCAGTGTATGTGCCCCACTATGATTGACTTACTAATTGTGTTAGTTGTATCATTTGAAATACAATAGAGTGAATGACATTTCTGTCAACACTCCATTCCATCAACAGAACTATGTAGGCCTACTTCTTTATAACCTTGATTATATACAGGAATTATAAGCGTATGGGGAAAATAACCCACATTAAGTATGAATGTACTTACCCAATTATAAAATGGGGTTTACCATTATTTTTCTATAAACTGTAAAGGTAACCATACACATAAACGTCATAAACCCATATTGTGCTTCCATCTGTCAGTTGTCATCTGTCATAATTGTTTCTAACATACTTATTTGATATATGGCAATAGATAATTCCTAAGTAAGCTAAAATAATAATATCTTTTATATGAAACCCGAAGTCCATCATCACCATTCTACCCTATTTGTGCTGCCTTCATCTAACCATCCCTTGCAAATCGTACTACCCTTAAATATATTATAACATTGTCCTCTCACATAATCTAGGTCTTCCAAGTGGTCTTTTATCTTCGGGTCTCCCAGTCAATGTTTTTTTAGATATGTCTTGCCTCCCTCATGCGCTCAACATGTTCAGCCCACTTCATCCTCCGTTATTTAACTACCCTTATTAATAACGCAACGTAACATAACGTAACGTTTAAAGCATTAAACTCATAAATAAAATTACGGGAACATACGACTTTTTGCAGTTTTAAGTTGGAATTTCATTTCTACATACGACCTTTTTGCATTAACAGTAGCGTTATATTTGGTGAAGAGTATAAACCCTATTTTAAACTTGCAAATCTTTTATCTTATTTAGATTATACCTATATAATTATAACAATTTATATAAATTACATAAAGGCAATAATTTACATGTTTCTTTTTTTACCTCAAAAGTAACTAAATAAATGTGCCTAGACCTATTAATAAAGAAAACCCAGATTTATAAATATTGTTACTAACCGGGATAACTCACAATCAAAGCAACACTTCTATTCACAAATTAATGACGCGTTTCGGAATATGAAAACTATATTGCAACAAATAATGAAAGCCTAGTACCGTTTATGAATAAAGATGTTAATAGAAGTAATTATATATTTTTTGTATTTTAATAAAATTATTTATAAATAGGTCTTAGTTGCTCTCTGAATACTAAGGCATTATAGTAATATGACTTAAAATTTTTTTTAAAGGATCTGAATAATATGAAATATTAATTCTTACATGTTTCTGAACAACCTTTATGATTATGGAACAAAAAATGTTTTTATTGTACATTAAAACTATTTCACTGAAAGTGTTCCTATCGGTAGAATATCATCTTACATTGAGAAGATTGGTTAAAAGAATAAACACAGATAAAGAAATAACTTACAGTAGGCTACTTAATCAACCAGAAGAAAGGCATTAAATGAAGACATTAGACTGTTCAGATTATAGCATTAAAATAGTAGTCTTGATGATTGAATTCAGAGGCAAACAATAATTATTGAAGATTACATTATTTCAAATTACGAGCGAGTTATACTTAAAGAAATGGAATCACAGGAAGTCAATTAGCATCGAAGGTTTATGAAGAATGTTATAAGACAGAGAGATAATAGAAAAATGAAACATTTGAAGGGTGGAAGATAATAAGAAGAGGATTACAATCCGGTATGTAGAATTTCGGTAAACTGCGAACAGTGATACTAATATACAGCATCTTTTTGTTTTAAATATAATTTATTTTATTTTTTCAGAATACTATGATGCATCTTCTATTAAAATACTTATAGTCTCTAAAATTTCACACCTATTAAGCTAGTTCGAGACTTAGTCTTCAGTAATTTAACCAATAGGCCCATTGTCTTTTAGTCTTATTATTAGACTGTTCATCGTCTTCTTCTTATTTCTCTTAATTTAAACTCTTCCGTTGTACGGACGTACGGTCGAGTGCACAGAAACTTTCCGATGCTTCTGGTTTCTTCTAGTATTTCTCTTCATTTAAAGGTGGCATTGAATATCCGTACCATCCAGCAACACGTAAAAAGGATATGTGCAGTGGTAGGGAGTGGGCTTGGTGAAGCCTGTTATGTATTCCCGTACCAACATAAATCACAGCGCATTGTATCGGAAAGATTTAATGCACTCTACTGCAGACAGTGTATCATAAGAATAAAAAAAAAACTTTTAATTAATCCATGTTAATATCATTTCTATCATTACCCTTTGTAAGTTGGCATAAGTTGTAACACATCATTCTAGAAAGCAATTCAAATTCCAGCGATTACCGCAGTCAGTTCTCGCTGTCTTTCAAGGAACTCAAAAGGGACCCTAAATATAAGGATAACGCATTTTATTAGAACTTTCAAGTCCCGTTTGTTTGGAAAACTTGGAAACTCATAGTAAAGAAACCGGGGCTAATTCTATAATGGTATTTACTAGGACATGAGTTTTCTTCCAGCTGTATTTAGGTACGAGGCCATATCAGAAGTTCGGGATTTGTGTCTATACAGTAGGGTAGGCCATTGAACTATTGATTGTCAATTATTTTCTATTGTCAGTGTATTTTATGGAGTAAATTTCAAATGATAATAATTTAAATGGATATGGTACAGGATGAAATGGTGAGGATGATTCATGGTATGTAAATATCCAATTCGGCATTTGCATTTACGATTAGGGAAACCATGAAAAAAACCCACGTTAAATTGGCCAGCCACAGGATTTGAACCTAAGACCTCCCGGATGAAAGTCCAAGACGTTACCATCTCGGCCAGCTCGCTCGATGTGAGTATTTTGTTTAATTTTCATACAGTGTTTTAATTACCATTATAGGCAAGTTGCTATGACTGTTTTTGTTCGACCACAATTAAATGACTAAGTTTCTAGATTCAATGGGATGGTTGATCTCGGCAATCAGCTGTTAGTAAGTTCTCAACGTTCTTATCTTTTGCGATATATGGCAGCTGATGGCGTAAGGCGAGCTCGAAACTTCTCTTGGCTTTTAACCTAAAACCGAGGGACTTATAGCACAAATACATTCAAATTTGTAACAAATGTTTATTAAACTTAACACGAAAAAAATTGATTTTATTTTAAATAGAGGTAGTTCATTATGCAGTTTGATTTGCTACTCTGAAGGCATCAATAGTGTTCAGTGTTCAATATTAACTGAACAGTGTTATAATGGAATTCTGTACTTAAATACTGTGCCACATGGTAATGGACGTAATATAATATCATCGAACAAAAAGGAAATTACTTCACTTCTTGATCAACCTGAAAGGCACAGAGACAGCATTTGGCATACCGATATCATCTGGCCGGTCTATTGCAAACTGGTAAACTTAACTTCAGTTGGAAGCCATTTGAAATTAAATATCTGTTTCGTCATGTTCACTGCAGAGATCTGAGAGAAAGAAATTGCTCACAAATAGAGTTTTTAGCAACCTGGTCTATTGGCTAACATAAGATACTGTCTGTCTGCAACCCTATAGCCTCTACGTTGGGGCGAAGGGGCCTCCAAGTAGAGGTTTCTGTTACCTATATATGAATTTTGTTACGATTATTTTCCGAGAGAGAGGGCAGAGGGACAAGTGGTAAGCCCATCGCCTCTCAAACCCCCTGAGGAAACTAAGGTATTATTTGGACGTAAAAGGGCCGAGAAATTTTGTCCAGAGGCTCTAATTTAGGCTTGGAGTTCTTTTACATGCCGTAAATCTACGAGACGGGCCTCTAACATAAGATATTAGGCCTATTTCATTGAAACGACAATTTTTATTCGATGATATTATATTGAAGAACAGGACACGCATTTGATCTATTAAAATCTGAAAGTACACATCTACACATTATGATAGCAGGATAAAAAATTATCTAAATTATATAAACGTAACAGCTGGCTCACTTTAATGTTACGCATTTAATTTTACTGCACTTCGCGAAGTGTGTGAATGGAGTGTTACGACCTAATTACCTAGCCTTGTGCAGTAGCTGTTGTGAGGAATTAATTATGTTCATTTGAAATATTCTATTCATAATTATTAATACAAAACTACGCTGATTAGCAGATAGCAGTTCAATACAGAAATAAATTAATGAAAATGCTTTCGTGCATAGGTTCCAATTCCATTTTCAATACGTCGATCGGTTTTATATTAATGAACAAAAGCCTTCATGCTGGTTACCTAAGTAAATGAATAAGGTTGGAAAAGTTAAAAATAATATAACAAAATATCAGCATTTCCTTTTTAGATACTTCCATTCCTTTACAACTATGTATCAATCTTCCTGTTTTCATTTCGTTCTCTCTTTCTCCCTCAATCTTACACAGTCTCTCTTTCCTCTCTTTGTTTGTTTGTTTCTCTGTATTTTATATATTTCCAGTGGAAAGGGGACGGATCTATTTATTTACTTTGAGCTGCAGTAGAGCAATGCTCCAATTACAGTAGCTACATATAGGTTATATTAAATATTCAAATTAAAATATGCCATAACAATATAATTAGATAAGAAACTAAACTAAACTGAAAACAATCAAACAAGAAAACTAACTAAGACTAAACTAAAACTAAACTTTAGGCAAAAACGGATGCATAATAAAGTACTAAGTTCCACATACTGCTACTAATTAATTTCATAATGTTTTCTTTACTCCGGAAATCATACAGAGGCTCACGCTATAGTATTATTATCCTCTTCATAGATTTTTCAACCTTTCCAATAAAATGCATTATACACAAGATATAGTTGTATTTCAAATGAGCTATTCACAGTTCAAAACCTCATGTTATAAAAGACTGAGAACGACCAAAAATGTATGTTTTAGAATGCATTAACTTGCAGTACGTTATATTCCAACTTCCTGTGTTACATATTTGCTTTTTTTATTTGTCCTATTAAATAAACTGTACACATGAACTTTGTATTTCATAAATGGGTTTGCCCGTTCACATTTTCAATGCATAAGTAAATAAATGGACAAGATATAAAGGAACTGCTGGAACTAAAAGAAATGAAGGTACTACAGACATAGAACTTTCCTGGTAGATGTATGGAGGTTTATTCTTGGCATTCACCTTCACTAGAGATAACATTAAAAACTGAGTTTTACCTGCCACGAGTCCTTGAATTCACGACATCCTACATTCAGTCCACTACGCTCTGTATATTTTTACTTGCTTTTTACACACCAAAAACATGTATATTCTCTTACTCTTAGAAGAGACATCCATAATTATCACACTAATCTATCACATTATCTATTAGACTGACAAAATAAAAGGCTTGTTACATACATTAGCCAATACAATGTTCAATAAACTACCATATGAGTCTCATTATGTTTCAGTAAATAGATTTGAAAGTGCTTTATATAACTGGCTCTCCGAACTTCCTTTTTATAATGTTACTGATTTTATTGTACTATCTGTAGTAGAAATAGAATTCTGATGTTTTATGTTGTATATATTTCCTACTTTTAATCTATACTAAACTTGTAGTTTGTGCAAGATGTGTTAGGTTGTACTTAGTTTATAGCAAAATTCACGATGCTTATGACATAAATGTAAATAAATAAACAAAAATATAAACTAATGCAATGTTTGTTTAATAAAAATTGGAAGTGATGTTTGTAACTTGAGATAAAATTAAAAGGATTTACGCGCTTCTTCATGTGTAAAGCAGCCTACAATAAGAGAATATTAGGACAAAAAGACATAGACTTCTTTATTTGTTTTAAAATATATTTTAACTTAATACAACTTTCTATAGTAGCGGGTTGCCCCAGCGAGCAAACTTTAATGAGACACAATAAAAGATTTCCAACTGTAAGGAAAATAACTGAAGCATAAGGTAAAAGTAAATTAATCACACATTATTAGCCTATATGAATGCTACATGAACTATTTGTCAGGATATTCAGTAATCCGCGTAAAGTAATTTCATTAATATAAGCCTTCAGGATTTGGGAGGTCTTCCAGAAATTCGTGAATTTGGAAGTTATTGTCCCACAAGCACTCACCATTAAGCCAATCCTTCAGTAAAAATTATTGACATTACCTCGACCTGTAGTATACTAAAGTATTAACCACATTATAGATAGAAACCAAACTATCATAAGCCGATTTGAACTCAAATCATGTAAGATTTTAAAGGTAGAAATAATATAATATAATGAATTTATTCACCCATAATCAGTCTTATTCCAGCATCGACATATATACACGATGAATAGCTTTGCATATTTATTTGAATATATCGCTGTAAGTACATAGGCCTATACAATTAAGGATTTGGTATGTGACTGTATACAGTACTATTGTATAGAAGTTAATCAAATTACGCGACCGTATACTGTACTATTGTATAGAAGTTCACCAAATTACGTAACTACATGTCCAGCTTTTTTTTGGCTTCTGTCAAAACTTAAAACGCATAAACAGGAATATGTTCTACTGTACTATACATGAATATGAAACACCCTTCAGATAAATTGCTCCTATATGAAGTAGTTTTTCTCTTTCCTCTTAAAACTTGTTACGGTGTGCCTGGATAGCATTTCTATGGGTTACTCACAGAAAGACAACATGCAGATTAATAATTTAGGAATTATTCTGAAAGCAAATTCTGATTATTATTCTTAAAAAAAGTCTTATATCTAGTATCGTGTCAAAAGCTACTTCCATCAATAACTCAACTGCAGTGATTTTTTAAATCGATAGAATTATGAGAGTTATTTAGATGAAGACATTCAAGTGCTATTTGTTTAGCAAACAATGAGTAAAGAAGGTCGACTACTAATGCATTATTCAAAGAACAATGTAAAAGAGTTAATTATGGTGACGAAAAATAGCAGTGACATACAAAAACAGACAAAGCGTCCATTATTGGTCCGCAGGGGGAACAACAAAACTACAGGATCAAACTAAGCTAACAGGAAAACCATTACCTCAGAAATTCCTAAGGCACTAAAGGGAAAGATCGACAATAATAATAACAGTAGACTATTAACAATAACACCAATAATAATAACAGTAATAATAATAATAACACCGAAAGCCAAAGTAATAATACACAATAACAAAACCAATTAGGACATGAAATAACATGCTTATTACTGTCATTACAAGTTTCGCTCAGAAAATGTTTCAATAATAGCATTTTATGACACATTCCAAGAGATTAAAGGTATTTTCAGCTTACGTAATCGGATTTATTTGAAATATCATACAGGTCCTAATGAGAATAAAGCAAACACAGTGATTAAAGGAATAGTGGCTTTACTACCCACGCTGGATATTTTAGTAAAATAATCTCGTGAGTATAAATCATTAACAAATCGGTTTCAACACGCATTTATTGGGACACTTACAGATTGAACACTTATCAGAACTGTCCAAATGGATAATTCAACTATCAGATCATAAGTTTAAAAATAGCTAAAGAACAAGGTGAAAATATTATATAACATACATAAAAAATAAAATAACAATAACAATAACAATAGTATAAACTGATTGACCTAGGGGAGATTTGCCTATATTGTACCGGCTCCTAATTTGTACCACCTCTGTAAAACTAGTGCTTTGGTAGCATGTGACATCTAGTGTGCACAGGGTGGAACTACGTCTTCCTACACACCGTCTTCTCTGTTGAGCTTGTTGTGTGATGCGTAGCAGTTCCTTTGTGGATAAATTTTTATTTTGTGCAGCTTTGATGTAATATTTTGTGTACGTGGCTAAGAGAAGAACTGTAATAAGGTAAGTGAAAACAAACTGTATTGTTTATAGGCTGAATGTGTGTTAATACATCTCACTTTTCGTGTAGTTTTGGACTTATAAACTTAAAGGTTAATTTGGGATGATGCAAGAAAGGAAAAATGGCGCAAGTTTCCTATATCGTACCGGTACAATTTAGGAAACTAGTTCTAATAAGTGCTTCATATTAATACTGTGATCAAGCTTCTTGTTACAAAATGATTTAGATAATTATAAATATTCATAGGAATTTTTAATCAGTTTTCATTTATGCAAATAATTAATTAAATTATTAATTTACTTTGCAGTATGGCAACAAAAGGACGGTATGGAAAGTGGAGCCCTGATGAGCTGCATTTAGCTGTGGCTGCATATCTGAACGGAGATCACGGTTTAAATGAGTGTGCTCGCATTTATAATGTTCCCAAACCAACTATAAAGAGGCATGCGGAAAATAAAAACAAAAACGCAAATGGGGACACCAAAATTTTTGGAAGAAGTAAAATCTTTTCTGACGAAATTGAGCTGGAGTTGGAGGAACACATTCTGAAATTTTAAGAAATGATATTTGGGCTAACTATGTCTGAAAAGTTTGAAAAAGTTTTTTGCAATGCCTGTAAGTAGACTTGGGGTACGCCGTAGCGTAGTGGTTGAGGCGCTGCGCTACAAACTGGAAGGTCGCGGGTTCGATCCCCGATGAGGTCGTTGGAGATTTTTAATTGGCCTAATCCTCGGCTCGGGGGTCGACTCAGCCTCTAACAAATGAGTACCAGGAGCAATCCTGGGGGTAAAGGCGGCCGGTGCGTAAGGCTGACAACCTTACCACCTTCATGTGCCGATTCTAATAATATGGGAGCTTCAACCTCCTGGAACCCTCTGGGCCTCCATGGCCTGTAATAGGGAACACTTTACTTTACTTACGTAAGTAGACTTATGGACTGATGGAGGGAAGTAAAATACGCTACTTACATTATCTAAACTATTAAAAGTTATCCAATATATGTTTTTAGTTTTAGTGTTAATTAATTCAACATTAGTAGAAATGTTGTAATACTTGGTAAAATTTAGTAATATTAGTATTTTAGTATTAATTAATTATGAAAATGTCAACAATATAAGTGATAACAATAAAAAAAATTGGTGGTACAATTTAGGAACCCACTGGTACAAATTAGGAAACCAGTATCCTAAATTGTACCACTTGCAGACATTCACAAAAATGAATACACTGTGCACGATTTATTAAGTTCCAAACTTTTTCCTATCGCATTTCGTAAGTAAAAGTATACTGATCAAGATGGTATTCAATTGGTTACTTAGTAATCTACCAGTTCAGCTGTAAAAAATAAAACGTGAAAAGTGGTACAATATAGGCTACTCTCCCTGAACATTAGCTTAAAAGGCCTGGCGTCGCCCGGGTTATGTATTTTGCGTGTATTTCAAAACTAAAATATGGAGGACCTATTATTTCTAAGCTCTAAGTCCTTATACATAGGCTTCTAGAGTTTGATACGAAGAAGAACGAACTTAACCATCGACGTAGTCTATGTGACCACAGTAAGAAACATATACCGCTGCTACTGTGTGGATATTGCCTTCACAGGTGGGTTATTTACACTATCTTCTCTTCTATACGATTTTTTAACACCCTATATGTGTCACTTACCCCATCAGTGTTACGGAGCTGTGCTAGAAAGCCGTTTATTTTTAAAGCAGTCTGTGACCCCTCATGTCCACGGTTATTATTTTGTGAATAACAATGAGTGAACTGCAGGGACCATCAGAAAATGTTGGGCCGAGAGTTTTAAAACTATGTAATTGTTATGATGGATTATTTCGGTGAAATTTTGCAAAAAAAAAAAGTTATGAGAGAATGACTGTATGTCCCATTTCTAAGCGAAAAGTGTTGTTAGCTACTGCAATTTTGAACAAAACCACTTATTAGTATATTCGTATGTGCATTTCATTGCATTTATGGCGTAGTGACTCAGACGTATGCTCTGAAAACCACCATAAAATGAAGGTGTAAGAATAATGCTTCGTTAATTAAACAATGTCACTCGACCTCATATACAAGTTAATGGAACAGAATAACCACGTCATGGTTAAGGGTCAAAGCCATGCTGGATTGTACTGTTCAGCATGATCAATAAAATAATTACATAATACTTTTATTCTCAAACCTTTTTCCTAGGCCTTTCGGTTACATGAAACCATCATCAAGGTTCTCCGATGAAGAATGAAAACACAGGCCTATGCAAATGTTCTCTTCTTTTTCGTCATAGATTACTGTTTACTCAGTTTCATAAGCTTTTTATATATCGATAATTGGTTAGGCTGTGTATTGAAATTCGTCCAATGGGATAATACTCTAATGCGGGATGTAATACCTACAAATTCATACCAGTAGTTCTGATATATCACAGAATGCCATTAGAATGTAATATGTATAGCTTCCTGGATTACTCGTTGCCATGAAGCTACTAAAACTTACGCAGTGAAATCTTGAGGGACCTACAGGAATATTTTGAAAAAGTCTGATTAAATTCTGAGTAGATCAATGGACCTTTCGTATCCGTAATAAGAAAAAGCCCAGACTGATTTTCGCCCAGGACAAAATTTTACTCTCTATTTTACTGGTATCTGTTCACAGGAATTATTCTATGCTCTTCCCACACTTTCATAGACATCATAGCACACAATGTATATGATTCCAATATTGATAGTAATCCTATTATCAACATTCTTATACCAGTACCACCTTACATTGATAGTAACCAGTACCTGAAATATTACTCACCATACTCAGGAACCATCTGTACTCCTGAACCACGATATAAGTAGAAGTTATTTCTTTGAGCGAAATATTTAATATCGTTTGCCCTCTATCGAGAGTGACCTCAAGGCTCCAGAATTCTAAATAGTTGCATAGCCTAGCGTGACATTTAGATAATATATCTTTTATTATCTAGGTGACTGTACTAGTATAAATATTAGATTTATCTTTGAATAAACCTTGAAAAAAATAAAAATTCTGTTTGCATGAGAGAAAAAATAGTTGCCGCAGAAATATCCTGTATTTTATAATATTCAACTTTTTATTCAGTCGTTCCTTGAGGCTAAATATACATTCAGCCTTCCCAACTGTTACAATTAGAATGTCTCTCCATTTTTACTTATCCCTCTTAATTAAAATTTTCTGTTCCGGTTTCTGAGTTCTTTTTATGACATTTTAATTCCACTAACCTTCCTCTTTCTTGTCTCATTCTTTTTCTCTTCCTTCCGGTAAAATTAACTCATCTTAAGTTGTCCGCTAAAAGTGCTTGGTTCTGCCATCGCATTAAGCTTGTTTTTATCATCTAGACTAATCTCTTTTAAAACCAAGCTTTCACCGCAGTAAACGATAACCTAAATCTCACCCTAAACAAACCCACAACACAAAAATTAAGAAATTCGTAACAAGAATGAAAATATACAATGTTTTGCTCATATTATCAAACGTCTATTGTAAAATATAGCTACTATTTTACTGACACTGACGAGAAAACTGATAACTGAAAGATAAATATTCTTTATGCCCTGTTTAAGATTTCATGTAACAGAAGAAACATATTAAAAGATTCCTAAGCAGTGGTATATAGTATCCCCGCTGGAATATTCACTGGCAAAATGTATAGGCTAAATGTATAAATGGCAGCAGGTAAGCTTCTATTAGCCAGTATTAACATGAAGTATTGGCTCTTGCTTCCGTCTTGAAGTTTGTCGTTTCAATTAGCGTTAGTCTTTCAGTGTCCATGGAACTTAGTGCACATACCCATAACGTCCATAGGAAGAATTCTATCTATTTTGGATCAAATCGGTTGACCGCTACCGGAGTAACGACCAATTAACGGTCACTTGCTTTTTAAATATTAAAATAATCATCCATCACTACATGCTACTAACTACAAAGCCGCGTGTCCAATTAACTCGCTGATATAATACTGTTTGCCCATTTGCAAATGAGCCAGAAACTTGAAATTTGGCATTCTTATAGCTTATAGCTTGTAACCAACGGAAAAAAAATACTATTTGTAATTTTTTATCCCCGAAAAACACACAAAATGGCGGAAGCAAGTTTAAGGTCTTTGCGGACCTAATTCAGCGGCTTATAGTAGCTAAACGGTAAGTGATTCAAAAAAGTGATTGCATCAGAGAAACGGATTTTGAAAGTTCTACAAGATTGACCGTGTGACTTTTTTATCGTATCTCCATTGGTTATACCTCAGACAGAGTTATTATTTTTTTATGTTAAGTAAATTTTGTATATTTTTCTCACATTAAATAATATTTTACTCATTGGTAGGATAGCTGGGATTTTAAAATTTGGCAGGTATATTGACACGTCTAACTGCCATATGCGTGCAAAATTTGGTACTTTTACCTGCCCTACGACGTTCTAGGGTGGATCATGCACTCATTAAAATTGAAGGGGTCGGGGGAAAATAGTGCTAACCCATACAAACCTATTTTGAGATATTACCTTTTTAATTTTTGCTCAAATCTGTAAATCTTATGTTTATCTCCTTTTGGTACGTATTATGTTACAAACAATACGTATTGACATATTTAGTCTATATCAAAAACACTGGAATAAATATTAACTAAGAAAAGTTAACAATCCCAACAATCCCAAATTTTACAAAAAAGACACTTTCAATTGAACTTCCACATGACGGAAAAACTTTACATTTTAAGAACTTATAGCGTTCATCCTATGACCGATGGGATAGTTCCAAACAGTTCAGATTTTGAAATGTGTTATCCCCCAAAAAATTGAAAAGGTTTGACTGCGTATTTGTAAGCCTTCAGTTGTTTTTGCATAATTAAAGGAATATTTTGACATAAGGATTTTGTTGTAAATTTGTTCTGTTAATATGCTAGTTATTTCACTTATTCCTTCACATATGCTGATCATACTTTCTCAAGACACCGTGGTCTAAAACTTAATAGTTTCTGAAATATGTTTCACCACTTTATACGATTTTTTCGTGAACAGTCAATGTAGAATGTATCTCGTACTTATTAACTTCCCTAGAATGTTGCATTTAATTATTCCAACATTCATATACAATATCCAAATAACTTATTATTTTATTACATTACCTCACTATAGCATAGGACATTGCTGAGGTCTCCAAATTATTGGAACTTGATGACCACGGTTGAAGTGTTAAGTCTCAATGGGGGCCGGATGAACACATTTTATCAGAAATAGAAAAAAGTATTTATATTTGTAATGTATTATTACGAAACTTGGTTTTTGAGTCCAGAATTTTGTCAAACTGTGGCTCCAAATTGGTCTGATGAATATATAAAATACAGATAAGAAACTGCATTCGAAGTCTTTGATCGTGGGATGGCTTTCTTCTGGAAGTCGTAAAACTGTGAAAGACTTTACTCTTTGGACTTGTCCTTCATGAAATCATCCACTTGGAGATAAACGATTCCGGTTGAACTTCTTCAATTTCGAAAGAAAAAGGATTTAGGGATATTTCAGTGTCCTTGGAATGTGCATCTAAATCTGTAAATCTGTCCGAGATCTGTCTCTTCAGATGGCTGAGAATGCTCAAAGCAAACAGATGTGGAAACTCTTAATCATTTTCACCTTCCGGGTAACTGGCTGCTGGTAAAATGTGCAACATTTTTCTGGGAAATGTTCCGTTCAGAAAGTACCAGTTTCTGCTTAAACTTTCAACAAGAGTGTAAAGGTGACAGATAATATTGCCCACACCTTGAAGTTTTGTATTCAAGTAATCTGAACAGAGACAACATCAGATTAGATATTTACGAACAGGAGAAGAAGGCCACATTTAAAATGTAGCAATCATGATCATAATTTTCTCCTTATCCATTTTGCTATAAATTTTTCATTTGCTATTTATAACGGGCCGGATTCAACTCCTTAACATGCCGGATTTTGGAGACCCTTGGTCTATTATGTATATTTAGTACCGTATAGTATAAACAAGGAAATTCAAAGTGTGAATACTTTCGACCTGCTGGTTGCAAGCACACGAATAGGACTCTACTCTTCTAGACCTCACAGGATGGATCGAGGATTGGGTACATATTGAAGGATATCGTGATGCCATCTAGACAACAGGAGTAGAAAGTCGAATTTATATCTTCTCTTAGAATCCAGAAACAGGGAATAACGTGGGAAGAAAGAAAAACTGCCTCCTCTCAGCCTACTCCTCTCACTGAGTAATCAATATTTCCATATCAAATAAAACAATACTGCATAACCAACCAATATTTCCACATCAAACAAAATCAACTCTATATAACGAACTCTACATTCATTCAAGCGAAAAATATTTCATTATAGAATAGTACCATGTCTGAAATAGACGTTTTACATGTAAATTCAATACAGTTGAGCTCTGAATTCTTAAAAATCTGTTGTTGATATGTAAAACAAAGCACAATTTGAAGCTTGTTTAGAAATAGTCAATTTAAGTAATATATAATAATACACTAGCTTAAATAACCCAGTATTGCCCGAGTTTTGTAATTAGCTTTTACTTCATGGTAAACTCATTGAGTGCTTCCGATCTTCAAATTATAGCTTCCGTTTCTTGGCTCAAGGTTTATATGACCAGGCTATTCTTTCTTATCTTCGCTAGCATTTCAATAATTATAAAAAAAAAACAAGAAGCATTAGGAACAACGATAAAAGGAAAAGGACCTGAGGGCTACGTCTGTAAACCTTAATGAAGATCGGATTAAAACTGTAAAAAAGTGAAGGGATTCTTTTACAGACAATGGGAAATCATGGTTTCGGGAGTTTGAGGATCCCAGAATTTGATACATTCGAAACATGGGGATGGTAAGGTTGTCAGCCTTAACGCATCGGTCGCTTTTCTTCCATGATTGCTCCTGGCACTCATTTCTGTTAGAGGATGAGTCGATCCCAGACCATGGTTCTACCAGAAAGATTAGGTCCGTTGAAAAATCCCAAATACTTCACTGGGGATCTGACCCGCGCCCTTCCGGTAGACAGCGATGTGCCTGAACCAACTGCACCATGGCGTACCCTCGACAAAATGCCTTTTCTATTTGTGTGAATATATTAAAGAGTTAAACAAATATAAACATGTTTCAATTCATTTTTGAAGAGTAGGTCCGTTTTTATTTTGCCTTTTTTTTTATTTCTGTTGCCTATTTTAAGGTTTAAAGCCTTTTTTTGGGTCGTTATGGCTTTTTTCTGTGACCCCGTTGTGAAGCTTCTCGCTCCTCATCTGTTTCGTTTCCTCTCTGTTCTTTCTGACATTCTAAAACATTCTAGGACATTCTAGAACATTTTAGGACATTCTAGAACATTCTAGAACATTATCGAACCTTCTGGAAGATTCTACAATATTTTGAAACAATCTACAACAGCCTGAAAAATTGTCGAACATTCTAGAACATTCTGTCTGCAACGCTCGGGAATATTCTAGAACATTATGGTAACATATTGGAAATTTCTAGAACATGCAGGAATATTCTGGCCTATCTCTGCCATTTCAGCACTCGATTCCCAGCTGTTTCTCCGACTTCTCGTAAGAAGTCCATTGGTGCGATGCCCTCTTTTGTCGCCCATATTTCAGAACCCAAACCCTTCAGTTCCAAACTGAAACCGTCTTTATGGATGGTAGATGAAGGGCTATTATACAATTCAATCTCCATGTGGCTGCAGCGTGCGTTGCGGAGTAACTACGCTTATATTTATTATATATAAATGTTAATATGTTTTGATTATGTTATTTAATTATAATATGCTCTACTACTTTCATTCACTATAATTGTAAACATTATGCTTTGTCCTTAATGGTAATCCTCCCTGTGGGGAAAACTGAAGGATGTACTTCAAATATAAGACGGGGATATAATCATGATTCTACTTTACACATTTAGAAACTATTACTACCAATAAATTAGGCCTACGATTACTTTAATTCAGCAATCGGAAGTTATTTTGTTTAATTTGAAATACTGATTTAATTTAAATGAAAATGTGTTCACATACTACTATTATATTTAGGCTACTTTTAAACCGATGTATCAACAAAGCAAAATAAAAAATAACATGCCAGTGGTAATACTAAGGCTTACTAAAATTTAGTACTAAACATACATTTTTATCTTAAAAATACAGAATGTTGTTCGACACAAGTGATGGTTGAAAATAAGCGTCTATTGCATAAGAAAATTTTTCTATATAAACATAATAATATTGTTATACGTATATGATTAACATATATACCACCATAATAATTATACGTTCTATACATAAATTAAATTCAATCTTCAATTTGGCTATAACTAAATAATAATATAGTTAATGATAATGTATCGATACTGAAAAAAATACATTAATTTGAACAGATCAAAACAGCCAATAATAAGAGCCAATAGTCGAAATATGTAGTCCATGATTTAGAAACAAAAAAACTAACAGCGAAATGAACAAAACATTTATCAAAGGCGACTCATATTGTATTTTGATGAATTAGCTTAATATATATTATATTTTTCCAAATTTAGAAATTATAATAGAATTGTGATCATAAAAGTAAATCCGAAATATGTTATTTACACACGATAGGTGGATAAATCAATTGTACCTTTACTTTAAATTTCAAATATAACACGTAAAAGTTCGCATGGAGTAATTTGACGTCAACGACATTTGATAATTTTGCAATAATTTAGTTCATCATAATCCACATGGATTAGGCCTTTTGGCCTGTTTCGGACTCTCGTAGAAACTGGTCTTGCCATCTCTTGCTTGATATTCCTCTAATTCGTCTGCTTTGTGGTCTATCTGTAGGCATTTTGTGGGGATGCGGTAATCTGGAATTCACTGAATATGGTTATATTTATCTCGATATTCTTCTGTCTTCTGATTTGGATCAAATAGGCTATGTTCCAAATCCTGTCGAATGTTTGCATTGATTTAAAACCAAATTTCAATTTATTTTTATTCTTTTCTTTTAGGTTAACAAGCATAATCTTGCTTATGACATTAATTTTCCACATGCCATAATGTGCAATCTCAAAGTATGTATAACATAATACGATAATAGTGTAACAAAAGAACTAGATTCATAGAATCTTATAATTAATTAAATGCTAGTATTCTCGGTTAGAAACTGTATCTATTCATGCACTTTCTCTTGCCCAATTTCAGCGAAATATTAATTTCTTTTTTGTTATTTTGTCAGTTCTCGACACACATCGTTCTTCGGTTTAATTTTTCTACCTAAGAACATCGTTGGCGTCTCATTAAGATAAAGTACAAACTACAAAAAAGTCAGCTACCATTCCAATTATTATTGGCCATAAGTAAATCTGTGAAAATCAGACAAAAAATACTATGAAATACGTCTTAAAGAAATTGCTTATAGAACACTTAACATTACAAATTAATTTATATCTTAACATAAATATGTTACTAGAAGCATTGTTTAAGTTATTTTAAAGGTTTCCGCCTCTGACTATCTTCGTGCTGATTCAACTTTTCAATTTTCACTATTATTGATTTTACTCTTGGTATCGTAACGTTATTATTATTATTATTATTATTATTATTATTATTATTGTACATAAATAATTCTTCCATTCATTACCTTAATCTGATGGTGACAAGGGCTATAAATTATTTTTCCCTGTATAGGCCTTTACCAACAGCCTAATTAACTGTTTAAGAGCAAAATTTTTATTAACACAATAATCTTTCAAGTGAAATCACCAGTGGTTTATGGGTTTAATATCAATAAGAAAAAATTCAGTAAGAATAAAATAAGGTAAAACGATATAACAAAGTGCCAAGAAAACCAAGTAGAAGAAACTGGGGTATTATTATTTGGACTTGAAAGGGCCGTCTCCAAAGGCTTAGTATATTTTATCGTGATGCAAATCTACGACATGAAAAGACTTTCTGCCCAAGATTTTTACGTCCAGAAAACCCCTTCGGCTCGGCCAGGTTTGTACTCGCGACCTTCGGATCTAGAGGAAGGTCTAATGCCTCTACACCACCGAAACCTAAATTAATTTCACGTAATTCATACTCTGAGTAAAAGTTTGCGTATGTGAAAGAGAGTGGCAAAATTTACCTAAATTCCATATCACTTTGAGAATACCTTCACAAAGACTTATTTGAGGTAGCTTACTGTCGATTAATATTGCAGCTTTTAATAAACTTACATTTCTCCTCTTCTCGCTAAAGCAGTGACGGGGAGAGCCGTGTTTGTTGAGGTGAGCTACATTTAATAACATTTTATGGGGAACCTTTATACTGCCGACGCTCAGTCCACGTTAAATCTCTGTAATATGAATATGTGGAAATATGACAAGCTCTCACATAAATTAAAAATACCGCGTGGCAATACAAATTAAATTTAACTGCTTGCATCCAAGGAATACAGAGTGGAGATAGTGTAACAATGCCCCACAATCTGAGAAAATTAAAGTTTTATTATTGCGATAAAATGTGGAATCGTTAACTGTAATTTATTGTGAACGACACATAATTCTTCCTCAGAAGAAAAAATTCGTTAAAGCTTGTAGACAATTAAGTCTTCTTCTAGAAAGCATACGTAGACAAGTGTGCTAGTTCTGGTAGCCGAGTGGACAATCCAATTTTTCAGTGACGAGTCCGGAGAAGTAAAAAAAGTCTTGTGAGGACGTGACCCCGGGTGAGTGCTGAGGATTAACCCCCTGACCTGACAACTCACTCAAGTCAGGACTTTGCTCTGGGCTGGATTGATAGCCCGTATCACTCAACCAGGAGAGCAAAAGGATCTCTTAGTGTAGGTGACCAACCAATGGTACTAAATTAGGTAAATAACTGGGCGATAGTCAGTAGAGTGCTTTCATGAAATCCATATATTCTCATCAACTAATGTGTATTACTCATTGTTTCAAAATGTAAGAAAATCGAAAGGATCTGGGTATTAATCAATTCAAGTTCCAAAGAAACTAATCAATTTCCATAAGTAGGCCTATGGTAACCATATTTCTGTTATGGAAAACTGGAACATTTTGTTATGATAATACAACTTAAGATCCTACGTTAAGTGATAAAATCATAATTCAAAATTTAAGTAAATGAAGCCAGTAAATACTCGTACTCCAAACAATATTAAAAACTATTATAGGCATTCAAATGAAGAATCTCGTAATAATATAACTTAATCAGTACATAACTCCCATTATAAGCCTAGCGTCACAATAAGATTTAATTTACTACACAGAAAATTATGAAATGCTATTTAAGGATTATTTAAATCCCAAGAATACCATTTACAATAAGTCTCATCATTTCGTAATTTTATTTACATATATTTTATCTTCATCTTGACAAACGATGGTGAAGGTACATTTTCTGTAATTTTAGACTACCTTCCCTAAATTTATTCAAATATACTCTATTTGTTAACAATCTATCTATATATACCATTTGGTTATATGTAAAAGTTTTTTGAATGAAGAATGTTTCAAACATTTTGCTTTAACCCTTACAAAGTGAAATTATAAGCACAGGTAGACAGATAGGGATGCAACGGATTAATTTTGATTCCATAAAGATACTGATGAATTTTCCAACTTATAAAGTAGTTTGTGATATTTATTATCAGACCTATAGCATGAAGGATTCTATAGCTGAAGTTAGTACCTAACTGGGTTAGACAGAAAAATGAAAAGTTTCACTATTCCATAATTGTCAAACGGAATCAGTTTATAAATTACATAAGTAGCTAATTATACAAAGAAATTAGCCTTTAAGGCAATCAATATAGGACTATTGATGTACAGGCCTCTAAGACAGTTGAAAAAATTAAACGTATAGGAATAATACTTCAATTATACTATTAGAAACTTTTCAGAACTACAGAAATTAGTCTTTTTTATTGTTATTATTCTACAGCGACCTACACAATGTAAAGGCATACCGATATAAGATTGTTGATACCGGTAAAGAATGGGTGCAACATGATATATAGGCCTAAGAAATTAAGAGGAAATCGATTACCGATTAAAAAATACATACGTGTTAGAGTAACACAAACTTAAACACATTTAGAAGAACATGAATTTCAAACAAACGAAAGCTATTTTAATTACAAAGAAGAACACTTGAATAACAAATTACGTTCTTTTATTTATTAGCTGTAAGTACCAATCTATGAATATTACACAGGAATTCCTATGCACTTGATATTAGACGTAATAACACAAATAAAATTTACAAAGAGTATTTCAAGGAAAAAATTACGTAATTTCCTTTTATTTGCAGAGAACAGAAATAAATCTCGACGATAGTGGAAAGAAAGGATTAAGATTTACCTAGAAGGAATAGGCTAGGAGCAGTTATTTTCATTTAGCAAATCGTGGGCTTATAAAAAAAAGGTATTAACTCCAGAAATGCACAAAAATGAATTATTGGTAATAAGTGCAACAGATTGTGCTCTGTGCACAAGGGAAACGAACCAAATCCTAACCCTTATAGTTCCTGAGCAATCAAATTGTCACAAACTCCTAAGAATGTTTTCAGGGAAAAAGAATTAAGTTCACTTCATTCTTATTGCCTGTTTACCTAAATATCAAATATAACATATCTCTACAGGCGGGATGATTTAATTCGGTAACTGATCGTGTTGATTGACCGCCTGAGTGGTGTTGTGGTTAGAGGTGTACATATTCTGATTTTAGCTTGCCTGCCCCTTTGAAATTCTGCAACCAGTCACAGCTTTTAACTTGCTTGACTTGAAAGCAAGCCAGATTACAACGATGATAAGAAAATACTGTCGCTATGAGTCACAAGCTCTTCATAACTTGGTGGGTTGCGAAGGACCTAAGGAAACTGCAAGGCCTGGCGGAAAGAATATGAAACTGGGTATAGCAGTGCACTGGCAAGTCGTGCAGTTACGTAGTTGAGGAACTTCAGATGTATTTAGAGAATTTTACCCTGAAGGAAGCCGAGGAGAAACTAAAATGTGGACAGTTTGAATTAATTATCAATGAACAAAAGTACTAGTCCGGCATGGGAAAAATTTTCAAACATTTTCGAGAAAATATCATAAAATCATTAATAACAATAACAAAAATCCGTTTAGGCAAGCCTACAAGCTGAGGTAGATTTCGAAGTGCTTTTGTTTTAATTTACTGTCGCTGCGTAGCACTCTTCTTCTTTAGCCTTGGCATGACAAACCCGCAATAATAACTGCAAAAAAGAGGAAAGAGAACTTTTTAAAACATTCAAATCTCGCCTTATATGAGAACTATCAAGAAACTAGTTATTGATTTGTAGAGTACTCATCAAGAGCTTTTCAACGATACCCCACAAGACGTAGTTTCGAAAATTTCGAATTTCCATCCCCATACCCCCACCCCCACTCGTACTCCCAAAACCCCCGAATCGTTGGTGTCATTGTGAACTCCATAAGGAGTACTCTAATTTATTCAATCAAAGTTTCCCTCTATACTTCAAAGGGGCCGAAATATAATTTTTTTAAAATTTCAACCCCCTCCCACCCCCTTGGGCCAATTTTGCTCATTAACGAACTTGTCTGAACTATTGGGCCTAGAAATAACATAATAAAATTTGATTCAAATATCTTGAAAATTACTGCCGCTAGCGTGTAAAGATATATATGCATATATATATATATATATATATATACATATACATATACTGTATATAAATATAAATATCACAATTTTTTTAACAGGCGGTGGTTTCGTACTTAGGGAGGCATGAAACGTAACGATATGAACGAATGTTTTGAAAGTCATTAGGTAGATTTTTCTTCGAAATCTACCTAATAATAAAAATAATAATTGTGTTAAGACGCTAAAACGATTTTTAATACTTTATCCACCTTTTATTTATCTGCATGGTGAATTTCTTCTACCAGCATGTAGAAAAGCAAGAAAGTATTACCTACACTCAGCAACTACAGTTGTTTAGCTGATAGGAATGTCGCAAGCTTATTCTGACTTGCCTAGGCTGGGTTTGACCTGACCCATCAGGCTTAAAGAAACCTGCCTGCTTCCTAGCTATGACGCTGGCAACTTGCTTGCCTGGCGTTCAAGCGGGTTTGGGCAAGCTAAAATCGAGATTTGTACACCTCTGGTTGTGGTTAGCGTCGCTGACTACAGATCCTTAGGCCCGGGTTCGATCCCTGGTACCTCCTCGGATTTTTCTGAGGTAGGGAAGTCTGGAACAGGCTGCACTCAGCCTCGCGATTCAAACTGAGGAGCTACTTGATAGAGAAGTAGCGGCCCCAATTACGGAAACCACCATTAACGACCGTGGTTGTGGGTGCTGACCACATGACCCCAATCCTGGCATCTGCCTACGGTAGATGACGCAGCGGTCGGGTGGTAAGGGTAGTCCCTTCAGGGATGAAGCGCAACCTAGTAGTTTAGATCATGCTGATTATCAAGCACTGATTACAGAACCTGCTGTGGAAGATAGTGCAAGTGATGAGTCTGAAGATGATTGTTAGGATGTTAGTGGACAGTATTCATGTAGCTTCTGAAAAGTAAAACCATAATTACCAGGTACACACTTTAAAAGCCATTTAATTAACAATTTGGAGGTGCTAAGTTTGTTTCTATCTATAGGCTATTTTGCCCAGTTTGTTGTAATTCCCAGCAGTAATAACCTATTTTTTTTAAATTAGTGGACTTAATACCTTTTCCCTGTAATCATACTATTTCATTAAGGTAGGCCCTACAGGAATTAGGGAAACATAATTTTGAGGAATAAAATGTGTTAAAATGTAACCAATAGATGTGTTGTTTAATTACAAAATGTACAGATGATTTAATTCATAACCTGACTTTTCATATGCATTCAAATTCTAAAATAGATTTTTTTCCAAACAACTTGCAAGCCCACGAAATGGAACACAGGGAAAATGCTAAGCTTCGGAGTTCTAGAGTACCTTATTACTTCCTCTGCCCGTACCATAGGTACTATAGGTAGAGGAAGTATTGTTTTCGACCCCAAAATTCGAAGTTGAGTTTTTAGCATATATACACGTTTCAAGGCCCCCTGGATCCAAAAATACTATGTTTGGGAACATGTCTGTGTGTCAGTGTGTCTGTGTGTCTGTGTGGAATATCTGTGAACAGGCTAGCTCGAAAACGGAAAATCGTATGAAAACAAAATTTCGTATTTGGGTCAGGTACTTTCTGAAGATGTGAGATGAAGATTGTCTACAAGTTTCTCTTATTTTTAAGGGGACTTTACATGAAGAATTTTTCGTTTTCGCGATTTTCTCGAAAACGGCTCTAACGATTTTCTTTAAATTTTGCACTTGGGTTGCTTATACTAAGAGCTAAATCTTTTATTTGAAACATTTTTTCGAACAAATTCTCTGAAGGGTAGTTATGAGCCACCCACTGTGAATACACGTTCTTTGCAATACAGCCTCATGTAACGGAAAGTCGTACGAAAACAAAATTTTGTATTTGGGTTAGGTACCTTCTGAGGCTGTGACACGAAGAGTGGCGACAACTTTCCCTTACTTTTAAGGGGACTTTACACGAATAAATTTTCGTTTGTCACGATTTTCTCAAAAACGATTTCCTTTAAATTATGTACATGGAGTGCTTATACCAAGAGCTAAAACTTTTATTTGAAACTTTTTTCAAAAAAATTCTCTGAAGGGTGGTTGTAAACTACCCATTGTTTGTAGATACTCTGGCTTGCCTGGTGAACAACTCAATACGCGGACATTCACGGCATCTCATTCTAAATGAGTACGTGAAGTGAGAAAGATGTATTGTTGGCCATGCTTACAGTAAAGAAATATCTGAGGGGGAATATTCGATAAATTTTGGAAATTATTCTGAATGGCGGAAAGTTCAATAAACGTTTGCAGTCACTTGTTTTTTCTTCCATTTTTTAGTTTGTCCATAGCCTGTGATTTTAGTCGCAACATTCAAATGAGGGGCTATGAGGCATTTACAGCATAATTAGTGAAAAATTGTGTCTTGCGATTCTGTACAAGGATATGTGAATACTGCTAACTTTTATTTGGGCAGAAGAAGTTATGTGACTTTCACATCAGATTTTTTTTAGTTTGGAATCCTGTTTGTTTAAGTCAGGTAGTAATCAATAAACGTACCTCATGCAAAGAGAATTTAACTGCTCTAAATCGTTGACTGGAGGGAAGCCGTATGTCCTCAAACCATTAGGACGAATATTGTATAATTAATTATTATAAATAACTGCTGACAAAATAACTGTTTTCTTCTTCTATTTCTTCTTCTTTCTTTTCCTTAGTTTTACCTCTTCCATTTACGGACTTCAAACGACCTACGCTGTTCGGGCCCATAAGGGCCGCGATCTGTCGGGAGAGGGATTATCTATTGGATCACATACAAACTTTTTTGATCAGACAAGGGCATGGAGTACCTTCCCAGATGAGTGATCAACCCATTGCCGGAGCCACCTACGAAACTACACAAACACACAAGACTTGTCTCGGCTAGGATTCGAACCCGGGCCCACTGCATGAGAGAACTATTATAATCTTTTAATGATATTTTTTCAGACTATGCATTAATTATATATCGTACTCTGTGTTTAGTATCATATGAAATTTATGAATCAAACCTGAATGGTTTTTGAAAGCTTCTGAAAAACGTACCGACCAGAAGAGTCATTACAAGTTACAAGAAATAATTGGTGTTGTCATTTTATAGAGGGATGGATCCATGGAAGTAGACATGTCGAGAAGTTTAGTACTTTGCACGTAAGATTTGAAATAAGCAAGGCAGTTAACAGTTTAATATAATACAGTAAATCATTCGAAATTCTAAAAGCCTATGGGTTAAAGTAGGCTAGATCGATACCAGTGTAATTATATGAAAATAGAATAAACTTAGTAAATACAGACTTCATAAGGCTCCAGTGAGAGCATAAAGAGTTCATTTAACTTAACATATTTAAAGCTTCGTGTAATACGCCTATAGAAATACTGCCGTCTGCAATGTTTAGATAAAACGACATAATTTAGGACACGAACTGGAAATTTACCGCACGCCAGTCAAAAACGCTCAGTTTAATCCAGTGTATTTGGAGAACAGACGACGTGAAGATTAAAGTCTTACTAATAATCCATCTATATTTTCAAACCAGATAGATAACTAACCTAAGATATAATTGCTACTAGGTTTGTTCGCAAAGCAGTCAGAAACCAGGAACATATCGTTCGCGCATGCGCTCTTTCTGCACACGTGTTCGCAAAGCGAGAATCCGTGATTCTGATTTCAATTTTCTGTTCGCAAAGCTCTCACGGACAGTTTCTGTACTATAAGAAAAGTTTGCAGGCTCTAGCATGAATTGTTATCAGAGACATGCGCAGTAACCTATTTTCACGCGCCTGACTCCTCCCTCCTATAACATTGCGCCAGATTTATAAACATAGGCTACTTATAGTATGAATAATGGAAGATAATTAAAAGTTTCCCAAAATATAGATTATATTGTCGATGTATATTGCATTTATAACATGTCAAAGGGAAATATATATTTTATTTGCATATCATATCGATTAAACGCAGAAACTATCGATTCCAAATTCTTGTAACCGTTCGCAAAGTGGAAATCACGGGTAAGTTATAGACTGGACATGCGCAGTACAACAAATTCTCAAGCGGTCACGGATTTGCTTTGCGAACAAACCTACTGTAAAACCTGCGTACAACGATTCTATGTTTGTAATTCACAAGTTACACAAATTTTCTAATCTATTGACTATCAGCGTTTTGTAAAGTTAACATAATCATAATCATAAATATGGCCAACACATTTGTAATGGACGGTATCTTGGCAGGTGAGTGATTGAATTTTGCTGTAAAAACTACAGTAATTCTTATTGCTATTTGCTAGGAAATGTTGTTAGTCTGTGTTTAGGTACTGTTAATAACACTGTTTGTTATTTGTGGACGTTATTTTCTTTATTTTGTCCATGAATAAAGCTTTCCGAAGTGTTAAAACTAATTTTTTCACGACAATTGCGCGAAGAATACTGTCTTTTTGGAACGAAGTGGGCGGGAAAAATCTCCCTCAATGTTGCAACTATGACGAATTCTTTACATCTTACACACAAGCTCAAGGTATAACTCTCCATCAACGCATAGATAACAAAAGTGGAAACGTTTTACGTACAATTTGCGCAGTAATGAATCAAATGATCATTCAACGCCATTATAAGCAACTTATTAAATAAGCTGTAGTGTAGAAACGAGAGAAATTTGCATGATAAAAGGAGATGTCATACAACAAATACGACGGGGAAATACCCACCTAACATCATAGGTTTCATGTAATATGTCATTTGAGTATATTACATAAACTATTTTCATTTTCCCTGATGATATTAGTAGCGTAGTTACAGGTGGGAGTTAGAGTAGGATTACCTCCACAAAGTCTCTGGGTTTTTACGTATATACCTTAGGAGCGAGTCTCACCGTTCATAGAGTTCCTGCGTAGGGGAGGTAGCTGCACCCTGATTGGCTATCCCACTCCACGTGTTGTCTGTCTCTGTGTCTGCGGCATTATCCCTCCACTCAACTATTACAGTCTTTTCTACCACTGCCAATATGTAGCATGATCTCTACTCTCTGCCCAGCGGTAGCTTACTGATCTTACGCACAGCGAATTCGCGCATCTTGGTAACGAGACGTATCGAGAAGCTCGCTGGCTGGGTTAGTCTTCAAGGCCAGAGACTTTGTGGGAGTAATCCAACTCTAGTCGGGTAGTGGGAATCCTTGTTGGTTGTGTCTGTATGAATCACCGCTTTTCCAAACTTGCCAACACTACCCATATGCTTTGCCTGGGAAGAGTTCTTTTACCTAAAACCCATAACCGTACCTTACCTATAACCTGGGTTGCATTCAAATCAGTCCCATTAAGGTCATTCCAATCACGTTCAACTTATTAGGTTTCAACACATTTATAACGTATTTTACAATAAACTGGATCAGTTCAACATGGGGTCATTTTTAAAATTGCGCAAAATGTAAGACGGACGCCAGAAATCTTTCCATTTATGTTCGACTTATTAGGATTCAACACATTTATGACATATATTTACAATAAACTAGAACGGTAGGCTACAACAAGGGGTAATTTTTAAAAGTGCACAAAATATCAGATGGACGCCAGAAATCTTTCAAGAGGGCACCATGGGGCCTCCTTGCACCATGTTGACAATCCCTAATGTAAGGTGCCAATACCACATTGAATTTTAGGTTCACCACCCTATGTGTACTTTTGATAACTTAGCAGTTGTCGCTCTTGTTAGCCGTCTTTTTTTTTCTTCTTTCTTTTACTGGAAGAGTTCGCTGCTGTTATTTCCTTTTGTCCTCTTATAGCCTACAAATAAAATCTATGATTTCTACTCATAATAAGACATATTTATTTTCCGTTTCTAAACAAATAATTTCATGATTTTAAAAAAGGATCTCCCTTCAATACGTTGACCCAACAACCGCAGAGATTTTCACATGAGTAGTCTATATTGAATCCTTTGAGAACAAAGTCATTGAAAACCCACGCGAAGCTTGCTCTTCTGTATGCTGGTCTCTTCAAATTAGTTTCTGTTTGACCCCTCAGGCTCTGTTCTCGGGACAACAGAGATATTTTGATTGCTGACTGAAAGGGAAGACGGTTGTAGTCTACGTAGCTCCTATGGGTTTTAATTGTTTGGTCTCTTTGCGTAAGGATGATTATTTTCACAAAGTCTCTGGATTTTTAAATACCTACCATGGGAACCAGTGCTATCAATTTTATGTGATCTGTGCAGTTTCGTTAGAAGGAGCAACTGTAGTGGGATTGGTCTAGTTCTTAGATATAATTCTAACGGTGGTACTTTCAGAGTATCATTTATTCTACAGTAGGGATCAGAGTCAGACTGGCTCTACGGGCATTCGGGAATATGTCTCGTGCGCCACGCCACCCTAATTTTCGTAGAAAATGCCGGATGATCAGCTTTATTATTTTTCAGAAGCTGAAAAATAGTGAAGGGAGTGATCTATACATAAAGATAGAGATGCAATTTGGGTCGAAATTGGAATCTTTCATGCCAATGCTTGTTAAAAAAAGGTTTAAAAACATTTGCCATGATGACATTAATAATGTCGTAGTGAAAAAGAGTGCAATCATTTATCTTTTGGTTGATTGAGGAAAATATACACTTTAATATTCACTACATGTGTGTACGGTGGAATTATATATGGCAGGGGAAACAGGAGCACCCCGAGAAAACCCGCCCGACCCCTTCTTTGTCCACCACAAATTCCACATGGATCCACCGAGATCTGATCCCGGGTCTCAGTGGTGGAAGGCAAGCGGTCTAACCACTCAGCCATTGGATAAGAAAATGGGAACCTATTACACTTTCTGCACACTACACTTTATGTTCAGATATTCTACATTAAGATATATATTGTCAGTTTGTAACTGTAACTGTGCAATATTTAAATACAAGTTACCATTGCACACACGTTATCGCACGGAAGAATTGGCTATCATGAATCTACCGAGAACGACAGTATTGACCTCGGGCAATTGCGGGAGAATGGTCATTTCAATTTCCTGTCAACTCGCACTGTTGCGAAGTTTCCCCGTAAACTGATGGTACTGTATAACTATTAGACCTTATTCAATCATTTCGTGGTGAATGTCAATTATATTTCTTCTGAAACCTCTAAGATATTGTAACTATTCTAAATAATAAAAGATTTTTTTAAAGATGTTCGTCCTTTCTTTCATCCTCCTTGCACGCGAAGCAGCATTCCTTCTGTATAACCCGTTAAAACTGACCACGAAGTAAGTTCAAGGGAGAGAATCGAATATCTCTGGTGTAAGATGTCGAAGAAAAATGAGAATCTCTTTAACATGCACATAGTTCCAATGTGACGTCTAAAGGCGTCGACAGCTTCCGCATTTCAGTGTAACGATGTTAGATCGAAACTGAGTCTTAGCAAGCAGTTCTGAATACTTTCTCGACACGTATTTTACATATTAACATATAATTTTTATGAACCTAACTGTCTAGACTTTACAACTCGTATATTCTAAGATTTGAATGGAACTGTAAAATAATTAGGTTATAAGTTCCGAATGGTAGAAAATGTTAAGCATTCCTTATAGGCTACTAGCGCAAGTTCTTTAGTTCGTTAATGAAATATAAGATTCGCTGTTAGTTTATTGCTCATTGTTGAACTGGTAGGTACATAAATCCTCACTCTAATACAAAAATAATGCACATAAGGTTTATTTAATTTATGAAATGTTAACTTGGGAATTATATATTTCCTCTTTCTACTGCCTATTAACCCAATATGGTTAAGGCAATAATGAACTGTACGCCTAAACTACTGGATCAAACTTAATAATCTGAAATATTACATGATATTTGCTTTTAAGTTATAAGTGATAATTTGCACCTATTGGGTTACGGAACTATGGAACCGCGGAAGTGATCTTGCACACTAGATGCACATCTACAAGGTAGCCTATGTTTAACGTTTGTATAATATTTAATGTTTGGGAGACTATCAAAGAAATCAAAAGGTACAGACACTGACCATAGTCAATGAGGTAAAAACTCTATCCCACCAGAAATTTCACAATTAAGAATTTAGATATATTGTTAAATAAACATAGAAAGAGTAAAAATGAGCGCAACTTAGAATAAAGAGCTCAGCAAGAACTGTAAACAAATTGAATGGACATGACTTCAAAGCTTTTCTTAGAGAAAACCTACAAGCAGGATAGTTTGTTGCAAGTTTCATAAGAATGCTGATCACTTCTAAAGTGGTCCCTATACAGGCCGTGAAGGCACTTACCAAAATGTTTAGGCATTCGGATCACGCACCGGCCACCTTTACCCCTAGGATTGCTGCTGATACTCATTTCTGTTGTAGGCTGAGTTGACTCCATGGTCATAGTATCACCAGAAGGATTAGGCCAGTGATCTCATCAAAGAACGAACCGCGATGTTCCTGTTTTTAGTGCAGTAGCTTAACATATACGCCACGGCGTAATCGGGCGCAGAAGCGAATGTTGCCGGATTAGCACGTCCTACTCTTGAATTTATAAAAGAGCTAGTTTTAATTTATCACTGTTATATTTATGGCAAATATTTTAGTATTACACACTTACAATTGTCGTTAGAATAATGGGTGTAATTTTGTTATTCTTAATTTATTAAACTTGTTAATTATATTCAATTATAAACAATGTATTATTAAGCTTTTACCGGTGACTACAATCACAAATTTAGTATCCATACCCATAGTCCCACACAAAAGACAGCCTACATTTTTCAGTGTCTGGAGGAAATACATAACAGGTGTATATAGGCCTAATAGGCAGCATGGAAACCAAACCAACTTTTAGACACCAGTTGGAAAGGTCTATTGATGTTTTATCTCCTAAGGATTGCACTGCAATCAATTTATATTAAAACGCTAACTCGATCCCAGGACCACAGACTCAATAGAATGATCAGGACTCTTGAAAATATTCTGAAGACCGCATGGGAGTCGAACCCAGTTCCTTCTGTTTTATAATTTGTCCTATTTCAACAGTCCCACGCGGTACCCTAGTAGCCTAATTCTATAATGACTTCAAAAGATACTGGATGAAATATGATCTGCAAAGACATAATTAAGAAGATAATGTAGTGGGCTCTCACCAAACGGAAAGACAGTATCACCTCTGACATGAGTAGTGTTAGCAATACCAGAAGAGGACATGATATCACTTGACGGCTACGACACCCCTATTTACGTCTGTCCTCCATATCAGAATGATCCAATAAACACCCCTAGAGCAAGAAATATTCGCACCCTATCTCTAGCGACGTCAACAAATTGCAATAAATCCTCCCCTTAATAAGTTGTACGAGGGAGAAAGGAAGAGGTCATGAGTCAGACGGCTGGGAGAGTAAAATTTACCAATTAAGGCAGTTTTAACACGAAATGAAATGAACTTAATGAAACGAACCTTGAGGGGACTACTTATACGGCGGCTTGTAAATGCAAGAAACAGCACGGTCTTTCCAGAGTATATACCATCTATTTCTTGAAAAGACCAATGCCACTTAACCATTCCCAACAATACAAACTACGCGCAAATGATGCTCTTGTTACTTGCTGATGCTAAACAATTTACATCCGGAGGCGTTAAAATTTAATATAGTATTACCTCCTTGTAAATCGCCATGTCAATTCACAATAAAAATAACCAAATGAGTAACATACACAGAACACTATGTAAAATACCTGTTTCAGTTTATCCTACACGAAGACATCACTTCAGATCTCTCTTATTATTAAAGCAATCCATTGGATCCTGTACAAAATATTAATATTCTGTTGTTTGCTAAATTTCTAATGCGTGTTTTAATAGTATACTATGCCACGAGTCTATATGGATTTAATAAGATCCGAGTATGTTTACGAAATTGGCTATACTAGTTCCATGATTTTTAAACAAGCGTCTGTATTACCAATACAAGCAAGATGCAAACGACTATTCTTGTTTGACCATAATTAAATATCAAATTTTTTAGTGACCAAATTTTTTAGTGACCATTCAGCTGTTAGTTGTTCTCACTTTCTGCAATAGATGGTAGGCAACAAGGCATGCAGGCAGCAGGGCTTCGTTTAGGCATTTTAACCTCAAAGCAACGCACATTACAACACACGAGATGAACTCATTTTATTATAATATTAAAATTAACATGAACAGAACTGACATAATTACAAAAACAGGCTGTTGAATGTGCAGTTTAAAAATAATTGTTACTTTCAAGATTTGAATATTGTTCCGCGTACGATGTTAATCGATATCGGATAGGTCTATACCTAGTTGGAAACTGAGTTGGAACAATAACAATACTTGAATTAACGGCGGAAACTTAATTAGGTCATTAAGATTCTGTTACGTTACATATAATAAGTTTATTATAGAATGACTGAACAAAAAGTAATGTAATATCATAGTATTCTAGGAGATAAAATGGTTTGGATCCAATGGAAGACCTGAGAATAAGATTCTCTCTTCTTCTAGGAAGTTATTTTAATGCGATTTATCAAAGGTAACCTCGAGTAAGATTATTAAGACTGTTCCATGAATAAAATGTAACGGTTTTTAATATAATAATTAGTTTATTACTTTGTTGTTAATATTCTGCCGCTATGAGATCACGGCATACAAAATAAATGAACAGTGCATGCATCGATTCGATGAATCCATTCAAGTTCTCAATGCTACCAATAGTGCATTACCACAAGATGGAGTACATCAGCATCAGAACGCTTCAAAAGCAAACGAACTGGCTTGTACTTAATCGAAATTGTTTTTAATCAATACACATTTACATTATTTAAATTTCAGGTAATGTTGTATAAAATAGTATTTTTCATTCTGTTCACTGTCAGCATGTGACGTATTAATCACGGCGTTACGTATCCTGTCATGAGCTGACGTTTTATCAAACAAAATTGCATCCTTGTGACCCTAGGAAGCATATAAGATAACCATCGTGATTGGTCTGTATCAGAAGAATTCCTAAATCTTACTGATCAATATCAAACACGAATAGTCTAGGAAATTTCACGTAATTACGATTTTGTTCCGGTTTTTCAAAACCACTGTCAATGGCTCAGATCAAGAAGAGTTCATTAAGGATTTGTGAATTACAGTTTTCATTCCTTAATTCTTTACCCTAAAATACTAGTCAACGTAGTTCACATCCTATTCACTGTTGACTATATCTTGCATTTATTTTTAAATGAAACATTTTAGTACATATCTTTATTTTGTGAAACTCAGTGAAATAAAGAGTAATCTTTAACTAAATAGTAGTTAAAGCAATTTATCAGTTCAAAGGGTATATAACTCTGAGTTTCATGACCTGTAAAGCAAACTAAATATTAAGCTGACAGTTATTTACAGAGGATATTGAAATTTCATCTACGGGATAAATTAAATAAAACGTTGACATGACTTGCTGAGGATATTCTAATTTCATTTGTGGGACAAATCATATTATTTTTCTCGTAGTTCTACTCAATGGGTATAAATACAATAAACTTACAAGCCAAAATATTAGTTTCATTAATTTCCTTTGTGCAGTGTGCATGTATTTCCCTGCTATGTTGTATTGTGTTCCGAAACTATTGACAGAGAACATGGCCCGACTCATCCCGCATGTCACGGTATTGAATTTCCCTGCAAGAGGGCGTTTATGCGGGCGGGAAAATCAATTTAGGTTCGTGTGTATTACATCGCTCGCCATTAAAACTTTGACAACCGATTTTTATTAGCACGAAGTTAACAAAACTTGAGAATAAGAGGGGAAAGTTGGAGTACGGAAAGGTATATTAAAACAACTTTCGGGACAAGAATTTTGTCTTGTTGAGTTCAGTCATATCAAGTATAATTGGCTGACTCTGAAAAAGTCACGGAACAACTGGTATTGATTCAGAAAGGAAAAAGGGTGTTTTAATTTTTTTCTTTCACAGACCGTCTAAGGTAATGAAATCTGTCTGAATATGTAAAGGAAGTGATCTTAAATTACTGTCAGCATAATTAATGATCCCAGAATTAATAGAATCTGCCATCTTGAACGTTCCTTCATGACCAAAAATATCATGTTTTGAATTCATCTGTCTGCCCTTCTTTAATTCACAAATTTTAGACTATCTACTCCTTCTGAGCTGATAACGAGGAAATTCGATGATGAAGACAGACTAATGAAAAATGCACAGAAGGAAATGCGCACACATTCCGGACTCAATGGTTTATAGCCCTAAGAAATACAAAGGATCAGGAATATTTAGAACTAAATGGGAAATAATATGGCAGAAAACTAACGCACTGAAACATAGTATTATATAGGAATCAAAATTGTTTTATCCAGTAAACCAATAATCTTCCAGAGGGAAGCATTCAATATCTTAAATTGACAAATTGACAGCCAATTCCATAAAGACGGAATATCAGAACCAAGGGATGTGATGTCTGGTGTAACTATCCAAAACAGGAAAGGGTGCTTAAGCAACACACAGAAAACCACAATAGATTAATATAAAATCACGTTGGTCTTATAGTACCGGTAAATTGCGAAGCTGAAAACGTTGGGGAATGTCGAACTACACGATGGATTTGTGATGATCTTCAAAAGAGGAGGAACACACATTTAGTTTCCTTTAAACAATATAAAGAAAGGTAAGTAGAGAAAGGTGTTTCTGTTCTAGAAGATAAAATGATTGATTGTGATCAACACTATAACAGATGCAGCAGAATGAAGATAAACAAGAGCAAAACGTGAAAACCATAAAATTTATAACAATACGACAGAAATGATGAAATGAAGTTAAACATTTGATAAGAAAAAAGAAATTAAAACTAATTTTAAACAATTAAAGCGCTTTCCTCTAAAATGCCGTTAGTCCATCGACTTGAAAAGTGAGCAAAAAATAATGTCAGCATACTTTCTTTACACTAGCTGTTAATTCGGGATAACTCGAACTGCATGCACGATCAAAGGCAGAAAAGTCAACATTTAATTGCAAGTGGGAATTTCTAAACGCACAATTGAATTGCATGCTGCCGTCTCCTTGGACGTCTCTTATGAGTAGGGACCGGATTTTTAGGTTTTTAAAGACACTGTTTTAGGTTTTCCATTAGGTGAAATAGTTTATTTTAGGTTTTTTGTCCAAAATATCGTTTTCGGGTAGAATAATTGGTTTAACGAATTTGAATGTGCTACATAGGATTGAATACATAATACTTGTAAAGTTTAACTTAACAAAATTGAGTTAAATTTGTGCAAACTTGCTTTAGGACAATATTATACAATTGAAGAAAGAAAGCCTAAACAATCCAAAGGAGTGAAAATAAGATTGTCTCACATTTCCTGGTTACAGTATATCACTAAATATCTTTCAAGATTCTCAACTGTGAAGTACTTCCTGTTATCTCTTAGAATACATTTGAAGGCAGAAAATGTACTTTCAACCTCACATGATGTCAGCAATGGTTGTTCGTACGATTATTTTAAAAGGAATACGCCGGTGCTCTTAGGCCTACACTTCCTCTCTTGATACAGTCATCCTAGACGACATTGGATTGAACGAAACGCTGGTGCTATTAATTTCAACTTGACAAAAATTGTCTCTCCGCAAAATATCGATTTATCAACTGACAAACAAAAAAGACAAAAAAAAGTAGCATAATTAGACAATTTAGGTTTTATATCCCGTTTAGGTACATTTAGGTTTTTATACCCCATTTAGGTATTTTTAGGTGCCACAGAATTAATGTGGGTGAATCCTATGGACATGATTCGAAAAAGTGTATAATCGCTTTTTGTTTTGGAAGTAAGGGAAAAAAAATAGGTAAAAACCGAAGAATCCGGTCCCTACTTATGAGTAATAGTGGAGTAACAACCAGGATATCAAATATGTATTGTACTGAAGGTTGACGAACAACAAGCCAATTCAATATTGCAAGAGAACGAAGTAAGCGATACCATTTAACCGCAAGCAGAAAAAATTCAGCAATAACCATACAAAATCATTTTCATTACATTGATTGTGATTTTAATTTATTTGTTTTTAGAGTTTTCATGCATAAAATTAAATTTAAAGCATTGAATTTAATTCACTCAGTGTACACATGCTTGACATAACCTCAAATAAGCATACAACAGGCAATTATATTAATATAAAATATATTTTATGCATTATTGTTATCATTTAAACGTTTCAAGTAAGCCTAAATAGTTATATTTATCATTACAATTAGTCTTAGATTAGTATTAAATGTTATGTTTTCATAGGTTTACAAAAATAAGATTTATTTTGAATTACAGTAAGCTAAAGAAACGTACTGTATTTTGATGGATTCAACTGAGGTACCATGGAACCAGCAACAGCTATTATGATTAGTGAGAAAAATAGGAATATATTCGTCATCGATGGATTCAAATTTTATTTTCAAAAGACACCAAGTAATAAAAACAGAAGGTGGGGGTGTCACAAAAGACTTCGTAAGGTTTATGTTAAAATACATTAACAGTATGTTATAGAATAGAATAATCTTAAAATGGGAAGGAAAATTTTACACGTTTTTAGATTCCTTATCGGCACGCAGCTCTGGTACCTACTACAAAGCCTTGGAATGCACAATGGATAACACCAATAGCCTATAACATTGGCATGTATTTAGAAGATTTTCTCCCTCTCCGCACGCAATTCGTAAACGCTGGTTATGCTTACAGAAAGTTGTTTGTTAGTTCGTTGATGCAGCACATCGAAAGCGATGTTTCAAAATTCAGTTAGTATAGTGTAGATTTTCTTTCAAAATGTGCCTTGATTCTCATTCAAACGGCCTCAACTCCTGTGGAAGAATATTAATGATCTATTGCACTTAATTCACTATGCATTCATTGAAGAGAAATAAATTTGTATTTATGTTTGAAAAACCAACTGTTTGCTGTTCGGATGTGGGAGTAAGATGTTGTGTTGTTTATGAATAGTTATATATTAATTGTATAGGCTAAATGGTAATGTTTCAAGAAAGCTTTGAATTTTGTACTCTCCTTATTTCCACAATTTTCTCTGAATTTATAAATTAAATTAAATCAATATCAGAACACACAAAACTAAATTTTCAGATCAAAATGTGGTAAGTTCACGATTAACATTCAAAATGCTAAGTGCAAATCAAAACTGACGGTATAAGCTTACATAAACATTTATTTTTAAATTACTTGAAGGATTTTTAAAGCTAACTTTGTTTAGTTTTATAAAGATTTAAGCAAAATATTCACATGGTCTGGATGTTACACATGCTCCAGTATCTCAGAATCACACGATGAAAATGCCACTTTAGAAGAAAGCGGCTCAATAATAATAATAGTGTATGTATGTATTTATTCACTGCAACTGGGTTACTACCGGTGGCACGTTTCCTACTAACTACTAACTACTACTACTACTACTACTACTACTACTACTACTACTAACACTATAATATTAACACATGAACGAGTAACATTTCATAATCAAGAACCATTGCATATGAAGGTAGCATTAATTAAGCTAAGTAATTCTAAGTGCACAAAGAAGACCTTAAATTATTTTTAAATTTCTTTACGAAACATTGTATTGTGTCTATTGTTGCGAAATGCAGTTACAGCACCGAAATATCACGACATAGATCGTAAGTTTTCATATGCTTTGAGTTTTCAGCTTCAGAAGTTTAATATTTCCTTCTTTACGACTTCTTGCGCACTTTGGTAAAACTTCGAAACGTTTGACTCAAAACTTTTGTTCAACTACATAGCTTTCTGAAGAAGGTAGCAAATGAAATCATCAACTGCTTAATGAATTGCACTGGACCTCTACCCATATGGGTATTTGGAGATAGTTATTATTTTTCAAGATACATTTTTTTAGTCCTTATATGATATTCGTGTATATGAAGGCCTTGAACTTTTGCGGTCAAGGCTTATTACAGATTGGTATGGTTGAAAGAATGCTAATGGAATGAGCTGGTCAAGATAACAGAACGACTCCGATAGTGAGAAAGAACGCCGCCTTTTACCTCCCGGGGGCAAAGAACGACGAAATTAGTCCTCCACATGTATGGATTGGACCGACAATAAATTTACTACGTGCAGATTCCCTTCATAATTCTAGAAAGTGTATTTGTTATCATTCTCATCTCGCTTCATTATTCACAAGGAAAAAAATTTAAGTCTTTTTTATCTTATTGGATTATGTAACAGCCACTTGTAATAGGTAGGGTTTACATTCACAATCTAATACACTCGTACACAAATATTATCTTACATACCTCCATTATTAAAGATAAATATGAAATCAAGGGATAAACTAACATCCAAGAATAAACAAAATTTTAATTAGTCAAGCCGGAAGAGAGTTCAGACAGATTTGAATGAACACTGTTTAGATTTTAGTGCAATAGAAATAACTCTGCATTCGGTAAGCCAATAGTAAAACGGACATCACTAGACGAAATATAGGCTAACAAACGAACCAAAGGTATAGTAGAGTTTTTTTTATTACGTACCCAGGCGGCTTCAAAGGAATAAACCATTAAGTCGGTGTTTCTTTATGTTAATTGATCTGACCAAGTCGGTCCTAGTAGGTCTATCCGCTTTCCATAACAAAACCAACGTTGCAATATTCTCTCATGGTTATCACTAGGGCCCGGGTTTGTATGTAAAAACATATTTTTTTTCCTGATGCGTACATTCCTAAAACAAAGTTTTATATCCAAATCGAGGTCCGGCAAACGCAAATTCCAAATTTTATTTCACATAAAAACACATATTTTACAAAAAAAGTTACGTGAATAAATATTTTTCGATATTTTCTCCATAAATACATACTTTAGTACTTTTCCGGAATTTTTATGTAATTTTTTCCTGATGCTCATATCAAGGTCCGAAAACCGCAAATTCTAAATTTTATTTTACATAAAATTACATGTTTTGCTAAAAAAGTTATATGAATAAATATTTTGGATATATTCTCCATAAATAAATATTTTAGTACTTTTCCTCATTCTCTTTTAACATTTGACAACAACAATTTGTATCTCGAAAGAATTCAACACAAATGCTTCACTTGCAATGAGGTGAGAGTGATTCATTTTCACTTGCTTATCGGGGAAGAACAGAACCCAATCTCAACATTGCGTAGTTCAGTTAAATAAATACAATATGTTGAAAGGCAACTTAACACTATCTCAGGTTCGAAAATAGAAGTTCTAATAACAAAATTTAAAGGTATGTTTGAGAAAAATGGTGGCTATCAATCACTCTGCAAAGTCGCTCATTTTTTGGAAGGCCAAAACATAAGTGAACTTGATCGTGTGTGTGTTAGTAATATGCAGTACACCACTTCAAATATGCAAGGTTAATATTGTGTGATGTAGAACGTTCCTTTCCTCAATGTAATGCATTATTCTCGCATAATAGGCAAGGATTTGTGATCCATAATCTGGAGATGATATTTGTTGCGCACAGCAATTCCAGTCAGCATTTTACATCTGATGTTTAGCTGCAATTGGTGAGTTTCAATACAAATTCTGGTGTTTTTGTTTCTTTTTCAGAAAAATATATATTTTTTTTTTTAGTTTTAGCTCATATTTTTAAAATTTTAGCACATATTTTAAACATTTTCAGCACATAAAAAATAAATATTTTTAATATTTTTAGCACATAAAAATCCGGGCCCTAGTTATCACTGACCTCAGTTCTTCCCTCGCTTTAATAAATTCACACTTTTGTTTACTGTAACTAGATCTTGCAACCCCACGTTTCACTCCACGCGGCGTAGACGAGTAGCTATCACAAGACATTCTTAGATTTTGATTGGCTGATTAGCTGATTGGTGCGGTAAAAATAAAGATCATAGATTGAGCTGTCGGCAAACTTTTCCTCCTAACAAAAGGAAGCCGCCTGGATATGCAAAGAATAACTGGACCATATTGATTTAGGCTAAGCACATTAAAAACTTTCCGAACAGACTGTAATATTCAGAATGGAAGTGAAGGAATTCTCCAGATTTGACGATGACGATAATGATGATGATGATGATGATGATGATGATAATGATGATGATGATAATGATGATGATGAAGATAATAATAATAATAATAATAATAACAACAACAACTCCAACCGTTGTAACCGAATACAAACTTTACAGTGAAAGAGAATACACCTATCCTTTGAAAGAAAACAAAATAAAACCATCTGAAAACGCGCTGAAAGATTACTGAACACCTCAATAATGCGTCCATGCATCATTCCTATTAATAACTTCAGTAAGTCTTCTATAAACGGACTGAATAAGATGTTGGAGTTGATCTGTTCATTTCTTACATTTTCCAAGACTCTCTTAACAACAGCTCTTGTTATCTCTTATTCAAGGACTTATTTTTGCACCATTCGTGACCAAATATGTTCAATAATATTTATGTCAGGAGATTTTGAGAGCCAGTCGAGGACACCGATGTCGCGATGAAGATTGAAGAAATCTCTCCAGCAGTAAAACCAGCAGTTTGAACAGCACTGTTATCTTGGATCAAATTGGTCGATTGGTCTGACTGAGCTGTCAGTTTAATTGTTCCACAATTCAATTTTCATATTGGCCCCTGCCCCATTTCCTGGTTCTCTTATACCTTATAACCGAGATATAGTCCCGCAGCACACTTGTACCTGAAGATAGGAGCGGAGATACTTGCCAAAAGCTCGGAATTATTCCTCCTAATCACCCGGTTGGAAATCTGAAAAACCATTATATATTCTCAACATACATAACTTTGTATCGCTGTGGGGTATGACAGAATTTGGATAACATAATGGGTTTTAGGTTATAAACAACAATGGCATAATGATTTGTTACAACTGTTTTCATAAAACAAGATCCATGTAGTTCGATCGATATTACGAGGGATGTTCCAAAAGTAAGTTTCGTCGTTTTTTTTTAAAGTGAAGATGGTAAAGCAGATGAAGCAAACAACTGCCATAAGAATCGACACCTATTGCTGGTTCAACGACGGAAAGAGCGTCAGCAGAGGAGAAACGATGCATGAGTAGAGTCCCGAAGAAGAGAGAGTAGCAGTAGACTGGCGTGCCCGAGGTTATTTGAGTACAAATCACGATGGCAGATGGACGTGTACTGAAAACGTGGTCGACAATGGAAGTACATGCTGTTATCCGGTATGAATGGGCATGTAGGACTAGTGTGTCCATCATCCATGGACGCCTACAGACTGTGTATGGTGAAGAGGTCATGTCTCATCAAATTGTTGGTCGCTGGTGTTACATGTTCAGTGAAGGAAGGTACCTGTTCCATGCAATGAAAGCCGCACTCTCGGGACGTCACTTCCAAAACAATGCTGAGGTGGAGAAGGCTGTGCGACAATTCCTTGCATAGCAGGGCACCGAGTTTTACCAGAGTGGTTTCTTCAAACTGATTGCAAGCTATGACAAATGTCTCAATGTCGGTGGAGACTATGTTGAAAAATAGTGCAAGGGGTATATTTCATGATTGCATGGTGTATTTGTTTTGGTAATAAAGTTTCCATGTGAAAAAAAATGACGAAACTTACTTTCAGAACATCCCTCGTACAATTGTTTCAATCTAGAGAATCAGTAAACCCCCTCAACATGCGATGAAATATACGTCAATGCACTTACTATAATTAAGTGGCTTAGGCAAGTGTTCACGTCATATATTCTGAGTTGCATGAGATCTCTTCGATAAAGGGGTAATCTACGAGAATGACCATTACTCCAAGCACACAGACGTCGATGTTTTACGACACATCTACAAAGATAAAAACTCGGCAATGCATAAACTTAATTTATGTAACAAAAAGGATTTAGGACAATGCTATAATTTCTCATTTGAATGAGGTAACCCAAACTTGACAATACTCGTAATAAATTATTGATCTTAAGATATTAATATTCTAATCCTTGTTGATAAGGGTGCATGATACTATATTACTATATATAGTATATTTATATATAGTATAAATATGTAAAATTATGTACATATATAATCAAATATTTTTATTGAGGAGAACAGTGGGTCATATACTATAGCAAGGAAACTTAAAAGTGGATCACTTTGTAACACTGACAATTAAGTTCAATGCATAGTGAAATGTTTCGGTTAATTGTGGGGTGAATGGTAGCAATGTGTTTGTTTGTTTGATGGCAAGTCAATAAATAAGTATAGGCACTAATTATAATTTGTACGTTGCAGATTTCGGGAAATTCCAAGTTTACATTAATGTTCCAGATTCCGAGAAAATTTCAAATTTACATTAATGCAAAATTCGAATTATAAAGAAAACAAATATGTTATTTCCAACCAAATTTATATTGCCATATAATTTATATTTCTTATATTATAGGCTTACTACTATTACTCTGAAAATTGTTTTATATTAATGAAAAATTGGAGTTTTATACAAATAGCTGGACCGAACAAATTTTTGTATTGTCATATTCACGTTCAGGAGGGTCGAATTATATGGAAAACATGACGTATCTCTTGTCCAACCCTATTTCTATTCCCATTTAATTTATATTTATTTACTCTTATTGCGCAGAAAGTTGTTTTAGCATAATGTAAATTCGGATTTTTTTTCGAAATCCGGAAGGAACATTTTCTTTGATTGCCATATCCGTATTCAGTAATGTCAAATCCATAGTAAGAACCTATTTTCGTCTCTGTAACACACAAAAAGTATAAATTTGTTGTAAACCTACGGTGTAACTTTTTAATTTATTTAAACAAAAGCAGAGTCCTTGAAACTGTATTATTTTTTAAGCACAGTCCTGGAGCTTTGGAGCCCGCAGAAAAAATGTATTTCACTGAGCAGCAAGCCATTCATGTATCACCTCTTTCGCACAATTCCAACTCTTATGAAACTAGGTTCCGAGTTATTGTACCCCCATATATACAGCACTGATCATATCCCATTGAACCATCATATTTTTATATAGGCAATTTCGTTACGCATTGAGGGTCCGTCGATTCACCTCAGACGAAGAAATTACTAATATAATTCATGCTTTAATTCATAAGGAATGACATTAGCAGCATATGCACCATTGTAACAGCATTAATTTCGAATATTACTAAACATTGACTGAAAGAAGTTTATAGTTTGCGATGTTCGGAGCCTCGAAGCATTTTGTCTGGCCGAACTGCCAAAACCAGTTTAATTAATTCACTTTTTAAACCAAATAATGGGTCAATAAGTACGTGTGAGGTATCAGTCGAAAGATTTTTCCTTCCGGTTTAACTAACTTACGTACCGTTGGGTTTTAACAAGTTCTTCGGCTAGAATATTAATATTAAAACGTTATATTTTAAAGTCAAATAGAACGTTTCGTTCCGATATCTCAATACAAAGCCCCATGGGCGATTCATTCAATGAACAGTTCATAAGAATGTAGCAATGAATAATAAATATCTAGCGATTACGGTCAAGTTTGAAGGTAAAATTAATGTTCAACCTGCACTAAACTTTAATGTGAGTGGCTTATATTTCGTTTTGAACACTCCTTACTTATTAATGTGCCAGCTTAATGTATTTGCTGACTGTTTACAACTTGAAGGTGGTTTGCTGTGCTTTCTTATTATAATCTGTACCACAGTGTTAAAGCCATAACCTATATGTTCAGTGGATCATATATTAATATAATTAGTTTCCAGTACATTCTGTGAAATCGGCATATATTTAAAGCATTTATTATGTGATTATATTATTAACAGATATCGTTATTTAGACCTAATGGTAAATCTAACCACTTAGCTAAATTCCAATTTTGCTGGCTTTCGTGAAAAAAAGGGGGGGAAGTGCGAAAGTTTCACACGAGTTTACTAATACAGTAGAGTTCTTCATTACATACCCAGGCAGCTTCAAATAAATAAACCATTAAGTCGGTGTTTCTTTATGTTAATTGATCTGACTAATTCGGTCTTGGTTTCCGCTTTCCAAAAACACAAGCAACGTTGCAATAATCTCTCATTGTTATCACTGATCTCAGTTCTTCCCTAGCTTTAAATCAATTCACACGTGTTATTGTTTACTGCAACTAGATCTTACAACCCCGCGTTTCGCTCCACGAGGCGTTGACGAGTAGCTGTCACAGTCGTCACAGGACATTCATAGATTTTGACTGACTGAGGTAACCAGATGATTGGTGCGGTGAAAATAAAGAGAATGGGTTGAGCTGTTGGCAAACTTTCCTCCTAACAAAAGGAAGCCGCCTGGCCATGCAGTGAATAACTGGACTATATAGAGATATGGCGAAATAGGGGAATGATTCTCTGCTTAGAATGCGGTTTTAGTTTGTCCATAGTTTGTATAAGGCAGTCCTATAATCTTCTGACACCATGTTCGACATTTTTACAACCCTGAATGGCAAAGTTATAGGCTGAAGAGATAAGGTTAGATTTCGTTCGCTCAGATAATATCATAACTACCATATGCTACTCCATTCAGGTTATTTCTTGAGATTGCAAAACACTCTTTTATGAAAAGCCCTTCATAAACCTATTAAGTTCTTTCAGTGCTTCCAGTCGCCAAGGCACGTGCTGCATAGGAGTATCTGTTCCTACAGACACTAAACACGACCCGTTTATCCCTTGTGTGTGTCCGCTATATCAATAATGTAGCCAGGTTTGAAACTTGTTTCCGATAGGGTAACGCGACCTGACCCATCCTGAGGTCTGTATTATGTTGTAATAGAAACCTCTGCATCCGGCATGAAGCTGATAGGCTTCATTACATTATAGTGACAACAGTAAGGTATAAAGCAGTTTATCCCCACCTGGGTGGTATATCTACACCCCCCCCTCAAGGAACTTCCTCATGAAGGGGAAGTCGGAAGGTAGCCATCAAGATTTTGCCAGGAAGTTACCAATGGATTAAGCTGATAAATGAGTTGCCTGGCGAGACCACAAAAACGATAAATAATAAGGGAGGAAATTTTGATTTTCGTAGGCGATATTCAATTTCAATTTATTACAAATTTCAAATTATTTCAGACTATGCATTTAGTACAATCATTTATGTAATGGATTTGATGTAGATTTATTTCAAACTAGATCAGTCTTTTATTGGAATATTTGCAAAATTTTTAGCATGCAGCCATAAATCAATAAAGCAATACAATTAATGATGTTTCATATGTAACTTTCATTTGTAAATATTGTAAGATGATCTAGACTGTATTGTTTAATCGATTTGTTTTTAGTGTTCTTTTACTTTGTTGTTCTCAATGTTTTTTTAAATTTATTTCACTGTCAAAAGTGTCTACTATGAAATATAGTAGTCTTAACTTAAAATAAAATAAAAATATACATATAAGAATAACAATTAAAACCCACAGGCTAAGTTTAGGGTCGGAAAGAAATGCACACGAGCATTAAGCTAGTTAAATATGTCACCTGAAAGAAATTTATAGGTCTAAAGGCAGAGGTACAAACTTTTAAAGTAATGCTTTATGGAAAGTGTGAGGATTTTTATCCACGTGTTAGGATTATCATTTACGAAAACAGCCGGTCTCCTTAGCCGCGGTAGCTAAGGCGTACTGCTTTGGAGCCGTGGTGAAGGAGGCAGTGGGTTCGAATCCCGCCTCGGGCATGGGTGTTTGTGTGTACCAAGAAAAAAGTAAAAAAAAAACAAAACAGTAAACAATATAACACAGGGCAACAACAAAAAACTATGAAAAAAAACAGAGGTTTTATTGAAATTTTGATCATTGGTAACATACTCAGAACCCATTGGTGTTTTACTTGAGGGCTGCTTATAATAACGCATAGATTTAGCTCCTACTATTAACATGGGTTGCATCTCTCTTCCGTTTTACTCAGTTCTACAATGGAATACCTCCCTGGAAGAACGTTGGATGTAACATTCTTCGGGAAAGTGAGGTTTGAGTGGAATAATGTTGCTTGTTAGGCTCCTCACATCATGCCAAAGAGAATGATAATATGTCAATTTTTGTTCAAAGATATTTAATGTTAATTTGCATGTTGGTTATCATGGGAGAAGGCTGAATATATTGAAAATGGCGAATGACAACACAATGACGGTGCAGAGATGTCTGTGTATAAAGTAATGAATTCAGCCTAAAAAAAAGGAAGTGTAATGTGGAAAATTTGAAGGATCATGCTCGGACTAGAAATAGCAGTGAAGCCTATTACAATCGAAAAGGAACCCAATATGAAGCAAAACACACATCACATGAGATAAAAGGAATTAGGTTATTTGGTTAAAGCAATTTCATTCTTGAGCAATGCAAGACGCCTCTTACAATCAGTTCAAACAAGTATTTTTGTATTAATTACTATCGTTTCAAAAACCATTACCTTTGAAATAAATATCGTAGGCTATGTTAGTGAATGACTGCCGGCGTGGTCTTGTGGTTAGTGTTGCTGACTACAGATCCCCGGTACCTCCTCGGATTTTTCTGAGGTTGGGAGGTCTGTGAGGGGTGCACTCAGCCTCGAGATTCAAATTGAGGAGCTACTTGATAGATAAGTAGAGAAGTAGATGATGCAGCGGTCGGGTGGTAGGCATTGTCCCTCCTGGGATGTTAGCGTCACGGAGTTAGTTAGTAGTATGTTAGTGAATGTTAAAAAGGATGGGAACCTCAAAATTACTCATACCATGTGGATCATGGGTGCGCATCTGTGGCACATCGTGTCACTGTGCGGTAGGGGAATTTCTCCCACTACAGTCGCCCTTGACGTCAGCATAAAGCAGTTTCGACGTGACACTGAACATGAAGAACAGGTTTCTTACGTCACAGCAAGGGATGGGGACTAAAACGTTTCCCCTCAGTTGCTCACCTATGATATGGATGAAGTTCTGAGGATCTGCATTTGGGTGTGAATGTGGGTGATGAGTCATGACCCACATACAATAAAGGTCAGATGGGTACACATTACCTACAAGCTTAAAGTACACAAGAGCGAAACATAGAGCAATAGAACACAAGCGTCGAAATGTTCTTGGGACCGGAGTACGGCCAACGGTCGAGGGCTCCGGGGGCGATGGGGGGGTCAAAAAAAAAAGTCAGATGTAGCCATAATGTTTTAGTCGAGTGGTATCAGTATGGATTTGTTAAGTATGATAAAGGGGAAAATCGTGTAATTAATAATTTCCAACTATCATACTCTGCTCCAATTCCAGTAACTGCTGAAAAAAAGTTATGCGATTGCCATGTTTTCCCTCCTGGAACTCAATACCTTCCGGCACATGAAAGAAGCCTCAAAGGAAGAGAAGAGCAACATGATAGTAATGTATTTCAGGATTACGACCAAGAATGACGAGAGTTTTTAGTGAATGTGTTAATAAGTGAAACTTAAAGCCCTTCCCTTGTCAAGTTAAACAACCTTATTCCATTAGTAGATTTGTAATAGTTTCAATGGGGCCATAATAGGCAGGCAACGTTGTTCAATTAGCTTTTATTGTATTTTTTCCTGTAGCGTAAACTGCGTTCTCAAATATTCCGAAGTAATTGGTTGCTTTACTTTACTAGTAATTACTTTATGTTACCATATTTTTGTTCCCGATAGTAAAAATAACATATATTGATAATCTGACAGCCCCCCCCCCCCCCAAACGTGACAGTGGTGCACTGAACATTCTTTCAGGTACGTATTCAATTATAAAGAATCAGTAGTTTCGAATTCTTTCTATATTTTCGTACAAGAAGGATAATACAAGACTATACATTTTCCAAGAACCTTAAGATTCATTAATCATTTCGAGAATAGACCTTTGGATTTGCGTTATGGCTAGATATCGGATAACACCTGGGAGCTTATTTCAGGAGTTTATAAACTGTAATAAGCGAATCACTTGATGGAAATGCCATTCCATGGTAAAGTGAAGGATGGCAGGTGATATGCTATGAACCTCATAGGTAAAACATAGTTAATTTTTTATTGGAAATAGAGGAAATAAAAAATAACAAAAATTGCTCATACTCATTGCTACAGAACTGTTTTTAGTGTAAATTTAAAATCGAGATCCACTTCATAAAATTTTTTCGATAAAATTGATGAGTTTGTTAAATCAAATGGCCTTCAGTGGGAGAAATGTGATGGATTATTCACGTTTCGAGAGATCTATTTTATTAGAAAGAAGCACAAAGAAACAAACGTGTAGGATATTAGCCAAAACTTAAACTTATAGTAATACAAATACATTTAATTCCTTTCATTTTAGTGTAAAGTGAATTGCTCCAGGCTATTTTACGGTACTTCTGACCTCACTGCATTTTGTCAATGGTACCAGATAAAAAGGTTTTGACAAATATGACTTATTTATAAGCCTGATGCGAAAAAACACAAGCAAAGCAATAACCTGGCATTATGCTTAGAAACGCATAAACTAACATTTTTTGTTTTGAACGGTTTATCCTATTGATTTTAGCCAGGTCGGAAAGAAGAGGTAAGGAAACGAAATCAAGAATCTCTTAATTCAGGTGAGTATTATGTGCAAGACTGTTCTCTCGTGTCCCTCTGGGCCTTGTGACATGGGGAGATTGATGTGAAAACGTCTACTGGGACCCTGGTCATTTGCCGCTGCTGTAGTTCCGTACCAATTAAATATTAAAACACTTCTCTACCAACTCACAGTACTTAACATCGATTTGTAAAGTACGACAGTTGTTTCAAAGACTGAGCGACAATCCCGTTACACGTGGAGTGAACCAAAACACTTCAATTATTTAATGAAGAAGAAAAAAGGGAGCATTTCGGTTGTTAACAAAAGAAACTAATGTATTTTCCATTCGTGACAGAACTCTCCCTTTTTGTATATAAAGAATGAAAGGTATGCTGAAATTCAACTATTCAACAAAGAATGAAATGTTACAAATTTGAAAATCAACTTCTGCACATAGGCCTACTTTAGTTATGTAGATGAACTGACAATGCAAAACATAGTCTATGCTATAACTCATGTTTATGGAAACATATTCGCATTAGAAACATAAGAAACATAAAGTGTTCCCTATACAGGCCATGGAGGTCCAGAAGGGTCCAGGGGGTTAGGCTCCCAGGTGGTCAGGTTGTGAGCCTTATGCACCGGCCACCTTTACCCCAAGATTTCTCCTGGTACTCATTCCTGTTAGAGGCTGAGTCGACCCCAGGGCCATAGTGCCGCCAGAAGGATTAGGCCAAATGAAAAACTCCAACGACCTTATAGGCGAACGAACCCGCGACCTATCGGTTTGTAGCTCACCGCCTCTACCATTACGATACGGCGTAGCCTACCCCCTATTAAAAACATGGCGTAACTAGTAATATTAAAACGCATAGAAAAAATATGTGTAAATGCATTTTTTTCCAAACTATAGCTTAAAATTATTTATTGGCCGTTTTCATACATAAGTTCAGAGCGTAACCGCATCCCACGTTGGTGTGACATGGTTACGATTTTAACTAATTAAATTTTATCACTGAAAATGACCTCAAGTGGTCGAAATATATTTGATTTTTAATATTTCACAATTTTTATATTGACAGGGCGGAGTTACCGCATACTAGATTTATATCAGAGTACCGAGTAATGTCAATTTCAATAGATTTGTTACTTATAAACATACTCTTTCAAATAATGAGCTTAAATTGTTTGAATAAAACTTATTATTCTTGCTCATATAGCGGAAATATATACTATATATTCTAAGCTCATCCAACGTCGTTGTCTATTGTTTATTAGGCTTATTGGGAACTGCTTGCATAGTCTCTGCTCTCTCTCACGTCAGTCCCATTAATGGCAAACACGCCGGAAGAAATCTCTTGGGACACTGAATCTATTTACTGTCAGGTGCAACGCCTAAGGTCAACAATTCGCACTGTATGTCATGTAAAGTGAGCCAAGCATATGCGTATCTAAGGACAGCTGTTACATTGGAATGTAAAAGTATTTTTAAAAGCTAACAAAAATGGGTGTAGAACAATCTGCTCTTTTATTTTTATCCGGAATGAATTAAACACATCTGGGAATACTAAACTAAACTGCGTGGCGCTATATCCCTGAAGGGACAAGGCCTACCCCGACCGCTGCGTCATCTACCATAGGGAGATGGCAGGATTGAGGGGCATGTGGTCAGCATGCCGAAACCCACGGCCGTTAATGGTGGTATACAATTTATTTATTTTGTAATTGTGAAAGAAATTCTTATGAATTTATATTTGCTGCAAAAATTTAAAGAGACGTGCGGTATAAACACCTGGTTCTTTGCGGTCCACGACAAAGCCAATTAATAAAATTAAAAATATTTATAGTTTTATTATATTTTTCAAGGCGAGCTACGTGATATGCAAAGTAGGTCTAATCCATTTCTTCATAGTAGGCAGAAGAAGGGCATTGAGTTCTGGATAATTGTACCATGTGAAAAATATCCTGAACTTATTGTTTAGTGTATTTAGCAGAAGAAATGCTTCCATATTTGGAAGCACGCAGGCCTACTTGTGTGAATCCACATTTTCCATTGAGTTCAATTTTTACAAAGAAACAGACTTACCGATGCCCAACTTTAGGACTTCTTAAAAATATCAAAAGCATCTTTGCAAATTAATTTTGGTGAACTTTTTTACTTCACGAGCGTCCACAGTGCTCTCATTAACATCTACTGCATTTTACAAATAATAATTTTACTGCATCCAAAAAAGTGTTCTCATTTATGTGTTCTGAATTTTGCTGAATAATAAATTTACAGCTTCCAAAAAAATGCCTTCATTAATGTGTACTGCACTTTGATAAATAATTTTTAATTTAAAAAAATAATTTTATTGCATTAAAAAGAGGTCAATACATATCATATATTGGCCCTCTCACGTAAAGAAATTGGCCATCCTGATCTAGATAACAATAATACTTACAGAATTGTGACATTTAAAATGTCGACCTGCCAGTTGTGCTTAGGGTTTTTAAATACGAGTATTACAATAGATAATAATAATGGGAGATCCGGATATTAACGATAAATTGACGACCAACGAAGTTCCAAATGAATCCAACATTCAATATTAGATTTTAATTTTTTTTTTAATTTTTTTTTTTAAGATATTGGAAGTGATTGTTCAAGAGTATGTTACAGAATCTTGTGATAATTTTGGCACTTCTCTTTCTGACAGTAACTATTTTTATATAATGATGCTGTTCACACTTTGTCATAGGCCTATACATTCTGCACGACGCTGATTCACAACTAAATTACCATCTCTTCTATTCGTATAACCGTAACTTACAATGATATAAAATGATGTGTCCATATATAGAGATGCCACACTTTCCCGTGACATACACCATCTCATGGTACCATCGCCTTACTTTGAGAAAATATACTGTAGTTGCCATGATATTCGTTCCATCCATCGTATAATAGAGCACAAAGTAGAGACGACAATGAATGCTACGGAAAGGAGTAATATTACATTAATTCTGTTGTGGCAATCGTTAAATGTAATAATGGAAATACTTTTTCACCTGCCTCGTTAAAATTTACTAATACAATATGAAATTGCGAAAATATGAGTTTTACATAGAAAATGTTACGCCGCTTGGGGTTTCGCGAGTACAGTTAATTAAGCTCATGTTTATTTATACATTTAATTGCATCATAAAAGATATTTTAAGCAAGCGAATTTGCAATTACGCAGAAAACATGCATGTGTGCAGCTTAATTTTATGAAACTAGCAACTCTATAATCTACATGCTTCATCCAATAATTATTCATTTGTATTTTAAGTATAGTTCAAGAAATATTTAACCACAGCGAGAAACTAAAAATTTTCATTTCAAAATGATAAGATCAAAGTCAATTTTTTCTCTAAAATAAAACATAAAATAGAATTCAGTGGATCAAACTCAATGCTGAGAACATCGCGATAGTATAGTTGAAGTTGAGTTTCGTTTTAATTGAAAAACTATTAGAAGTATTATGCCAAAAGTACTCTTAATGTTTCAACAACAACAATCAATTATGTCCAGGAATCCTACCTTCTTAAATTGTCATTAACAGAGCATTATTTTTAAGAAACAATAAATAATAAATAATCAGGAAAGGTCCCTGCGGCATACGTAACTTGGAGACATTAGGTTCGTATAGGACCAGCTCAATGACATTCTCGGTTGCTATTGCGGAATTATCGATATTTTTCACCAACTAGAGCCTCGGCTGGAATTGCGAAGCCAAGTGCTGATTTCTCAACTTTAGAAAAGTCCAAGGAGAAACAATGGACTCTGAGAAAATCGCAAATAGTCGTAAACCCATAATTGTTGTTCTCCTTTACGACCAAACGGAAAAACGCTCATAGCTGTTATTTAAAATACATGGGGAGACGAACAAGCTATAGACTATAATAAAATGAAAGAAGAAATTTACTGGTATCCTTACTAATTAAAGGCATGTAGCCTAAAGATCATTTCACTATTAGCTATAATTTTTAAGTCGTAACCACTGTTTAATTACTTAACATTAAATATATTTTCTATTATATTTATTATTATTATTGTGTTCGTATCATCACTATTAATATTAATAGCATTATGAAAATAATATTAGACCTAATAATAAATGGTATTTGTTTTATCATTAATTCTTAAATTATAAATCAGGAACGATTATATGCTGTTAATATTTTCACCAAGAAGTTGCCATTTACAAATAGTTTTGAAAGGTATGACCGGTATGGAATTGCATTCCCCTTTACGGTTGAAGATAAAGTAGAGGTGATCACAAATGAAAGTGATAAACAATTCTTATTTGACAGTAATAGAGACTTGCTAGAACTGAAAACACTCCAGAGAGAAAAGCTTATTTTTGCAAATACTTACATGTTTTTGATTTAGCATCAACCTGCATTCTTATTAGTAATAAAAGTCATAAGAAGAAGACTCTTGTCGGTAACTCGCCTGATTTCTATTGCTGACAAAAGAGACCCTAATGAAGAAATGAAGAGGACACCCTGAATGGAAAAAGTTGGCTTTTCTGAGGACGATATTGAAAAATATATACAAAAAATAATTACAATAAAGTTGACAAATAATAGTAATAATATTAATAATAATAATAATAATAATAATAATAATAATAATAATAATAATAATAATAATAATAATAATAAAGTACGGTGGATTAACGAACAAAGATTACACATGATTACACCAATTTACAATTACAATTACAATTTATTACTCCAAAGTACACGAAAAATATATACAAAAGTTGATACACCCCCCGAAGAAGCAGAGCTTGTGTTCGGGGGTGGTTCAGTTATGTATTAGAAATACTTATACTAAACAATTACTTAAAAAAAAATGCATAATTTGGAGAAGTATGACAAAATGTTATGTATGAAAGGTTAGAACATGTTCTATTTACAATACAAAGGTACGAAGCAATACAACAATAATACATAACAATTTATTTGTTCAAATTTTAGTAAAAACAAAGAAATTAAGTTCTATCCAAATTTTAAAGTTTAATATGAAAAATGTTATAACAGTAATAGTCGATAACAGAAGTAATAATTATATAAATTTTCTAATTCTAGACCTAAATTGTTTGTTGTTTAAGTTATTTAGATCAGGATGGTTGGTAATAAATGAATTGAATAGTCTTGGGCCAAAACTTGAACAGTGCTTAGCTCCAGCAGTTGTAACATTTTTTGGTTCAAGTAATAAATTAAATTGATTCCTTCGCGTGTTATATACGTGAGATTCTGACTTGTAATTGTCACGATGTTTATGAAAATAATCCAGTAAGACGTACTTGTAAATTTGGTCTATGGTGAAAACGTTAAATTCAGAAAATAATAATTTGGAAGAATAGTCAGGAGGCTTAAATAAACAAATCTTTATTATGCGTTTTTGAAGACAAAGCAAAGGGCTGAGGATCGTTTTTGCAACTCCTCCCCACCCAATTATGCCATATTGAATAATAGAATGAATTAGGGCTAAATAAACCGTACGTAAAACATGAGCTGGTAAACATGAACGGAGAATAACGAATTTATAAATGACTTTACGTAGCCTATTGCATAAATATTCAATGTACTTGTCCCATCTTAAATGTCGATCAATTATGATGCCCAGATATTTCACTTGATTTGATTCACTTAAGGAGGGACAAGTGCAGCTATTAATACAGCAACCAGAATTGTGTATTTTTAAGCTTAAATTTTTACTTACTTTTAATTGTTGCATGCCGGTAGCTGTTAAAGCGAAAGGAACTAGCGTAGTTTTCTTAACATTTAAGGAGAGTAAATTAAAATCCAGCCATGATTTAACAAGATTTATACCTTTGTTGGCATTTTCGTAAGTTTCAATCCATGAAGAACCACTAAATATTACAACGGTGTCATCAGCATATGAGTAAATGGAGCCATTAAATATATTCAAATTAATCTTCAGTAGGTCATTTATGTATATTAAAAACAATATGGGACCCAATACTGTACCCTGCGGTACACCGATATTTATTTTCCGGAAATCACTGAGATCATTATCTATTCTTGTAGCCTGAGTTCTATTACTTAAGTACGACCGAAATAAATTTAAAACATTGCCTCTAATGCCTAGAGCATGTAATTTTGTCAGAAGAATATTATGGTCTACAGTGTCAAATGCTTTTTGTAAATCTAAAAATATACCTAAACATTTGTTTCCAGTATCTAATTCATTTATGATTTTCGTTGTGACCGTAAAAATGGCATCATCTGTTGACAGGTTAGGACGAAAACCGAATTGATTGTTAGATAAAAGTTTATTATTATTTAAATAACTCATCAGCCTATTCTTTATACATTTTTCTAAAATCTTTGAGATACTTGGTAGAAGGGAAATTGGCCTATAGTTATTTAATTGGTTCATATCCCCTGTCTTATGAATTGGTACGATTATAGCATTTTTTAAATATGTTGGAAATATACCTTGCGAAAAACATAAATTAAAAATATGAGTCAGCGGTTTAGCTATGTAGTCAACAATTTTCTGTAGAATTTTATTCGTAATACTATCTATACCAGGAGAAACACTAAGTTTTAATTTGTTAACAATATTGATTATCTCACTTTCGCTTATAGGATATAAAAACATAGATGAGGACACTTTATCTGGTAGAAAATTATTCAAGTTCGATGTCTTTATTTTTTCGGCAATTGCAAGTCCCACCTTTGAAAAATAATTATTAAATTCATTTGCCATTTTTTGCTTACATTTTAATACGACGCCATCATCACTTATAATTTCTTTTATGACTTTATTATTATTTGGTTCCGTGTCAGTAGCTTCATTGATGAGCTGCCAAAATTTTCTGGGATTGTTCATATTTTTATTAAATTGGTCTGCATAGTATCTAGCTTTCGTGTTTTTTATAACCAGAGTTAGCATATTTCTATAAACCTTGTAATTATTCGACAATTCTGTGTTAGATGGGATGCTTTTTAATTTTTTTGCCATTTTATCTCTTGTGCGAATTGATTTAATAATACCTATTGTAATCCACGGTTTTATTTTTCTGTATTTGGAAGGAGTGTTTCGGAAATTGTTAGAAGTATGTTTACATATATAGTTCTGTAATATGTTATAAAAATTATGAAAGCTTTCTTCCGAATTTTGATTGTTAAGTACATTATTCCAAGTTTCTTTTTTAATATCTAAGATAAAGTCATTATAATTCAAAATACCATTTCTACGAGCTGAAATTTCGTTAGATATATTAGGAGTAGGGAAGCTATCATTAGATAACACAGCAAAAATCAGATGATGATCAGTGATTGAACTACTATAAACTCCAGAAGAAAAATTCCAATGTTTGTTCAAGCTTTTAAAAAATATATGGTCTAAACAAGAATCAGTACCGTAATTTGTGGATGGCCTTGTAGTAGCATTTAAGTATTTCAGAAACCCGAACTCGTGCAAAATATTCATGTATCTATGACCATTATTGTCCATTTTATTTTCTAGGATTTGAATATTAATGTCACCGACAATGACGTGACATTTTCTCTCTTTCGTAGCGGCAAGGTAACTCTCAAAACTATCTAGGAAATCGCTTTCACAACAATTAGGCGATCTGTAGATTGCGGATAAAACTATATCAATATTATTGTAAGTAAGATTCAAATGCACAGAATTGCATTGAACAATGTCAACGTCTATCAATTTAACATCCATAGAATTCATAACATATACTACAAGGCCATCGCACTTATTGTATTTGTTAATCTTAATATATTTAGAATAGCCATCTATATCATATCCTGATTCAAAGTCAAGCCAAATTTCAGTTAAGACAATAATTTCAAATTTGGAGGAAAAGCACTGCAACAAAGCACACAATTCGGAAAAGTGTTTGTTTATACTACGTATATTTAAGTGCATTAAACTGAGGCCTGATGAAAGATGAAAAATGTAGTTATTGCATTCTACAATACCAAATTCCTTATATTTTTTAAAGAGCAGAAGAAGCAAAAAAAAAAAGCAGGGGGATATCATATGGAGCAGGAGAGTTCTAGTGCTGAAATACGAGGGGTATTCCGAAAGTAAGTTTCGTCAGTTTGTCACACGGACACTTTATTGACCCAAAAGCAATACAGCATGGCAGCATGAACTATACACCGTGCACTATTTTTCGACATAGTCGCCAGCGACATTGAGACATTTGTCGTAGCGTGCGATCAGTTTGAAGAACCCACTGTGGTAAAACTCGGTGCCCTGGGATGCAAGGAATTGGCGCACAGCCTGCTCCACCTCAGCATTGTCGTGGAAGTGACGTCCCGCGAGTGTGGCTTTCAAGGCAGGGAACAGGTGAAAGTCCGATGGGGCCAGATCGGGACTGTAGGCCGGGTGCTCCAAGCGCTCCCATCCGAAGCGACGAATCAGTTCTTGTGTGAGCCGTGCTGTGTGTGGTCTTGCGTTGTCGTCCAAGAGCACCACACCGTCACTCAAGAGGCCTGGCCTCTTGCGTCGAATGGCGGACCGGAGGTGGGTGAGGGTGTCGCAGTAGCGTGCCGCATTGATGGTCCCTTCATGGAGGAACTCAAGGAGAAGCATACCTTGCGCGTCCCAGAACACGGTGGCCATAACCTTTCCTGAGGAGGGTGCCACCTTGAATTTTTTCCGCACAGGTGAAGTGGGATGCTTCCACGTCATTGAGGCGGCCTTGGTTTCGGGGGTAAAGTGGTGCACCCATGTCTCATCGCCTGTGATGATGCGGAACAGAAACGCATTGCCCTCTCGCGCGTACCGCATCAGGTGATCGAGGCTGCTTCCCATGCGTGCAGACTTGTGCTCCGGGGTCAGGTTGCGCGGCACCCATCGGGCCGACACTTTGCGGTAACCCAACACATCATGGATCATGTGATGGGCCTGAGCACGACCAATCCGCAGTGTGGATGCCACGTCGGACACCGTTATGCGCCTGTCCGCTAACACCATGTCCTGTACTCGAGCAATGTTGCTTTCACTCGTGGATGTGGACGGACGCCCACTTCGACCGTCATCCTCGACACTCTGCCGTCCTTCACTGAACATGCGACACCAGCGACCAACCATTTGACGCGACATGACCTCCTCACCATACACGGTCTGTAGGCGTCCATGGATGACGGACACACTAGTCCCACGTGCCCATTCATACCGGATAACAGCACGCACCTCCGTGGGCGACCACGTTGTCAGTACACGTCTGTCTGCCATCGTGAGCGGTACACTAATACCCGCGGGCACGCCAGTCTGCTGCGACTCGCTCTTCTACGGCGCAGTGCGCCTGCGCCATGCCTCCTCCGCTGACGCCACTTCCGTCGTGGAACCAGCCACGGGTGGGGATTCGTCTGGCGTTTGTTTGGTTCCCCTGGTGAACACGCCGCTCCTGCCATACATTGACGAAACTTACTTTCGGAATACCCTCGTACATGCTAAACTTTGATTACTGTTTTCCGTAACTTCGTTTTTTTGCAACAATGCCCGACCAAAATTGACATATCTTCTGAACTATTAAAGATACATAGGCTACATGAAATTTACAACTCACATTCTCTAAACTATTACAAAACTTTTCTCTACACTTTTGCTATTTGATTACATTTGAAATATATTCCATCTGTATTTTTAAAAACTAAGCGAAAAAAAAGTTCTTAAAATTTAATTGGTTATTTCACAAATATAGAGACGAATATCAAAATTCTGTTCTAGACAATTTGAAGCAGAGGCGTTTGGGGTTTGAACCCCCCCCCCTTGATTAAAAATAGGAAAATTGTACAATTTTTTAAGTCTGCTTATAAATTACTTAATAAGAGTATAAAGCGTGGGAAGCTTAAATCTCGTTATTGTGCATCTTAATTTTAAAATTTTCCGGGGGAGGACCCCGACCCACGCGTTATTCCATACCCCCCAGACCCCCCGAATGTTATAACCCCCCCGTATGGTCGGCCTGGTTACGCCTATGATTTGAGGAGCATGCTTTTGTAAATAAAATGTGAAAAATAGTTTGAATTTATGTTTAGAAAGGCTTAGAGAAAATATCTAGTTCAGTAAAACACTATTTTGGGCCCTTAGTATGGAAAATCTGGGCCTCAAAATTTTTTCAAAACATTTCTCTTTAGCTAAGATGCTGTAGCTATGAACTCTCTGTATACAGAAAAAGCATAGGCCTATATATTACACCAAATTAGAAAAGAAAACTTTTAAAAATACTTCACTGCTGACGCATTCTTACAGATGAAGAATACGTTATCAATTTCATGCCTTGACCAATCTAATGATGATGACGATGTGTTCAACATCACACTAATGCTAATGTATAGGCAAACTAGCAAACAAGGGTTGATTACATCGTGGACCCGGACTCAATTCCAGGTGATGGCAGAATGGCGCAGCAAATGCCTTTACTCACCGCTCTGGAGAATTACGTGGCAAATTACTCGAACGTAACTACCTCTCCTATGTAGGCAGGGATCAGGATCATACCATTGTCTCTGTGCAGTCCATATATAACTAGTAGTTCCAGTATTAGGCTGTAGTTCCGAAAGACGTTTCAGCAAGTTCTGTTAATTTTTCTGCGCATTTAGCCTATGTATGGTAAGTATTTCTAATTTTTGCCTAATCGTTTCTCGTTTCTTTGTTATTGCATTAGTAAAACAAAATATCATGCATAATGGTATAATTCGAAATACATTCAATTGTTAAAAGTAAGGTGTCTCTCTTTGAACAAACGTTGTAAGGTTTGTCATAAGTAGAGCTCAGTAAGGTGCTGAACCTTAATTTTTATTTGCTATTAAAACGTCTAAATTAGCTTGCCTTGTAAAGAAAACATTAAATGAACACCCTAAGTACGTTTGGATTGCAACTTTCTGCATCTTTTCCAAAATGCAAGAATTTTTTTGCACCTTTTCCAAATGTCAGCATCTTTTTGCACTTTCTTAATACGTTTTCTTTGCTCTTGTTGTATTTTACTCTTAATTGTTTTTATTTAGGAATTTCCTACAATATTGCATTACATGCCCAAATTATTTTAATCTTCTTAGCCAAAAAATTTAAATTATTGACTGCAAACGAAATAACTCCCACTTCTGTTTGTTGAGGCTGTATGTTCCTCTTCTGCATAAGTATTTACTTAGTGACCGAAGTTTTTCTGGGATTTTGTAATTAGACATAGCCTACGTTTTACTGATATGATAACATGAATGAATTTTGTGTCATTATATTGATGTAAACTGGATTTGGTAATGTTTGCGCGAATATATCAATTTAAAATTAGCAACTTTTAATGCACCCTTTTCGGCTAAAATAAAGCACTTCTTTTTTAACGAAAATTTTGCTTCTAAAATTGATAGCTTTAGTCATAAGAAATTAACAACTTGCCATCACCTGAACTGGTGAGTTTTCATCATTTCTAAGGTTTTTTACAATCAATCTATTTCTAAGTGATAAAACATGTTTAGAGAAATCTTGTAATCCGTTTTTTTCTTTTGGTGTTCTTCACCAGAAAAGAACTTTTAACTTAAAAAATAAAACTGGAAATATAATCAGAAACTCTCGTTGCTTTTATTTAAAATAGACCTATAGACCTATTAAATTTTAAGTAAAGTGACTTAGAACACAATTGTATAATAAGACATAGTAATATAATTGGAGGCTTAGGTTAAAACAGTTTTTAAATTATTGTTCCTGCTGTGGGGGTTAAGAGCTTTATTAAGCCGATGCATGCGTAAAATTTGACCCACAGTGAGTGCACTAGTAGCAGCAGGGCTTTCAATAGAGGCGGCGCGGCGATGGCAAAAATTTAATAGACTACATGATTTCAATCTATAATCCGAAAACCACTGGTGGAAATTAATTTCCTACATGATAAATATATTGTGTTATAACATTTTAAAATGGTCGATAAAGAAATAGTAAAAAAGTAAATAGTCAATAAAGTAATGAAATTGTCGATAGAATTTGGAATCTTATAAGTTATTGATATGCCAGGCTTCTGAACTATGTGAGACACCAGCTCCGAAGAAGACATAATTAAATGAACTGATCAGTTACCATTAACCATCTACAGCACAAGGACCATCAAGGCTCGCGGGGAAGATTTCATTATCGAATATTAATTCCGTTACAATTTTTTCTTACAGAAGTTAAGATTGACACCTGGTAAATCCTCTGTTTCTACAGTTATCTAGGAGGAAATGATATTAATGTGACGTCAACAATTGGGAAAATTCTGTCCAGCGGTTCTAATGACGATTTGGAGTTCTTAAACGTGCTGTAAATAAATCTACGGCAGGGGACCCATGGTATGTAGTCCTAGAGGGCTTTTACAGGGATTTTTATAGCCTGAAAAATTCACTGACCTCGGCGAAGTTCGAAATCGCGATCTTCGTATCCATAGGAGGGCATGTTATCTCATCACCAGCGAAGTCGACATTTAAACCTTGAAGCAATCCCCACTATCACTTATTTACTTAGGGATCCTATAGTTCATGTTTATCTCTAAAAATCTTGAATTTTATTTCCAAATTATGTACGACAGGCCCAAGTGGGAGAATTATAAAAATTAAACCCGAACGATTATCGATGTGTAAAATCTTGGACAGCACCTGGTCATTAATAATTAATTGGTAGAAGCTGGGGCTGAATTCTCTGGTGGGAATTGCGCCCATATGTCATGCGGTGAGAGTGACGCGTGCGCAATTCTGCGTATCACAAACCAGGATGGTTTTGCTGTGAGTGAGAGATGCCGACAGATGCTAGCAGGAAGCGTTTTGTTACGATGACCCGGGGTTTGCCATCTGTGACTTGCATCCACTTCCATGCATAACTACCCCTTTTTCCGTTCTGACCTTCCTCTAAACTAATTAATGTATTGGAATATGCAAACAACACTCTGCCAGTTATTGTTGGTGTTGGAGTTTCAGTTTAGCAAATCTAACGAAGAAACCCGATACAGATTACTAAATAATGACAATATCATTTCTACGACATTTCCATTAAGGTCTTCTTCCCTGCCCACAACACAGCAAAAACCAATTAATAATAGATCCGTGCAATGAGGTATGCCATAAGCGCTTTATGCTGTGAAGGTAGTGCGGTTATTTTAATTAATTAGAACTACAGTGTGTGTTAGCCATAAGTTTTGGTAGCGTTGTTCCACAACAAAAGGAAGTAAATTGTTACAGAAGAGTTAATAATAACATTATACAATTTTAGATACTCTTACAATATTGTTAGGAAGTCTGAATTCTATATCACAACAAATAATTCTTGCAAATAGGAATGAATGTATAAATGAAGTGCTTTTATTAAGACAACAAAAATACAATAACTATGGTCCTCTAAATATACAATAAGAGCTAAAATATTTTAGATTGTACAGGAATGCATGTTTATTGTTTTTCTGTTGTATTATTATTATTATTATTATTATTATTATTATTATTATTATAAGAAGAGCACCAAATCCAAGCCGGGTATGACCCCATCTGCCTTGGTTCTAATGGCAAAAGTGTTATCTATTTGAACAATAAAAGCAATTTTCTCTCTCTCTCTCTCTCTCTCTCTCTCTCTCTCTCTCTCTCTCTCTCTCTCTCTCTCAAACACACACATACACACCACATAATGTAATGTTTATAATTTAAAACATGTTACGTCTAGTATGATTAATAAGACGCTAAAATTTAAAGAAGAAAAAAGGAAGAAATAAGAATATGAATAAAATTAAGAGAGGTTTCAATGGTAATATGGTGGTGTTGATGTTCAAAGAGATGTTAAAACAAGATTGTAATGAGGAACATGACAAATATTAATATGTCTTCCACTAACTGAAGATGCGATGATCTCATAGTGATGAAGATGACCAAGAAGCAAAGAAAACAAAACTACAATAAATACAGAATAAAATCTCATGTGAAACACATACTTCCTCTGCTCCAATAAAAGTTTTCCCCCTCTATGTATAATATTATGTATGATATAGTATTCATATAAATTGGTTGTAAAACTTAAGAGAACGTCGTTACCACAAAGCAACGCATCCCCGAAGGATACACAACCAAAATAAACAAAAATAAAATATGATTAATTCACTCGAAATGTAAATTTCTTTTTCCTAACCATGGGCAATACACTTTTCTAACTTCATATTCTGATGCAGAATAAGAGACCGTAACGCAAAGACCGCATAACCAGTTCTTTCAACATGATGCAAAGATTTATTGTTCGCCAGGCAAGACTGAATTTCTACAAACAATTCCCCTTCAGAGAATTTTTGCTGAAAAATGTTTAAAATAAAGGTTTTAGGCCTTAATATAATCACATCATGTACACAATTTAAACAAAATCATTAGATTCGTTTTCGAAAAAAATCGCGAAATACTAAATTTTCTTAATGTAAGCTAAAAGTCATTAAAATTAACAGAAAGTCGTCACCAATCTTCGTGTCACTTTCCTAGAAGATACTTAACGCAAATACAAATTTGTTTTCGTAGCTAGGCTGTTTGAAATTCAGAACTCTATAATATGCTGTTGATCTATGTTTGTAAGATTTTAACAATTAATTTATAGATAAGATATGTTGTATGCTATACTTTGTCTCTGGCAGCCTACAGCGGTGGAAGTGTTTGAAATAAAAATACACAGACAGATTTCTGAAAAGAGTGTTTTTAGATCCAGGGGACCTCAAAACGTGCATTTACGTTGAAAACTCAACTTCGAATTTCGGGATCGAACTCAATACTTCCCCTACATATGGTAAGGGCGAGGAAGTAATAAGTACAATGCGAAACCGAGGATAAAACAGAAAGAGGATGAGTAAACTTACGGTTATCAAGGATAGAGGGTGGATATGGAAAGAAGCTTTAGGGATGCTGGAAACTTCTGATATTTAGTGTAAGACATTATACATGCGTTTTCATCAAAGAGGGTAGATTTAGAGATTATTGACTGAGGGAAAACCCATTTAATATGCAAAACATACGTTTCCAAGAACGTTTCATAATTATGCTCGGTGAGCGCTGACGTAAGCCAAGAATAATGTGTCAGCGCTAGACAGACGCAGAGAAACTGTGAGAAGTAATTGCTAATTGTAGCAGTGCATTAAGAAGAGCCGAAAGAAGGGTCCTACTTTCCTTCATCTGTCTGATGAAGCAGAATGGCTCCCTCACATGGCGGTGCTCGGCCTACCCACGTCATCTCCCCTTCGTTACTGCTACCCATAATTCATAAAGGAACTTCCTCCACATTCAGGACCATGTCCATAACAATTTCACATAAAAATGTCCAATGAGAGGAAACTACGCCCCCTCACAAGGCAGGGAAACTGTGGAGCTCATCCACAATGTAGTATACTTTATTACGTTATCTTGAGTAAGTTACTCATATGCTATGTTTTCAACACAACAATCGATATCTTCTGAACTTCTGCATTATAGGAAGACTAGCATGTACCCGCGGCTTCGCCCGCGATAATTATTTCAAAAATTAAAAATTAAGAGCATAATAGTTAAATCATTAGGCCTATATTTATTAACACCTAAATCACGTGGACTGCATACCACGATTAGATAACATCGCCTGGTAAAAGCGACCTCAGATTCGAGTTCCTTGGTCCAGAAAACGCCTGTATAGTGAGTTTCGTCCAAATAAAACAATGTTTGACCATATTAGGGCTTACAACATTCAAGCGATCGCGAAAGTTTCATTTCCAAGGTATGACAAAAATAGACAAAGCCAACTGTAATTGTCAAACTTCAATTTAATTTAATTCCAAACCCATCTGAAACCCACTGGCAACAATATGTTTTAATGTCAAATGTGATTCGGATTCGATAATTCTGTGTAAGAAGGGATTAAGTATTCTCAAAATCATTTGATTTTTGGCATTTAAAATCAGAATTTTTCAAAATCCTTTCTTAGTGAGCACCTACATTATGAAACGAAGGTACTGTCAAAATTCCAAGTCTCTACCTGTTATAGTTTAGGCTCTACGTTGATTCCTGTCAGTCAGGACAAAGCCTTTTATATATATAAAGAGATTGTACCACCAAATTATATATATATATATATATATATATATATATATATATATATGTCAAATTAAAGAGGAACTCAAATGGTTTTGTTTGGATTTTACTGTCAATGCTCGTAGTTTCCGCATTCGCCGCAGTTGGCGTTTTGTAAAGATGGCGACTTCCTGGACATTAATTCCTGTGACTTCTTTCTATGGAAGATACATCAAAGATTGTGTTCAATTGAATCACCACATAACCTATAAGAACCGAATCGTTCGATAGAAGAAGTTATCACCACTGTAATTGAGGATATGCTCCATGTGTGTCATATTGTGTGTGTGTCATATTAAAGAGGAACTCAAATGGTTTTGATTGGATTTTACTGTCAATGATCATAGTTTCCGCATTCACCGCAGTTGGCGTTTTGTAAAAATGGCGACTTCCTGGATATTAATCCCTGTGACTTCTTCCTATGGAGGATAATCAAAGATTGTGTTCGATTAAATCACCACATAACCTATAAGAACCGAATCGTCTGACTGAAGAAGTTGTCACCACTGTAACTAAGGATATGCTCCATAAAGTATAACAAGAGATTGATATGCCGAGTTAGAAGCGGTTCAGGCAGTATTTCTTATATTTCATAAACCATAAATGAGTCTAACTATTCATTCTGCAATTACCATAAGTGATACCTATAAAGCAATTCTCGAGCACAAAGTATTTATGTTCAATAATAATAGATGGACATTTAAATACGGTTATACATATTTCAAATCTTTATAACAAAACTATACGACAAATTACAAATCGTAAGTAGTATTTTTTTCAATATTTATCATTTATTTAAAATAAAATAAGGTAAAATAGTCCTGGTGAAACCAAACGTTGAAAACAAAGCCATTTGACATACACGTGATTGCCATATCGAGTCATTGAAAGAATGAACATTAAAAACAAAGCCATTTGAGTTACACGTGATTTCCGTGTCGAGTCATTGAGTAAACGAACATTAAAAACAAAGCCATTTGAGTTACTCACAATTCCCATATCGAGTCATTGAGAAAACGAACATTAAAAACAAAGCCATTTGAGTTATAGGCCTACGTGATTCCATATCGAGTCAATGTGAAAACAAACAATGTATACAAAACTACTGGAGTTCCTCTTTAATGTGACATAAATGTATATTAAAGCTGTATCATATGTAGTTTTGGTGTAATTAAGAATTGTAATTATGTAATTAAGAAAATCGTTAACGGAGACGGTTTATATTCACACACATATACACCTGTAAACAGTTTCTATATAATCTATCTTTGCTACATCGAGTTGGTTGGCGAGACAGACTCAAGTTTGGACTTGAAACTATTCGCGGCCCTATTTCGGTGGGGTTTTCGAAGTTTTACATACTAGCAGAGACAAAAGTAGGATTGATATTCATTTATCCTTCCATCTTTTAAAATCGTATAGTAAACGAAATCAGGCTTGAGTCACTTATCTTAGTCGAGAGGCATCTAAACGCCAATTATGATGATTATTTGACTCAAGATCAGTAACCAATTTAGATTCAGAATATGTGGAATTTCAACCATATACAAGTGTGTAACGTCAGACTTTGCCCAAAATTGCTCTCTATTTTGAAACTAATGTATGAATTTCTTATTAATATGCTTTCTCCAACGTTTCGATGTTTTATGAAAAAGTTTTACATTTGGTAAATGAGATTTGTGAAAAGTGGCATTTACATTTCATTATAACTTACGAAATAAATTACATATACATTATTATAAATTTACACCAATGGCAAATAGCTAATGTTTGTTGTATTGAACGCTGTCATACTTTGCATTAATCACCATATTATCGTTAACCTTAAATTTCATGGAAGATTAATTATTACCATTATGATCATAAATCAATAGCGTGATAAATGTTCAAAATGCTCCGGGTTTTCGTTGTGTATGTTATATTTAAGCATGCCTCATTAACCTATTAGTTGTATGTTAATGTTCCCGCATTAGGAAATAATAACCCAATTATGTAAATTAATTATCGCAATTATGTAATTAAAGATATTAATCAACTGATTTCAGTAAGAATGATGATCCACTAACTTAAGGCGAATATAAACCATATAAATGGTACGTTTTGAATGTCAATGTTTATAATTCACTAGAAATATAACCTAGTATGTGAAAATATACTTAAACACCAATTTGAAATATATCATACTATTCCTTCAGGCCTCAGTAATATGAGACTGCGCCATAACACACTATGGTTTTACAGTATTGAAATCAAATTTAAATTATAGAAAAGAGCAATATTTTATATGCAACATCTATATTAATATTTTCATATATAATTGCGTCACCTCAAATATGGCACAACAGCAGAGACATATGATTAACAGAGTAGTGGTTCATGTAAAATACGACGATTTTTATAGCAGTCTTACGACTTTCATTCACGGGAACCAGCTACTCCACTGAAATTTTCTTCGTCTATTCCAAACTTGAAGTCCACTGATGATTTTACTTGAAGATTGCTTATATATGTATATAAATTCAGTTTTGTGCACAGATATTTTATAATAACAACTTATAAAACAATTTTGTGCTTACAACCATTAGCTGTCTTCCTTTTCACGGAACTCTATAGGCTAAATGAAGCAGTATCACCGAATTCTTTCAGCTTTAATATCGTTTAATGCAGGGACAGAACCCAGCCCTTAAACAGTGGCCTGGGTGGAACATCAGTTTAGCGATGGTTTTCTGTCCTCAAGGTTGCGGGTTCGATTCCGGTTAGGGTCAATAGAATTTATGTGTACATAAATGTTACAGAGCGATGTCGGTAGATTTACAGGTATAAATGAACTTTTGGTGACAAAATTCCTGCACATCGGAATTACTTGAAGAAGAAAAAATTCGTCTATCACACAGGTAGGCAATTTTTTGTCAGTTTTATCTGGTAACAGAAATACAGAAACATCGGCTTAAAGTTAAAGCTAAAGATGTTACATCTGAATTACTTTATAGCCTACATTCGGTCAATCAATAAATGTTTGAATAGCACATTATTATTCCTCAATAAAAGTTACTGGTAAAAGAAAAAGGCACCTTAACTGTTTGGAACTTCCACAACAATTGTGTCATTGGATTCAGATTCAAAAGCTGTAGCGAGGGAGGTTCCAAGTGGCACAATGGCCGGGAAATGGAAAGGCCAGTCTTTTCACAACATTCACAAAGGAGGTACAGTACAACAGAAAGGACTGTCACTATAAAAGAAGTTGGCCCATTAAGCTAGACTTCAAATACTAATTTTACGTCTTACAAGTTTTAGATTTTACAGTGGGCGTACGGAATAAAATCTGCATACATTTACTCTCTAATTGAATTTAAGGTTTGTTGTAATTCCAATGCTGTATCTTCATCTGTAGCCATTATCGTTTGAAAGCAATGTAATGTTTCATTTTAGCTTACATTAACAGTATAAATGCAAGGAGATACGAGTTTAATTACTCACGCATGAATACCAGATTGATAATTAATACCCTATGATTGATTTACTTCAAATGAGTGATTTACTTCTTGCAGTGATCAGAACTCAGAAACCGATATAATGCAATCATGAATCATCCATAAAATGCAACTAGTCTAGCTCTCATTATTTTTTAATTATTTAAAAAATGTATTTATTGTGTGAAAAACAAGAGAGATACATAAAAGATTACCTGAATGAGGAAGTGCTCGTGTTCGGGTACAGTTCAGTTAATTATATTACAAAATTAATACACAATTAAATACAAATACATAAAACAAAATATAACTCTAACTTTAAATCAATACCTGTAAAAGAAATAGGAAGAAAGAACCGGAAAATACAAAATGGGAAGAACAACATTGAAATCCTGAGTTATAGCTAATAATTTTTTTTTTAAATATATAATAATTACAGAATGAAGTAAATTATAACCTATGAAATAAGATTTTTGATATGCCGTATTAGCTTATGCCATAACGGGATTTACTCAGAAGTTTAGAATCACATAAAATAATTTTGGAACTGGAATAATTATGTTATAATCAAAAATAAAAATTACTACACTGAAGAAGCATTTCAGGTATCTAGTTAAAAGAAATAATTAAGAATAAACATTACAAAATAACATAACTTAAATTTTCCAGCCTCTTGTTAATGTGATCAATGAACATCGATTTCTAAATATGTATACATTTATATTATAAAAGTTCTAATAAGTTCAGGAATTATGTTAAGACCTCTCATAGTTGGAAAAATGAAATAAAACATGATCAAAAATTTATTTTTTCTCTTCACAGGAGCAATTAATTGAAATGATTATATTCACGTTAATCTAAGACGCAATTTGCAACCCAAGAGACAACAATCTAAGTAGCGACAAGCCTATAATATATAAAGGGTGGAGAACACTTCTAACATTTAGCTAGTATCTTGGAAAAATGAAAGCTTTGGTTAATGAATCCTACTCTGAATCTATGCAACTTCTTCTGGATGTAGCCCACGGTTGTGGATTTAATCTTTAAATGTACACTGGTAAACATACCACTAGCGCCATGCTAGTAGACCAATGCTCGCAGGTACACTATCAAAGTCCGCCACGGCATCTGAATTTGTAGTAAGTGTACCTAATTAAATCTTAGCTGCATTGGAATTCCGTTTCTACAGACTGAAGACATTGATGACATACAGAATAACTATATTTCTCTAGACTCCATATTCCCTATCCCATTTAGGAAAATGTAAGTTCTGTAAAGGGAAGAAAGAACCAAACAGTTCATATAGTCTTTCAATTCAACGTTCAGTTTCCCTTATATCACCGGCCATCCTAACACATTCGTTTTATATCTATCGACAATGGGAATTGCTTCATTAGTTAATATGATTACTGGTTTCTTTTTTACTGAAACACTGAACAGAGTTGGAAGATAGTTAATACCCTATTAACTATTAAAATTTCAAAATTAACATATTAAAAGAAGAAGCAGAAGCAATACACAGCAAACACTGGTAAGAAGAATCCGTCAATTCTGAGACGAATACCACCAAATTTATACTTTCAGTGATTATTAGTACGCTGGAAGTTAATTAATAAGACCAGATTAAATATGAAGACAGAATCACAAAATGAAAACAAAAGGTTTTAACTAATGCATTTTAACCAATAATTTTTAACCAATCCTACGAAATTTTGTAGCCCCTCCTAAGTAAGGAACTAAATGGTTATAACATTCGAAACCTTGGTGTAATTAACACCGTTTTAAGCCTTGTATAGTGGCGCACCTAGTACTATGTTGGGCGTAGAGTCGTAGCCTATCTAGTTTCTTGACGGAGATCGGTCGAGGTGACCATGGCCCATCTCGGAGTCTTCGCTCTTTCTTTTATATGAAGAAATTAAAGAAATGCTGAAGTTACTACCGAGATCTGTAGGTCACTAGTAGGAAAATGTGCGTCCGTTGCAATGGTAGTCAAGTCAAGGAAACAGAATATACCTTATACTACTTTAAGTTTATATTAATTTTGTAGCCAGTCTCCAAATGAAGATAAAGGTAAACATTTGGCTATTATAAGTAAATTACTTTTTTAATTCAAAGTTTAGCCAATGATACAGGTCTCAGACGTACGGTTCCTGTGCCAAAATATAGTATAGTATAGAATATAATCATTTTAATCCATAAGGAAACAGTACTTGCTGTTTTTCTCTGTTGTAATAATTCCATTCATTTTCCTGATTTCAAAATGCTAAAGCTTCTACAGTTGTATGTAAGATGTATGGAAATTTGTATGAATATTTAGCTTGCAGTTACTAACAATAGTAGAGAGAGTTTATTTTTCATAGTAAAATAATTTGTTTGAAATAAATTATTTACAATTTTATTTTATTTAAGGTCTTTTTTTAACTACTATGTTCACAAGCAACCAAGATAATTTGTACATTATTACTGAATATTTGTACAAAAGACTATTCACAGAGGCACACAAATATCTATACATTTGTGTAAGAAACTAAAATACATAGCTTGAAGTTTAATAAGAGAACAAAACGATAAATATAAAAAACGAACTGTGATATTTCCAATAATGTGATAGCCTTTATACATGGTTCAACAATTTTAAAGATACTAGGTCTATACAAGTCGCCTTTGATTTTTAACAAACGTCTTTGATAAATAAATTCTTTATGACAGTCGGAAGAATAAAAAATAGTTGCGAACATCTAACATCTCTGGTAGAGAATAATATTGGTTACTCAGAGACAATAAAAATTCTCAGAATTTGGAAGGAATAACGATCCTATAGGCTATGCCTACAGGGTCGTGGTAGCATCTAATAGAAAGAACCATTAAAATATCTAAAATATTTAAACAATAAACATTAATATATAATTTAAATCATGCTAGTAAATCGAAATATACAAATAATGCAGTGCTTCCTCTAAGCTTTTCTTAAAAAGATATCTGTATTTTGTAAAGCTTTATAATAGATATGACTATGAATATTCATTTAGGCCTACACATACTCCGTCTAGTTGTGCACCGGCAGTTTCGGTAAAAATACTGTCGAGATTTTCTCCCTATTTCGTCGTTCACGGTATGATAAAAAGAGGTTGGCATGCGTCCAAAAGAAGAGGAAAAGAGAATGACAGAAAGAAAAAAGTGAAAAGAAGGTGGACAAAGCAAAGCGGACAGTGATGAATTGCAGAATAGTTAAGCGTGTGTTAAGCAGAGGCACATATGAAATGCTGTTCTAAAGAATTTATGTATAGACGTGAACATTTAACGAGGCGGATTCTTTTCATATAATTCTTTTATATTAAAACTGAATGAAAGCTCCATTATTATCAAGCATGCGAGTGTCTAATGCACAGAAGAACGTGGGAAATTGCACAGAGATAATTTTGACTTCATTCTAGAAGCGAGAAGTTTCAACTAGGAAATTATTAATCTAAATTATTTAAATTCCGAATAGCTCTTTCCTGCTGGAAATGGAGCGACGAATATTAGTTTTGATTTGAAAAGCCCCAGAGAATACTAGAATAGGTTTACAACAAGATGCAGCAGCGATTTGTCCTCATATTCACAGTAGTGGTACGTAAGCTAATCATGACCTTTAATACAGAGTGAAACTAATTCTACCGAACGTTTTCAGTGGTTGTTTAAGGATGCAGGTTAGTTTATTCTCATGTGGTATTAAAGACTTCCTTACGAGGAATAGCTCACCATGTGAGACTTGTAAAATTTTCCTTCTAGACTAATCATTTTAAACTCAGGTCATGGCTCAAAATGGCCGACAAATAATTACAGAGTAATAAATTTCATAATGACTATTCAACTCATACTCCGCGTGTTTGATATTGACCAATAACGTTTAGCAATTCCTCGGATATAGACTAATCACGACCGTTTATCTTGCAATCTTCTTGTAGGAATCGCGAGGAGGGTGTTTTATCGTGATAAAATCGTCTGTTCGTTACTGGAGACACAAGTATCAGTGTGCAGTGATTAATAGTCAGATGTTGCCACTAAGCGGCAGGAAAACAGATTATTTTATTCAACGTAACTTGTTTGGAAATTCAAATAATATAAATGTACATTGATTAAGAACACAATTTCGATTCGGTGCAAGCCAGTTCGTGTGCTTTTATTCTGTTCTGCTGTTAGCTTACCTGAATGAGGTTAACTATGTCTTTTATGCACAATTGGTAGCATTGATTACACGAAGGTAGCTCTAATCGATTCATGAATGGTTGATTCACAGTATGCCGTGATCTCGCAACTGTTAGTTTTGTTTTTATACAACAAAGCACGAAAGTAATTATTATTTACATAATCCGTTACATATTATTCATGGAATAGTCTTAATAAATCCAACACGAGTTGACGAGTTGCACGAGATAAATTCGCTCCTGCTGCGCAGTCGCGAATCTATCGATGGACTCGTCAACTCTCGTGGGATTATCTATGATAAGCTGATAAGCTTTATGTCATCGGATGGATTATGTTTCATTATGGATTAAATAAATTAACTTCTTAACGCTTTATAACATACTTCAATATAATTAAAAACGGAATAATACTAGAGAATGCACAACGAAACGTGAAAGCGCTACGTCAGATGATAAGACTGGCCATGTTGGTTATCCAAATCTCGTGGCGAGATTGAAAACATAGGTACATAATCAAATGCTCCAGCAACGAGTAAACAAGTACAGCAATTTACATTTGCTTTTACATCTAAAACTGCATAGCAAGATGCATCAAGAAGGCATTGGCACGAAATATAGGTTGTTGAACTGATGGTATTGAATTATCTATTTATTTTATTTTATTGATCGAGCTCAACGAAGCTATAACATGTATTTTAATATTGTAGGCGTAGTAGGTAATTTTTCCTTTATAAACTCATTTTATTTATTCAGTGCAATATTATTTGGTGTTTGTGATTTTGCCAGGAGGATGGGATAACCAATATGGCAAGCTAGATAACCAGATACAACGCCGATGCAGTTATTTGGTTATCTCTGCCATAGTACTACGTTGTTCATGATATTACAGTATGTAAGGGTGAGCAGTTGAATCTTTTAACTTCGTAACAGAGCCCATCTACGGGACAAAATACTTATGTACGATTAAATATAAAATTATGTCTATATTCTATCCAGAGTATTTTTCAAACATCTTTGAACAAGTTATGCAAGTTTGTCGCTAGAGTTTGGTTCCGCCCCAGTATAGTCAATAAACTAACGACGCTCTCCTTTGAAAACCCTGAAAAAATCTCTTGACGCTACAATCCACTGTGAACCAGACTAGATGTCATACTATTATTCGAAATTGTCGGTAAATTTGATTTAAATTTAAAGCTTCTTGATATCCACACCTGTAACTAATCTTAAGTTCACTTAAATTTATTATAGATGAATCATCTGCATCCGAAACTTAAGATTTGATTCATTACTTTTGTGGCATTTGAATGTTTTTTAGGCAATTCTTATTCATTATTATGAATTTGAATTATAGACCTGAGATGTATTTAGAATAGTTAAAGAGCTAGTTTCGAGCACTTCACTCTAGTAGGCTATAGTAAAATTGGTTGAAGTTCCACGTATTCTTCTACTGGATTGGTCACTGATTCATGAGCTAAATAGTCCTCATAAGTACTAATTTTCGAAAAAGAAATAATGTTCCTTCCTCACAAATTTTCTGCTACTTCTATTTCAACTTATACCTATTCTTATCATAAAACAAATTCACATAGTTAGGCCTACATGTTATTTCTGCCACAGAATTCCAAGAAGCTACACCATCGTCATTTTTACATTGAATGTCATCATTATTTTACCATTCCTCAAAGGAGCTAGAAATGAAAAAAACTATGTTTTACATAACTATGCTTTACATTTAAAATAGGCCTACCTCAAAATTGCTCCTAAACAATTTAAAATGCCCCTATTTTGGAGAGTAGGCCTACTATAAAAATCAGAAAAAGTTACCAATAAAATTACTTTCGTTTCACTCCTGGCTGTATGAGGGATAATAATTTTTAATAGATTATCATCAGAATAAAGATGCAAAGTCAATCAAAATCCGGGCCCTATAATATATTATTTCCTATTTTTACACCATCTGCTGAGGTGTTACTTTTCTTTTCCCTTTCTTTACTACATAGTTTAATGCAGTATTATCTTAGACACTTTACTGTTTATATAAGGAATGCTATACATGAATGTTGCATGCAAAAGAAAGTAAGGAATGAAAGGAAAGAAACGACCTACAATTTGCAAAAGCTCAACCATATATTCGTGGTCATGAAAGGTATGATCCAAGAAACAGAGTGAAATGATGCGATTCAGATGGAGGTAAGATATAGGAGAAAAAGGAACGACAGAGAGACTGTGTTGATACAGATAGTGTTTCCATAAGAGAACGTCAGCGAGAAGAAAAGATGGGAATCTAGCTTGCATATTGAAATGGCAAAGAACGTAGGAAGGAAGGAAGGAAAAAGGAAATATACGCAGAAAACTATTCACATCCTTCCACACCCCCAAACATAACACATATAAGGACAGAAAGAGTCTGTTTGCTCCCCTGGATTGTATCCAAACCGTGATCCCATGAGTGAAAAGTGAGCCCACGTTGAGACGAAGTATCGATGCAAATCGTAAAAATAACAAATAAAACTTCTAAAGAGTACATGCTCCAGTTTAGCATCGTTGACTTGACTCCAGATTTAGAAATAGAAACTCCACCAACGGAAGTCTACAGAAGCAGTAGAGTGGTATTAAATTCCTCGATAAAATTGTTCTATGTAGCCTAGCTCACTATCATTATTTGCTTTCTTGAATAGCCTATACGTGCCTTTTCGAAATGTCCGAATTGAGTAGGAAAATAAGATTAATTTATTTCTCATTTAATGGTTTTAAAAGTCAAATGTATTGCGCCTGAATGTATTGAACCAGAAAATCGCGGTTGAAACACAGCAAAGATATAACCCACCTATAGACTATTAAATAATATATCATTATGGTACAAAAAGACCTGGTGAGCTCTGGAATTGATTGAAGTTATCTTTCATTTAAGAAAAGTGTATTATAAGAACTTTTTGAAACATTTGTATTCTATAAAACAAAATTGGAAGTTCTTTTCAGCAAAAACAATCAAATTTCATTTAAACCAAAAACAAAGCGCATATTGTTATCTTTAATTCTGGATCATTGTGATCACCCTCAATAGAGGGCAGACGATGTAAAAGTCTTTATCTTAATGCATTTAATCACACTATACGAAAAAAATAAATAGAATCGTACGGTTCTTATAAATGGGTCATATCAAACAAACGTTTCATTTTGGATTAATGGGGGAATTTATACTTAATTATAAACACTTGGACTGAAAAAGAATAGAGGTGCAACATCAAAATGAATATTACTGATTATGTTGAAAACTATTTCAGGGTATTTAATCACGTTTAATGAGATGTCTATTATATTGCAATTACCTATTAGGCTAGTGGGGGTACGCCGTAGCGTAGTGGTTGAGGCGCTGCGCTACAAACCGGAAGGTCGCGGGTTCGATTCCCGATGAGGTCGTTGAGATTTTTCAATTGGCCTAATCCTTCTGGTGGCACTATGGCCCTGGGGTCGACTCAGCCTCTAACAGAAATGAGTACCAGGAGCAATTCTGGGGGTAAAGGCGGCCGGTGCGTAAGGCTGACAACCTTGCCACCTTCATGTGCCGAATGTCCAAAATCTGGGAGCCTCAACCTCCTGGAACCCTCTGGGCCTTCATGGCCTGTATAGGGATCACTTTACCTTTACCTTTTATTAGGCTAGTAATTAAACTCATGTATACAAACAATATATAAATAAATATATAAATATAATATAAATGAACATAGGTAATTAGCTTAGTAATAACTTATGTGAATAATGATTAAATCATTTTCAGAAGTGCCTAAGTGAACGACAAATTACGGTGAATTTGTTACAGAGTATGAAATGTGTTATACAAATTATGCATAATAGTAGAACGTAAACTGGGTGAAAACTAGAGATCGATCGTTTACCGTTCAGATAAGTAAAGATGTTGAGTTTGTAGTCTTGCTTCTACGAGCTGCTATATTGGTAAAGATGGTATCTTCCACAAACTTTTAAATATTAACACCAGAAGTTTTAAATTAGGTAGTGAAAACGATAGCAAAGTAAACTGATAGGGAAACTTTGAGAAACACTTTCATGCCACTGCTACCGTAGAGAATTCCAATTTCAAGCTATTAATTTTTAATTGAGGAAGAGTTCATTGCCTACTATGGTTCTGTATTCTTATCTAAAATGATCGATTTTCAGAGAGAAAAACCTGAACCCATTCCATTATTGCAGAGTTACAATTCTATTTAAAACGAGCTTCATAGTCCAGCATTAAAAAAGTAATGTCATGGCTCGTTTTACGTGTCAATGTTCAATCCCCTTTCTTACTTTCTTATTACCTCATCTTCCAGTTGTTTAAAATAGACCGAATTGTTTGTAATGTTAATTTAATTTGAACTTCATATGGCTTTAATTACATTGAGTTAGAAATATCGCTTTTACAATAAAACTTTTAATTGTGAACTTTACTGCACCGTTGAAAGGATTGTCAAATATTTAGAATTTTCTCAACCAGGCATCTTGCATTTCGACTCTTTCAATTATAGGTATAGTACTGTACTGTAAATAAATCTTTATTTAATCCGGTATATACGGAGACGCATTGAAGTCCGACAAACTTGGTTGTGCTTTTACTCTCTAAGAAAATAATTACAAAAAGCACTAATAAGGATTAAATAGTTCAGCTTGGAAAACTGTAGTTGTAGATCTTCAACTACAGCTTTCCAAGCTGAACTATTTTCTCTACAACTACAGATTTCCAAGTTTCTTGCAGCAACGACCACATCAGTCTCACATGGATCAAAAGACAACCTGGGGTTAACGAAAATGAACGAGTAGACCACTTTTACAAGTCAACAACCATGTGAGATATTAATTCTTTTTTTATTTTCACATTTCTTAATGAATCAACTGAAATTAAAAATAAATGAAATACGTTATGGCCCGGAAGAGATGAGGACGATATCTCAAAAGATACATTTCCTTCAATAAAAAAAGAAAACAATCTTAAGACTTCGAAACACACTGTACGCTATACTCCATTATACCCATTAAAATAAATTAAGTAAATTCATAGCAATTTTTACTTACAATCATCGTGAATAATTTCAGTACCTCATTTAGGTCTAGTAGCAAATATGGTACAAATACATGCGTGACGAATTATAGGCCCTACATGGGAAGAAGGTAACAAATATCTCTAACCTTTATCTTAGGATGCAATTTGCAGATCTTGTCACATATTAATGGACCTTAGTGTCGGAAAATTAGGCATTTTCTTCAGAATTTTCATTGATGCGGCGTTTTTTAACAAAATGACCGCTGAATGGAACTCCCTTTTAAACGATGGAATACTGGTCTTTTTAAGCCTGAAAAATGTATTGCTTTAAACTGGAAGCTAGAAAAAAAACACACTCTACTAAGCCGGATATTTACGACAATATAGTTAATTGGAGCTGGAATCGCCTTATCTAACTACAAGCTATTATGATTACAAGAGCTTGAGGTTGATGGTGAACTTTCTCAAGAGTGGCCCTCATCTCAGACTAATGTAAGTAGATATAATTCCCATTACAACTCTCGTATACTCTTGCTAATGGGACCTATATCCACCAATAGGACTCTAGTATGTTTAATATTACAGAACATGAATCAAGAGCCGAGCCAACACACTAAGGACACTGTAATGGATGAATTAAATAGTCGCACATTCAGCCGTCATTAAATTTTATATGTAAATGAGGTATAGTACAAAAACATGCACCTTTTTTATTTTGTTTAGATGATGTTGTCAACAGTGTCGGTTAAATAAAAAAAACGTTTCAGCAGAACATTCACAACAAACATGTCACCTAGAGTGAGCTTAGGAAAATATATTTTTGGCAAATAAGAACTTAACTAACAGTTTTTAGATAACCGCTACAATAAGTTATTCGATGACGGACTCAGAGATTATCATCCTAATGCTGTATCACCCGTCTCCTTTTATCGATTTTATTGGTAGACGACAGGAATGAGGCATGTAATCAGTATGAAACTCCTAACAAAAATTAACAACACTATTTCCTGTCGGTGTCATCATTCCTTTAGCTCCTCAGTTACCTTCATGAACCTGGATGCAATCCGTTTCAGAACTTCCTATCTCAATTAATCCTGTTAGGTACTGGATGATAGAACCCAGAGCAACCAAATCCCTCATAAGATTTTTTACTCACTGGGACAAAGAGGACGGCTCATTTCAAAAACTTTAATAACACATTTTTCCTTTTAATATATCGCACCCCTGGTGGAAGACTGCCACAAGTCAAAAATAACATTTTTTCAGGAGGAGCATTTAAAGATTTTGATTCAATATGAAAAATAGTAAATATTACTTTAACACAAAATTGCTGCCACTTCCGGACAAGAACACTGCCATAATCTCGGTCTTATGGGCTTGCGTATGATAAAAAAAACTGAGATGTGGCAGTTTTCTGCTATTTGAAATATCAGATGCTAGTGAGAAGAATACTTAATTATATGCTGCAGAATCCTTATCGTTACGATTTGGGTTGTGGCACTTTTCCAGGACATGGACATGATGACAAGCACTTATAAGTACTAGTTATCTAAAAATTCATTTTTTTCCACCAGGGGTGCGATATATTTAATATATTAATATATTTAACATATTAATACCAGATATACTTAAGTAAATGGGGGTGAATCACGTACAGGGATACAACGGATTTATTAACAAAAGATTAGGAATCCTTATTTAAAACAAAATCATGTTTATGCCTCTATAACAATAGTACAGTATTCAACGAGCCTATAGTAGCATTTATTAAAATACGAGTTTGTTTTATATGAAACGAGCAAAGCGAATGTCTTAAATGCAATTACAGGCACATTGAATATGACTTTTTTTTCGAACATAATTAAATGTTTAAGATTTTGGGTTTTTAGAATTCCTCGTAATGGCAAACGACTCTCGGATAACAGCTCTTAGTAGTTATCGTCTTCTTTCGATAGATGGCAGGCTACAATTGTCTCTTGACAATTTAACGTTAAACATCGCACATTAAAAACACAAGAAATTAACTTAAATTAGTAAAATATTAAAGCTAACACAAATAGAACTGACTTTATTTTAAATAGATGTTATTCATTACGCAGTTCCAGTTGCTGCTCTCAAGACTCCAAGGTCCTTCCCTGTTCGATTATATTCGATACAACACCTGTGTTATAATGAAAATCTTTATCGTAATGGATATCATATCCATTATGATACCGTTACGTCACATGTATTAAGGTATGGTCTAACAAAAAACAGATAATTATGTTATGAAGCAATGGCACGAAACAGTCGCTTAGTGTTAGGAATTATCTTCGCTTGATACAGTACTTACAATAAAGAAAATGGAACACCCAAGTTGACAATCTGCTTACCTGCAAAAAAAGAGAGTACATATTAGCTTATATATCAGCCAATTAACTAAATACTTATAAATATAACAACCAATGCTAATTTACTAAAAGTGACATTTAATCGTTAAAAGAAGAGCACCGGATAATCTCCTAAAAATTATTCTAAGAATCATTACTTATTGTTAAAACTTAAAAATGTACTTGGATGCTGAAAATTTCCATAAGATTGTTAAAATGTATAAAGTAAAATTACCATCGAGATAGCTTTCCACTTTAACATGCTGATAACATTATAATAAATTCTGAAATTCAACAAGGAAGGACTAAAATGCTAATTTAATTTTTTTTTAACTCTCTTCGGTTAGGTCAAATTCTTGTCCACATATTTTTGCAATAAAAAATGACTATAAAATTGGTACGAGAGTTCTGCCGGAGGCAGGTCCAGACCCAAATCAAAGCCATGGGTTGATGACCACGACTCGTCAAAGGCTCTTTCAGGCAAAGGTGATACCGCGGTGATTGTCTATTGCCTCTCGCTGGAGGGAAAAGATAGGAGTTAAGAAAGTTAGGCCTAATACCGGAGAATTAAGAAATCAAATAATTAAGAAGTTATGTTTAATAAACACAAGTTCAATTTAGACACTTATTAATAATGTGGGCCGAGAAAACAAAATTACTGCAAGAAAATATTACTTGCTTGAGTTTTTTCATCCCTCAATGGTATTTCATTGCTTTGTGGTGTAATTTGCATGAAATTGCGCAAAAGTAAACACAATATTTCTTAAGTTTTTTTTTAATTATTATTATTTCCGAGTGGTAATTACTAACCAATCGCTCAAGTACGTCCATGGTGGATACTACTCAGTGCTGCCACCAACGTCCATTCCGTGTGTTGTTTTAGGATAAACTGCGAGCTATCGTGGCGCACATTTTAATAACTGAAACGAAATATAATTTCCACTGCTAAGCTAATATCACTATTGTTAACTTAACAAAACCTAAGTTAGAACTGTCACTAACCTAGAGGTAGCTGCCACTAACCCAGAGCTATCTTCTCTTTAACCTGGAGCTAACTGTCACTACACTACAACTAGCTCATGAAAATATTCTCTCCACTTTAATACATGACCACCTACTTTAAACCATAATTGGTCAATCTGCTTCGCATCGTATATTACTAAACAAGTTAGCCATCTAGCGGAAAAGCTAATCGACAGACAACACATTTCAAAAGCTAGAGTAAACAGAGCGTTAGACAACATTCACAACTTAATGTTCGTTGCAATATTAGGTTAATATCGCTGAAATTTGGTCTAAAAGCTAAGTTAAGAACAAAGAAAATATCATAAAAAACTCAGCTAACTCCCGAATACTTCTAGTAAATTTTGATACATGGGGCACTTACTCTTAATAATACCCAATTTTAATATCGTGGTAAGCAGATAATTTAGGGTAAGGGATGACTGGTAGAATTCATCTCATTATCCTTTACGATTTTGATAAAAAGTTAATAGGCATGGTTTGTATGGTTTGAAACATGTGTTTAAGCAAAATCCAAGTACTAAGTTTTCACTCCTTTATCCTAGAATGATTTTAAACTTCAAAGAAAAGAGCTTAGCCTAATATTCTAACGATCTTCATATGCAACAATTAAAGATCGGGTTGTATTCACTTTGCTTGAAATTTAAAACTCGATCAGAAGAGGAAAAGGATTTTTTCCAGAACCAAAAATAGTGTAGGCATACTGAGGATTTTTATATGACGATAATTTTTGTCAGATTTAAAAAAAAAAAAACTACCGAACTGACTTAGAAGGTAGTTCTTAATAATATAAGGTCTTACAATAGTTAAAATCCGTCCTGCCGAAAGCAGTTGGGATCTCGATGTAGGGCTACATAAATAAAAAAACATCTCGGCAATGGGGAAATTTCTTTTTTGAAGCCGAAAAGAGCTACTCAAAAAACAATTTCTTGTGCAATTTAGGGATACGGCAGGAAACTCGTGACTTCATGTTATTGGAGAATCCTTTCGCTATTGATGTCTATACACACGTATTTGGAATTCAATTAGTTTGACACTCCACTGGATTGTAGGTGACATATGATTAATTAATTACGTCCATCAATTGTTCAATGGCCCATACTATTGAGCAATCCAAGGAGAGGATCTTGGTTTATTGGTTATGACAATAGGCCTTCCTCTATTATATTAGAGCAATAATATTACTAGAAGTAATAATAACACTAGTAACAGTAATATATACCTAGGTATAATAACAACGAAGAAGGAAAATACTAATAATAATTTCACTTATAAACCTATGGCTTAAACTTAGACCTTTTATATGGGGATCAGTCTCTGTTATCAAGAACAGTTAAGCATAGGCGGAAATGTGACATTTATATTCAAAGTAAGAAAAGGATTAGAAACGATAGGGATGGGCTACAATTTGGTTAGATGGGCAGGGAAATAGAAGAAGTACGTGGAAAAAGATCCCATATGTAAGGGAAGGAATCTTTGGCTCATATTCTGGCTCACTTTGAGGGTTTGGAAAAATGGAGGGAGAAATACCTACCAATATCTTTAAAACGGTGTCCAATAAAGACAATGGGCATTGTGGAATTATTGGCTGACAAAGAAGATTGGAAAATTTTCAATGAATACGAGACAGCTCAGGTTTGAAAAAGGGAAAATTGAAGAGGTGGGAGTGAGGATGTATAGTGGAAATAAACAAATGAAAGCACGGATTCATCTGAAAAATATTTTCTTTGTATTTGAAGGAATAGGCTTAGTGTGTTTGTGTTTCCTTCCTTTCTTTTTCTTGTACGAGGCGCGTCCATAAAGTAAGTTTCCCTGTGGCCATTTACAGAAACAAAACAAAATTTCTTGGAAATATTCATTGCAACAGATACAGCAAGTATTCAGCTATTTTCAATATAATTGCCACCGGAATTGAAACATTTGTTTTACCGTGGCACCAACTTTTGAATACCTGTGTCGTAGAAGTGTGCCGCCTGGGATTTTAACCACCGTGTGACAACCACCTTCGCTTCTCTGTCATTCTCTGTCATTATTTGTCATTTCGTGAGGTGTAGGAAAAGATGTAAATCACTGGGAGCGAAGTCCGGGCTGTAGGGTGAATGTTTAAACACCTCCTAGCGAGTCTCCTGCGGAAGTTCGGCTGGGAGGTGTTTAAATATTCACCCCCAAGCCCAGACCTTGCTCCCAGTGATTTCCATCTTTTCCTACACCTCACGAAATGATAAATAATGACAGAGGATGACAGAGAAGCGAAGGTGGTTGTCACACGGTGGTTCAAATTCCAGGCGGCACACTTCTACGACACAGGTATTCAAAAGTTGCTGCCACGATAAGACAAATGTTTCAATTCCGGTGGTGATTATGTTGAAAAATAATTGAATACTTGCTGCATCTGTAAGCTGAAATGAATATTTTGAAGAAATTTTATTTTGTTTCTGCAAATGGCCCCACGGAAACTTACTTTACGGACGCGACTCGTATATTGAATACGCATGTACGGTTCATGCGTACCCATGCGAATGTTTGAAATTTATTATCTAAACAATTATTAATATAATATATCCATTTACTTTATTACTTAGCTATTTCATGTAGCTACCATTTTAAATGATTGTAATTCTTGCTGATTCGTCATTAAGCTCGTTTTCCCGCAGGCAATGCATTTACTCTGGTGGTCACCGAGTGCTAGAGAAAACTAAGCCTGCACCGCAGAAATATCGGTCTTTACAATTTTACAAACACGTAACTACAACTCGAAATACTGCTCGATAATTTTTTTAATAAATTAAGTAGAGTACTACCTAACCTGAATGCAATAACCGATTTGTGAACTATACTTTCAAGATTGTTATGAACTTGGCAGTGTATATCGCACTTGTGACGTTATTCATTGGGTAGTATGCAGCATATAACATATCCTCTACGGTCTACGTAATATTTTGGGTCAAAACTTAGACGGTTAAAGTACTGGATCAGAAGGGATGACATGTATTCAACGCATAGGCCTACACAATCAAGTCAAATACTTCTAAACATAAAGCTGAAGTGCAGCGACTTCAATGGTTATTAGTTATTAAGAACAGGCATCAATAATAAAAATAATAATAATAGCCTAATAATAATAAAATTAATAATAATAATAATAATAACTACAATTTAAAGCCGTTTAGGATCCCTGAGGATGGAGGCAGCGGCAGCCTCTGAAACGTTGGATAACGCCACCTGGCTACAAACCCGAGAAGAATTTCTACATTTGGTACTACAGGAAATACTTACATGGGGGGAGAAAAATTCACAAAAGTTACACTCACGTGACAAAAATAAATAACTGCCTGGCATTGCAATGTGATTTAGATGAAAATGAGAGTTAAATTAGGCCTATATATTTTATCCTGGACTATAGAATTCGTTGTGTAGGCCTACGTTATCCTTAAAATGTGTTATCCAGAAAACGATGCAATAGGAATAGGACAAGTTAACTAATTTGTGCTCCCTACAGAATGAAGAAAATATATTCCCATAATAGGCTATATAATAATTAATAGAATAGTCTATAGTCTTTTACAGGCCTGAATTACTTAATGGAAATGTACTGTTTTATGTATACTTCGATTGAAATTATTGTTCTTAATATTTTAAACATGGACAGTCATTTCTCTGAAATGTACAACGGAGTAAGCCAGAAGACTTTTAAAGGTTATCATCAATCATTATGTGCATTACATTTTTAACCGCCACCCCATCGGGCTCAGAAATCACGTCGATGATAGCGACGTGCTTTGTAAAAGCAGAATGTAATTCATTGCTATTCCCTTCAATGTCGCATTATGCAAGTGATTGATTTATGCGGCTGACTACTCGCTCCCAATGAAAGCGAAGAAGGAAGAAAGAAGAATGTATTCTCCAGACGCCAATGCAAACGTATGGTAACCAGAAAAGAGTTAAAACCTTTCCACTCAATGAGAACCCCTGACAATTTCTGCGGCAGCTACAACTTTGATGCCCTAATTATTTTTAATACACTCTACTGTATATTTCAATTCAATTGAATAAAAGTCAACGCGTTTACGTTAAAAGCATAATGAAATGCGAAATTGAAAACAGCGTTATATATTTTCTGGTTGAGAAAATAATTTTATCCTAGACGCCAAGGCCTCGGAATGCTTGACGCAAGAATACAAATAACTGAGAATATGTACTATGAAAAGGACTTATATTGTTACAATAAAAGGGTAATGGAAAACTAATTTTCTGTAAAAAAAATGCAATGTCATAACCGGGATTTAAACCACGATCTTCTGCTATCCGGGCCGCCGCTCTAACATTCAGCTACCATGGCAACATGCCGGTACAACATTAAATTCTCCAATTAACTGACTGAATTTAATGTTCTACCGGCATGTTGCCATGGTAGCTCAATGGTAGAGCGGCGACACGGAGAAGCGAAGGTCCTGGTTCAAATCCCGGTTATGGCATTGAATTTTTCAGACTCACTCGACCTTTCCACCTTGGCCTACACACGACAGTGTGAAAAATTACCATTTCATTTGCTGTAAATAATAATCTTTTGATTAAATATTTTAGTAGAACAAGTTCCCCATCAGAGATAGGTTTACAAAATTATCTATTCACATATAGTAGGAAAAGGTAAAGGAGAATAAAATAAAGAATTAAGAATAATACTCTTTTTAAAATGCAAAGCTGGAGTTGCTTATGTTCAAGCAAATCGTTCTTAAAACACATCTCAACTTTTATTGTACAGTTAAGTTATTACAAACAAGAACTGTTTTACTTTTCCTCTCTTAAGGATTTTTATAGATACGGTAGAGTAGTATTGTAATTGAATCGGATATCACTATTTCCCTCAAAGATTTCACATGCATTTCATCTATATAGATCTGGCGTTTGAAAAGAACTCCGCAACCTGTTGGAAGATAGTTCCCCTAACACTAGAGTCCTCGTGCATTGAAGTCATATCTTACTACTAACCAGTTTCAAAAAAAGAGTTTTAAATTCTGTATAATTACGCAGTTAGTGCACACAATTTAGACAATTTAGACAATTCAGAGTTATTTTTTAGAAAACCGGGTAAAGTAATGTGAGTAAACGTAATTTAAGGTTTTCTTTAAAAAACTTTAGATCACTCTCTGGTTAGTGACATTAACAATAACTTGTTTGTACATTACCTAGGCTAAAATGAGGGATTTTGGGAAATTCCTTTGGCAAAAACCGATATGACGCGAGCAAATTTCACATAATCATTTACTATGTTTTCTGAATTTAAGTCATCGTACGAAGTTATATATTTTTACCTCGTGTTATTACTATTAACCGATTATCAATCAGTTCAAAATTTAAGTAATTTAGAGGAAAATATTTATTACATTTCTATAGCTTCTTACTTTTATTAACTGGCATGTAATAAATTTCCATGAGCACTGTCTTTCCCACGATTCTTTAATAGTTTTGTACGCCAATATTACAACCTACCTAACTCACAGAATTGACTTTTTTTTTTTAATGTGTCATAAAATATCAAAACTTTCTCTCATACTTAAATTTAAGACATACTTCGAACTGCACCTTGGAGCTCTTTAAGCTGCAACCAGAAAAATTTACTGACATTGCTGAACTTTTCGAAAAAATATTTTCATTCAAAATGTGTATTAATTGAATATTTCACTCTTATGTTTTACTGTCATCTGTCTCACCTCATTACCTACTCTTACCTTAATCATAATAGGTCATTTACCTTAAAAATAATAGGTCATGTATTACATAAATTTGAGTGTCCACGGAATTAAAAAATTCAAAATTAATGTTTTAATCGATTACACTTTTTACATTAGCAAAAAATAATTAGAATATATCATCTTGAAGACCTTTAAAAGTACTTCATAAACTTCGTCCAAATAATATGTCAAACCCATAAGCTTCTTTTGTTGACTCGCTAGCAAAGAATAATAACATAAAATAAAGTAATTTTTCAACTCCGTACCATAATTTATACTAAATGACTACAATTAATTATTATTAAACTGAATTAAATTAACCAAATAAAATGATCAGTTAAATTACATAATGTACGTATTTTAGAGCGTTGTAAACTTTAGAAAACTACTTATGAAAATAGCATATAGCATATATAGAAAATAGCATAGCAACAATTATGTGCTTTGAAAAACCGGACATGCTCCTGAGTAAGTCTAGAAGAAGAAATAAATAATAGACTATATACATTTTTTGGTCAAAGTATTTCGCCACTAACTAGCAATTCTCGTCATCAAGCCTAGTTTAATTTATATTGTATCATATTTTTATGTCACCTAGCCTATATTGCTTACATTTTTTTAAATTTCTTTAGTTATAAGTTTCAATTTTATTGCATATTATAATATTATGTATTTATAGCCTACACACACACAATCACACACTCAATTGTATATGATTTTAAATTTGTTGAATTTTTTTTGGTACGTTATTGTTGGATACATTCTGATATTATGTTTCAATATAGGCTATACAACTGCATTATTATTTTATTGCTAGAATTTGGTATTATTATTGTATTTATTGTATTTTTAAGGTATTCATTTAGAGTATTTTGTATTTATCCTGGTTGAGTGAAAGATAAGGCCCTGTAAGGCCTTAACTCTGCCAGGAAAAATAAAACATTGTTGTCATTATTATTTTATCCCTCGTGAGAATTCAGACCACAGACTGTGTAGGCTATCTACAAATTACCCAATTATTTTTACCTCACAACCAGGCCTTGATACTACAACTGCGTACGCTAAAGTGGCTTCCAGAATCTTTCAGGAACAAATTGTTTTCTGTATTTCAAACAGAAAAATGCCCTAATTTATGCAAGGGGAGCATCTGAGTTCTAAATTGCCCTTATTAAACCCAACGAATATAATGACACATTTTTCGAGTGAAGCCTTTCACTCAGGCGTTTTTATTTCAGTGATGAATTCAAAGGGTGTTAACTAAACGACTGCATAAGAGTTGACAAAGTGCTTCTGTTGTATCTCCTTACTGAATGCGTCGAGTTATAATCAGGAAGGATATCCATCATTGTCACCCCAACCCCCCCTGCAAATTAAAACATTAGCTGTGGTAGAGAAAGGAAACAGTCTGGTGCTAGGTGGACCGTGACAAATTGAAGAGTTTCGTAAAGATATGGTTTGAGGCCGGGAGCTTGACGAGGGAGGTGAAGATATTTAATTAAAGTGGAATGTTGGAGGTTTTGTGTAAAAGAGAAGGGGAAGATTTCTAAAGACGGTTGCTGCTTGATTCTTCGTCTTGAATTTTCCTTTCTTAAACATAAGTTTGTAGAGTAAAACAGAGGAATGAATAGAAATCGACCCCCCCTCTTTTCCCCATGGAGTTAAATTGGGTCACAGGGAAGTGGTTTAGGTTTTCCAGAGCAGAAACTCAACTCTGTATTGTTCATATTTGGGATATTAACTTCATGATTTCAAATTAAAAGACAACTTTTCAACTCGATGTTTTGGTTTCATTAGTTTTCTTCAACAAAGAAGATTCACCCTACAGGTTATATGAGACAAACCTGATGGGAATTACTTAACTCGTATCTCATAACTCGAGAACGTATTAGGCATTCTACTCGTTGTTTCAAGAGCAAACTGAACGCATAAAGTACTGACTCCATTAAGTTTTTGTATATCAATAACCAGGAAGTTGACAAACAAAAAGTTTAATATTCAAGCTACATATCATAAAGACAGTTATAAGAAAACGCTTTGAAAAGTCTGTCTCACATACATACAGAAAGAGTATGTAAGGTGTAGGCATAAATCTAATGTAGGCGTAAATAAATAATAAATAAAATAAGCCTATCGTGTCCCGTGTAGGGCAAAGGCCTCCTAAGAAGGGTTTAGCTCCTCTTATCTAGCACGGCGAGCTACTCCGCGCTAGTGTTCGTGATTTTGAGCGTCATGTACACTTGAACTTTAACACTTGGTCTTGAGCACTCAGTCTTGCGTATTGTTCAGGGTTTTCCCCAGTTCTTTCCACTCGTTTCTTCTTTTGGCTACCCTGGTCCATTGTTGGCCCACTTTATCCTTGAAAAGTTCCTCCCATCTCCTTTTTGGTCTTCCGCGCAGCCTTCTTCCTTGTCTGGGGTCCCATATGGTACTCCTGTATGTCCATCTATCGTCCACCAACCTTGAAACATGGCCACCCCATCTCCATTTAGTTCTTTCTGCTAGGTGAGCGATATCTATCGTTTTTGCTGACTGGATTAGTGTAGTATTGGGGATTCTGTCCCTCAATGTGATGCCTAGGACTTTTCTTAACATTTTCCTCTGGCATACCTGTAGTAATTTTTTCTGTGTCGATGTCAGCGCCCATGTTTGACAGCCATAGAGTATCACCGGGTAGATGCAGGATTGTAGAGCTTCTATGTAGGCGTAAGGAATTAAATAATTAATCAATACTGTGTACATAAAATGTAATTTCTTGATCTATTAGAAACCAGGAAAGTAAGTTTAGCCTATTTATTATCTTTTCTACGAAATTACCTGAGCTAATGAAAGATCGACACTTCAGTAGTGAAGGACGTAGGACCTTCTGTTTCATATAGTAATTTAAAACTTTGTATTTTATTATTATTATGAATGTACATAATAACCGAGAAATTAATTATTTTAAATTCGAGGTCGGATGAGCAGACACCATAATTTTAACTTCAGAAGTTTCTTTATTTTGAGTCCCAGCATGCCCACCCACGATGTAAATACCGTTGCAAATATTCTACAGTTAGAAAGTCCATCACATGGCCCAAACTGCGTTAAAAATATACAATATGAAATTCCAGTTTCCTATTTCTCTTGAAACACAATTTGGGGAGATTAGAGATATAACTTAAAAAATAAAGCTAGATTCTTTAAAATTTGTTGTTGAAAGTGATTTATTGCTAGTGATAAAAACTAAATTAAACGTTTGGAAAAGTGTTACAGAAACATTCTCATATGAACAGTAAAGATTCGTACAGCCTATTATTGAGATCTTCATAAGGATGTAAGAATATCTAATATTATATTTGAACTCCTGTTTCCGTGTACATCCACCGCTACCTATTAGAGGGAAAGTATTCAAATTGTGAAATTAATTGAAAGTGGTCTTACTTGGTTTGCCATAGCAACCGGGGGAAAGGAGCATGAATGTCTTGAACGAAACTCACTACGGGAGGTTTTTTGGGCAAGGAAACTCGAATCGGAGGTCTTCCCCCCCTCCCAGGGCTTCGCATTTTGGCTGTAAAATGCACTACGAGAATCGTTTCATTTCGAATCTGTATGCCCATATGTAAGCACAAGGTTTGTTTTATTCCTTTAATTTATTTATATTTAATACGTAAAACAATATAATTAAGAATTCATCCAATTTATGTAAAAACGATGTAAGTATTATTAAATATAATGTTTTAATTAATATTATTCTGTTAAACAAATTATTTAAATAAAACATCTCGCAGTAGAGTAAATAATAATCTACACACAGATTCATTAATAACAGATATTCACCTTTAGATGCCCTCGAGCTTCGAAAAAATATGAAAATGTAGCTATTATTTAACTAATTCCGTTTAATTAAACATAATACAAATCCATATATAAATGGTGAGCATTATCCTATAATTTTCTTAAGGAGAAATAAAGTTCACATTCCATCACGAGAGATATAATTCAACTGAGATTATACGTGGATCCATCTTATGAGTATTGAATGTAATTATTTTATATCTCAGGAATCGAACTGCTCCTAATTTACTATTTCTGGGGTACCTTGTGCACGACTTGCCACTGATATTTACAACAATTTCGGAACAGCGGCTTTCTTCTTAAAGAAGATCACAAAGGAATAACATTATTCATTTTTTTAAATATGTAAAATCAAAAAATAAAGTTGAAGACCGCGAAAGTCCTTAGGTTTACAGGAGGTTGAGGCTCCCAGAATTTTAGACATTCGGAAGCTCTGGAGTAAGTCGTCGAAATCAGGGTTTGAGTTTCATCTTCTCAGTAGTGTGTTAATAAGGGACCGAGCGATTGTGCCTTCTTTTTATAACGATAAAACCTGGACGCAGTCGTTGAAATCAGTGCTTATAATTTGACTGCAAACTTCTGAACTCAACCCGGAATTAGCCTACAAAAGAGAAGAACATTTTAGGATGGGCGTGCTAAACTAAATCTGAACTAAATGTTAACTCCAAATCCCTATAGGCCTATCGTATGAGGAGAGAGTCTACCATGCAAGCGCTGGATTATCTGCCTCCTTATATTGATACCACTGGCAGATGACAGGATTGGGAACCTGCCGATTTCTATGGCTATTATTGATGGTTTATTGACAATAACCGATATTTCTTTATCAAGTACCACCATCTCTGTTGCCCTCCCGGGGCTGAGTGCACCTCGTCCCAGAGTCCCGGCCTCAGAAAAATCCGAGGATATACCGGAGATCAAACCTGGGCGAACAGATCTGTAGTCATCAAAGCTAACCACCAACCTAAAAATTAAATGTTTCAAGTAAGCTAATTTCTGCCCTGCGCAAATACGCTTTTCTAATATAATTTACACGGTAGCAATATTGAAAAACATTCAAATGAAACGGCTGCCTGTCTTATCGAGAATATTTTCTTACAATTGCTATCTATCTATTATCTCCCCGCGTAGGGGCAGAGACGGGTTTGGGAACGACCCTGAACACGTAAGCCACTTGCAATTGCTATGCACGGGTCTGAGGTTCTTCTAAGAGACATGAAAACTAAAATGTTTGAAAGAAAGTTATTTGTGCTACTTTAATATTCCCCTGAACGAACATACTGTACATGCGAAAATATTTTATTCGTTAGTAATTATCAAATCTCCATAATCATCGCCAGGCACCTCTTGCTCTATTTTTTTAGATAATGTTCTATTAAAATTGTGACACAACATTGCAAGAAATGCAAGCAAATTAATATATTATTAATGTAAAGTGACAACTATGCTACATAAATTTCACGGTATCTAAAAATACCCAAGTAATATGATGTAATAAAATCCTACAAGTAATAAATTCGGAAACACCGGCATTGTCATTGTTTTGTAGACCCGAACAAAGGATTAACTATCCATCCCATTATACCTTTAACTAGGATTTTCTTAATCTCTCGTGCATTTCGTGTTTGTTTTAAAAACCCAAAGATATAGGACAAGATTAAAGTGAAAAATTGTAACAGTAGCGTGTTCTAAATAAATACAGCTAATTAGACCAAAACCATACATAGATTATTGGCAAAGTGGTATGGGGACGCTATAAAGTGCGGGTTTTAGCAATGTTTACAGGACGGACACACCTAGCAAGGGCTTAGTGGTTGTATCTCAACCAGCAGCCATAGCAGTGCAATAAACTATGAACTTAATGGGGAACATTTCACGAAATTAACCCGCTTCTTTCTGCTAGTCCTCAGACCTTTTACAATGCCTATTACTCCAGAAACGCACTCATAAATTGTTAACATTGACAACACTACATATTCTGAATAAACTAGGCAATATTCTGCATAAACTAGTTTTTCTATTCCTTCTATTTTTTATGGAACATATTACGACACTTAAATCGGAAGAGAGTCTCCTTATAGCCTATAGAATGAAGTTATACACTTTGTAGATTCTTCTTGAACTGTATTTTATCTTGTTGAATTGAACATAACTTTTCAAGCAATATACATATTTGTGTTTACTAATCATTATTAGTACAGTTTAATAACCTATACATTTTCTACATATACGATGACAGGCTTTTGCATATTTAAAGTAAAAGAAATAATCGGAATAATTAATAATGATCACGATCAGGCTCAAAGGATTGTGCGGAACAATTCAAGTACTGCGTTATATACCGGCTTACAACACACCGAAGGTAGACATCAAGAGGATGACATGGAATCAACCCACTCACATCTAGGAAACTGTCGTGGTTGACTTTGACCGAAGAATTAGTAGCCTGAGTATGTCAAATTTTATGCGTTCTTAAATTAAAAAATATGAGAAACGACATTATATCAAACCCAGATCTCGAAGTCTGAAGATGGCAGCAACAACCACCATGAAGGCAGTAAGTTATATCAATATAGTCATCAAGTATGTGAATGCGTGTACTTTTACAACAATGTCTATACTTTAAATTCATAGGCTAACAGAATACGAAACACTCATCAGAACCCGATTTCAGGGTTCGATTATCTCAGAGATATGTCTGAAAGCGGTAATTTCTTGTTTAGTTTTTTGAGTGGAAATCTCGTTAACGCTTTTTACATAAAATTTAGAGTAATACAATGAGTTAAAGGGCGATACTTTTATAGATTTATTTAATACAAAGATATTATTTTTGCGATGTGCCGAGAACACACGTTCCGGCGGCCTGGAAGCAAGACGTCGTCGGCCGGTAAAGGCGCTCGAGTGGGACATCGCAAAAATGTCTCTGTACGTAAATATAACCACGCCTATCAATGAATAACTTTTAATGGAATAAGCAACAATGTTGGCATGTGAGTCTAGGTTTAGGTTTAGGTTCTTTATGTTTATTACTGTAAATTTAGGCTGTGGAAAAACTAAGTAAATAGCAGTACTTGATTATCCCCACAAAGTACTACGGTTCATATGAGTTCTGATAATCGAATAGGGTTCTAGCGCAGTTATTTAAAAATACCTTTGCAAACCTTTAGCCTATGGTGTATATCATTACGTATTTTAAAGGGGAAAACGTACCTTGGGCATTTTGCACTGCTCTACAGCATTTCGCAGAAATGTTTCAAATGTATCTTCATTGCAAACCGGCATACCAACCGGGAGTTCAATAACTAACAAACAACCCTGACACTTTACTTTGAGGGTTGACAGCTTTGTTACTCCAGTGGAACGTGGAGTATTTGCCAGGTATGTACTGCACGTAAGATCGACATGTATGCAGCACTGTGTCTAGGAATTCAAGCGAATTCAGGCATGATCTATACACGCGGAAAACAAGCAAACAACATCTGGAGGTAGTATATTTTTAGCCTATAATACCTAATCATTTTAATGTATTTTCAACAGTTGAAACAGACTCCATAACCGTAACAGGTCTGAATCTATAGTATTTTATGGAAGACGAATTTCAAAATCTAGAAAATCAAGGGGGAAACACATCATTAATCAAATTAATTTCGTGGAGGGTTGTGATAATACAATAAGTTGCATCTGTCACCTTATATACGTAAAATACTCATACGATGCTTATTGTCTTATACAGTAATAATTTCCTGGAAAATGACCTATAAAATGACCTTAAATTTATGAAAATATGACATGATAAATTCAAAAAAGTCTTAATACATATAAACACAAAGTACAATATTTAAGTATGTTTTAGTACACGCTCTCTAAAGCGGGTGCTTCTCGGACTCCTAATACGCCGTAAAGTAGCACTTTATCGACCTACGCTGGTCAAGTTGTATGGTAATAAATAACAAAATTCAAGATTCAAACATAAATGGTAACACTGCTTCTTGTGCCACATACAGGCATTAATATACGTGTATTTTCCTATTTCTTCCACGTGTTTTACCACAAAATTACAAGGAAGCTTTCCTCCTGAGGGATAAAGAAAATTCGATAATATTGAGTGAATGAGGTCCGTGGTTGGCTGATTCCAGACTCATTCTTACATGTTACTGGTCCAAACCTAAAGAAAGTCGTATGAGCTAAATAGTCACTCAAATATGTCAAGTAATTAAGAACTTACCACATTCCAACTTTGATTTTTCCAGTTTTGATCTATTGAGTTATAAGCGCTTTGAATTTAATTCCGTATGTGGTCGTTATTATTGTAAGTGAATTACAAGTGAGCATTGTAAATAGAATAAATTTACGTAATGTTCGTAGATTAAATTAAAACAAAATAAATAAATAAAATAAAATTACATAAGGTGTAAAGGAGTTAAACATGGTCTGCCCTGCTACGCGGAAACTGACAAGCGGAAATGCTTTTAGGTAAGATATTGTCAGCGGTCAGGGACGGAGAAGAGAGAGGGAAAGTTAAAACGACCAAATTAATTCCATCACCAATATTCCTGATAGAACTTCTTATGGTTCCCTCTTGCGACTGTCATACACTTGCGACTGTGTAACTCCGCGACTTATAAATAGTTTGAGCGTATATTAAGCCATTCATAAAAATCATTCCATAAACATTACACAGTTTCTTCTAAGCCTAACTGATTTCACCTGAACCACTTGCACGTTTAACTAGTGTTGTTGCTTATAAAAATAAATAATTATATCTTTATTAATTCTGAATCTTACTACAAGTTACAGTGTAATTTCACCATTTTACCGAGTGTATACTAGTCTATTGTCGGCGTCATCGATTTGTATTAAGTAATGAATGCTCTTTGGGTTTAAACCCTGTTTTTCTAAGCCGTTTTTTCGACATAAATGCAAGTTTCGAGATCCCCTGAATCTAAAACAAATAAAATAAACATGTCTATGTTTGTGTCTGTCTGTCTGTATATCCATGAACAGCGAAGCTCGAGAACAAGAAATCATATTAAAAAAATGTATTTGGGTTAGATATTTTTTGAGGATGTAACATGAAGACTGGCGATGAGTTTTACAGGTACTTACTTTTGTCATCACTTTACACGAAGAAAATATCGTGATTTTCTCGAAATCGTTCTCTAACAATTTTGTTTAAATGTTACACAAAATTAGGTAAAACGCTAAAACTTTTATTTGAAACCTTTTTAAAAAAAGAAAACACATTTTGAACAAACTCAGGCTTTCAGACTTACGTGGCTAAACATAGGCTACTGTACACCATTGGCAAGCCTGAGCAACTAAATTCGTACTCTCTGCAATACTGTTTTCCCATATCAGAATTTAAATTTAGAAAGATGAATTGTCCAAGCTTAGGGTAGAGAAAGTTATGTGAATGTAATACTCCAGTTTTGTTTAAATTTGAATTTGAACATTGCAAAAAAAGTTAGAGGAATGTAGACATTTTCAACAACATTGATTAATTACATCTCTAGGAAATTCGTTAACTTTACTTCTTTTTACTGAAAAATTCCGATATCGAAGGAGTGAAGAGAATTCTCTCAGTTTACAGTTTACATCAACTGCAGATCGAAAAGACGGGATATGAAAGTACTGTACATTCAAACGTTCGCTGCAGATCCAGTGTCCCTGTAGACTTCAATTTACAGAAAGTTATCAGCTTTGAGAAAATGTCCCTTAAGTCCATGCTCTGGAATGATTAACGTTCAAGAGATCCCACTTCAACTAATCTCCTCTGCATGTGAGGAAGACACTTGAGACTAGAGAGACATCTAAGAAACGACGTATAAGCATGGGGAGTACTCAACCTCGTAATGTTAATATAGCTATTCTCTAGAGACGCTAACGTTTCTTTAAAGCATGTTTTAATGTAACCTAATTTGCTGTACACTTTCATGTCCATAACCAGGATGAAATGGTTATTTGATGATGTTAGTCGTTGAGGTAACGTTACCGACGAAGATTAAAGTCACTACTTTGACGACAATGGAGATGATAACAATAACTAAACCCAAACGATAGGATGCGAGTGGCTTACTGTATCTTCAGCTTATATCCTTCAAAGCCGCTGATTACGAACAGGTTGTTCCTTTGTGAGAATATAACATCATTAAGTAAGAGATGACTGAAAAGATTGAAGTAAAGACATGTAAAAATATTATTTTAATGCACTACTAGACAATGCAGAAATAAAAATAAACATTATTATATGAAACATTCAAAAGACTTTCTCTACCATTCATATTTCGATACAGAGTAATCGATTACATCACAAGAATGCGAATTCATTTTTGTGTAATCTCTGATCAAAGCTAATATTCGCGAGGTAAGATTTGAAGCATAATTTTTGTAGATGAGGTGACCAGCTTATTACTTAAAATACAGATAATTTATGGAAAAATGATTCAAACGAGAGTTTTAACTATTAGTATAGGACTATGCAATCTGGTACAAAACTCTAACATGATCGTTTCAATCTTTTGCTAGAAAATCACACAAAAAAATTGGAAAATAGTGGAAAAAGTAAAAGCTTTTAACTCCATGCTTCGTGTCATATCTCCCGAATATGTTTAACCTAAAGATAACAGAGTTTTATGTAGCCTAAGTTTTCATTTCTGAGCTTTGTTTTATCACACACACACACACACACATGTACAGACAGAGACATAAACTTTTCCCCCTGGGAATTATATTTTTGGATTCACGGATCTCAAAACAGTATTAATGTTGAAAACTCAACTAATATCAGACTCAAACACAACAGTTTCTCCTCCTATGGAAAGGGTAAAGAAAGTAATAACTTATAAAGGAAGATTTCATAATGACTGCGACGGGAAAAGAACATGGGCAATATGCTATTCAAAAGTAATATCGTCTATCAGTGATGAGCAAAGAAAGGTCAGGGGGCCAGATTCGGCCCTAGGACAGTTTCAATGCGGTCCGCGACAGAAAAGGAGAAAAATATATTTCTTGCTCGATTGCTTTTCCTTCTATTGCATGACTTTTAGTATTGAAAACTCCTTGGATGTTTTCATTATTCCATTTCCTGCGGACTAAAACAGTAAAACGGGGCATTCAGTAAAACTTGTAGTTGAGTTTTAAACAGGGTTGTAAAAAAACCGGCTAAAATTGAAAAAAAGACCTGACCAGCGGTTTTTTTCAATTTTAGCCGGTTAAAATCATGATTTTAGCCGGCTAAAATCAAATTTAGCCGGCTAAAATCAATTTTTCCTGGTTGGGGGAGGTGGGAGCGGGTTGAAATTTTGAAAAAATTATATTTAGGGCCCTATGGGGTTTAGAGGGAAACTTAGTATGCATAAATTAGACACCAATGATTCAGTGGTTGTGGGGGTGAGGGTGGAAATTAAAAATTTTTAAAACCATGTTTGTGGGGTATCGTTGAAAAGCTCTTGATGAGTAATCTCCAAATCAACAACTAGTTTCTCAATAGCGCTCATATAAGGAGAGATTTGAATTTTTGAAAGTAAAAAACCACTTTAAAATATACCTCAGCCAATAGGCATGCCGAAATGAATTCATGAGGACCAACTGAGGCTAAAATTACCAATGAAATGAAGTTTGAAATATTAAAAATAATAGTTAAATATCTTTAGAACAATAATCCTTGGCCAAATTAAAAATGAAATAATAAAAGATATCAATTAATACATAATTAACAACTCTCTTTTTATAAAAAAATATTTCAGTTTTTATTCTACACTTACCCCAATAAATTCATAAAAAGCACTATGAAATCTACCTCAGCCTGTGCCCTGTAGGCCTACCCAAAGGGATTTTTTATACTTATTTCTCCATCAATTACACAAATCTGAAGCGTAATCACCTATCGCTGGAATTTTGTCAAGCCATAGAATCTTTACATCGTATGCCAGCCAGTTCTGCATCAATCGAAAGAGTATTTTCTTCATTTGGGTTAATACAAACAAAATTGAGAAACAGACTAGGCAATGAAAAAGCCCAGAAGCTTGTATACATCAACAGGCAGAATAAAGCAAATATGCAAGAGTCTTATGATGAATGGTGAATTTACCATATTTACTTGAATATAACGTGCCCTATTTTTGTCCATTTGTAAATTTCAATGCTGAGGTGCGCGTTAAATTCTAGTACAATTCCGTTTCGTAGGTCGGAGGTAATATTGATCTACATAACAAGGCACTGCTATAATTTTCGACTTCTTCATTTTATCGTTAGCCTACACCATATGAAATTTAATTTCTGAAACATAATGAAAAAATAGTTTTGTCAGCTCTATAGTGCAAATGTGGAATATTGTGCATTGTCGATTTTAAACTCATTTAAGAGTGGTATCAGCTTTTATTCTGAAACATGCATTTAACATTTTGTTTGTCCATTTAGCAATAAAAATAAGCACCTCCGAGGATTCCAATGATGAACACATTAGTGATATATTGATGAGCCATGCCTATAGCTCTACTTGTAGGCCTAAAACTGGCAGTTAACGGTAAATGTTTATGTGTTGGTTCATTATTCTATAAATACTAAGACAAAATTCCAAATAAAATATCCTATTGATGCGCATTACATTCGCTAACAAACTCTTTTTTTATGATTTTAAGTTTCAATTCGAGGGTGCATTATATTGGAGTAAATACGGTAATTAACTATTGCTGGGAATTACACAGTGAAGTGGTACAGTGAGTCCCATGCAAGAGTTGGCCAATGACGTGGGATTCTGCGAAGCGGCGGGCACAGCTCCAACTCCCGAGCGATCGGGTGAAATATCTACGCAAATAAAGCCGCAATTGGTGTAATGATTCAGGTTCTCATATTTACAGTTAAAATTACAATGAAAATAACCACATACCTCATCACAAGAGCTGCTGGAAATGTTCTTCTCTTGCATCCACACAATTCTGGCACCTTTTCAGGAAATTTTCTTTCACACGCATAATTTCAGCTTCCGAGACAGAGTTAATTTCTCTTGTGATATTGTTTTTAAGTTCTTCTAACAGCAGTGACTATTATTTATGGGGAAACTTCAACGAGAAAAATTAACTCTATTTCGGAAGCTGAACTTAACGCGCGTAAAAGAAAATTTCCTAAAATGGTGCCAGTATTGTGTGGATGCAAGAGCAGAACATTTTTAACATCTCTTGTGATGAGGTACGTGGTTATTTTCATTGTAATTTTAACTGTAAATGTGAGAACCTGAATCATTACACCGATCGCGGCTTTATTTGCTGTGCCCGCCGCGACGCAGAAACCCGTGTCATTGGCCAACTCTTGCATGAGACTCACTGTATTAAATTACACTGAATACAATTTTAGGTTTCTGAGCTTGTATCTTTTAAATTTGTGATGTTTGGAAATAAGAACATGAAAGAAACTTCAATTATTTTATTCAATTTGATTTTATCCAGATAAAATGCCTGGCATTTTTCAAGTGGATAAGACTGGTAGCTCTGCATTTGCACTCAGTAGGCCTAAGTAGGCCTACTACAGGTTCTGAGCTTGTAACTTTTAAATTTGTGATGTTTGGAAATAAAAACAAGAAAGGAACTTCAATTATTTTTATTCAATTTGATTTTAGCCGGATAAAATGTCTGGCTTTTTTCAAGTGGATAAAACTGAGGCCTACTACAGGTTCTGAGCTTGTAACTTTTAAATTTGTGATCTTTGGAAATTTAAACATGAAAGGAACTTCAATTGTTTTTATTCAATTTGATTTTAGCCGGATAAAATGCCTGGCATTTTTTAAGTGGATAAGACTGGTAGCTCTGCATTTTCACTCAGTAGGCCTAAGTAGGCCTACTACAGGTCCTGAGCTTGAAACTTTTAAATTTGTGATGTTTGGAAATAAAATCATGTAAGAAACTTCAATTATTTTTATTCAATTTGATTTTATCCGGCCTGGCTTTTTTCAAGTGGATAAAACTGGTAGCTCTTCATTTGCATTCAGTAGGCCTAAGTAGGCCTACTACAGGTTCTGAGCTTGTAATTTTTAAATTTGTGATGTTTGGAAATAAAAACATGAAAGAAACTTGAATTATTTTTATTCAATTTGATTTTATCCGGTCTGGCTTTTTTCAAGTGGATAAAACTTCAAGCTCTGCATTTGCACTCAGTAGTCCTAAGTAGGCCTACTACCATTTCTGAGCTTGTAACTTAAATTTATGATGTTTGGAAATAAAAACATGAAAGAAACTTCCATTATTTTCATTCAATTAGATTTTATCCGGATAAAATTGCCTGGCTTTTTTCAAGTGGATAAAACCGGTTAAAACCGGCCGGTTAAAATCAGGCCGGCTTTTTTCATAACAACCCTGGTTATAAAGTAACAAGTAGTTGTTGTTTCTTGCCACAAAGCTTGAATTCTAAACGTTGAGCTCTCTTACCCAGGTTATCGCCATAATTGCATCAAGTGATTAATTATTTGAAGCTTCGAAAAAGCTGTGTCAAAACAGACTGACTGATAGACATTTTATTTCACTCCTGAAGCTCACATTTTCTTCCAGTTGCAACCGGACTATGAAAAATGTATCAAAAATAAAGTCATAACTCTAGACAAAATAGTTCTGAACATTGCCCCATTTCAGTACTACAATGAAATGTTTCGGCCCACCTTGTGAAAATTTTCTGTCATTTGTTAAACTCCTTTAGATATTTGCATATCACTGGTGTATATTGTCTTATCAGGAAAAAGATGAATAATTAGAATTATGTTTTGGTGACCATATTGCACCATTTACCCGTTAGAAGGTAAGGTAGGTCTTCAACCTAAGAGATCGTATCTCAGTAATCCAGGAGAGATCTGTAGATGAAATGATTAGCCTAAATGTCCCGTTAAGGGCAATGGCCTCCTCAAAGAGGGTAAGCTCGAATACACCTACACGTGGTGAGCTATTCCACGTGAGGGATGTTTGTGCTCTTAGACTTGCCATCCCAAATTCATCATTGGTATAAAAGTGAACTAATCTACCAAACGAGGAGGTGGTATCCGTGGAAATAAATCATCACTTCAGCGCGCCATCGTCCAATCTTACGACTGTCGCAAACTAAAGTGACGGAAGTAGACGAAGGTTTCCCCTTGCCTACTACATTTAGCGCGGTGGGAGTCGGTATTACCCTTGGTTAAGAGCCCCATGATCGCCAATTGCCAGGCCTGGGTGCACGTGATTCTGACACCACCCTAATTATTCCCCTCCCATCACAATGCACTGTCCAAAACTTCCTATTTGTTGCATTTAAAACATAGCCCTACCCAGAAAGGGACCATGGCCAGCCAGCAATGTTCACTCTAACCTTTAAGGTCGTAAACTTTGCTCAACCGATTTATACGTTTAACATTAAAAGGCCAAACTTACACTCATCGAGTTTTTAATTAATATGTTTTTATGAGAAAGAATGAGACTATTTGTGTTATGTAAATGAAGGGTGACGGTCAAGAACGATCAGAGTTCATGTTTGGTATGCAGTGAGTTTAAGTTCCATTTTGTAGAAGAATGCAAGACAGAATGCAAGTTTGATTCCGTTCGGCTAAGAAAGACGACAATCTCCAAATTAATTATTATTTTACTCCCAACATTTTAACGTTAGATTAGCGTCTTGAAAGACAAAAGCTAAAATTCTGAAGAATTACCAAAATGTGACCGTTACCGTTCTTAGCAGTCACCCTTCAAATCGTATTTTCTAAATTGTTGATAAATTTTTCTAATCTATTCTGAATTCACCTGTTGTAAAATAAAATGAACTTGATACCAGCAACTCTACAATACTTTATTCTTTCCCTAGGCCTTTCGGGGTACTTCCGCCATTTTCAGGGCATCTTCTTTTGCTAGTTTGAAGAAGCCACAAGAAGAAAAGGTTTCAGTAATAATGTTTTTGTAAAACTCCTAAACATTTTAATTTTTATAACTGTGACAAGTTATAAGGTAACGTAGTTTTAGCTTTTAATCATTGAGGCATCCAAACCAGCCAAAGAAGATGCCCTGAAGATGGCGGAAATACCCGGAAAGGCCTAGGCAAAGAATAAAATATTGAGTTAATGGTATCAAGTTCATTTTATTTATTTTATTGATCGAGCTCAACGGTCCATAATTTATATTTAATATAACCTGTTGTAACTTATTGTAATTTATATAAACATGAGATTTATCACGAAAAAGTATCCCGATAATTTATATTGTTTAAAAAACAACATTCTTTTTTGTACCTTCAGTCATTCAGTATAGGCGAGGCCTGCGAAGCGTATCTTACCAAGAACTAGGTGTAAACAATAAAAATTAAGAGTAGCCTACAATCACGATTCTAAGTTTAGATCATAGAAGTTTATAAATCAGGCTGCATCAGCTTAACACATCGTAGATGCTTTCAAAATTAACCTGTTAATTGGCTGACACAATGTTTGAGGTTAGTTTGCAACAGGTGTACTTCAGATATGTAAAGGCATTTCCGACCAGTGGCCCGTAAACTCCGATAATAACCCGCATTTACACGCTGAATGGCATTATGTACATGTGCGCACATATCTTGAAATGTTTTTAAATATGAACAGATACGGTTTTCAATAAGCACATAAATAAAGTTGTGAACCTATCCCGAAAATTATAGAGAACATCTTTTACTGTGAATTTCAGTGAGGAAAGCACTTGAATAAATTATTATTATACCATACAATTCCATACAATCCAATATCCTTAACAAAGCTTGGCAGAAGAATTAATTGTTAGGCCTATCTATGATAAATCTGTAAATTCTCTAAATCCTCCTGTTGAGCCAACTGTTTCCTGAATTAAGACGCGGGACATACGCATTACTTTTCTTACTTAAGCAGTGATCTTGCGTATTCAACTTTCACATTTCGACATAGTGGCCGCACATAACGGTTATATAATCAACTGCTTCTTCTTTTACCTAGAATGGTGCATTTCCTGTAATATCAGAACAATTCAATGACGAATTAACAATTATTCCAATATTTAATATACTCTAGACAACAAAATACTCTAATATAACTTTCCTTTGTTTATTTTCAAATATATTCATACTAGGTCTTACTGCAGTCGAATTCATTCCAACGTACACGTACCTCGTATCTTAAGTACTAACAGAATAGGCATGTACTATTTAAATAATAACATTGTTCGTGGAATCTCTTCTAAGTTACGTGAGAAAAATATTTTGTTTAACTCTGTAAATACATAATTTGTTACCCTTTAAAAATAACTTTAACAACTTCAATAATTACATGCCTCTCAAAGCCTATTTGGGACACTCTGTGTTGTACTGCGCACATAGGCCTACTCATGTTCGATTTTTGTGGGGAGAAAGAAGACTGGATTCATTATAACAACGAGCGATAAAGCTTGGAAGAGAAATAAAATAAAATACGATACATAACAGACATTTCATCTATTCTTCAGTAGTAGTTCCCAATGCGAGGCTCACGCAGATACCCCTCATCACTAATTAGGCTCTATGACGGATGAATAAAAGATATTTCGTTGCCATTACTTTGGCGTGCTACATAACAATGATACGTCAACTTTGAGAAACTGGGTTTGTTATAGAAATTTTAAACATACTTCCTACTATTCTGTCTAGAAATTGCCATCTTAATTCGATGCTTTACCAGTTAGAGCCTGCTGAGAAAAAGAAAACTATACCACAACTCTTTATTTATCAATTTACGTATGCAGTTTTACAAACTTTTTACCTATTCAACTGGTGTGTGAGGGTAAATTATAGGGCTGCTGTCTTCCGTGCAGGCCAGACGGCAGACAAAATAAGCTTGGGTAATAAACATCGTTAAAAGGCTCTTCACTATGCACAAAGCTATATCGCATATGAGCACCCTCGCCTGAAAACTTCATCTCTACACAGATTATTATGTAGTCTACGGTGTACTTGTTATTAATTTTTAGTCAAAGGATTGTTGGTCCCTAATCTAAACTTTAATTATTTTTTTTACTTCGTGGCTTGTTCACAAATTGTCTTGTTGTAAAACGTGGTAACACCGTAATAATAAGAATACCAACCGAATATAATTAAAGTGTAACCAAAATAAATGTGCAATTTGTAATATTATTTGACTATATTTATATATTTTTTAAATATATCCTAAGGTTGTATAGATTGCCTAATGTTAAAGGAAAATATTTTCCTTGGCAGACAGCTGCTTATATTGTAGAAGACTAAAATGATCCAGCATAAGGCAATAAAAACCAATTTTTTTTAAACAACAGCAGTAAGGCATATGAATTGTAGGCCCTATCTGTCTCGTGCATCTCCAATATTTTATTTAATTAGTTTATTATGCTTTTGCTAGGCCCAGTTATTTACATTTTCCATTTACTTATTCCAACTTTTGATCAACCATAGCCTACTTGTATTTTTATTTTAATCCAATTAATATTTTTTGTATCATCGTTTAGTCCCCTTTATTACATTTACAGCGGAACGTGAACACAGTAATTGGGTAGATGATGTTCACTTACTTCTTCATTCAACAGGCATAAATAAAAATAAATAAAAACTTAATCAAATACCATAGCAAATTAGTATTCTAATAAATATGAACTAAGTGATTACTGTACAATGACAGGATGAGACTCAAGTGTACAGAATGATTACGTATAGGCCTATTCAATAAAACACTTTTTCAGACAACTTGAATTAAAGTAGAACTAACACAAGACACAGTCAGCAAGCGCGGTGGTCTAGAGGTAGCGTGCCCGCCTCTAGATCCGAAGGGCGGGAGGGACTTTAAGCTGGGGGTCCCGTGTCGTAGATTTACGGCACGTAAAAGAACTCCAAGCCTAAATTAGAGCCTCTGGAGAAAATCTCTCGGCCCTTTCACATCCAAGAAATACTTAGTTTCCAGAGGGGGAGTGCGAGGCGATGGGCTTACCACCTGTCCCTCTACCCTCTCTCGGAAAATAAGCATATCAAAATTAGTATAGGTAATGAAACCTCCATTGGAGGCCCCTTCGCCCCACCTGGGGATCATAGGGTACCAGATACCAGAACACAAGACACACGAAGTAAAAGTTGCAAGTTATCGCACTGTTGCTATAAAATCTCTATGGCACTCCATTGTCAACAACTATGATTTCAGTCACTGGAAAAATACTCTTTTAGCTAAAAAGAATCGCAAATGGTTATTAAGTAGACTCGGTTTGATAAAAACTATTGAAGATGTTAAATTTCACGCTGCTTTTTAAATGTTAAATTTCTCAGGGTGGTCACAAAAATTGTATTATTTGGTGGCAGAAGTGAGTTCTCCACTTCATTCCTTATGTTGGCAACCGTGTACCAGAAAATGAATAACATTTCGGCACAACTGCATTCAAAATGCCTGGAGAGCTGGAAAATCCCAAAATGGCTTCACGGCATTATAAAATTATTATTTCACAAATATTAACGGTTGTCTAAAAACATCACATGATACACATGGTAAAATTATTATATTTTCACTCGAGCTTACGATCTCGTTTCACAAACGAACATACTTGCAAAATAAATTCTCGTTTTTGAAACTTGTTTCATAAATGACGATTTTAGACAACTTGAATAAAAAAAAAACTTCTAACTCACGAAACACAACGTAAGAGTAGCACATTGTCGCACTAGTGCTAAACATCCATCGTAACCAACTCTGGTTGCAATCACATGGAAAATACCCATTTAGTTAAGAATATCATTATTAAATATACTCAGCCTGATAAAAGTTTAAAATGTTAAAATTCATTATGCCTTTTTCAACAATAACCAAGAAACGAGCACATTTCGCTTATGAAAATTTGGCATTATCATTATACGTATGGTGTTAAAACACTTAAAATAGGGAAATTCATTTCACATATACATTTAATGTTTGACAACATAGACCTGTGTGTAACTTATGTCATTTTAACTTTAATTTTAATCTGTACATATTTTTTTATGATTTACACACAAATCTTACTTAGCTCTTATACATAAGACACTCCAACCTATATAATTGGAAATATATAAATATAATTTTAATATCAGTGTCACAGTAGCCTATGTTGTGTGTTACTATTAGAGGGTATAAGGCGGCAAAATACTGTTCAAAACGTTCAAAATACTGTTCAAACTTTTTCAAATGTTTAATTGCTCGCGTTGACCGCAAAAATATTCTTACTTGGTGGTCGTTGACTCCATTCCTTATGTTGGCAGCCCAATGTGGCTACGCGTTACGTATCTCAGTTAGAATAAGTCTAAAATTTTTTACTGTTTCAAGAATATTAAAGGAAGTCTAAAAAATAGAGTATGATATACAACGCTAAAATGATTTCATTTAGCTACACTCGAGCTTAAGGGCTCGTTCTGTAAATATACCTACCCAAAAAATAAATCTCTCTTTTACCACTTGTGTCATAAATAATTATTTCCTCCACTGGAGAGCTGGTTGCTTAAAAACAAAATTTCTAAACGAAGATAATGTATAGACCTAGAGCACTTAGAATAACTGCTTATGCAATGAAATGATATAGGATATTATGAGTTAATGGAATTCAATTACGGCAAAATAATGTTTAACACAATATGCAGAAACATTTAGCTTTAAAATAAGTCCCAGACATCCTTTAAAGTATATAAGTAAACAGCTTTAAAGTCTATTGTTTATATAACAATAAATAAATTGTTATATAACAGTAAATACAAGCAAAAAACATGCTAACAATTGACTTAGAGGTACTGTACTCTGCAACTGCGATATATTGGAAGCATGTCTTTACTCTGGAAAATAACGGAAATCGGTTAGTGAAGCAAATAGATCTGATATTAACGCTTGTGGCACAATCCTGTTTGCTAAGTCAGCACGGTGGAAACTGCGCTACTAGTTTATGCAAGCAGCGTATACATTCGTGATAAACTAAATCCAATATCTTCATAGCAATGACCATATTGGCAAATACCCATCACATCTGAATGCTAACAGGTCTATATATCACTGCCATGGGAAACAGAGACTAGTGTATTATTAGCATTGCAATTAAAGACAACCACATACACATACCCGTTCTACAGACTGTTAAATTTGTATAGCTTAGAGTGCGGCAGTGTTGAAAATAAATGGATAGGCCTAGTAAACAGCGGCAACATAATCTATATTATGCTTCAGTACTTGGTTCAATTTTTTTTTTTCAAAATCTGACACTTTTCGATTTTATAAAATAAATTATGTATCAAGTATTGCGCTTAGTAAATTAGCCACTGAAACGCGAACAATCCAATAACAAGTGAATCTGTAACATATTTATTTTTTAAATAAACTTAAGCTTCCATAGTAATGCGAATAAAGATAATATCATAATTTAAATTATCATATTTCCATCTTACTTATAAACTTACTATTTATAACACTTCAAAATAACAGCTTAAGTTGCTACTAATTCGATAAAATGATTACGCAGATATAATACTTTCAGTCCATTTTTATTAATGTTCTTTTAAAACTAGACTTTAAATATAAATATGCCTAACTTTTATGCCCAACAAATTAACATTTAATTAAATTTCTGTTTATGTAAATAAATGAAATAGACGTTTTATAAACGTATCCATATTTTCTGAAGAGGTAAAAAATTACATCTGAAGTTCATTTACACCGTAAAACATGTTGTACCAGTGCTATGAATAAGGAACTGTCATCGTTTCCTCGTCTGACAATTAAGAACAGCCTTCTCAACCATTAATAACACCATATGCTTAATGCATTTCATAAGTCACTTTTTAAGATGATAACTTCTGATTTCATTATAATTTTAAGAGTTGGCAGATCTAGAAGTTGTGAAAACCTAGTTCCTACTTTAAGGCCGTCTGAAGGACGGAATCTCATTAAGAACAAGTCTAGTGTTGTATTTTGTTGGCACAGGTTTCCAAGTTTAACCACCAGAAATCTCCAGCCGAGTTTTAGTTCTGCCAAGTTGATCTTTCCAAGTACGATAAGAATCTTGAATCCAACTGACCTCTCTTCAACAAACACTGTCGAGTTTTCATCCTTGTTTGTCATGATGTTTAATCGTAATGAAGATTTATACTTTTTAATACTATATACCTCTATACTGTGTAGAAGAACAGCAACTTCATATTTCACAAAGTATAACGGGTTTAGATACCTATTAATTACGGATAACTTAGGCTGAATAAGAAAGATAGAGTTAATAGTATTGCATTGCATAAATTCCGAATGACAATGGATGCTTCGATGGGATTAGTAACTCAAAAGATCCCTTGAAAACTGTGGTGTCACATTTTCTATACTCATACTCAACAAAAAATTTTCAAGGAGAGTTTAGCATAATAGGAACTCACAGACATACTATGTATCATTTATTCGGTCAGTTGTTCTGTAAATATCATGTGATAATAGAATATTGTTTGCTTGTAGTCTATTCAAAGAATTGGATAGAAGTTGACAAGGCTATTAATTCTTATCTATATGTAAGGACCACTCTGATTGCGCTCTTTTTTAATTGGCACCCTGATCAAAATACAAAACATGTGTCCCTAATTTTTTTATCACAAATAGAAGCTTTGTTACATTACATGTATTATTTTTCATAACCAACAAATTTACATTACCTAACATTTTAGTTGGGGTTATAACAATGTAAAAACATAATTTGTAAATACGAGTACAGAAAGAATTATGCTTTATGTAATTAATAACAACTTTGAGGTTCCTCCTTGCTTTAGTCTGAGTCAAAATCTCTGAAAGATTGTTTGGAATTACATATTCTGATGTCAAATTAGCACGCAATCACTGATTTTACTATTAATGAGAATCGATCATATTCTTCTGCCTAGTTGTAAAGAAGAGACTCATTTATTAGAATCCTAACAATATTAATAATTCTGAAATCCTGCCTCCTCTTGCGCCCCCGGAAAGCTGGCACCCTGGGCAATTGCCAGCTGGCCCAAATATAAAAACGGAGCCTGGTGCGAATATAAGCGTCCACATATGAAAATACATTAATAATTTTTGTTAACTCTAAGTGAATAAAATGAATTACTTAAAAAAAAAAAAAAAAACCATCGAACGCAGGAATGTACTCATGTACAGTAAACTTATACTTAACTGGGTTTTTGTTTGCAAGCTTTTATACGGTTTAGGGTTCAAAATAAATACGATGCTATCCCTCAATTCTAGTGGCTCGGATCTGAAACCATAGTAAACTGATACATCAAGTGACGTCAGGAATGTGCTATGTTCGTTAGGCAAAACCCGAACTGCAATGGCTATTCCACGTTTTAAACGTGCAGTTATTTATTCTCTAAACACAAAATACATGAATAGTCTACCATATCGGTATAGTATCATCCCTGGTTTCCCATCTGTGCCTATCTAGGCTTAAGTTCATTCGTTCCTATAGGGTGAACGTACAGTAAGAACGAACAACATAATTCGAGAATTTTTAATAAATGCCGGTCTCCTTAGGCGTGGTAGCTAAGGCATGTTGCTTTGGAGCCACGGTGAAAGAGACTGTGGGTACGAGTCCCGCCTCGGGCATGGGTGTTTGTGTGTGGTAGGGAAAATAAGTAAAACAAACGGTAAACGAGACAACAACAAAAAAATCAGAAAGAATGGCCTATAGCCGGCTAAATTACGAAATGAAAAAAATTATTTCGTAGGTAAATTCGAGGATCCAGAGTAAGCAAACACAACCCAATTAAAGTTCACAGATCCTCACAGTTTCTTCAGGAGCTACCCGTGAAGCCATATTCTGAGATTTTAGGTTCCTTACAGATCTTCTAAGTGAATTTGTTGCATTATATTCTGTAGAGGAAAATTTCCCTGTACAAAAAAAATCGAACCCAGCTTGAAGCGTTGGCACCGAGAAACTTGTCTAACAGAAAGCACTGTGATACCACTTTACAGGGTAGTCTGGGTAGTCTACCCGGTAAACGAGAAACAAATTAGGGCACTGTGGATAAGGGAGTGGAATGGGGTGAGGATAATTGGCGGTATTGGACGGCGCGACTTTCCGCTTACTGTTTGCTCTAAATATACTGCCCGCATAAACAACCCAGACCCTAAAATAATTATCTTGGCAGTTGGCGAACGTTGCTCTAGCCCCCTGCGTCCTCGCTAGCACATCTAAATTGTACCCAACTCTGATGCTCATGATTTTTTTAATTTACTCAAGACTTGCTACATTGTAGATGTCAGGGAAAAATGTCTTCTGTCGTACAATATCTTTGGTAGAATTACTTTTCTATGAACTGTGCACATGGAAACGAGCATAATAAATTAATGATTTCGAAATAAACTTTTCAATTGGCTAAAATTTGGTATTTTTTGTTTCTTGATGAGTAGAGTAGATTATTTTATTAACCTCAAGAAAAATCCGCCATTTCACTAGAATAAAATAATGTGGTCGAAGAGCTCCAAAGTGAACTAAATTTAACAATAACCAGCGTCCATGTCACATACAAACAATAGGCCTATCTTTGGTAAGCCTACATGTATTGTTAAAAAGAACTAAACCAGATATACAAATATTAATCTATACGCGCTAATCTGCTTATCGTATTTTCTCAGGTGCGAGGTGCATCTCCTTCCACTTTTCGTATTAGGAATTAAGCACTGCTTACATACTGAGTTCCTTGGGTCCTGTAATGTATAAGGTACACGGGGCTGCAAATAAAAGTTGTTTATGGAAACGGAATCCCAGGAAGCTAACCAACAGCTAACCACGGTACACTGAAAAAGCAAAAGAAATGCAAAAGGAAGGGAGGTTCGTGCTGTTGGTGAACACAGCGAGGGAGGACCTATTTGCATATAAATTGCTGAACACGTGAGTGATCAAAAGATTAAATGTAGACATAATGGTTGAATGAATTGATTGAGTTTACTTTTGTATCTCATCACCACGTTCTCATCAAGACTATCTTAACTTCTCATACGATGAAAAATGTGGCCTGTTCTGAGTATAACAAAATAAGATTTAAAAATTTAAATTTACCAAATATTCCCAATATGCGTACGGATTCTGAATGAAAGGTCCTCAGATTACTAAGGCTAGCGTACATTCCTACGGAGTTTATGGTCCAAGATTCAAATCATGATGCGAAACTCCAACTATTGTGCAGAGCGAGACAGAACCAGTGTTCAGTGATCTGAGATTGCAAACATTTTTTTAAATCTGTCCATTCGCTTAAGGATGAGGCCAGTATGATTTTTCTAAATAGATGGCATCATACTGCAAAAATAATATTGAAGAAACTTTAAATTTCCACTCAATTTTAATACGAAACTTTTGGAACACACTAGTTTTAAATTGAGATTCATGTTACATTCCATGTGTTTATTTTAACATAAATACGTGTTTTGAGGACTCTTGAATCCAAAAATAATTAAATTTATCTATGTGTTCGGATCAAGAGGTAACTGATTATTACTTTTCTTATGCCCGTACCGTAGGTAGGACTGTAAGTAGAGGGAGTATTGTGTTCTACCCCGACATCCGAAGTTAGGTTTTTAACATAAATACGTGTTTTGAGGTCCCTTGAATCCAAATATACTACTTTCAGAAACATGCCTGTGAAAATCTAGCTCCAAAAATAAAAATAAAATGAGAAAAAAATTTGGTATCTGGGTTAGGTACCTTTTTGGTCATGTGACACAAACATTGGCAGCGACAGTCACTTTACATGAAGAAAATATCATTTTTCGTGATTTTCTCGAAAACGGTTCTAACGATTTTGTTTAAATTTGATACTCAAGGTGTTTATACTAAAAGCTCAAACTTTTATTTCAAACATTTGTTCGCAAAAATTCTCTAAGGGTAGTTGTACGCTACCCTCTGTTTGTAAAAACTCAGTCTTGCTTGGTGATCAATAAAGCTTTGAAACAACCGAATACGCGATCTTTGTAGTACTGCCCCTTACTCTACATAAATTTATTAGTGTGAAGTGAGATAGGTGTATTGTCCATGCTTAGGGTAAAGAAAGTTATGCGAGTCCATTAATCAGTAACTATTTTGGATGGGTATCCTTCGGGGATGCGATGCGATGTGGTAACGACATTATCTTAATTTGTCATATATAATATATATAAAGGGCAAACATTTTATTTGTATAGAAGAAGGTATGTATTTCACATCTGATTTTTTTCTGCAAATTGATTGATGCGCTAACAGCAGGAAATAATAAGAATGCCGGAGTAACAATAATCAGTGATAGAGCAAGTTATGGTTTTATTTTGTCCCCTTAATCCTTACACAATTTTGAAAGAGACCAAAAGAAATTCATACGGATGAGTCATAACTGTAATAAACAAAAACATTTTGAAGTAACTTAAATGTCGCTATAATGGAACTTGACAGCTGCAGGTTCCGGAAATACAAACCCATTAGAGTGACTATTTAGCTCACATGTCTTTCATCCGATTTGGACCAGTAAACATGTAAGAATGAGTCTGAAATCAGCCAAGTGCATACTTGATTTACTCAGTCTTTATCGAAATTTGCCTTATCACCTCCTACAAAAGTGTTAAAGACTCATTTTTTCTATTTATATTCTAATCAGGCCGGAGATTCTCTAAACATTGACTTATAAATACGCCACTATTGTCGCGGCACATTAAGATTTATTCTGTAAATAAATTAAATTACGCTTAAATCTGTTCTGGAATCAGCATTACAATATTTTACGGGAACTATTTCCATAGTTCAGCAACGCTTGCATTTAAAGTTAGATGTATGATAGAAAGCCTAGATTTAGAGAATTAAGGAAATCTAAGTGTTATTTTTTATTATTATTATTATTATCTTTTTGTTTTTTGTCTTAATAATGTCTATGTGTCTAGGAAATTTTTACTGCTGGGGGGTGGGGGGTTACGTCTGTGGTTACTAATAGTTATGTAAATAATAGAATATAGTTTTTTCAATTGGGTTTTTATGGGGTAATAATTTAAGTGTATGCAGTGAGCACGTATGGTCGACACCGACCCGTGCGCCGGTTAATGTAAATAATGTGGTTTATATGTAAGAATTTGTGAGAAATAAATACACTACTACTACTAATTGTAATCACCCGCTGTAGACACTATAAAGCCGTGGAAGACAGCTTCGTCCAGTGATGACGTTTGTGAAGGAAGTGCACGGAGAGTTAGGCAAGTGTGATGTCAGGCAAGTGTGATGTCTGGCAAGAGCACTTCCCTGCCACAAAACTAATGCCCTCTCTTCTCCTCTATTCAGTGGTGCTTACATTTCATAAATTCCTCGCAGAAGTCTTACCACATGAAGGAAGAGCAGGCTGTAATGACGTTACAGAGCAACCTTCTGTCCTCCCCTGCTATAAAGATATAGTCTAACCTCAACAGCATGAATGAAATGCAGCTATTCCCATGAGTGCGTAATGTCTTTCAAGTAACAGTAGGCCTACTTATCAACATGCACAGCCAGGAACCATATCAATGATACAATTATGTGTTATATAAAATATCTTCACTGTTTCAGAAAAGAGCAATTAAATTAATGGATTTTAATAACTACTGGGTTTCCAGCCGGTCTACAATCTGTACGATCGTGTTTTATCATAAGTAATCCCACGAGAGTTGACGAGTTTATCGATAGATTCGCGACTGCGCAGCAGGAGCGAATTTATCTGATGCAACTCGTCAACTCGAGTTGGAATTATTAAGACTATTCCATGAATAAAAATCCAACAGATTATACAAATAATAATAACTTTCGTGCTTTGTTCTACAAAAACAAAACTAACAGCTGCGAGATCACGGCATACTATGAATCAACCATCCATGAATCGATTCGAACTGTTTTGGTGTAATCAGTGCTACCACCAGTGGATATAAGACATAGTTAACTGCATTCAATTAAGCTAACAGCAGAACAGATTAAAAGCACACTAACTGGCTTGCACCGAATCGAAATTGAGGACCGTTTTTACAAAACTCGCTTTATGCAAAAAACCAAGCTAGTTTTGAAAAGACCACTACATATGCATGAAGCGAGTTTTGCAAAAACAAGCTGTATTCTCTGTGCTATAATTTCGGAATAAAGCAAATTTTGCTAAAGCCGGCTGCATAGGCTTTTAGAGGATGCTAAACAGTATGTATTAACACAAAAAACTACTGAAAAAAAATGCATAAAGCGAGTTTTGGAAAAACGGTCCTCAATTGTGTTCTTAATCAATGTACAATTCTATTATTTCAATTTCCAAACAAATTATGTTGTATAAAATAATCTGTTTTCGTGCCGCTTAGTGGCACCATCTGACTATTAATCACTGCACTAATACTTGCGTCTCCAGTAATGACCAGACCATTTTACCCGATAAAATGCCATCCTCGCGATTCCTATAAGAATATTGTAAGATAAACGGCCGTGATTGGTCTATATCCGAGGAATTGCTAAACGTTATTGGTCAATATCAAACACACGGCGTATGAGTTGAATAGTCTAGAGAAAACAGTCACGATGATTATGTCTTGAATGCATTTTAATAGCAGCCTACTAATCTGAATCTAAAATTATAATCAAATAATTCAATTTCAGTATGTTTTATCAATTCTTTAGTACATTAATCACTATATAGTCATCACAACTGCAACCCGCGACTAGGAATCCCCCTTCACTCGTGAATTCATCTGCGATTTCCAAGTCACACGTGGCTTATCTATGATAATAAAATAAGCTCACATCAACAAACTGAAGAAAAATTGGCTTTCAATTGAAATTTCGAGTTATCTAAAATTCATGTTTAACGTATTAATAGTGTTCACTGTAGGTATTACGCTCGTAATAATTATGAATCTAAATATTTCGGGTGATGAATGTTTGCAAGCAAAAATGTTTATTGGTGACTAGGCACCTAACTGACAAGAAGCAGACTGGAATTAAGTAACGGAGTAGAAAATGGGTTTTACGTAAGACTTAGCTCCCTAGGAACTAGAATCTAGATAGACTTCAGAGCTATTACGGTCCCATAATATCCCGTCTAACGAGGCTTCTTTAGGGACGCAAACGTGGAGGCAGGCCATGCTAATGAATGCTAGTGGGTGGCTTGTAAACAAGCATGTCTGAACAAAACATATTTAGCTTGCCCCTCTGACACACTTTGACAACTACTTATGTATGTGTAATAAAATATATTATGTAAATTAATAAAGTTATTTTCCTATGAAACTATTTAGACCTAGAGTACCACATTAGGCCTACATTTCCATTTCGTTAAGGAATTAATGTAGGCCTATAACAGAATTCTTATTATTTTTACTTTTATAAACATTATATAGGTAGTTAAGAATTATAAATATACAAAGGAGTACTTTTGGCAATTTCTCCTGAAATGACGAAATATACTTTGATGAGAATTTTCCTGCATCAAAATCTACTTCAAGTTTGAAACCGCGTCCCTTAGGTTTAAAGGGCAATCTGCAGCACTAAAGCTCTATCAAAACCGCTGTTTCCTCTGTAAAAAAAAAAAAAAATTACGCATCCAACTTTGCATTACGTAAAGTGAAGTAATCCTTATTCAGGCCGAAGAGGCATTTATGGTTCCAATAGGTTGAATTTTGCCCATGGATGTGGTTTCCAGACTTTTGCACCGGCCGCCTTTACCCCATGGATAACTCCTGTTACTTACTGCTGATAGAGGCTGAATATACCAAGAATTTAGTGTCATCTGCAGGATCAATTCAAATTAAAAAATCCTAAAGACCTGAGCGGAATTATTCGCGCGACCTTCCAGTTTAAAGGGCAGTCCACGTCCACTATGTGACTTAAAATGTGAGGTCGTACACACTTCAATAAGAACAGTTTCAATGTTGATAAAATGGAGTCGTATGGACAGTTAGAAATAAAATGCGGAAACCACACCTCGTCAATTCAATAAATATAGCAAATGTTAATATCAGATATATTTAGGTAACTTGTGGTCATCCTCAGTGATAGTAAAATTTAAAATATAACTACAGTGCGGTCAATCAATGTAATTGTAGTGATGCGGTCTCGTATTTCTGAAATTTGAAATAAATTTCTGAGGCATATTATTCAAGGTAATGTGAAAATAAATTATACAATTTTGGTGAACTTTGGTAATTAACTCCCAGTTTTTCAAATATCCCATAAGTTACAGAGGAATATTTGTAATAGGAATGAGTACGTCCTTTGGGTGTAGTTTTGGCATCAGCGTACAAAATTATGGTTCGTTTCCGACTCAGAAATATACAGAGTATAATTACATTTCTTCAACGAGGTACGACTGAAAACATATAAGTAAAACAATATACAGTATTTTTCAAATGAGAAGCAGATTCCTTCACCGCCAATCACGTGTACGAGCTTTCCAAGTGTCGCTAGCAGTACGAGTCTTCCCTACGTCTCGCCGTCTCTGATTGGACCGCGTATCTAAGCAAGGAGATGGATAACTGTTTGTCATCTGCAAAACACTGTAGTCTCTAAATTCATAGTGAAGAGAAAGCATTTTCTCACGATTGTCCAGTTGGGAAGTATCTCTTCCTATTTAATAATAGCAAACTTTTATTTTATAACAGTTACCGAAATAAGTGACGTAGCTTTTGGGAACTAGAATAACTAATTTAAACATTCAGGTACCACTACAAACGACATGTAGGATACTGGTGACACTTAAATCCCAGATTATTAGGGCTTAGGCTATTATTGAATTATAAAAAGAATCCCAGCTGCAGATATTGCATGCGACATCTTGCAGGAAACGGTTATCGCGGAAACTTTACACTCACTGCCTTGTTAATATAGGAGATTTGTCAAACATGTTGTATACTGGTCGTAAACTTACATTTACAGTGTAATTTATGTTGCAACATAAATCAAAGAAATAAGTCTCCAAATTCTCAGTACAAGTAATTGTATCTTTTACTAGCGTATTAACGTCAGGATCTGACGATAACGTTTTATTGTCCCATATTATACTATAACAGGGGTGAGAAAGTTATCGCATTTTTTTAGAGCTACAGTCTGGGGCTTATTTTGAAACGGACCTCGCTTATATCTGTAAGTAACAAAAGGAAAATAGAATCACACAAGAAAAGGTACAAAGGATAAATATGCAGAATATTGCATATTCTTAACTGTTAATGATAACTAGGGAGCGGATGTTTATATATTTTTTTCTGCTTATAGACAGAAGACTAAAACTAAATCTTGTATTGCGAATGAGAACCCGGAAGTTCATACATGATATTAAAATTCCTCAAAAGCACATATTTCTGTAATATTTTTACGTTAATACATATTTTTAATAATTTAACTACAAATATTAGGAGAGGTAAAACTACGAAAGAGAAAAAAGAAACTACAAATATATAAAATGTTCCTTATTATTTTTTATATTCAGTCAAAAACTGTTTTTAAAGACATATATTAATGAAAACACAATATCAATGTGGAATGATAATTCTTTCACACTGGCCGTGTGTAGGCTAAGATGGAAAGGTGAAGTCAGAATGAAAAATTAATACAATTACAATTACTGTTGTACCGGCACGTTGCCATGGTAGCTCAGTTGGTTAGAGCATCGGCACGGTGTGCCGAAGATCCTGGTTCAAATCCCGGCTATGGCATTGAATTTTTCATTATGACTTCGCCATTCCGTCTTAGCCTACACACGGCCAGTGTGAAAGAATTATCATTCCACTGTGACCTACTGGTGGTTAATTATAAAGCCCAGGTCTTAAAGCACTTACAGGTTGTAAGTCGCCACTGGGTTCGTATCTCATATTGAGAACGCCTGGTAGTATACTGGATTGTGAGTCAGTTGGAGAATTTAATGTTGTACCGGCAAGTTGCCATGGTAGCTCAGTTGGTTAGAGCATCGGCACGGTGAGCCGAAGATCCTGGTTCAAATCCCGGCTATGGCATTGATTTTTTTATTCTGACTTCACCTTTCCACAATATCAATGTGTTTCTTAATGTTTATTGGTGTTGAATTCCTTTTGTTCAAACTACTGCATCACTGCATATGTGAACTTCATGCCTTCTAGTCTGTTGGGGGAGGGGAACAAAGACTTGTGCAATTCCCTGTGATGGTATGCTGTCATTACGTCAGCGAGTCGAATTTCCTTCAGTCTGTCGTGTTGCTTTGATAGCTGAGACTGTTTAGACCGTATAAAGTTAGTTCAACTGTGCTGATAAAATGCCAAAAGTGAAGTGCAGTGTTCGATCTCGTTTAATTAGTGGGATTTTTACAAGTAACGGGAAAATTCTACTCTGCCAAAAATGTGGGAAATCTGTAAATGTGGATCAGCGATCTCAAGCACCTAGCTGGTAGTAAACAGATTTTAGCCGCTTCATGTCCAGCCTCTAGAGTTATTTTAGGTGAAGCAGTCTCTTCTTCACCACACCCAGTTTTGAAAAGTTCTTAATATTAGCAGATTTGTACAAAACATTTCTTACGTGTCATATTTTTTTATATAAAGTAAAAAATCTAGAGCTCAATAAGTTCCTTACAGATTACACAAAATTTGAAATACCAGAGGAATCAACAACAAGGAAACTTTATGTCCCTGCGTGTTATAAAGAAACTGTTATCGTTCCTTCTTCCTGTTTTGTGCATTACAACAGACATCAGTTCGTTATGAAAAACTTGAAAAAAAACTTCATTGTCCACTGCAACAGCGATATACTTCCATCAGCATTGTCTCATCATGACTGGTGAGTAATAATTAAATGTTATATGCACAAAATTAATTTATTACATAATACTGAAACATATGTTTATATACTTAAAATGTTTATACATATTTTTACATTTTAGTACATAAGAAAATTAATATTTTCCAGATTTTTAGCTGATAAAAATCAGCTCCCTAATTGAGAAGAATTTTTTCCTTCATTATACTCAGTGACAGAGTTTTTTCTATCGTACCCATTTTATCTGGCATTGCTTTTACTCACTCATGACTTGCTAAATAGTCTAAAAATACTATTAAATGTCCACAACATGGTGTAGTTTATGACAGTGATTTAAGTAGAGAAACACCTCTAACAACGGATTTTTATGTTCTATAACATCAGTATAAAATTTCATGAAAGAGAATAACATGGTTCAGTTCAGAGATACGTTACATGGCAATTTTGATAGAGATAACAGAAATTAATTGTACGTTTTATTTCATACTGTTATGTATGTTATAAAATACTGAATCTGATAAATAATGGCTTGCTCCCGTGGCCCAGTGCTAGAGAGTTCGGTTCCCACTGCAACGACCCGGTTTCAATCTCTGTTGATCCGGGATGGGATTTGTGGTGGAGAAAACATGTACTTGCAAATAGGTTTTTCTGGGCGTCCCATTATCCCCTACATGTCATTTCATCAATTCTCACACTTTATGCTATTCAAATTTCAAACAAATTCATATTGTATTTCTGTCGGAAGGGATTGTCATGTAAGTCTGGAATGTAACGGATCACCTACCCCTCATAAACTGTACTAATACTGTTGTCGATGACGACGACGACGGGATGATATTGATGATGCTGATGATGACGACCTGTGCCATACCTGTGACTGCATACAGTGTCGATTTCGCTTCGACGGACTATAATTATTTTTGGGTCATTTTATGATGCATTAAAGAGTTGTCGATTCAAATCAGAAAATAAGTTAAGGGGCGGTTCATGAAGGGCTTTCTGCTCAGTGAAGTGCCTTGAAAAGCACTGAAAATACGCTGAAAAATAGTAAAAAAAAGTACTCTGTTGATGTGAATAATAGTCGTGTTGTTTTTCGTTTGCAAAATATTCAGTGCCCTTTAACTACAAGTGTTTTGCAGATGACAAGCCGTTTCTTCCTTCTCCTGCTTAGATACTCGGTCCAATCAGAGACGGCGAGACGGAGGAAAGACCCTTACTGCTAGCGGTATCTCATTAGCTCGTACACGTGATTGGCGGTGAAGGAATTGGCCTCTCATTTGAAAAATACTGTAGCAGAATAGTTCTTGTAACTACTCATCCTTCCGATGTTTACTATTTCAATAGAATGACTAAGCAGTATTTAGTCACTACTTTATTATTAGCTGACGTTTTGTCATCCCCCCCCCTTCTACATGAAATTTGCAAGGGGTCCAATTGATCAATTTAAACTCACTTGCTAGAACATTTATGCTGCCAGGATATCAAATTAACGAAAACTAGTAGCCAGTAGAACCAATGTTTATGACCTTGCTCCCATTTGAGATCTTGAATTAAATACCACGATATGCAATTATTTCTGGCAAGTGTAGAAGTTTATAAGGAGTAGAAGTGGATCTGTTTTAAATGAAAGGAAAACTATCTGAACCACATGAAACACAAAACTTGCTCTAGCCTTAATATACAGGGTGTCCGGGAAAGATCTGACGAAAAAGAATTAATTATATATCTGAGACTATTGCATTTTTTGACGTGATGTTTTCACGGTTACAAAGAGAAACACGATGAGTTTTAATAAGCCTCTATGTGAGCACCATTTGTGGCCCGATACTCAATTTCGTGCCACACACGCGAAAGCATCTCCGGTGTGACTAGTGCTATTGCATCGTAGATTCGTCCACGCAAATCTGCATTATCGGTCACAGGCGTGCGATACACTTTGTCTTTCACAAAACCCCAGAGAAAGAAATCCAGTGGGGTCATGTCAGGTGACCTTGGTGGCCATGGTGTAGGTCCTTCTCTCCCATGGACTGTGGATTTTGGCATTTGCAGTTGTCTTGCCGCTTCACGAATGGATTTCCTCGGGCTTCTTACAAAAGCAGCCCGTACCCTTTCAATGTCATTGTCGTTTATGGGCGATTTCTTTGCCTTTCCCTGCTGTGACTCAGCATTACCTATCTCCAGAAATTGCTTGTGCCAATAAAGGATGCTGTTTCGGGCGGGAGGATTTCGGCCTTTGTCTGTTTGGAAACGACTTGTAGCCTACGCACAACTTGCATTCCCAGTTCTTAGAATAAGACTGACTACACACGATGCGCAGAACAAGCTTTTCTCGTTTCTCCTCGTGCAACAACAATGTGCATGCTCATGCGCATTACGGGATGCTACAAAACAAAACGAGTTTGTCTTTCTAACTGTGAAAATACTGAGCTAGTAACTGTAATAGTTTCTGATATATAATTATTTCTTTTTCGCCAGGTCTTTCCCGGACACGGTGTATTTCATTGTACAGCACAGACTGCACTGCGGTATTGCACATTCAGTTGTCTCAGCCTCATTTAAAGTCTCATTTTTCGTAAAGCAAGGTTTAAAATAAAATTTTTTAACGGTTATTTGTAGGTCGTGGGGTCATGTTTTTTAATATATTTTTTTATATTTTTATCTCAGAGTTGTAAGGGCATGAGGTAACACAGGAGGATTATAGCGCTTCTGTAATCACTGGAAACACAAATTTAAACTGACATTTATTTCGTATCACTAAAGGACCCTAGACATGGTACATCTATAGTACAACAATGAAGCAATTTATTACAAAACGTGATTTTCTCGGATAAGATATTGGGTTCAAGCAATCAGGTATATTGCAGAATAATTTTATATATGAACGTAATATTAGAGATTGATAATTTTAACGTTCCTATTCACGGTGAAGTAGGCCTACACAGAGACAGAGAAGCAGTGTCTCCCGTCTTATGATGTAGGCTATATTATAGCCATCGGTACAAATGAAGGTTTGTGCTAAGTAACACTATCCTTCCGATTGGTTAGCTATATACCAAAGCCTAATGGGCGTAACTTAATACAATTGTCTCTGATAGGCCAAATTTTCATGCGTTACTCATGCGAATGGTGACTGGCTTATAACTACAGGCCCACTTAAGAGATGTTTTTATTTATTTATTTATTTTATTTTTTATTTTTTGTAAAAATGTTTCAAATAAATGTTTTAGCTCTCAGAATAAGCACTTCATATACAAAATTGAAAGAAAATCGTTGGAACGAATCGAGTAAGAACAGAGCCTGCCGCCTCTACATCCCCGCGCAGCCGACCAACTCGTACGTGAGACACACTATAGGCCTACATTGTCACACTGTATATTATAAAATCTGTTTTATTGCTGTATGAAACGGAAATTCTCCTTCATTTAAAGTGTCTAATAGTATGCCATCATTAGAAGAAACTATACTGCTGAAGGTACTGCTGAAGAGAAAAACGAATTAATTATAAAGAATTAATTATGAAATAGAATCTACTATCACGGTTAAAGTTTTAAATATTCCGGAATTTATGGGACTCACATGTATATTTATCAGAATATTTTTCTGCGAATGTTGAGGATACAGTTTCTTCGGTATGGAATCTGTTCTCAACGACGATCAAATCAGCCAGTTTCAGTGCTAGTGATTTTGAAAATATTGACTTGTTTTGCGACTGTAATTTAAACTGAAGTTCAATGACTCCATCTGAAAAACTCTTGATGCACTGTTGTGGAGGAATACTCCAATAAGTTACTAAGTGTAGGCTACTATATGATTGTTTCTTCCATTTGTGACAACATATCTGTGTAAATCGATATTCTTCGTATTATGCTTCAACGGAAACTTTAAGCAAATCTGCGATAGTGAAAAGTAAAAAAACAATCATATTGAATTTCCAGGTTCCAATGTTATTGTTGTAAAATTGTTTAGGTGATTTTCTTGGAAATTAAATTGTAATACTTATTACAAAACTCTATGCTAGAAAGTCTAAGTAGGCCTAAAGCAACTTTAAGAAATTTTTAAAATTACAACATATATTTTAAACTACTGGGGAGAAAGTTATGATTATTTACTATGAATATGAGTGTTCCTCCATATGGGTCTATATATGTTCCCTTACACGAAAAGTATTGCATGAACAAAAAGTTTGGAATATATATTATATATATATAATATAATATATGTAAAAACATGTGTATATATAAATTGCTTTACTTAGACTTTTTAGCATAGAGTTTTGAAATAAGTGATACAATTTAATTTCAAAAAGATCACCAAATAAATTTTACAACAATAAAACTAGAATCTGGAAATTCAATATGATTGATTTTTTGCTTTTCACTATCGCAGATATAGGCTATATATATACACACACACGCACACACACCAATGATGACGATGTAAACTATGTAAGTTTAAAATAAAAGAATTTCCTTTGTGAAACCAAAGGTGTTGTGCTGCGAACAAAAAAACGAAAGGAACGTGAAAACTAGACACAATGTTGTTTAACATGTGTAGTGTGTTGGTGCATTGTAGCTGGTGTCTGGTGTTCTCCCCTAGGAAATGTTACGCATCATTTACATCATGCAGATCTTTCAACCACGCGTCACAGATTCACCAGACTTTATGCTACATCATTCATGTAGTGAGAATCCCATGGGCAAACAGTTTCTTCGCGTGCTTCCCTCAATAACGTTGTTCTCTTCTTGCTCAATGCTAACATGGGCGATGTGAATAGCAATCTTTACTTAAATATCACATTAGCCTCTGTTAACCGATGTGGTCGGGGATTGAATACTTTGTTTGTAGGGACTGTAATGGCTTTAGATAATGTTATTAAATTTGGAAATCACTAAGGTTAATCCATTCTTACACCGCAATTAAAATAATGTAGGAGTGTTCGTCACTATTTCTTAATGAGGGTGCAATAGTCTACATAAATGAGCTTCAAGTACACGTTCCGCTTTGCTAGAGGTTGCTAACGTACAGCTGATGAAGCTGTATAACACAAATGGTAGATACATGTTTGGCATCCTCCTCTTTTCAAAATTTGTAGATGTACCGTTATTCCAAACAAAATACGCACTCCTTGCAATAAGCTTCTTATGCTATATCAGCAGGGCTCGGATTTTTAGGTTTGTATAGGTTATATTCTCTCTGCTTTAGCTAAATCATACCTTGCTTAGTCTAAAGGCTAGACAAGTGAAGTACCAAGAACTATACCGGAATTAAATCTTGGACATGAGCCAAGACAAAAGAAAAATGTAAACATACAGTTTACTTTTTGCTTTCTAAGCTATAAGCACCTAAACACCCGTTCCATACAGAGTCAAAATCCGAACAGAAATTATCTCTGTTTCGGGAGCTGAACTGATGCGCATGAAATAAAATTTTCTAAATGGTTCCAGTGTTGTGTGGATGCAAGAGGAGAACATTTTCAATATATCTTATCATCACAAGGTGCGTTCTTATTTTCATTGTAATGATGACTGTAATTGTCATAACCTGAATCATTACACCTTTAGCGGTTTTATATTTGCGTAGATATTAAACCTGATCACTCGGGAGTAAGAGCAGAGGCTGCCGCCGCCAGATTTCCACGCGACCGGCCCACTCGTACGTGAGACTCACTGTAGCTGTTACGTGTCGTAACTAGCGGAATAATATGGTTGGTTCCTGATAAAAATTAGACATCTGCTAACAGAAGATATCTAAACCTACAGAAATTTCAGACAATAATCTGTGGTTCATGAAAGCTTATATAGGCCTATCTACAGTGAGTCCCACACAAGAGTTGGCCAATGACGCGGGTTTCTGCGTCGCGGCAGAAACTCCAACTCCCGAGCGATCGGGTGAAATATCTACGCTAATAATTCCGCGGTCGGTGTAATGATTCAGGTTCTCACATTTACCGTTAAAATTACAATGAAAATAACCACGTACCTCATCACAAGAGATGTTGGAAATGTTCTCCTCTTGCATCCACACAATACTGGCACCTTTCTAGGAAATTTTCTTTCACGCGCGTAAGTTCAGCTCCCGAAACAGAGATAATTTCTGTGAATTAAACTCCGGCTTAGCTCAGTTGGTAGAGCATTGGCGCGAATAGCCAAAGGTCCTGGGTACAAGTCCCAGTGTCGGAGGAATTTTTCTCCTATAATATTCGCAGTGATTATAATATTTGTTTATTTGTTTAAGATTGCAGCTACAGCAGCAGTAAACAACACAAATAGAACAGATAATTATAATGGGAATTTTGGCGTTACTCGCAGGCAAAGAAGATGAGGAGAGGATATACGAGCTTAAGTAATATTTGTTAATTTTAAGAGATAGGCTTAGTGTGTTTGTGTTTATTAAGGGAGATAATGGTACGGTATGAGATAGTGTGAGGTCGTATCTGACCATGTGTCTGCAAGAGCGATAACTCAAATACGCTTTGTCAGATTTTCATGGAACTTGGTATAGCCTACGCATTTACAACGTCCATTGGAAAAAGCTTACTGATATTGGACCAAATCGGTTGACCGTTTCCGGAGTAATGCCCAATTTAGTGCCTATTTTATGGTAATATAAATTATAAATAATTTGTCAAATTTAAATCAGTTCTCATTACAACATATTGTTTTTGGAAGATTCAATACAGTTATCTTTGACAAATTACACACCCACATATTCCTTCACATATGCTTTTCAAACCAGACCTTTGCTCTTCTGTAAGCCCTGCTTAATGAATCGATCTGGAGCATAACTGGGAAATCGATTACAAAAATAACTTATTTTCTGCATATCATAATTGCATTTATCACTGATTAAACAAAAGCATTCTGGCACTTTGTTACATCAGTTAATCCGATTTTATTTTATTTTATTTTTACCTTGTTCCGTTCTTCTGTATTGAAACACCGTCCATGCAAACGTTTAAAATCTGTACTGCATACATTAATATCATAAATACACCTAGAATAGATTACATCATGAATAGGCCTACCTGAGGTACCGTAGTTGATTGATAAGTGGTTATTTAACGAAGAAAATGTACTGCAACTAAGACCTGTGACTGTCACCGGTGTGTCGGAAATTTAATCCGCAGGAGTTCTTTTACATGCCAGTGAATCTACTGAAGTGGGCCTGTCACATTTATGCATACATAAATACCGTCGATCTGGGTCGGGATCGAACCCGCAACCTTGGGCACAGAAAGCCATCGCGATACTAACTGTGCCATCCAGGCCGACCCTGAGGTGGTCTAATGAAACATATTAACTACCTAAAATTTCTGTATAAGTGGAACAATGATTAGATTGCAGTGAATTAGTAGTACTAGACAAAAATGTTTAAAACTACTGTGCTGGCACAGATGATAAATAGGACAACCGAATGATGTAAATGACATGAAATTAAGTTTTTAATCACAGAAGGAATCCAGACACGCATATTGAGTATTGCATTCATGAAAAACATGTTTATGTCGGATTTGACACTTGCTCTATTGCAAGTTATCTCTCCCACGACCCAGTAGTTATCTCATTCCTCCTTTCTCTATTAGAGCTAAACTTATCTGAAGCTTGGCAGCTAGTCAGCTGTTAGCATTTGACATTCACCTGCTGCACGGATCTTACTACTGCCTTCAGATAATTTCCTGATGAACATTTTCCGACATAACTGTCTCTCTAAAATTCGCATGACAAGTGTTGTTTCAGTTCAACATTTTACAATCCTTACAAAACGATAATTTAGTAGAATGTATTCAAATCATAATACGTAAATCCTCTACTTCAACACCTAGCTATATTTCCAGTCGCTTTCATTACCTTTCTTCCTATACCATAACTTGGGCACGCGCTCTCAGCTTGATCCATTACTATCCATGCCTCTTTACAGTACTTCACTTTATTCGAATTCGTTTACAACAGCTATTCGTCACTGGAATTCATTGCCTAGCTATCTCAGGAGCTGCCAAACGACTTCTCAATTCAAGCCTCATTTAACAAATTTAGTATACAATAAAATTTAGGAATTGATGCTAATTTGTAATTTTTTATATTTTTTTAAATTAATTTTTTTATTTTTTATTTTTTTGAACATTTTCATTATATATAATAATTAAGAATGAGTTTGTTTAATCTTCATCTTTTTTTTTATTTCTTTATTTTAGTAATTTGCATTATATATTATTCAAGTAGGCTACTTTATGTTTGAATTTTTGTCCTTGTATTTAATGTACGTTTCTTGTACAGATAATGTCATGTTTTTGCCCTGGCTGAGTGGTAGAGAGGGCCATATGGCCTTAACTCCGCCAGGTTAAATAAATAAATAAATAAAATAAATAAATAAAATAATAATATTGTTCTAGCTAGAGTATAAGAAAGTAAAAAACACAGTACAAAATAAGAGCAACTTCAACAAAAATAAACAACTTTATAATACGCACAAGAGCGTACGTTCACTAGATAGAAATCTACGCTGCTCACGACATTCCTTTCCCTTTATAGTGTGGGTTGTTCTTCTTACTGATATTTTATTTACTAATATTAAAGTATCTACTCCATTAAAACATCAAAATTAAATTCGACTTGCCAAAACCAAATACAACATAGACTTCTGCTAAACCAGACCCGGCTCATCCGGAAATCCGGTTAATCCGTTCGAACGAAGAATCAATATTTTTTTTTACATTTTAATCACAAATATATTTTATTTACCTACATAAGTTATTTTTTGTTTTATAAATTTAGCCGGCCATAGACCAATTTTCTTTAATGTTTTTTGTCTTGTTTTACCGTTTGTTTACCTCGTTTTTCTTATCACACACAAACACCCCTGCCCGAGGCGGGACTCGATCCCACAGTCTCCTTTACCGCGACTCCAAAGCAGCATGCCTTACCTACCACGGCTAAAGAGACCTCAGTTCATAAGTTTAAAACTTAAATCTACGTATAATAAAATTAAGTTCAAGGAAAAGTTGTATTTTTGAAAAAAATAAGCATAGTTTTGTTATAGTTTTACCCATCTAAAACTTGTACTACAGTGATACCAGCATTTTTAGGCAAATTCCGTTTCATCCGAACTTTCGGTGATGCGTACAGAGTCCCGTCCCATCTAGTCCGGATTAGCGGGACTCTACTGCAGGGCAATAGCAAGTTGAAGAAAACAATGCTCACGAGGAAGTCAGGAGGGGGGTAATAGAAAAAGAGATCAACAGATCGTAGTTTTTAAATAAATTCACCAAATTTGTCAAAAAATTACTAACGCTAAGAATTAACCAATAACTGATTTTTAAGAAGCATCATCACTGGGATTAAAACTTTTTAACAACGATACCTGGCTTTGACCCTTGTAAAAGTAGCTTTCTGAGTAAGTATAAGTTAAGCGGAAAATAAAACAAGTGCGCGCTGTTCATATTATCAGAAGTGCACTTATTATGTATTTATTCAACTTTTATTTGAAAATGGGATAATGTGCTCTTTTAATGAACAAGACAAGATTCCTATTAGTGATTTATGGTTTTGTTATAATTTGAATACAATGCCAAAATAATGAGAAGTAGGCTACATCTTAGTATAGCTGGTAGGCACTGTTCTACAAACCAGAAAGTCGCGAGTTCGATCCCAATTTTTTGCTTCTTCGTTTGGACTAATCCATTAGTGGCTTTATGCTCCATGCGAATAGATTTTATTTTACTGTAATAAGAATAGCTACAAAATCCTGTACTATTACAAAATATCAAGACTGCGAGTAGTTGCTCAACAATAGAGAGAAACGGCATTCGCAAACTCAAGACATAGGCCTACTAGGACTATATGTGTAACTTTAAAATGAAGTAAATTCCCTGAGTTCAGTTCTCATGGAATTTGCGGTTTATAAGAGCACGCAGTTGGAGAAAAACGTTAAATATGGTAGAAATTACATTTAAAGCATAATACAAACAGTACAAATTGATTAACTTTAACCAAAGTTTAGAACCCTTGTAATAGCTCCTAGTAATAACACCTAATAATACCCCTATATTTTATAATTCGACGTCTTGGCCTGCAGTTGGGATACTGAAAAAAATACTCCATTCGATTCAGATCACAGTGTTGACATCTTACTCTTTTCAGTCTTCTTCTTCTTCTTCTTCTTCTTCTAATTCAAATTCTACTTCTTCTTCCAAATAAGTTATGTTTAATTCACTTAATTTACATGGCGGTCTATGAGCCATTTCACGAATGATCATGTAACCAATAGTACAGACAGTCTCCACTATTGAGGGCTGGCGACTACTGGAGGTGTTATCACAAAAAAAGCTAAATCTACAGGTTAACATGCTTTAATACCACGGTGGGCCTCCAGCATGTTCCACACACTGTTTTAAATTCGAAGTATGCCTTTGGGTATGTTAATCTTCTTGATTCTAATTTTCATTTCATCTTCTTGGTAAATGTTTGCATGACCTCAGCGTTGAGAGCGTAAGAGAATCGGGTTGTTCGAAGCAAAACTGACATGCGGCTCACGAAGGGAGAGAACGATTGGTTCATTTAATATTTTACATAGAAAACTAGAAATTTTCCTATTCTAGTAGATGTATCTTGTAGAAATGGATAGAAGGTATAGGATTAAATTTCATCCATGCCAGACGTCGATGTCACAGATGTAATTTGATCGTTTGTAGAAATATGGACAAAAAATTGGATCGTGAAACATCAGCTTTATTAACATCCATTTTCCTTAAGGGTAGACCGAAATGTTGAGAGCTATTTTCTAAAATATTTGTGCTACAAACATGAAATCTAACGCACTTAACTAAGATTTGAATAAAAATCACCGTTTAAAATTTAGGTATAATATCTCAATTTGGATATAGGCTAATTAAATAAAAATTTAAATCTATATCAAACAAATATTAAAACATTAGCCCTAATTTTAATGTAACATTTGTTTATGCTTGCTTTTCACAACTGTTGATGAATTTTTTAATCTTACCCACATTTTTTTTGTTTAAAAATATTTTACATTGGAAAATGGAGTAAAAATTGACGTATGATGATACTATTTTTTAACAACTAAGGCCTGAACAAAAATATGATGAATAATTTTGTTTTACACATTGTAAAGTTTATTGAGAAAATAATTCAGAGCAGTAGGCCTATCTCCATTTTTAAGGTAGAAAATATATTTTGAACTTGAGTAAATAATGCGAAAGTTTGGCGATTAAACTTCGCAAACAATGGCAGTTTAAAGAGCATAATACTTTAAATATGACGTCATTATTACCTTTCCATGCGCCCAAAGAAAATAATGTTTAACAAAGTTTCACTTGTGGGTATAGTGTATTTTTTGGCATTAAAATTCAAAATATATTGTTTACCCAAAATGGTTAAAGCAACACTTCTGCCATCCCTTAAGTTTGAAATCTTTTACAGTCAGAATGCATAGGTACATGTGTTTGAGAATTTGTCTTCGACTGACACCTTTAAGAGAGCAGCCAACCTTCTGATGCAAATAAAACACTGTTTCAACCTCACTGTTACATAAACCTGTGAGTGAGGCACAAGATTAAGGCCCGAACACCACCATCGCGCCAGTGCTTCACGAATAGCACAAGATTCTGCTTTAATCATTGAACAGGTTTCCCGGGTTGCTCAAAAGAGCTCGTATACTCTACACGTTACTGTTTAACAAGTGCATATTGTTCCATAGTTCACTTTAACACATGCAAAATTGTCAGAGATAATAGGAATGAGAGACTTTATGTGTGTGTACCAGTCTGACTTCGTGTCCTCGAAATAGACCGAAACCAAGGATTACTGTTTGTGTTCCGTCAACTCTTGAGTCATCCTATTCTACATCCTTCCTTTTGTATTTGTAGAGTCATTTCGCAAGGGAGATTTCAGTCGATGTGGGGGTATTAAAATACACACACATAAAATGGGTGTATCCCATCGTTTGTTAACAGGGGAGTAGTGAAGGATAGAAGGGGTGGCACAGTGAAGGGATGAAGATCCAGGGGAATTGGGACTTGCACCTCATCCATTCTCATTATACGCTTCGCAGAGTCTCACTGTTCCTATTTTGCAGTATTTATTTATAGCCAAAATGTTTCATTGCTTTTCCCTATGTCCTGTTTGGTATCGCTTCTCGAAAGCCTATGCTATAGGCCTAAACACCACAGATGTCATGCCCCCACCCTATCCGTCTCAAAATCCGGTTTAAATAATCGCCCTCTATCCATACAGTTTGGACGAGTACTAATTCCAACTGCAAACAAAAGCATGCAGCAAATGTAGGGGAAAGTTAGAATTACTAACCCTAAGTGATCTGGAGGGAAAACCCGATACACTTACAGTTGAAGTGAACATATAAGCAAATGATCACTTGTTTGTTTTTAAAGTTACGGAAATGCTATATACTAACGATTTGAACGCGTAAGACATATTTTTGGAATGTAACTGATATGATAGTTCCTTTAGGAGTAGGTCCATTATTCACTGTTTGACTGCAAGTTAATTAATTCTGTCGCTTTAATAAATTAAAATTACACAAGCCTATACAAGTAAAGGCATTACAAGAATGTGATAATATATAATATATTAAATAATGTATTATATAATATTATATATATTTCATATGTAAAATTTTTAAATATATAATATATTATTGATAAAATTAATTTACTATTACAAATCAGAAAACAATTCACAGTTATAATTTTAAAAAAATATTAAAGTACAAAAGTAGGCTAATTAAAAGGAAAGATAGCCTATATTTTAAGAAATATTTATTGACTAGGCCTTTCAATTAAATTAGCATATTTCAGAAATCAACATACGTTAAAGGTAAAATAAACATGACTTTAAAAAATACAATAGACAGACAATATTTGGCTGAAATCAGAACACTAATCACTATAGTAGGAATATTTGTTTCTAATATGATTCATGATGGTACAACTACGGTTATTCAGAGCTACTAATTTATTTTTGAGCATACAACTGTATGTACTTTTCCGACGAATAAAAGTAAATGGTTAAATCATTCTAGTTTTATCCTCAAACTTTTTCATGGATCATAAAAATAAGTGTTAGGTCTATTCCTAAAGAGTGCCATCTTAATTAAATACAATTTAATTTTTAAATGCACAAGTTTTTTTTCACATTTCGTGCAAAGAGTATTCGTTGAAGTAAGCACATTTCAGCTGCTGTCGCAGTCTTCCTTTCGCCGTATACACGTGAATAATTGCAGAGCCTTTTAAGTAGACAATAGTGCGATAATCATACAACTGTGGCGTATTGAGTTCTCGTACTTTAATTATTTAGGCTGGGGATGTGAGAGACCTGAAATGCATTAGAAATTTAGACAATGAAATTATAGAGACGCCATTATAGAGACTCACGCCATTATGGGAGAAATTTTTAATGGACAGGTAAACCTAAATTATAGGGCTACTTAATACGAACCGTTACTACCGTAGTCTATTGTCTGTATAGGCTAAGCTTATCTCCAGCCTTCTGTTCATGAACCAGAAGACCCACGTATGTTCTCTTTCATTAAGCCTGATGTAGTTCTCTTTCCCTCGGCTTCTTAACGATGTAATTTCTGTTTCTTGATCATTTATAGAAATGATCTATTGCTATAGTCCGTTTAGATAATTCAAGCCAAACTATCTTGGCTCCATTTTAACAGATAGAAAACGTGATAAATATTTTAGAAAAAATAGATAAACGAATCGCTAGCTATTTATTCTTTAAACGAACTGCTTGTCTTATCGGAGGGCTAAGAATTTTAATTCAAAAGCATATGAAATTAGTACCTCTTAGTAAAGTATGAAATTAGTAGTAGTTCTCAGTTTCGAGAATTATATTTCACTCCAATTACATCCTAAGTTATTGCCCCTTATTTTACTTACGCTATCACTCAAAATGTGATTTATAGCATTTTAGGAAACTATAAGTAAGAAAATTCTCTAAGTAGCTTAGTTGTAAACACGAAACAGCATTTTTTTTTTCATATTTCAAGGGTACTCTAAGATGGTCAGAAATAACATTTTTTAGTATATTTTTTTTCCCTGATCTTCCTGAAATACGATATATATGGGGTACGCCGTAGTGTAGTGGTTGAGGCGCTGCGCTACAGACTGGAAGGTCGCGGTTCGATCCCCGATGAGGTCGTTGGAGTTTTTCAATTGGCCTAATCCTTCTGATGGCATTATGGCCCTGGGGTCGACTCAGCCTCTGACAGAAATGAGTACCAGGAGCAATCCTGAGGGTAAAGGCGGCCAGTGCGTAAGGCTGACAACCTTACCACCTTCATGTGCCGAATGTCCAAAAATATGGGAGCCTCAACCTCCTGGAACCCTCTGGGCCTCCATGGCCTGTATAGGGAACACTGTATATATAGGAAATATATACCTATATATTTACCTACATATAAATATGTATAAACGCAAATATCCCAAAACAAAATTTTCACGAACGTTTGTACCCTCATTTCAGAAAGTATTAGATATAGTGCTGACATTCTGCACATTCCTTTAACTTGTGGATACTGAAGAACTGGTGCAGATTTACTTTGATACCGTATTTATTATAAGATTTAGGAATATTTTTATGTTGAAAATTTCACTGTTTTGGTGTGACTGAATTTAGTCATGTGTTTTACATTTTTAAACTCTTCCAATGAAGGTATATTCATATTTTCGCTTATGAAGGATACCCATGGGAAGTTTTAAGTCTATATTTAAAGTAGTTTCAGAAATCACTTTACATAAACTTTTCCATTCTTTTTCCATCTTCTATTTTGTATACCTCTTTATATCATTTTACCTAATGAAGTCACCATCATAAATGACTAAGGAACATAATTCCGAAATTATTCATACTTACAGGTAAAAATTTGAAATACCCTATATAACTTTTTTCACTAACAGCCACTTAAAGTAAGTATTGTCCAGAAACTAATGGCTAGAGTAACTTGTTCCCTCAATACGTTAACGCAATCTATCAAACGAATTAAATTCGAAATATTTAGCGTATAATGTTGTCGATAGAGCACTGTAATGAGTATCAATGAGATTTTGAATGTAATACCTGCATAAACAGTAGTAATTGCTAAAATTGAAGTCATTACCGGTGTTTCCATTATCTGAGGTTTCATAACCTGAACTATTCAAACAATCCAGTTCATAATCAAAGTTTCATAACAGACTAATAATAATTATGGTAGTTATGAAAATACACTTTCATGTTTGCTAAACGATTATAGTAAAATGACACGTCTATGTGTCTGCTGGTATACATTTCACACTATTGACTAATAATTTGTGTCATTTGTCAAGCATCATTTAAGCGCATATCCTGTATTCATTATTCATTCCCTTATCTGGCCGACGTTGAGGTGGCATTTCTTAGCATGGTATTCCTTCACCCAGTTTGGTGTATGTAATCTGCACCACGGTTGACACCGAATTTGAAATAGAATAAAAATGAGATAATACTGCGGCACACATATTCGTAAACGCCACGGAGGTATTTAGGTTGCGGCAGTAGTTATAGGCAAATAAAAGTTAGACCTAATATGTGAATGTTCGTTTCTATTCAGTAACAATTTTTTCATATGAGGTGATGGGAGCGTACTTCTGTAGGTTGGTACCGTTCTATTTATGTTGATAACAAGTGCTTTATCTGCTCTATCTTTATGTTGGTAACAACTTTTCTCTAGAAAATCACATCAAAACACAATCTCACTAACGAGTCATTCACTTGTGTTTTACAGTATCAGAGTCATTGTGTACAGGTAGGGGAAAAAAAGCGGACCGACTAAAATATCTAAGTTGCCGATATGAGCCACTGCGCATGCCTAGCGGCATTCACAGGATAGCAGGGACTGCATTGAAATTTGTTCTAGACAATATAGACAATCAATTGATAAATTATTTCACATAATTTGCATTGCTTGTGAAAATAAACGTTTCCGTTACATCTCTTACATTTATTTACGTATCACAAGGCTCTGAAATCGCTACAAGAGTCGGTCCGCTTTTTTTTCCCCTACCTGTACATTATCTTTTAGTGGTCTCAATTTCATACCCAGTCCTAAGTCTGGAGAAGTGGGAAGGAAAATGTTAGTGCGTTAGTATGACGATGACGCCCTTTAAATGTCGGTGGCGCAGTTTACATATGTCGGTGGCGCAGTTTACATATGTCGGTGACGCAGTTTACATCATGTAGGTTGGGAGAAAATGTAGAAGTGGCGCAGATTACCATTTCCCACCCAGTTGTCTGCGCGGCGGACCTTTCGCTCACCCAGCCGTCGATGGTATGGACGAAATGTTAATAATCGGAAATCCCGATAGTTGCGGTAGAGAAAATATCATTGTTATTTCTTAAAATCCTATCTTTAGTCTGATTGCAAACACACATGTGTCAAACAATGACTCCTATCTACTTTAGAAATCAGCTAACAAACTGTTATTCAGTACGATATTATACGAAGGTGTTTTAAAAAGTAATAGCAAACTAACTATTGCGAAGTACGTGTTTCAATTGCAGATACAATCAAGATGTCATTTTGAACATAATCTCTCTCCTTTTCGATACGTTTCACCAACTTTTTATTCCAAAGCCGGTCTCCTTAGCCGCAGTAGCTAAGGGTGGGTAAGTAGGCTGTGGGTTCGAGTTCCGCCTCGGGCATGAGTGTTTGTGTGTAATAAGGAAAAAGGAAAACAAGGAAAATAGAAAACAAGGGAAAAGGGAAAACACGGGGGAAAAAAAGCGTGTTTAAACAAAAAAATTTCATCAGAAAAAATGTGTTATTTGTTTGTGCCAGCAAACAAGCAGCACTGCTTCTTTAATCCCACCACATCAAAGTTATCTAAATTTAATTTATGTAACAGTCCTCCTGCCTAATCCGGAAATTTAATTTATAAACATAAGTGAATCAGTCTTCTATGATTTTAGATTAATATTAGTTTTATATGTAGCTTTATATGGTAAGTATTACAATTACAGAAGTTATTGTTTCATTTTCGGAGATCAAACACAAACATAAGTATCGATGTTTACCTACAATAATAAAGATGGACTCCGAATACCTTTACATATATTAAAACAATAATTAATATCAAGAATTATATTGAAATATAAAGTAGGCTTACGTGTTTCCTGTACTTTCTCTTCAAATCTAAACTAATTCACTTTTTGTACACGAGTAAAATTTGTTTAATACACCGATAATACAATACGTTTATTGTTTATTTGATCAATCCTTACAAATGGTAGATTCACTGCTTAGTTTATTATGAACCTATTGTACTTTTTAAAACTTTGCTGTTTATTTTTACTTTCTTTTGTACCTAATTATATTGTGAAATCATAACTATTTAGTTGGCCTACCTTTTCAAGACCATAACCAAAGGAATTGCATACAACGCGGATTTCTTCAGGCCATAAGTCAGTACTGGTATTGGTAATCTAAGCAATCTTATGGTAAAAACGTAAATTTGCATAATGCATAACAAGCATGTGAATTCCAAATAAAAAGAAAGTAATCCATTACTAAATCGTTTATTCAGGGTCCACAGAAACATAATGAATTAGGCAGTTTACTTTCCTAAGCTTGTGTAGACTGTGTAAATGGTATAAATAATATTGAAAACTCTGTATTCATTAGCGCCCCAAGCCCCCATACTGTTGGTAAGTCACATGCATTCACTATATGCGTATCTACTTTACACTGTTTAAATAATTATTGTAGTGAAAGGTTCAAGAGCATCGAGATCCCTTATACAACCTTACTACAATTTTTATATTTTTACGACATTTTTATTATATTGCTTGAAGATCAGTTGAAGAAAACAGCATATGCATATTTTTCTTTTATCTTGCTAATATTATTTAAGAAAAATTATATTTGACTCATATTTTAAACACCTTTCATGTTATTGATAGCCTAAATTAGAGAACCTTTTCTTCAGTAGTATTTTACAAGCCCCTTTTCAATATGAAAATCCAAAGACAAAGTTTCAAGTCAGGCTGAGAGGTGATCCTAGGGTTTAAACTTTGACTTTTAGCAGCATTTCCTTAACCATTCTGCTTAAAACCTTCTCTTGGCTCTTCCCATAAATCTGCTTTTACACCTTTACGACTTTGCATACGATTCACCGCAGGTTCATCCTATTCTTATAGCCTATCTATCTTCCACAAAGAGCTATTTTCAACATTTTCTTCTTCATTCTGCTTTGAAATCTAGGAATGTCAACGCAGTAATTTAGTATCGTTTTTATGCATGAAAAATCCTTTGTGGAATAGTATTGCATTGTATAAAAATATGTCCAGTTCTAGGTTATTTACAAATGAAATTACACAGTGATTCACTACAGAATAGGAAATTAGAAAAATATACAATTTATTACTACAATTTCATGAAAATTGAAATCGAACTGAATACGGCCTCATTCCGAAATGATTCCCATTTCCATGCAATTTTTGTTAGGGTAATGGCATTGAGTACGATTTGGAGACTCAAATCGATCTGAATCCTTATTCCCCGGTCCCTGGGTATCAATATCTACCATCTACCTTCGATTTGGCTAAATAAAACCTTCTTGGGAATTCTGTTATCATTCAACCTAATAATATGCCCAGCCCATTGTAATCTTCGAAATCTGATGGTGGCGGTTAAATCATTGTCTTTAGAGTTCGTTTATAATAGTGTGTTTATAATAATTATATTATATTATATTATTAATAATTATATTATTAGGCTAATATAATCTTCTTTCGAAAATATTGATTAATTTAGAAGCTCGTTTATTCAGAATCCAGTTCTCGCTGCCAAATGTTATTATTTATTTTATTGTATCTTGTTTTATTTTACTCAATTGATCTGGCGGAGTTATGGCTATAACGCCATCTCTACCACTCATTCAGGGGGAAATACATGATAAAAGAGTTATAGAACTTCGATATAAAATAATATTATTGGTCTAACCATAACTTAAAACTAAATAGTATACCGCTACAATATAATCTTACAAGTACCGTTAAACGAAAGATAAATAATGCTTGAATGATAATTATGAGAAAAAATCTGCGAAAAGCATTTTTTTTTTAATGTTTAAAACGGTGCATTTATCGTCGTGCTCAATTTATTTCCGAACGATTAAGCTTTGTTCCCTTAGTGACAAAATAGTGGAGAGGGATGGGGAAGCAGATACAAATTAGTAATCCATGACCTTTCAATTATTATCCAACAGTGGGTCGATCATAATCGGAATGAGGACAGTCCCACATGGATTTCACATTAAATAACTAGTCTTCCACTGACTACAAGCGTACAAAATAACATACAAATTAATGACACTGCTTGAAATACGTGGTTATTTAGGTAAAAATAGCAATAAAATAACACAATTAAATAAGCAGTGAAACCTCGGCAAGACGCTCTTCAAGGGGCTGCATAAAAATAGCGTATTACACGGGACCGCGTGTTAGCGAGAGTGGGTCATTTTTAGATTTAAAAAATGTTAACACCAAGATATGAATCAAAATAAACATTTGTTGAATGAAATTAAGAATTAAATACAGTAATTATGTTGAGGGTATTTTATATTCTTTCCTTTCATAAAAAAAAGTAATAACAAGTATACTACAGTACTGTAGTACAATTCGTAAACTGCTTCACAATTTTTCACTATTGTTCTAAGCGTCGAAGAAGGGATTCGTAATGATTCCTCCAACCTTTTCTGATTCATACTGGTGTTTTCATCATATTCACGGAGAATTTCTAATTTCTCCGATATCGATGAAGCTTCCAGTTTCACTCCTTTACTCATGCTGGCACTACTAACTAATCACTTCGCATTTCTCTACAAGATCAAGTCACAATGCGATTTAAAACTGGCAGCAAGGAGGACCGTGGAGGACTGAATCCGTCTTTCAAGAGTTGCACTCCATTCTACTGAACGTGCGGGCACTAACAGTAAATGTGCTGCGGGCGCTAACGGTAAATTTAGAAGTCTGGAAAATATTTTAGAATTTTTGGCAGACGAAAGAGTGTAGCCTATTATACGGGATGACGAGCGTATTAAGAGGTGGATTTTATAAAGTTTTATAATGTGATGTCAAGGGACCGGATGAAAAGAGCGTACAACGCGGGATAGCGTAACAAACGGGCGTGTACTATCGGGGTTTTACTGTAGTTAAAAATTAATACGAAAATTTATGCCTATGCAATTTGAGAAGACCTGCACTTGAGATCGTAATTTTCACTGCTACTGACATGTAAGTTCGTCACGTTAAAATTTGTGTCAAAACAGAGATGTAAGATCAATGGAGTATTTCTTTATAAAAAATGTGAGGCTCTTTTATTCAAAAGTTAGGATTGTCATTTATGGAAATGAGCTATTCCACTAAAATTTCAAAACTTAGAGCCCACTTATAATTTCACTTGGTTATGTATAGGCTAGTATTAACACAGAAATTCAGCTTTGAAAGGATTGATCAAGTATAACAAACTCTTATTATGCATTTCTAAGCCGATTCTTGATTTTCTTTAAACAAGAAGGTAGAAAATAATTTGAAAGTAAATCTGCATGCTATTATAATTTACAGAAAATATTTCCCGACACGGCAGTCCAGCCTTATTCCATCATCTTTACATGCAAAGCACCTAGAAAATGACAACTTAGAATTGTTGCGAAGTTTGAACGCGGGTTATTTTCCAACCAAAAACTCCTTCTGTTGATTACATTTTATTGTAAATCTCAACGGGGTGTTAAATGGGAATTAGGCGACATATTAATTCACACACTAGTTTAGTCAAGATTAACTTTTTCATGAGGCGATATTTTAGTTTATGATAGTATCACTTTCGGGAAGTTTAAAGTAGGCTATACCCCGAGCACTTGGGACCTAATACTTCATCTTCACACTTCATTATTACATACATAAGAAGTTCTAGCGGTCTTTAAAGATGCGCGATTAGAACTTTTTCATGGTGAAGCAATGTACCAAAATGTAGCTTCAAAAGGAAAACTTCCTCCTCTTTCAACCTTCACTATAAATATTTGCAGTTAATGTCTACAATGTAGTAAAACCACTTTCGAAGAAATATTTACGAGTTCTATTCCTATTAATACCGTATTATAAATAACAGAAAGCTAGATGATTTCACTTGGATAAATATATTTCATTTTTGTAGATCATACGACCCGTTTAAATGCTACTAAAACTGTCAGTTAAATAGGATGCATGAGGTTATTGCCATGTTAATGTTTATTGTACTATTGAGTAAGTGTTTCTTGATCAAGGGCCTTCTGCGTTTTAAAAAATTCTAGGTAGTGCCGAGAAGTGAACTCGGGCTTCCAGGTGCATAGGACTAAGAAGGGGGACTGAATAATAGAGCTGATGCCAAATAATTCTGCCGCGATATGCGAGGGACCACTAGGAGGCTGAGCTGTGCAACGAAATGTAATGGAGTTTGTCGATGATTTCAGTGTACTTGATTCATCCTAAGGGCGAGCTGACAACAAGAACAATTTTATTATTCTTTAAAGAAACTTCCATTGCGTACTTGTTGGTCTTCACGTAAATTGGTTTGTCCATCGCGGCAAAATTATATGGCGATAGCTTTACTATAATTCTACAAGGCAGAAAAGAACCTGCGCGAGTAGTAATACTCAAGATATAAATCAAAATGGCCGCCAACCGACGCCGCCCCCGACGCCGCCCCCGGCCTAGAGTCACGTATAGGTTAAACGTGACGATTCGAAAAAGCGAAAGGCGCCCGTTCGTCCTGTGCTAATGCCAACCCGCCCCCAAGCCCCCTTACGCCCGACGCCGCCCCCCGACGCCGCCCCCCAAACCCCTGTACTATGGTCCTATATGACATGATGGGATTCGTTTCGAACAAAGCAGACGTGGGCAATAAGCCCGTGCTACCCCTACCCCAATCTGACCCACTTCGAAAACCGACGCCTGCCCCCCCAGAGGGCTGGTTACAACCCCCCACCAGATACGAGGCCTGGGGCAGAGGTTATAATGCAAATGCCCTCTAAAAAAAAAACACGTTCCTATGTTATTCATATCCTTTAGTTACAACCCAATGATAACATATGTATTGTCCTTCGTTTATACCCTTAGGCCCTATGGCTAAATAGTGTAATATTGCGCAAGGGCACATGAATACCATTACCTAGTTATGGAAAGACCCTTAGGCCCTATGGCTAAATAGTGTAATATTGCGCAAGGGCACATGAATACCATTACCTAGTTATGGAAAGATAAAATAGGTTTATACTTACATAACCAATTCTTCTTCCTTTCAGCATCCTTTCTTCTTCTTCCAGATGAACACTGTTACTATTACTATCAACTAAGTGAAAATGACCATGTAAGGAATAGGAAATGGTTAAGGTTATAGTTTCATTTCAGAACGTCACAACCCTATTCTGTATAATAAGGTTGTCACGTTCCTATGAAATAATGTGTATATACAAATGGCTTCACAGTAATAGAGCTGGATGATTTATTTCATCGGTAACCATGTCTAATAAAGACAGAATATCACAACTTGCAGGAACACTTTGTTTGTTGTTTATATAGTTAAACACTTCGCTTTGCATGAGAACATATTTAGTCATAATGTCATTGATTATGTTAGAATTCATCACAAGGAACGTAATGTCAGTATTACGTAAAACAATGCGAGCACTATCGTATTGCATCATACAATCTTTCAAGTCTTTACATGTCTGTAATTTGAAAGAGTCTTCTTTAAACAGATAAGGTTTAGAATAACACATATTTTCACACATTTTAGGTAAATGTAACAAGAACGAAGACAGTAGGTATGGCGACAAAATAACACAAGCACCGTTTGAAGTTCCAATCTCGGCACACCCAATATAATCCATAAAGGAGTAGAATCCAAAACTGATGTACCTGTCCTTTCTGCCGTTGAGGAAATAGGTCCTGCGTGCTAATACCAAAGGAGCAACTCTCGTTGTTGGTGTCACAGCTTCCTTCACCACCACCACCTTGTCGACCTTTTTCTGTTTCTTTACAGAGCCTGATGGAACCTGAAACAACAAACAAACAATACTCGTAAGAAATCTATTTTCATACAGAGTTTAATGATGAAACCTGAAACAAACAACACGTGTAAGAAATCTAGAGTAAAGAATATATAATACATACCTTTTTACATTTGGTCTTGCTCTTGCTCATCTCTGACGAAGACATCTCGAATGGATCTAGGATGAAGAGAACCTCTCGTTCCAGACACTGCAGCGAAACTGAGCTAGTTCAAGGTAATCGGGCTGCTTTCATTCTGAAATCAATAAGTACAGGTTGTAACATGTGTGTAAACAACTTTCTAATCTGGAAATAAAACCCTGTTGTTGTTGTGTTAAATACTTACATTGCATATCACCTGGAAAACATCTCTGGCCTCCTCCTTTCCTCGTCCCACACAGAGATCCAAGGACATAGTGGAAGATGCGGACGATCTCTATGTCAGGTGATGTAGTAAACATGTTTACAAACTCTTGCATCATCCAGCCTTCATTCATAAAGTATGTGAACAAGCAGACATAATGTCCACATACATCGGTTGTCAGTCCTTGTAGTCTTCGAGTGTTGTATAGCCATTGAATTGAGTTTTGATTTATAAATTTAGATATCCCAGGAATGATGGGTGGTAGTCCATAAGAATCAAAGTAGTAGGCAAAATTTTGATTTTTGAAAAACACGGCAACCCAATGAGAACCAGGTGACGAATGAGGATCAAAGTTAATGATATATATCTTAGGTTTATGCGTTACAACACTAGGTAACATATCGCTAGGGTAAACCCCATCGAATGTTTGTACATGACGTAATGCATGGGTTATTTGATTACTGTTCATGATTCTAAAAGTCCGTAATTACCTTTCTATCTTTAGTGATTTCTATACAATTATCGTATTCTGAGTAGAGGATACAAGTGATGGCTTGATCTAAAGCCTTATCGAACTTTGCTTCTAATCTAATGTTCCCGCTAGAGGGCAAGCTTCTATGACCATGCGATGCAGAAACATCAGGCGTAAGATCATACATCAGTGTAAAATACCCATTTATATACATGTCGTGAGTGATTAGCATCCCGCTATTGCTATGATGGATCCCCGAACCTTTAAAAAGTGTATCGTAAGCTAGAGTAGTAGTCTTTTCATGATCTGTGGAAATGTGTAACCCCTCCGATGGAACCTGTTGACCGTTGACATACAAAGCAAAAGAACTCAAAGCAAAATGTCGAAACTCGTAGGGATTGGACTCCACTGTGCCGGAGAAAGAAGAATTTTTCACCATCGAGAATAGAAGACGCTTAGGTAGAGTACCAATGTATGCGTTATCTATAGAAATAGAACTAGCGCCTGAACTAAACGTAAAGGTTTTCAAATCCACTCTTGTGATAGGGTAGTGAGCATTATGACCTTTCTCCAGAGTTTTAATGTGTGCTAGCAGAATGGTAGGCGAAGCTGTAATCTTCCTTACGTACAGACCTGCATCGAGAAATTTAAAGAAGACTTTAGAATTGTCGTTTTCACCCAAGAGATAAAACTCTCTCTTTGCTTTGGTAAGTCTTATATGCATGTTTACACCAGGTAGTAAAAGTTTAGACAGATTGAAAATATCACCGTGTAGTTTACCTATCATTACCAGTACTTTAGAATTCTTGGACTTGTTGTATCTTTCGGTCCAACCGTCATTCTTAACATTGGCCCCTAACGTTCCGTTTAAAGCCACCAATTCTTTAGGTTCTGTCAAACCTTCGATAGCTTTATCGGCATACCAGAAACCGTTTGTCAGATGAGTTTTAGAAGCATCCTCACCGTATGCAAACAATGTTTCGAGGTAAGACCTGTAATTGTACAAGTCCTCCGAAGGGGTGATTGATGTCCCGTTCAAGGAAACGCTGAGATGACTGAAAAGCGAATGAAGCAAGTTGTTTATTCCTGTAACCTTATCGCCTTCACCTATATCTGCCCCGTCGTTTTTAACGAATTTTCCCTCCACCATGAGTTGTACGTTTAAATCTGTATAGTGTTCGCTGTCTGCAGCAACTACGAATTCGAGAACGCTCTGTTCCACGGGAGTAATAGCTTTGCATAATGTAGTAACATTTCCCACCACCGCTGTCTGAATAGGGCTCCTCTCGAAAAGGTCAAACTCTGACTTTGTCACGGCAAACATCTTTACTCGACTGACTACTTTCTCCTCTTTACATCGTTAAATATATCTCGCATCTTAGGAGACGGCCTCTTTCTCTTTCTACCCCTACCCTTCATTTTATTCACGAGTCTCTGAGTTGATTCGTTTACTCTATTAGCAATAATATCTTTTACCTTATCACCTTCCTTTCTACTAGCTATATCGGTTAAAATATTTGCTCCTGCCGAAAGAGTTTCACGACCTACCGCTTTAGCACCCGAAAAGAGAATGGGTTTTATCATTCTAAACAATCCTCCCAAGAAACTACCTATTCCTCCACCGTGTTGAACATAAGGGCTGCCTGTGTAGAAAGGACCCAAGTTGCCTAGCCGCCCACCCGACTGATTTACGTAGTATGTCGTAAGGTGGTCCATAGCAAACTAATCCGTAAAACCGTCTACCTTCTCTTTTTAAAATGTAAAACAAGCATAGTAGGCTTAGTGCTAGTCGTTATGTTAGCTAATCTTCCTAGTTTAGTTGTGAGTTCTATACTTATCACCTGAAATTCGGATGATTCTACAGGAACATAATAAACTACGGGAAAGACATGAGTTGATGTACTTAAAGGAAACTGAATAATCCTAAAACATTTCACGTACGCATCTCCTACAAGTTGCGGTTTTATTATATTACAGTATATAAAAACAAGTTCCTTCCTACTTGTATTTGATTTCAAAGGTGTTGTTTCTGTTGCTTTGGTTTCCGTATATACCGTTTCCGATACAGTCCCCTGAGAGTAACTAATTTCGCACAAGCCCACATCCCATTGATTCCTCTCTAGCTTTATGCTCTGTGCCAACTGCACCTGGAAACTAGCAAGAGTGTTACTAGGATAAGATTTGTACGATGCATCGCTCAAGAGAGTAACGTAAAAACCTTCATCCATTACGCTAAATCCTTAGCTTTAACCCAGGAATCAAACTCTGGACCGTAACCTCTCCAGCGAACGAGATGTTCGCTACTGCCCTTTACTTTACGAGTGCGTAGAATTTTATCTATTTTGTAAACAGTGTCTTTGCTTATAGTTACAGGTGTGAGCTCGTAACTGTAAAACTGACCGTAAATAGGCGTGTTCTTGAGATCTTCCAGTTCGTATACGGGTTGAGGAGAATGCTTAATGACCTTGACGATTCTGAATATTTCTGTAGAATAGTTTTGCTCGAAACCTTTAGCGAATTTCATTTTCTCTCTACCTATTCTTACCGTTTGCCCTACCGAAAACTTTACAGGTCTCGGTTTCACACGAATCTGTTTCCTTGCCATACGTCGCCATATTTCCAAAACATCTTGATCGCTAACCATACTTGGGGCCATTCCTGTTGTATTGTGTATGCTATCGTTGTAACCCTTCACAAACTTATCCAACACCTCGAGATACCTGTAACTGTTCTTGAAAGTAAAATATTTGTACATTTTAGTTTTTAGAGTCCTATTAAACCTTTCCACGACGGAACATTTAACATCCGGGTTCCTACACACTTGAAACTCGATTTCCTCTTTCTTTAACAAGTCTTGAAAAGATTTGTTTAGAAATTCTTTACCCCTATCGGTTCGCACAGCAACAGGATTCCTATCGGACTTCTCCAACACCTTTTTGAATCCCTCTGTCACATCGTTACCTCTTTTAGATTTTAAAGGTACAACCCATACGTATTTGGAAAACACATCTATAGCAACAAGTAAATATCTTGCGTTATCATTATGTTTTGCAATGCTTTGCACGTCGGCTAGATCAAGTTCAAACACGTCGTAAAGGTTATTTACAGAATACGGATTCCTAGGAAACTTTCTCCTAATGGGTTTATGTAACGAGTAAACATCTTGCTGAATTAGCCATTGCTCGATATGTTTATCTGTAATGGTACACGCTTGTGAAAGTTTAGCAATAGTGGAAAAACCCGTAGATGCCTCAGGCTCGTAATACAACTTGTGTAATGTTTCCTTCATCATCTCCGTTGTTTATAGGTACTCCACCTAAGCTCTCTCGATGGAAATAATTTAGTAATGATTTGTTTGTATTTAACTGTTCTAGCGGTTTTATTATCGATGCTATCATGTCCTTCGGTCCTAGTTAAAATGTCTTTGTACGTGTCGAGGTCTTCCTGCGTAACAAGCTTCATATCAACCTTCTTCCTAGTAAGCAACTCCCATAAACCTGCACTCGCATCGTATTTTATACCTTTAACGATCAAACTATTATTTAACAATTGAACTTTAGAATTACCAATCATGTACTCTCCTGTCTCCTTACTTTTATAGATTCCAAACTGTGAGTCTACAATCTTTGGCGATGTTACATAAGCCGATAAATATTTACCTGCTACATCACCTATAACGTTACGTTTAGCTTCGTCATCGGAGATAGGTTTATTCTCGGGTGATAAATCTCTAACTCTTTTCCTCGATTCAGCTACTTCCTGTTCAAGTATTCTGTTCTGTTTCCTCTTAACTATAGGATCCTCACTCTCGCGTATTTTAGCCAACTCTTTGAACGGATCCGTAACATCAACTGCCGGGTTTGAACCTTCTACACAACGTTTTAAACGCTTGTACTCTTTAGCACTAACCAGAAACATTTTCTGTAACATTATGTTAATGATCCCAAGACGGATAACACGGAGGACAAGAGAGGAATTAAGAATCCTCCTTTCTGTACCAAGGTTTTTCTTTTCCTTGACAAGGATACGTTCCTATCTACAAGATGTCTTAAGGAATGTTTATGTTTAAACAGCTTACGTTTAGAACACGTAGATAATTTACACTGACCGTTCAAAACATTAAGAACACATTCTATAATAGCAAGTATCAGATCTTTGTTTGCACTCTTTAGAATAACGTTTCGTACCTTGGGAGTTGCCTTTTTAAGAACTTGTAACATATGGTAATTGGATTTTATCCTTTTCATCCTTTACCGGGACGTAAACCTTTGTAACTTCCGAGGGAAATATGTTAGTTCTAAATCTAAGTAAATCGTTGGTTCGTTGACAAAAGTCTATCAGTAAATACCCGTGAGGTTTCTTTGTTGCGTCTAGGAAAGCTCTGTAGAAAGACCTCCAATCTTCGGGATACACCTGTCTTGCTAGAAAAGTAATTTGATTTTTATCTCTCAGGTTTCTAAACAACACCATATACTTTGTGTTCAAAGAGATGTCTCTGCTGTGAGCAGACTGGTGAAACAGGTTTTGCGTTATGAGAATAACCGAAATGTTTCTATGATGGCAGCCTTTTGTAAATAACGAACTCACTTCTGTTGAATAAGCTTTGTCTAGCAAATCGTCTAAAATAACGAGTCTTGGTTTAGTGCATTGTTCTTGTTTAAAGTCAGGAAGACCTTCGTGGTACGTCACGTTAGTATTGAATTTTGTCTGGGGAGGCACAGCGTTACTTTCACTAAAACACCACAGAATACTTTCGTACTTAGTCACGTTACACAATTGTTGCAAATTATTAATAAGCTTAACACAGAATGTTGTTTTCCCTGAAAAAGATGGCCCTGAAACTATCAAAGAGAAAGGGTGGTCAAATTGAATTACAACCATAACAATATTTAATCATAGGTGAAGGTCCATCCAAGCAATAGCTATACACTCCAAAGACGAGGACGAGTCCATACTGAGCCGGTGTTGTCGTCCCTTCCCTATTTATACCCGAAGGGCATGGAATCATACCCTCCGCCGACTCTGCGTCTTTTTCGAAAACAGAGTCGGTATGTCTTATCCTCGGGTTCAGAGATGATCTGTGGGCCGGGCTTTCTCTTAATTTTCTTCTCCGTTCTCACAGAGATAGTCGCTGTAGGATCACCATTTAAAACCATGGTTTTAATGGCGTCGAAGTTGACATCCTTCAACGTTTTATAATTAAGAGTGATACCTCTGACTTTACATACAGAGGTGGATGCAGTGTCATTACTAGGAACAGTAACTTTAAACCCATAGTTTTTAGGACCCCCGCTAGCAAATTCTGAAATGTAAGCGTCCTCCCCATAGTCTATCAATTCACTAGTCATATCGCCTAAATAATCGCCTAAGGGAACGGTGTACCTTTTAGCGTCATCATCTGTCTGTGTGTATATTACGCTGTCCGTGTCGCAGTACAAGGCTCTATGTTGCAGATTGTCGAGGTAGCCATAAAGGGCCATTCTACCACCCGTTGTTACATAGGCACCGTGAACGACACTAGTATGAGGAAGAGAGACCTGTTCTTCATCTATAGCGATCCAATTAACCCACACGACTTCATCGTTAGCAAAAAGCAGTCTTTGAATTTCTATTCCCGGTGTCGTGAGGAACCTGTACAGCTCTTTTGGTTCTTTAATAAGCTTTGTTTTGCTCCTGTTTGGATCTTCAATGAGCTTACCCCAGAAAGAATTCAAACAAAGCTTGCTTAAGGTTCTTTTACCAGCGTTCTTAACGATTTGTTGGGGGTCTAGCTTTACACCTTCGTGTTTATAAAACAAATCGATATATTCCTGTTTCTGGGCCTCGGTTTTCACCCAAGCAGGGTATCCGCTGGATTCCGTCTTAATCTTCAAAAATAGATTGATATAATCTACGAATAACCCTCCCTCATGGGTTTCACGCGAGTACTGCGTAACACCGTACTCTAGAAATTCGTGGATTTCAATCACTCTATATCCTTTTGCTACAGCTAATCTCACTTCGTCCACAACCCATGTACCGGTGAGAACTCTCTCTTCCTCTTTCGCATGTTTGCAGCTACCTTGTTCCATAGTCATAACACAGGTGCGGCAAAGGGGAAACAAGAGCCTACCATTCCACCTGAAAGGCAAAACGGGATGGTAGAGCCCTTGCGGTGGCAGGACAGTACATTTTACGAGGCCCTCTTTCTTCAACATGCCAGCCGTATCTGTACACTGGTCACTAACGTGAACAGTGGGGTGACCTACAGGAAACTTGTTATATTTACATACGGATGGGTATAAAGACATGATGTCGCTGTACAGGATTTTCTCGTTTTTCGTCACATCCGCCTTATGGTAAAGACGCATGGCTTCGGTACGTCCTCCGTAGACAGAGTCCCTAAGGACCAACGGGGCATCTCCGATCAAAGGATCGTCTCTGAGTGCGGGGATGCGTTCGAGAACAACGTCGAACTTGCATTCCCACATCACGTGGACGGTATAACCCTTTGATCGGATCATGTCAAGTCGGCCTCTGGTGTTGTCGTACCTCTCGGCAAGGGATTCTAAAGAATCCATCACGGGTACGTCTCTGTTTGGCTGACAGAGACAGCCGTGAAAATAGCAGCCGAGAAACTCGAAAACCTCACCTGTTTCTTCGCAGAAACCGTCCACCTTCCATTGGGGAAGTTCGGGAAGCCGTACCTCGCGTCCGTTACCTCCATGACGTATGACGACGTTCCTCTCCCGGGCTTCGTGGATAAGCCACATCAACGATTTACGGGAATGCCTGTCTGCTTTTCTATAGCCGCAGGAGGGAGCAATGCCAAGGGTCTGAGGCTGAAGAAACATCAATCTAAAGATTCTATTACAGGCCGATGCAATAGTGATAGCCTCAAGAAAAATCTCAATGTTGGCAATCTGTTTGAAAAGGGATTTAAAGAGAGTGCAGGCTTCTCTCAACACCGTAACATCGGCCTGGCAATACCTCTCGAGCTCTACACGTGTATTGAAAGGAAGATCCTTAACGGTCTCGTACCATGTCATAAATGCCTCTCTGTCTTTCACAGACATGGTATCGGGCCCGTAAAGCTCTCGATCAGGATGACGGGGGTAGACCTTGTCCAAGTTCTCGGCCGTGTTGTGAAGATGAGGAAAATACCCCTTAACGGCATCTTTGAGATCAAAGGTCTTGGGGAAACTACGCAGAGGCAGCGGAATGAAGTTCAAGCTGTCTAGAAAGACGAGATGCTCGAGCTTCATGCAAAGAATCTTGCACCCAGACATAACCAAGTCGGGAACCCACCTTTGCCTAATGGCGTACTCGAGAATGAATTGGAGGTCGAACGCTCTGGCATTATGTGCAATAACGATAATCTTATCGAAAGGTCTATCCATTCTCAGATAGTCCATGAAACCACGGACGGGATCTTCCCAGAAGGAATGACTGCGTTTTCCGCATCTTGCACACTCTTCGTCCTTGGACGTCTCGCAGAGAGAGCACGATTGTTGTGCACAAATCAGATTAGGGACGTGTAGAAAGGTATTGCCTTTAATACGTGTATCTTGTGTTGTCTCCGCATCGTACTGGACATACATCACCCTGTTTGAACTCCTAGTCTCTTTCAGAGGCGCCATGTAACAATCGTGTCCTGTCTCTGCTTGAAAACTCTTACACGTATTACAATAAATTTTGAAGCATTCATGTTTCTGCTGAAATGTTTTAAACTTTCCACAGTCTAAACATTTCTGCAGACCCATGCATACAGTGCGCCCTTGAATCTTGGTGCGCTTATGATTATCAAAACATGCCTGTCCGCGGAAATCCCTTCGGCAATCGTTACAAATCACCACGTCCTTGGTAGGGTCGCAAGGAGGTACGGATCTACAGCAAAAGCAGACGTAATGGCAGGAATGTTGTGCCCCTTTACTGAATCCATTATGGCATCCTTGACAAATGAAACGCTTAGCCATTGCACCGGTCAAGTTTATTATGGTATGGTAATGTAAGGTGTCGGGATCGTATAGTAAATAAAGTATTTGTTTACCTACATTACCACCGTCGTAAATAATAGAGTCAAGATTTAAACCGCTATACACAATTAGTCTATATGAATCCTTAAGATAGGCCTGAATCTTCTCCAGCTCAGGGATACCTCCCCCTTGCGAGAGATCGACACCCGAATCTCGGATCAACTTATCCACCTCTGCTTTGAGTTTCTTGCTTGTCATGTTGTGAGAAATATAAGTTTTATAAGCTTTACGATCGCTTACCCTAGCAATAGCTATTATTAATGCAAATGCTAAACAGTTCACGATTGCCTGTACGAAGACTACGCTTCTCTTCAAATGGGCAAGTACGCCAATCGTACGCCCCTTCGTGGGTATACCCCTATCTCGCCCGTTTCCGTTTGGCATATGGACAATATCCACAACCAAACGCAAACGGTCGGTGGCATTAAAGCGGGCGTTCGACTGGCATACTTTCTGTACGACACTGCTAATGACTTCCAGACTGACTTGGTCTTTACGCCTGTACGAGAGACCTATGGGCTTATCCATTTCGTTTTCCTGGTTGGAAATAGAAATGCCAACCATATCATGGTCTCTCGCTTCTACCAAAGCATGATCTATTGCCTGTTTAAGGGAACGTTCAAATGGGTTGGGTCCTGCATTAGCACTTGGTTCTTTGAGCTGTATGACTAGCTGCAGACCAACGGAATTAAATCGCTTATAGTCTTTACGACTACTTTCAAGGATTGAAAACAAGGTAGGGACGTTTCCCATAGCGTTTTCGCCAGTATTACGTGACGTCGACGCTACAGGTACATGTTCCTCCTCGTTTTCATTCAATACATCTAATTCATTGGCTGAAGCTAGTTCATCATCATCGGATTCGGCTACGTCGGAATCTGACAACGTGACAGTTTCTATACCGTTATCCGATTCCGAACTTGACACTGTGTAAATCTCAGGTTCGGAGTCGCTTATCGTAATAGTGTCCATCTCGTTTTCTGATTCCGACGAGATAGTATACACAGGGGCAGACATTTCTATTTTCAAATCTTTTACAACACTACAAATATTGAATCTGTAAAATAAGAAACAAAGTAGAAATAAACGTGTATGTTACAGTGTAATATATGCTAATTAAAAAACACACACTATCACTCACCTTATCTGTAGAATGCGGTATGCAAGACTGTGAAGAGAAAGCAAGGTGGATCTATTTATAGTAGATGTTGAAATGATTTTTTAAAAGGTATGTAACGTATTTTGCTGTGTTCGTCTTACTTGTTTACCTACTTAACGATATCTCAAGGTCTTTGTTACATCATCCTAATGGAAAAAACCCAGATACCAAACCTACGTCATAGTTTTGCTCGGAGAGAGTTTTGTTATCGTATTTAGCTGTGTTCGTCTTACTTGTTTACACACTTAACGATATCTCAAGGTCTTTGTTACATCATCCTAATGGGAAAAACCCAGATACCTAAACTACGTCATAGTGTTGCTATAGGCTTAGTTGTTTACTTACTTAACGATATCTCAAGGTCTTTGTTACATCATCCTAATGGAAAAAAACCCAGATACCAAACCTACGTCATAGTGTTGCTCGGGAGTTATGTATAAAAGGACAGTATTTTACAGGGTCATGTTAATTGTGTAAGAGTTTCTACAGTTGTTCAGTCGTCGACCTTCATCTGCTTTAAAACCCTTATAAGGTAAGACTACATCTAATGTATTTTATTTCATAATCTTTACGGCTTTGTGTGGTACCTTTATTATTATTATTATTAAAGTAGTTAATCAGCCTCGTTCTTGTTTTTTACAGATGACAAGTCTAGTTGAGAAGTTTACTTCGGCATCGTCCTTACCTAGGTGCGTTGGTATTTCTGAGCTTGTACAGAACGTCCCTTACAATATTTTATATGGAGTTATAAAGGAAACGAAATATGGACGGTGTGTGTTGTTACATATTCGAAACTGTGAGAGTATGGATCTGTTATCGGTATTCCTACCCAGAAAGTATACAGATGTGTTTGGGGATAAAGACATCAGTGGAATAAACAGTGGTGAAACTACCGTTAATCTAATTTATAAAGGGACTTTCCCTAACTCTAAGACATATAACCTATCATTGGTTAATGCATAGTTACCTGTTTCTACATCAAATGTTTATTAGGTAATATACTCAAGTGAATGTGTTGATGTAAGGTTCAGTTATTTCATACGCTAATACACTGCTTATTTTATATATATATATATATATTTAGGAGTACACTGTAATGAATATATTGAAGGTATGATTCCTGGACCTATAACTATAGGTAATTAATTAATTCTATATTGTTTTGCTTTCATCAGGGACTGTTGCATAGTAGATTTGCAAGGATATTATGAACAGAGTACAAACAGCTTCATATTGAAGGAATATGCTTCACTTGATCTTACTACTACTGCTATCTCTCGTGTGCTTCATCTGTTGTTCAAACCTCCTACAGACTGTGTTGTGGACAATGGTATTAAACATTTTCTTGAACAATATTATCATGGACTGCACTACGAGTTAGGTGTAGAGAAATACGATAATATGCCAAGTATAATACAAAGTGATTTGGGTAACTGTATGTTTGTATTTGTAAAGGGCATTGAAAAAAAGCGTTTTTTACAGACTATAGTTTCAGATGATGTACAAATCATTGATCTTATGAACTACGAATGTCCAAACTTAAAATATCTACCTACACCTAACATAAGTTGTAACTATCATAGTTTTCCAGAGGGAATGTGTTCATATAAGAATGTATTAGCTTTACAAACATGGCTGATGACGGAAACAACATGTTTAGCTTTTATGCATAAAGGATAGTGTTTCGATATGTTTTAGAAACACTTGTGCTAAAAACAGAATAATTGTCAAATATCTGTATATTAATAATAATAAAAAAGTGATTTAATTTGTATCGTATTGTTATTTATTTATTGTATTCCCTTTTACTTAGTCCTACTCATATTATTTATGTTCACAATATTAGTTATGTAATGTTTTAATTTATTATTATTACTGACGTAAAGAGACAATTAATCTATATTCCAGATAAATCATAGTTATATATATATATATATATGGTATCTATATTATATATATATATATTATATATATATATATACCTATTAACAAGTGTTCCCTATTATAGACCATGGAGGCAATGAAAGGTTCCATGTGGGTGAGGCTCCCAGATTCTAGACATTCGGCACATAAAGCTGTTAATGTTGTCAGCCATACGCATATTAAGAGCTATTAGACTTCTAACTAAACCCTTCCTACCCACATATAAGTAAGGTTTGTGATAGATATATGATATGTTGCTACCTTTCTGTAATATTGTAATTGCTGAAGACGGCATTAAACGATATAGAACTGTGCTATATCCTAAAGGCAAAGGGTGAAATATTTAAATTCAACAAGTTCCATAGTCAGCCTTTTCGCTAAGACATAGATGTAAACTATTACCTATTTATTCTCAGTACACATGGCTACATAGTGAACATAGGCTTGATACACACGCACACGCAGATATTGTCCCGGCTAAATCATATTCATTGCGGGACTTGCATTGTTTCAAACTAATGTCATTTCGTTTCTATGGTACATGCATTGATTCCTTGAATGAAGACACAACCCTTACGGAATATTGTATTAGGAACTCCCTAATAATAGGTCTATTGGTAGGCCTCCTTACATAGTAGTAAATGTGTAATGTCATGATTTATTATTATTAGACGTTGCTATTATTATGGTATCTAAAACAGTCATCTCCTACGTTTGCAGAATATTATATTTATTTATTAAAGTCACCTTAAATCCATACTCTTAGTAAAACACAGATATAAACCTAGGCTTCACATATTATATAGGCCTAATAGTAGTCCCTCATTACATTGATATGTCTAGATTTCGTTCAATAACATCGTATAGTATTACATTCTTTCATTACGTTAATACAACACCTATTTCCGATTGCAGTGAATACTCTATAACTGTTATGTTATGCACAGATTGATAAGTAGTTGAGATATAAACGTTACATACCTTGGAATCTGCAGCTCGGTCTTCTTCACAACACTATTCACACAAACTGAATGGTTTAATTATCATTTGATGAACAGAGTATTTATAGTGGACCACCTGGATATATTGTAAACACCAGCATTCTTTAACCTCAGTCATTCACTCTCTCTCTAGATGTTATCAGTATGGAATGTTTTTATGTTTTTGTTGATACTAGCATAGTTTTGTAGATTGATATCTGTATTAACATCTAAGTTGTTATTCAACAGAGTTGTTATTGTGTTTATCTTAATTTCACTGTCCGGGTATTGCACAGTACTATTTCTGCAATATGCTAATACTCACACACACACACACCATCCTATAGGATTTATTCCCTTGGTTATTACAACGTATTTGAGTTACCTGATATTAGTATCTTATGTACGGCCCTTATGAATTCTAATTAATACACTAGGCCTATATGTTATCATTGGGTTGTAACTAATAGGATATGAATAACATAGGAACGTGTTTCTTAGATGGCAATTGCATTATAACCTCTGCCCCCAAGACTCGTATCTGGTGGGGGTTGTAACCAACCCACTGGGGGGCAGGCGTCGGTTTTCGAAGTGGGTCAGATTGGTGTGGGGCTAGCACGGGCTTATTGCCCACGTCTGCTTTGTTCGAGTCGAATCCCATCATGTCATATAGGACCATAGTACGGGTTTGGGGGGCGGCGTCGGGGGGGCGGCGTCGGTTTTGTTTTGGGGCATAGCTCTTTAAGGGGGCTTGGGGGGCGGGTGGGCATTAGCACAGGAGGAACAGGCTCGTCTTGCTTTTTCGAATCGACTATAATAGCGTCACGTGGTCTTAGGCGTGACGCGGCGTCGGTACCGGCGTCGGTACCAGCGTCGGTTGGCGGCCATTTTCGGGAACGGAGCTTGACCCATACTACTTGCGCGAAAAGAAACTGTGTTTCCTGTAGCAAGCCGTCAGGTTCTCTTCTAGCTTGTAGCACCATACCATACAAACAACCACTACCATTACGGGTATAATAAATGTATAGTCCATTCACTGGTATTTGGGCCTTCTGGATTGGAGATCTTGTCACTAGAGAGAGCATCTGGGGTACCTGAAGATTGAAGTTAATCGCACATTTAGGCCTACCTGTAGACGCAAGCAGCACGTGCTCGACGGAAACCGGTGTTTAAACAGCGAAGACAAAACAAAGGCACGCGAAACTAGTATAGTCGTTGCAGAACGAAATGTTTCACGATTGAATTTTATAGGCCTATACGATTTTCACCATTAGTAGATAAGAGCTCTGAACCAAGTATTAAGTATTGTTCCAATACCATGCCACAAGAAAACCTAAAAATACCTATTTTAAGTTAGGCCTATAGAAAACCTAAAGCGAAGGATTAGTAACGTAAAACCGAATAATAATAATAATAACAGTATTATTTAGTGAGATAATGAGATCATAATGCAAGATTTTTTAAACAAGATTGAAATAGAATAAAATAAAAAATGAAAAGTTGACGTAAGAGTGAGTAAAGAATCATAAGATTCAGAATATAATGTATTTAATATCGAACGTTCCACATATAAAGACATATCCGTGAACTAATCGAGTGAAGAAGGATGCCTTTTGTGTAGAAAGATGGAAACTTATTGAGCGTCCGGTCAGTCAGCTGTAATCCTCTTTGGGTTCTCTTCCGTGCGTGTTCGAATGAGAACGAGAGCAATGGCTCCGAGCGACTGTTATGCCCTATGGGGACGAAATATTGTAGAGCGAACCAGCTTTGTGATATAGCCTAGTCTCACCGCTAAGAATGTAATGAAGCGACTTCACAGGGAAATGCAAGAATCAAAGCATTGTTGACAACGTCATCATTCTAACCAACATTATGATCTTCATATTAATTACAAAATGTGTCTTTCCCTTAGTTTTGTTTCTATGGGTTTAAAAACAAAAGAAGCATAGAAAGAAGACGTAGAAGAAAGATAGTTTCAAAGCAACTAACAGAAATGAATCTGTTACTGAACTTATTTTAACGCACAAAACGTATCTGTTATAGTTTCCTACTTTACTATAGCCTATACAGTAATGTTATAATAGTGTGTTGCTTCACAAATATTCCAAATAAACATGGCAGGCGTAGGCTCGATAGGAAGAACATCGACTTGTTCATTAATTCAGCAGCTGACACATGGACAGATTAAAGAAACATTTTGTATTTAATTAATAAAATCGTATTAACTTATAGGCATCTCAATTGTCAAATATTGCTTGCCAGTCATTAGGCTCAATGAATGCGAGTTGGATGAACAACCTAACCGAAAATGTGTCAAAGTTTACCCAAACTCATATAAAGAAAAGTAATTAAAAGTAATTAAAAGTACATCTTTTACTTATCCCCTTATAATGAAAAGTAAATTACTCTCTCTCTCTCTCTTTCGTAGTTTTACCTCTCCCTTGTAGGGACCTTTATGCGGCCCGCGCCGCCCGGGCCTTACCGGGCCGCGACCTGTCGGGAGAGGAATGAACTATGGATCAGAACACAGACAGACATACTTTTTTGACCAGACAAGGACATGGAGGGCCTCCCCGGATGAGTGATCAGCCCAATGCCGGGGCCACCTCCGAGACAACACGAACACATAGGACGATACACACCATTCACACACACACTCACTCAGAACAAGGCGAGGATGGGGATGAAGATGATAATGACGGCCAGATGATATCCGGGGACCACAAGGGCCTAAAGTTACCTGACATTTGTCTCACAGGTGAGGGAAAACCCCGGAAAAAACCTCACCTAGGTAACTTGTCCCGACCAGGAATCGAACCCGGGCCCGCTGCGTGAGAGGATTGGACGCATCCCCTGAGCCACAGCGGTGGACAAAAGTAAATTACGTTGATGCAAAAAAGATATATAATGGATAAATCGTGCTATAGACCTCTCAAATTAAAATAGTTCGCACACCAAATATTAGTTTCAATGCGAGTTAGGATAAGCAGTTTTTGGCGGAATATAAGCCTACCAGAATTTTGTTTTCTTTACCTTCGTTTTACCTCTCCCTTTTAGGAACATTTAAGCGACCCACGACGCCCGGGCCTTACAGACAGCGACCAGTCGGAAGAGGGATTTATCTAAAGATCATATACATACTTTCTTGACCAGACAAGGACAAGGAGGACCTCCCGGATGAGTGATCAGCCTAATGACGGAGCCACCTCCGAGACAACACGAACACGTGGGACGAGACACACACATTCACTCTTAACAAGGCGAGGATGGGATGAACATGTAATGACGGCCAGATGATATAAGGACCTAAAGTTACCCGACATTTGTTTTACAGGTAAGGCGAGGAAAAAAACCCGGAAAAACTCCACCTATGTAACTCGTCCCAACCAGGATTCCAATCCGGGCCCGCTGCGTGAGAGGAGCGAACGCATCCTCTACGCCACAGCGGTGGACTACCAGAATTTTATTTACAAGAATATCTTGTAGTGTAATTTAAATTAAAATAACGTAGCCCCTGGATACAATTTAACCGAAAAATGCGTCAAGATTTGCCTAAACTCTTATAAAGAAAAGTAAATTAAAGTGCTTTGAGATGGTTATCCAACAAGAAAATATCTGAAGCTTTATCTATTCCCTTCTAATAATAATAATTAAGAAATCGTTAACCTAAGACTTAACCTACTGACAAACACCCAGTCCTGAACCCGGGGAGGGGATCTTTCACTACTGAAAAAGCCCCGACCCGGGCCGCCGGAGTGGAAGGCAGGCGTGCTACCGACTCACCCACGGCGGTATTCCCTTCTAATGAATAAGTAAATTACGGTATTCTTAGGTTCCTCGAGCTCCTGAATTTTTACGTAGATCACTTATGTAAACATATCAAACAACTCAGAAGGACACTGAAAATAGATTAGTTAACCACTAAAAGTATAAACAAAAGTAAACGAGAAAGTACATGTCCTGAGCCTATGTAGGCTATATTATTTTTTTTAGAGATAAGAATGATAATGAAGTTAGATTATGTAAGAGAAACGAAGGGGGGAACTGAGGCGTTTCGAAGCTATGTACTAAATGTAAAATATCTTCATAGTATGAGGATAAAGAAATCACTTTGAGCCAAGAATACACTTGAAAAATCCTCAATTTTATACGGTGATTTTGCCCTGTACAGTAGCTGAACACAGCCTTCCGAATATGAAACCCCAACCGCGCCTCAGTAAATTCTCTCTGACCATCAGTTTGGGAAATATTGTGCATAGGAACAAAGGTCTACTCGTTCAAGTTGTGCTGGTGATAAAACCTTTTTTCTTCTATTTCTGCATTGTATGTTTTTATAGTAACACATACTGGAAAATTTGCTTCGTAAATCAAGCTGAAAATTGAAAAGAAATCTGCAGTTTGTTTCATGAACAGTTCACTCATTTGAACACAACCAGTACATAATGTGATTACATCACTCAACCGAGCGTTAATAAAAATGGAATAAAAATGAGTTATTATAGTCAAAATGGCATGAAAAAAAATTCAACCTGCGTTCTAAAGACCTAATTGGAACACGTAAATGAAGTAGGCTATAAAAGGACGAATGTGTTTTATCTGAAGGCATACATTTTGAATATAGCATAAATAATTTTTACAGTTAAGTTAATTTTACAAGATTTATATACAAGTGCTACGTAGTATTTCAAAACTGTGACACTAAAAATACCGATATACTCTATAGTGACAAGTCACTTGGGACTATAGTTTGATATAATACTCCGCTCCTCTCGCTGGCTAAAATAGTTAATTAAATACTGTGTTGACTATTCCACTCATATGCCGCGTGTTTTATATTGACCAATAACGTTTAGCAATTCCTCAGATACAAACCAATCACATCGTTTATCTTACAAAATGATTACTATTAATACGAGGATGCGATTTTATCTGATAAAACGGTAGCCCATTACTGGACACGTAAGGCATCAACGTGCGGTGATTAATACGTCACATGCTGCCAGTAAGCAGGATTAAAAAAACGTTATTTAATACTACATAACTTGTTTGGAAATTGAAATATTATAAACGTCCATTGATTAAAAACACAATTTCGATTCGCTGCAAGCCAGTTCGTGTGCTTTTATAACTTTTGGTGTAAGCAACTACCATGACGCCCTCCATCTTGTGATGCGCACTTTTGGTAGCATTGGGGACTCGGACCGATTCATAGAATTGATTCGTGAATTGTTCATTCAACTAGTATGCCGAGATCTTACGGCTGGAAGAATATTGACAACAAAGTAAGAAAATAATAACTATTTACAAAATCGGTTACAGTTAATAAATCCTACCCGAGATAACGAATTTCATGAAATTTGCTCGAACTTCATTCTCGCAAATATGTCGATAAACTCGTAATCTTTCGTGGAATTATCTATGACAAATTTCAAGTCGATATCTACGAGTGTGAGTTATATGTAGCAAATTTCAATTTAGATATGTACTATTCCACATGCACCACATCCCTGGGTCCCTCCTACACAAAAGCCCCATGGGCGCGGCACACCCTTACGTGTGCCACATACCCTGGGTCTCTCTAGTCAAGAGCCCCAGAGGCACATAATATGTGTCCATACAGTACTATATCTATCTGCTTCATGGGAGTTGTGTAATATTCTTGTGGGACTGTATGAGTCTACGCAAGTTTTGTACGTAGATAAATAAAATTGTGAACCTGGTAGTAATAGTGACCTAACCAACCTCGGAAAAAATTTTGCAATTTGAAACCATCCGAAGTGACTGAAGTACTAAAACCTTCTTGTATACTGTGTAGTAATGATTTCATGATTTAAAGCAAGCTACACCGAGGGGTAAAATTTATAAGAGTTTTCTATGCCCAAGGTCGTGGATTAGATCCCAGCTCAGGGAGCTTTGATGTGTGCATAAATGTACCATTCTCAAGTCTGTAAATTTGCAGGCAGGTAAGAAACAAACTCCCGCGAGATCAAATTCCGGCGACAGCCATAGACCTAAATATTAGTACAGTACTGCCGTTAAATAACCAACCTATAAGTGTTTGAAAGAAAATAAATAAAGTAATTGAGTATATAAATAAATAAATATGTAAATAAGTGAATAAGTATGTAGGTATAAGAAAGTAAACAAAAAAATTAATCAAAATCAACGAACCACAGCAAAATTGATAGTTTGATTTTTCCAGGCAGGAAGAGGAATCATAAGCTAGAAAAGAATTTACGGGTATGGTTTAATAATGCACTTTCCTAAGCATACTAGGAACACATAATTTTGCAGACAAGGAAAATATCTGCTTCATCGATCACCTACACCTCTACACGGGCCTACTACCCACACGATCAAGACAGCGCGGTCTCTAACCAAGTTTTCCACAGTCTTAGCTATAGGAAATTCCTTTCCCTTTGCCCCGAAACTTTACCCTTCAAAGCATTGCCCCAATGACCAAATTTGGAACAAACTATCTAACTTCGTAACATAAAGGTTCGGCTCTAATTTACGGGAGAAAGAGAAAGAAAATGAATCAATAGCAGAGCATATCGAACACTTCTCATAAAGAGAAATTGAGACGTGAAGAAGTTTGTTCACATAAAAAGTTTTAACAATTACTTGCGAATATTATTAGGCCCTATCCCTATACCCTTGCTGAACTTCGTAACTTAGAGAAATTGTTAAAGTTTTTTCTAATAAATCACTAATAAATTGTTAAAGTTCCCTTCGATAGATCACTAAATGAATTACGGACACAGTCGAGTATATCTTAAGAAACTAGTGGAAAGTAGTTTAGGCCGTATGCATAACAACTGAAAGAACTGACGAATAAACGGACAAGTTCAAGGGTAAAAGCTGAGATAATCTGCCCAACTCTGTAGAAGTAACTTGCCTCTGCTAATTGAACACCAACCGAATAAACCCGAAAAGATTTAGACACGTGACACTGACCCAAAATAACTGACTTTCCCAGTTTCGTCACTGCTAGGACCGAGGTGTTATTAATCTTTTCACTGCTACTGACGTATAAATTCGTCACCCAAAAAATATTGTATAAAAACCAAAATATAAGATTAATAGAATAATGCTTTGTGTAAACATTGGCGATTTTTATTCTCTTGTTACGATTTTCACGGATAAAATTTTCCTTGTAGATTCTAAGCTTAGATTTACATCAAACTTAAAGGAAAATAAACAATTTTAGAAATTACCTTTTTCCTTTTCCAATCTTTCATATGGAAAAGATTGGTTACCAATGAAGAAACAGACTATTACCCCTCCTCGGAATGTTGAATATAAAACGACAATTTCCCGATAAAGTACATCCATTTACGCGGTTCCTCTCATGTTTTCTCATAAAAGGAGCTAGAAAACCTAACCCTGCTTACGTAGAAGACGAACAATTTCCGGCAGAATCGACTAGATCAAAGTCATATGCATAGGCGTAACCAGGCCGACCATATGGGGGGGGGGTTATAACATCCGCGGGGTTTGGGGGTATGGAATTCCCCCCAGGGAGAGGGGGGTCCGGGGGTCCTCCCCCGGAAAATTTAAAAAATTAAGATGCAAAATAACGGGTTTTAAGCTTCCGGGGGTCCTCGCCCGGAAAATTTTAAAAATTAAGACGCAAAATAACGAGTTTTAAGCTTCCTACGCTTTATATTTGTATTAAGTAATTTATGGGCAAACTTAAAAAAAATATGCAATTTTCCTTTTTTAATCAATGGGGGGGGGGTACGCCTATGGTCATATGAGGTACCTCGTGGAGAGGAGTAAGTTATGTTGTAAATCTGTCGGGGGTATGCTTACGAATATTATCAACCACTCTCCACAGAGGCGTCATCGTGTGCTCGCCTGGAATATTTTATAAATCACACGACTAAAATGTTAGTTTTGTCAGGTTAGGATCAGGTTTTCTCTAGTATAAAAAGGTCATCTGGTAAATGAAACAATTTCGAACAGACTTTTTGCTTTAATTAATATTCGTGAATTTAAAGGTACAGACTAACTATAAACGCCGGACTGATAATAGCATACATTGTATGTCCAAAAATAGTACGAATAAAAATATAGTATAAGTTTCACATGTTATCAAATTATGTACGCAAATGATGTATCCTTTGTTTTTTATTTTATTATTTTAATTGACCTAAAAATTAATTAATTTCCAAACTTATTTATTCTTAAAACTTTGGTTAATTTTTATGTTTGTATATTATTTTGGTATTATACTAATATTACTGTCCATACTTGTATTTTCTGGCAGAACAGAAAAAAGGTGTAATTAACTAAAGTCATACACTCAGAAAGATTAAACTGAATAGAAAATAATGTAATAAAATTGCGTTAACGGAATAACAGTTTTCTAACACACTTAGGAATGTTTAGGTAATAAACTTCGTCATTTTACAGAACAATTATACAGGAAATTTAGGAACACACTGTGTAGAGATAATAATCGCATACCGAGCAAAGGAAAATGGACGTCCGGCTTCTGCTTTAAAACTCCGAAGACAGTTCGTTCCTTGAAACATTTAAGAAACGAGACAGTGTGAAAGAAATATGGATGACGCGGAAAGGCGCCCTTTTCCCAAGACCAGATTGAGCAACAGGGATTCTGCACACCCGAAGGATTAATTATACATGGCGTGAAGATACTGGCGGTTGGGAAAATAGCGCACATTCCACAGTTGTACTGCATTCCAGACATAAATTTCCCAACACTTTCTCCTTGAATACAATAAATCCCAAAAATTATGCTAGCGATAGGTGATTCAATCTCCAACCGTCTAGTTAGTCCGAATTGGTTTGTCGGATCTACTTTTAAAAAGTTCCTAGAAGGGTAACATTAAGAAGTTCAGAAGCTCTTTCTATATTATATCTTCCGTGTCTTATATCTTTACTTTCCTTTATCTTTCTAAGATAAAATAAAGAAAACCTCCTCTAACTTTAAAATCTTAGCTTTTAATACTTGTATAATTTTTGTTCGATCATACTATAATACGCTTCTTTAACGTGACGTAATGTTATCACAATGATACCCATTTGGAAACAGATTTTCATTTTAACTCAGATGGGGTGTCGATTATTATTATTATTATTGTTCCTTTATTTATTTCTCTGTTTAACTAAACAGGTATATATATATATATATAGCCTATGTACATACAGCTATTATTATTATTATTATTATTATTATTATTATTATTATTATTATTATTATTATTACTATCGAAAAAGGAACGATCTTGAAACCCTGAGAGCACCAAATCGAACTGCGTAATAAACTGCCTGTATTCAAAATAAAATAAATTATGTTCCTGTTAATTTTAATATTAATTATACTAAAGGATCAATCCATATCAAATCAACCAATGGGTGTTGCTGACATATTTTATTTTATTTGTAAGTATATATTTTCTGGGAGTACAAAACAATTTTTTTTTTTACATTTTTATCACTAACGCTTTGGCAACTAGTGGCCACTTTTGCTTAGAAGGATCTGTCATTTTTGGCATTTTCAAAGGTTAGTGGTAAGTTAAATAACTATTTCATTTATGAAGATATCAACTTGAAGTAAAAACCCTCTTAATCTACAAGAAACAGTCTACAATTCATGTTATGACCATAAATTTGTTAGGTCTTAAGGAAATAATCTAAAACTTTATTAGAAAATGCAGTTTCGATTAGAAAAAATTAACAACTTTATAAAACTTTTTTTCACAAAGATATAGTAGATCACTAAATGCTAGTAAAATTTGAGATCATTTATATAACTCCTTTAGGTTTTTATGAGTCTTCAAATATCGAGATTTTGCAAAATTGTTGATTTTCAAATTAAAATATCTCAAATGGGACTGAACAGAAAAATCTGAAATTTTCTCAAAATTTTCTTCTAGTGCCTAGTAATCAACATATAAAATTTTGTCACTGTGTTCTGACCAGAAGTATTTTATTTTTAATAAAGGCAATGCTAAAAAAATAACATTGTCAAATGAGCGAATAACAGTGTCACAATGCAATACAAATTGTCAAAAATAATATAATTATTTGTTGTTGCTAGTAAAATTAAATGTGTCATAAAACTTCTTTGGTATCCAAAACTCAATGAGGATATTTTACAGTTTTTCTCTCCTAACTTAATCATATGCTTTTTTTTAAATCTATGTATAGCTGGTGGACAGACTTATTATATTCCCACTTTTTCTCCAAGATTTGGCGAATACAAAATATATGATCAACGGTTGACCTATTTCGCCTAAATCCACATTGGCGACCTCCTATGATTTCGTCTGCATATGGGGTTAATCTTGACAGCAGTATATTAGGTAGAATTTTGTATGATGTTGGTAAGAGAGAAATTCCTCGATCGGTATCGGTATAATAATAGATTCTTTCCATTCCTTCGGCAATTCCTCCTTTTTCCAAATCATAAGAATGAGCCTATGGATCTCTGAGTTTAATCTATCCCCACCTGCCTTAATTAATTCTGCTGGAATTTGGTCAACTCCTGGAGACTTGTGTGTTTTTAGTTTACCTATAGCTGTTTCTACTTCTGTTAAAGTTGGCTCAACCAACGGTTCTGCTGTGAATATTTCACTTTCTACACTTCGGACATCTCCATGTACATTTAATAACTGATTAAATAAATTTTTCCACCTGTTCAAAATATTATTTGGAGCCGCGAGTATAGTGCCATCATTGTCCTTAATTATGTTTATTCTAGGTTGAAAACCTTTCTTGAACTCATTTATTCCCTTGTAGAGATCCCTAACATTTTTGTCTTTACTATTTCTCTCTAATTCATTTACTTTGTCTTTGAGATAGGTTCTTTTCTTTGTTCTAATGATTCTAGAGGTTTCTCGTTTAGCATTGTTGAGATTTTCGACCGTAATGTCATTCGGATTCTGCAACCACAGTAGTTTTGCCTGCTTTCTAGCATTTACTAATTTCACGCACTCATCATCAAACCACGGTTTATTTCGTTTCAGTTCAAGCGGACCTAATATTTCTTTTGCGGCTACTATCTGTTGTGGGAATATCTGTTAACATAATAAATTAATAACTCACCAACGGGTGACAGAAGATAATTGCTTTTTTATTACCTTATTATTATTATTATTATTATTATTATTATTAATTATCATTACTATTACATAATATTATCCAACATACTTTTATCATTCACATTATTTGCTCGTAGAGTAGCCTAACATTCTAAACAACAATACATCAATCATATCAACCTGACACCTTTTATTTCTATTTCTCTTTGTTATTCCTCTTGTTTATACATTCATCAGATCACAAATGCACACTGTACCGGTACTGCTGATAAAAACAAAAATCTGAAACTATGAACTGTGCATTAAATTAGTGTACAGACTCCCTTCATACTACATAGCTCCTCTGTGATACATATTGAAATTTTATAATAGCATGTAGCGATGTAGGTCTCTAGTAGAAATGAACTGTTCGCTTTATTACGGTACATAACGTACGTAGCCAATTTCCGGGCCAGATAACCAGAGCATATATGAGAATATATAAATAAAAATCCTGGCTGAATATAAAGGTTTGGAGATCTCTGAGTCCCAAATAGTCCACCTACGGTTCAGCCAATTATACAAAATCTCCCATGTGGAAAAGATATGTGTACGTAACATAACTGTGCATATATAAGAGCAATAACCACACGAATTCTCTCCTTTATATCTGTGCTGCAGACTCGTAAAACTCGTGATTGAGCGGGATAATCAATTTCGGCGCAAGATGTTCATGAAAAGAAATTCCGATAATTAAGCGCAGAGCCATTAAAGGTTTTAATAACAAAGGAATCTGATATTATATAAAGACACGTTCTAAATAATTGGTCGTAATTTCCATAATTTAATTCTCCACTTTTGCGGCTCCCGAACAGCATCTGTAATTTAAATTTATATAGTGGTTTTAGGGCTTCTACTCCCTGCTCAGTGAAATTGGTAATGTATATGTAATTTCTTAAGCATTAGGGGGAATTTTATGTGACTAATTGAAACAACGTTTTATATACAATTTTGTTATTACAGAATTTTCGAGAATTACACCAACTGAAGGCCTGTGCCATGTGACGACGCTATTCTTTTACCTCCGTGCTGAGTGTGCTTATTACAATTTAATCGCCGATTCAAATCGTTTCGTCACTGGCATGATATGTTTACTTATGAAGTCAAATAAGAAAAAAAATTATAGCGGAAGAACTCACAAAAAGAGCATGTGTGAACGAGGAACAAAAGAAAAAATTGCATTCCCAGCAAACAGTTCCCGAATTATATCATTCTGGTAACTTAATTTTAGAGCCCAGTTTAAATCCAATTTCATTAAAATGTTTATACTTAAATGAATGCTAACCTCAAGCAGTAAGGAAGGGGAAAGAAATATATAAATAAATATAGTAAAAAGGAAGAAAGGAAGGAAAGTGTATATAAAAAGAAAGAAAGAAAGAAGTTAACAAACAAAAACAAACAATTTTCACTCTCAGAGCTTTTACGAGTTCCTACAGTTCAACCTGTTTAGGTTTATGGCAATTGATTGTAACTCATTAAGAAAAGAAATCAACCAATGTTAATTTAACTGATACTATTAAATTTAAACTTGTCTATAAGACACAGTCCAATAAATATGTTTCCGATATCTGAATGTTGCAAATTCCATTTTCATGAGGCATTAACAACTACCCGTACAGATGATATAGCTTACATTTTTATTATAATAACATACAAATAATAATAATAATAATAATAATAATAAAGCTATAATAATTATGGTTATCATGGAACTAGATAGGTCTTTGTATAGTAGAATATCACAATAAACATAAAAACATAGGCATATGCATAATTTGTACTCTGTTAAATACAATATGTTCCTCTCAAGAGATTCCATTCAACTTCACATTTCAACGTAGTGCAATGTTTTACTTTTTTCCTCATAACTATTCAGTACTTTCCGGATGATGATGCAAATACCCAGTTGGACAATTTTCATGGATTTGATCGCTCTGTATGAAGTTCTTCCAAGTGGTGATTTTATTAGTTTTATTCGTGTAGCGGATAGAAGTTTTCGAACAATTTTGACATTGTTATTATTACCGTATTATTATTACTCGCATTATCATCATCACTAGTAGCATCATTATTATTACTATTATTTCTAGATATTATTGGTTTCATTTATAGTACAGCTATATTAGAGCACTGGCTTTACATAGGAAACATGAAATTTTCCACGTATGATTGCAATAAGTGTGTAACTAATCACATTTTTATGCGATTAATTGTAGTAAATGTTATTCATTCCATTTCTGCGTTTGGAAAATAGTCCCACACAATATCGCGTGCTTAGCCTTAAATTCACATTGTTTAAACGGTTAGTGTTGTTATAGTAATAGAATTGGTAGATAGGCATAACTTGGCATTATATCCTCTGTTGGCAATGTCGCATGATCTCAATCCATGATCTTTATTTTTACCGCACCGATCAACTAGTTACCACAGCCAATCAAATTCTAAAAATGTCCTGTATCGGCTGTGACAGCTAGGCCTACTCGTCAACTCCGCGTGAAGCGAAACGCGGGGTTACAAGATCTCGTTTACAGTAAACAATAATACGCGTAAATTGGTTAAAGCGAGGGAAGAACTGGGGTCATTGATAATAATGAGGAAATATTGCAACGTTGCTTGTGTTTTGGAAAGCGGAAACAAGACCGAATTGGTCAGATCAATTAACATAAAGATTTCCACATCTTTGGTCCATTAAAGGATCACCTTAGAGAGCAGAAGTTCAAGTCTGATGAAGACGTCCAATAGGCGGTGCACGAGGTGCTACAGCGTCAACCAAAATAATTTTTCTCACGCGGTATCAAAGCACTTCCTATCCGATGACGCAAGTGCATTGAACTGGGAGGGGACTATGTGGAAAAATACTGTGCAAGCAAGCATTCTTCTTGCAGTAAAATAGTGGAAAAAATAATTGCGGTTTTCATTTAATTCTCCCTCGTAAATGTAATCGACTTGGGCCGGGGTCGAACCCGCAAGCTTGGACACAGAAAGCCAGCACGATGCACCACTCAAGCCGACTCTACCAGATGGATAAGGAGAAACGACAAATTTACGTATGGACCTAACATTTAGTACTATTTGGAAAAATATCATTTGCAAGAAAACAAACATACGCCATGTCAATCGGCTGAAGGCACAATACCACGCGTCGTAGTGACAAATATAGTGTTCTCGTAGCTCTAGAAGCATCTATACGTACATACAGAAACCAATCTTACAAACTGCAGTAATACTTGAAGATTTTTTTTTTCTATTAAACATTTCAAAGTTAATGACTTTCTAAAATAGTGTATGCTTTCAGTATTTTGTTTAATAAATTTCACGTTTAAAAAATTAATTAGTAGAGGAATCTGTTTTTTGAAAAGCGCGAAATGCGAGATTATAATTATATAAGAAATTCGTCTAAAAATTGAGGAAATTATTCATCTTTCAGCAAACGTGCGAAATTATTCAGAGAATATTGAATTAAAATGAAAAAAAAAACCTTGAAGATGGTGGGAATTGCGAATCGTTCATCGAAAGGAATAGCATTAGAAGCTGTTGTTTCAATCAATTTTACGACCTATCGAAATATACCGAAAACGGGAGTTGATTTGATTTTTCAAATGAAGCCAAGCTACATCAATTTAAATTAATATTTGCTGAAACTTTTCCCCCCTTAAAAATAGCGAAATTGTTAAAGAAATTAAATGAAAATAGCGAAAGATATTCTAAAATTACTATAAAAGAAGGAAATCTGGAAGAAAAAATGTGAATAAAAATAGGTACCTCTAGACATAAGCAAAGAAAACTTTGTCTACATAGGGAGCCTGCAATTTATTGCAGCAAGTTTAATAAAAATAAAAATAAAAATAATAATAATAACAACAACAACAATAACAGCAGCAGGTTTATAAACAGTTTCAATGAAGACTGTCTAAACCAGCCAGCCCTGCTATTTGCAGAGAGAACATTTTAATGCAGAATCCAGTAGGTGGGAAATCTGCGCAAGCTTCACATTGCAGGAAGTTGTAAGACTGCGCCATTAAGTATTCAGCGTACTTGGTACTGTGCCCAGCCACTGCACGTTCCTGCTTCAACAAAATTCTGGTTGATGTGCATGACTGTATGTAACTCACTTCCTCACTTTAAGACACATACATACTAAACTCTGAATGCATTCCGCTTGTTTAGGACTCTGGTCATAACTTCCACATTCCCATCAAAACCATCTTTTTTCTCCAGTGTCCGTGCTGGGTGGTAGGGGATCATGTTTATATAAATCTTGAGAAGTAACCTAAGACACAGGCTTCTGTCTTTCATCCACCCTCTCCAAGAATACTTGTGGCGCCATTAACTGCCAGACACCTAACTATCCGTAGTAATTCTAACGTTTTAATTAAGCCCTTTTACATTAGTCTACTGCAGGTACTTGAAATGCTTGGTGCACTTGATACGTTTTGTTGCGGAGAAAATGAAAGAACGCTAGACGTATATTATATATTTTTCTTTAAAGGCGAGCGGTACACATTTGCCTAGGGTAATTATAAATATACCGTACTTTAATATCTTATATTTTCCGAATCAGGCAGTCCTATTGGACTGAAATTTGGCACAGTATATCAACATTAGTCTTGTGGTTAGCATCGCTGACTACAGATCCGTCGGTCCGGGTTCGATCCCCGGTACTTCCTCGGATTTTTCTGCGGTAGGGGTGCACTCAGCCTCGTGATTCAAATTGAGGAGCTACTTGATAGAGAAGTAGCGGCTCCGGTCATGAAAACCACCATTAACAGCCGTGGGCGTCGGCATGCTGACCACATGCCCCCAATCCTGGCATCTGCCTACGGTAGATGACGCAGCTGTCGGGTGGTAGGTCAAGTCCCTCCAGGAATGTAGCGCCACGGAGTTATATCCACATTAGACCATATGCACATAAACTATTTTTTATTTTTTTAAGTCCCATTTTGACGTTAAACATTCTGAAATCGGCCTTATAGTGGGTCATTCGCTAAAAGCGCATGTAATGGAAACAAATGTAACGGAAATACTTCAAGTCTGGACAAATGAATATAGATACCATTACACCGCCTTAAACAGAAGGCACTTGCAGGGGTCGAGAGTAAAAGAAATAGTGGACTTTTGAGGTAATGTAAACAATATTTTAATTCAGTGTTTAGCATAAAATACCATTTAATGTGTGCCTAATTGTAGTGGGAACCATGGTGCTCAAAGTTTTAGGTTCCCTCAAGTTGAAGTTCTTGAAAACAAATGGATATCTGCGATAAAAAGGAGAGCAAAACTCATAAATATAATGAAAGTGGATAAATTTGTTCCAGGATTTGGTCTGCATGAATATAACCACAAAGACGGAAACAGTTATTTCTATTAACGTACGTAGGTTATGCTAGGCTAATATGTGATGCATATTTAACTGCAGTGTATTTTGTTATTTTTTCGTAGAAAATTTCTGAAGGGTAGAATAAGTTACAGAACACATCAGCAAACTCAAGTTTTAAGTCTTTTCTCACCAATACGGCATTGGACGAAGCTTACACAACTAGAGTTACCCTTTTGCAATACGACCACAATACTGTGAATGTGTTTCACATAAGATTTTTGTTATTTGTAAGGTCCATGCTTAAATGTTTAGTTCCGACTTTGAGGACCCCTTCCTATGGTATGTTGCATAGTACAGTAATTTTTTTTCTTCCTGATATGAGTAAAACGCGAGGGGAAACCCATTCAGAGATGGGAGTTGAATTCAAAGAGATAAGGCATCCTTCCCCTGTCACTAGTCATGGCACTCACGCCGTATACCTTAACCAGCGCGATGTGGCTTTCTTGAAGATGGCCGTACAAATGAATCATCGCCCTACAAATGACAATATTTCGATAATAGACTCGCGACGGCTATTGAGCACCTATCTCAGTAGTGTCAAGTAAAAAAAAATACTCTACAGCAGCAGCGCTATGTAACTGAAACTGATAGGCCTACCTGCAATAAGCTCCCCACCCGTATTTTGGTGTGTAAAGCCTTTAAAATTGGACTGTAGGGGTTACTTATAGAACCAAATGTAACGTTACATTTAACAGAAATGGAAATTTTCCTTATATCTTCCGAAATGTTAAGTGCGATCTTCTGATTTCATTTTCAGATTTGGCAACACCCCTTTAAGAGGATTAATAATAGAGTTACTTTTGAAATATTGTCTTGTAAGCTATAACTTTATTTTGAGCAGCCTACAGTAAAGATTACTGTGAAAAGTCAGACAAATATTGTAAAATGTTGTTAAAATTTTACATTAATTTATAAAACATCATCAACACTAATATTAGTGGAGAACTGCGGTTATTAATACTTTCGTATAGGTAATCTTAATTTTTAGTTATTCTTGACCTTGACCGAAGCCTTTTAGTTACGAAAATAATTAATATAATAATAACAATAATAATAACAAGGGGTTTCAGAAAGTTTAATAAAGTTTATTTTATCTATAACTTTTCGTTTGCATTGCTATCCTCGCTTTTACATGGTGAACCTATTACGAACAGAAGGAGTTGAATGAGAAATTTACCAACAGCCAGTACTATTTTGCAGCTAAAACAGGAACGTAAAACAAGCTTTATACACGTGATGTAGTAAACTAATAATTAATTAGCTTTCACAATGTAAATAAATTAATTAAAATGTGAAGAAAGAGAGAGAGAAACAAAAAACTAACAAACAAAGGAAGCACAGTAAAAAGAAAGAACACCAAAAAAGAAGAAATTAAAAAATCCTGACATAAATCAAACATTAAACAAAACTTGAAATAAAAAATTAAAAAGTGTAGGTGACAGGTCATGTAGGCCTACTGTATACTGCAAAAAGAGGAGAAAAGAAATTTATTTTAAAAAAAGACAATGCGATGAAGTACGCTAAGTGGAAAGGTAGCAGAAAATAAATACGAGAAAGAAACAGAAGAAGAAACGTAGATTTGAAAGAAAACTCTCGTTTTTTTATATATAAAACTTGAGTGTAGAAGAGATGTCAAATCCGTGCAATGAGCTTACTTATGTGTGAGACGAATGTTAATGGCGTGGAGTTTTTTTTATAGACAGGATAATTCTCTCCATATTATTGGAACGTGCTTCTCAGATTTAAGTGTGGAACTTGTTATTTAGTGTACGGGGTGGTGTACATCCACACACATAACAATGCACGTTTCATGTCGGATACGTGAGAACATTCACAGTTTACTGTTTCCCATCCGAAGCATCTAGTTCACCCTTAAAGTTTATCACGTTCATGATTAACACATTCAGTAGCTCTGCATGTTCTTACACTTATACATGTACGGTCTTTCCTTGAAAATAATGCTGAATAATAATGTTCTTTTAGGAAGCATTTAGTTTGCATTTGACGATAAACTGATAGAACAAGGTGTCGCCAGTGACATGCCTGGGTTTCCAGGAACCAATTTCATTTATTCAGTACTTTGTAGTGTGAATGAATGCTTGAAGCTTATATCTCTATCAGTTTATTTATTTCTCCCTCCCTTCTTTCCGATCTTCATTTCTTCAAGTACCACTATTTATCTCTTTTCATCACTTCTCTTCATCTTTTTCTCTATATCTACCTCTCTCTATCCATTTTTCTCCATCTATGTTCTCTTTCTCCTGTCACTCTCCTCTCTCCCCTCTCTACTTTCTCTCGCTCTCTTTCTCTCTCTCGAACTTTATCTAATTATGAGTTATTCGAAATTATCCTATTGCTTTGTTGTTGTTGTAGTTATTATTATCGATAATATTAACTCCAACATTATTATTATTATTGTTTAAATCAGGTATGGGCAACCTTTGGAAAGGTACGGGCTAAACTTTACGATATTTATGAAGTCGCGGGCCGTAGATAATACCTAGGTAGGTAGTTGTGAAAAAATAATCATGATACGGTTTTTTATATTTATAAAGTATAATGTTAAAGATAGGCTACATGAATGAGAACAATATTGAACTGATTAGACATTTACTTACAATCAGCATAAATTAATGAGAAGCTTGAGCTTGAACTTGAGAAACAAGATAATCAATGTTGGCATCAGTCCTACTAACAAATAAGCGCAGAGTGTTTTCCAAATTTTCGTCTGTAAGTCTGGTTCGATACTTTGATTTAGGCCTATTGCATCAATTTTCTGGCGCTGACCGGAAGGAACACCCTCGTAGTTCAGGCTTTTGTTTCCCCATCTCACTCTCTAGTTAGCAAGAACCGAAAATATTTACTTTTTCGAGCGCGATTTAAAAATGTTCCGCGGGCCGGATCTGAAATCGTTGCGGGCCACATCCGGCCCGCGGGCCGGGCGTTGCCCATATATGGTTTAAATATTATTAAACCAGTTAAACTGGGACATGTACTGTGAATAGTACACTATTTTATAAGACATATTTTTCATAGCCTATGTAGAATGTTTACTAATAATCTATGAAAAAAACTCATATTAAATATAACTGGGCATTTTGTACACGATTCCTGGTTACACTTTAGATGTAATGTAATTGTGATCAGTATAATAATATGTCCGCTGTTTTTACACAATAGTTTTCTGTAATCAGAAATTTAACTGTATCTTTCAATGCTAAAGACTATTCGGCCAATTTATGAATTAACTTATGATAATCGAAAGGTATGCCATACGCGTGGTTCAGTTAGTCGAGCACTAGGTTTATAAATCTATCTCTTGGGTTCGATCCTCGATAAAGAGACTAGAATTTAATTCTTCTGTTGACACTATGGCTCTTGCTCTAACATTATGGCTCTTACTCTAACATTATAGCTCCAGGGCAATTTTAGACGTAAAGATGGTAGGTGAGTATACTTGAAACCGTTACTTTACCACCTTCGTAATTATGCTCGTTGACTAACGGTTTGAAAGCTCTGCACCTCGACAGCCTGAATACCTCTGAGAGATGCAACATGAAGAAACCTCAGCCACTTCGAGTGAAATATGTCAACACCCAAAAAAGAAAATTGACAGAAGTAGGGAACTGTGGTAACAAAGGTACTTCACCTTATTAGTTAACTTTCTTGTTTTTCTGTATTGCTTTATGTACGAAAATGACTTCGTTTTCTTTATTTTCGTTGTTCCGGACTTTTTATAATAGGGACTGTTCTCAGCCCCAATTATTATTTGTCCAGATTACATGTACATAAATTAGGTAATCATACTGAAAGGTTAAAACTTATCAGGATCAAATAAATCGTTTAAGTGTTGTATTACCAAAATAAATATAAACTTTTGATAACGTTATTATTAGTAAAATCGTTCTGCAAATCCTGTTGTTCAAATTCCAAACAAATGCACATACTAAAAACGATATGTAAAAACACGGCCCCTAAATTAATGTAAATTAGAAAAAAGAGCTTCTGCGGTTTCAGACATCTAAACCTTATCTGATAGAACACAGACAAGCTAATCTGCCATGAATGCCGAAAATAACTCGTAAACATTTTAGTGGTTTATGGTTGTAGCCTACATGCCAAGGACAATGAAGTTTATTCTCATGAATATAAGCTTGATGAGGATCTTTAGTCAGGTCAAACGGTCCTTAAAAGAAAGACCAAACTGACTTCATCTTGTGGCTTAATCTTTTATAAATTACAAAGAATTCAACAGACCAGGCAAAGAACTTCAAAGCGACATTCCTGAGACCATTAAATCCAATATCCTCTAGAATTCTACATCAGTATATTTGAGCTCAACGGAACAAAATGAAAGTTGTGGCTTTAAGTAAAATTAAATCTTAAGATGTTGAAGAGAATGCTGTTTACAATATTTTCAACATCGAAAACCACGAAATAATTAAATTATAGAAGCTCGCTGCATGATATCCACGTGGAATTTATTAATTTTTAGTGAAAGAGAATACCTACAGTAAAAAAAGGCAGGACTTAATGTTACATACGACAAGTTTGGCTATTTGTAATTAATGATCTAGTAAAACTTTTTGTACTTACAATTAGTGAATATTTATTTTAATATGCTCCATATATTATATAAATGCCATGTCACCACTAGTTTGAGCACCCGAACAATAAATTAAATCAACATTTTTAAACCTTATCAATAAATTCGAAGTTTAATTTCCTTGAATTAAAACTTGAAACTTGAATTAAAACTTGATATCAGCTACCATTAGACAGCGATTGCTGTAATAGGTTTTGTCAAAAATTAAAAAATATGTTAGTCTCTAACATATTCATCACCTTCATTCACAAACATTTCATTTATACTGTATGGTGCTTTATCTAAAAGGCTATTAGTTAACCATCTCTTGAACTCATTTACTGGAAGATTAAGTATGTCTGTAGGTACCCAATTCAGTATTTTTTCACCAAGGCCTATATAAGAACTCTTACATTTTGATAGTCTGAAAGGACCTCTATCAATTTTATCTGCTCCTCTGGTTTGATATTGGTGTACATCACTGCGCTTCTTGAAGATTGATATATTTTCTCTACACCACACTGCTACACTTAAAATATAGAGACTCGGCACTGTCAATATTCTACCCTGTATGAAGTACCTTTTGCAACTTTCTCTTGGACCAAGACTATAAAGAATCCTTATTGCTCTCTTTTGCTTAATAAACACTTCCTTAGTAGATGATGCATGTCCCCAGATTCTTATGCCATAAATAAGGTGGCAATGAAAAAAAGCAAAATACGCTAGACGTAAACAGTTGTTGTAACACTTTGCTTGAGTACTCAAGAAATAGATAACTCTAGACAACTTGATACATAGTTTTTGAGTGTGCGCTTTAAAGTCCAGTTTTGTGTCCATGTAAATACCTAAAAGTTTAACACTGTCATTCTCATTAATACCATTGTCTCTAATCAGACCAAAATTATAATGAATTGTCTTATCATTATTAAGTTTAAGACCATTGCTGACAAATCACTTTTGAGCCATATCAAACATAGTTTTGGCCTGATTGTCAACAACATCATAGGAAACTGCACTCGTCAATAGAGTTGTATCATCGGCGTAGATATTACACTATAGAGTTTTATTACTTACTTACTTTCTTATGTATATCGTCACCATTTTTTCCTTGAATGCTAATAATTTGAGGAATAAATTATAATCAAATCAGTGCGAAAATGCATTAGGCAAACCTAGTTAAATCGAAATAATGAATAAAAACGGTCTCCATCGTGTAGGGCGACAAAGGGAAACGAAATTAACAGGATTAGTGCCAAATGTAATAGACATTGGGACGTACCTAATTCTGACATGCATAGAGGAGAGTATAATATTCACCTTCAGAGTGGGAAAAGCAGAAAAACTATATCCACTAGAATTGAACTATCCCAAAGACGAGTCCTCGAAGTTACCTTTTTGGCCAACCTCTTTCTATTAAGCACCTATTACATACCCTGTTTTGTTTATAAAGATATAGGCCCCACGTAACATTAATACCCTTCCAGAATGTTAGGCATAGGCCTGAATACAATAGTTTATTATTATATTACTGTACTTAATAAATTACAATGTTCCCATTTGGTTTACAGAATTACGGTATATTTTAATTCACGCTCATATGTTCATAATTAATTATCACGATTATTAATTAAAGCAACATAACATTTAATATTCCATTTGTGATCCAAACACGCATTCAAACATACACCATAAAAATTAATAAATTGTATAAATACAATGATTATATAAAACCATTAAATATGAATGTATAGTTTTGATACGAACTTAGAATAATGGGCCCGCACATATGGCATACATGCTTAGGGTCATTCCCAACCTGCCTCTCGCTCCATACGTGGGGTTCCATACATACATAAAGATCTCGCACGAAATCTGTGCCGACGAGACCGTTACTCTCTATAGAGAGACATGCTATTGTGCGAGAGAGAGAGGTAGCTTGGCCTTTACAAATATAAAGGGAGGTACTGTTGTGCGAGAGAGATAGGTAGCAGGCCAATCGACGCTACAGTCCCCACGGAAACATAATGCAATGATTTAGGCAATCGGCACAGATTTCGTGCGGGATCTTTACATACGTACATACATACATACAACATAGAATTTATTCAGAATACGAAAATTTCATAAATGAAACTCTACACTTTGTAAATAAATATCGAGACATAAATGGAGTTGTAGAATACCTAAAAAAATATGTAACAATAGTAACGAAAAGGTAACATTATAGAGCTTATACACATTTTATAAGTATGCCATTGTTCCAAATACTGTAGTAACCCATGGGCAGGGGTATGTTATTATTACTTAAATAGTGAAGACATGGTTCATAGACTGCTCATAGAACTTTAGAACGGTAATAAAAGCGGATACGTTGGTAACCGCAAGAAAGAAATTAAAGGGATAGTGCCAGGAATTGGGCGTGGGCTATTTGTGTGGATGAATTTACAGAACTCATTGAAAGCTTGTCAGCATGGACGTTCAACAGCTAAGTTATCCTGACCCCATGAATTTGATATGGAATTATTAGATCAAAACTGTCATACATAACAGAATAGTTGATATATCTGCTTCGCAGGCTATGCAAATAGAATTGAGGCTTCAATAAATAAATTAATCTCAATAACGTCTCATTTAGCGTGCGTTTACTGGCCACACTCTACATCTGTTGTTGTTGGTGTTTTAAAAATAGAATTAGAATAAAACTGGAGCAATGATGAGGTTCACTGCAGCACAATTCGAAGTCTGAATGAAGGGTAGGAAGGATGGGGTAGTGTTTTATTCATGCTGTCATCATTATTTCGTTGGTACAGGATCTATCAGCAGGAAACAATCGACATTGTTCTCTCCAACCAACCCATCCTCATTTTCAAACCAAATGACGTCATGGCTAAAGTTTACCAGATATAATAATACCAGTACCCACGTGTTAGTAATGTTTTGTGGTGGCTATGAAATAACATCCGCAGCAAAAAATGTTCTTCGTTTTCAGCGTACAGTAAATTCTTTAAGACCAGGAGTTTCCAATTTCAAGAAGTCCGGAGGTCAATACTATGTGCAGGAGATAGGTGGGCAGAACAATTTATGGTGACAAAGGTGAGTTATAAACAATGAGCTGTAAATAAAGTAAAATTTGTTTGTAAATTTGTTGTTTAAACCTTTTAAAAGTCTTGAAGTAATGTTATTTCACTTTAAAATCCGGATTTCCTTACATTAACTTTGCTTTAATCTATTTTTTTAAATTAGCCATTAAAAACAAAATTAAATATTTAAGATTAATTTCACTAAAACTGAATACAAGTTCATTACACATTTTAATAAAACGTATATTAAATTAATATATTTTTAAAACTGACTTCGCTGGCCCATAGTCTAGGCTTTTCAAAGCACACTATTGAAGAACTTGAATTAGGGTTGGAAATTTTATATTACGAAAATAATTTTGGAATTATGTAAATGCATTCTTTACAACTGCATTATGTAATATTCTTCATTTGAAAGACGTAAAAATAAAATTAAGATAAGACACATTTTTCGGGACCAGAAGCGACTAGGATCATCTTTTCAACACAAGTAACCTATATTTCTACATTGTTGGGATAGATAATAACTTACTATTATATTGAGGAATTGAGGAATTCTGTAATAGGCTATCTGAACTAAGCGAAATCCCCAGAATGTTGGTAACTTTTGTCGGGAGAGTTGCATTGTTTTTTAGTCTAATAATCCACTGCTCCGAATAATGGTTCAGTACGCGATCATTTTCACACATCAAAAGACAATGGTTGGTAGTGCAGACTGACTATAAAGTTATCATATTTTTAATTCTAAATTCGAGAATTTTTAATTTGAATACAAATAGTTCATATTCCATATCTACCCTATATTAAATAACAGTACACAACTATTAACATTATAATTATGATGTAAACAGTGAATTAATAACAGCAATATTGCTGCTTTGCAAATTAAGAAGTAACTATGTGAAGAATTCGAGTCTCTGTCTACAAATAAACACCTGATAAATATTCTAAAAACAGCCTAACTTTATGATGAAGGTGAAATGGTGCAGAGAGTCAAATTACGATACTGAAAGAAGGAAATCACTGTCATGCGCCTGATCCCGGCAAGTTGTAGGGAGAAGTTACCGTAAATCGGCTGAGGCGATCAGACTCTGGGGTATAATATAATTTTGTACTGTAAATTACTAATGTACGAATTTGAAAGTTGAGATTTTAAGAATACTTGTAAAATGTTCCAACTTGGAATTGTTTCGTGAATATTTTTCATGAGAAAATGGGAAAAGTTTCAATGAATCGTCCGGAAAGCCCACAACCCAAACGCCAATCATCAATGTGGATCTGGGATATGAGATTCTTAGGTTAAGAAAAAGCTCTTGCTTTTAAGAACAAAGCTCACATTAAGTAACCTTACATATTATGGACACTCGCACTTCTATAAGACATGTGAATCTCTGAAGGCCCATAAACCTTAGCGTCGTTTCCAGCATCAGATTTTTCATTTTTTCAGATCCCGTATATTTATTTTCAAAAGATTCAAAAGGAAGATGAAAAGGAACTTGATACCTTCTATTGCTTAGGCTAATGATTTTTCACGATAAGGAAAAAAATCAGCAGGACTCGATCTGCATTTCAGGTTTAATAATAAGCAATTACAGACGTTTGCGGTTTCGCATTTGATTCTTAATATGAACTCACCTTTCTGAATCTAAGGTTGACCCTAATAAATTCTTAGAACGTAATTTTTTTGTAATATAATATACGTTGGATCATAGCTATACTAAAGCATACTGCAACATATTAAACTACTTTTAGAAGCGATTGTCTGCCTTGTAACCAAACATATTTTTCATTACCGGCCTACGTTTAACAATGGTGTGGTAACTAATTTTACCCAATATAATCATACACTTTTTTCTTTATACACCAGGTGAATAAGACTTCTACTTACATTATCCGCAAGAGTTCTTGATCCCTTGTTCTGTACCCTGGGAGTATATTATTACCAACATCTTTCCCAGCAAAAACAATCTCCTTACCTGAAAAATAAGAGATAATAGTATTAAGTTTTGTTATCAGCAGTGTTATTTAAATTGGGAACAGATGCTTAAAATTTTCACTGCTATTGACGTACATATGCGTCGCCAAAAAAGTTGCATAAAGACCTAATTATAAAATTAATAGATTAAAGTTTAATCTTAAAAAATGAATATATTTACCCGCGTACCAAAATAGTCATGCTTGCAAATCAGCTGTTCCACAACAAAAATTCTAGTTAATTTCAAACTTAGTGATTTGAACATGCAAATTTTTAATTTTACTTTAAGTGATTTGACTGGATGGTACGCGTATGTTCAATAATTATTAGCATAGTTTATTTCATAGGTTGTAAAAATAAATAGTATAGTTCTGATATGAAATTAGTTAACAAAACACAAAGGAAAATACGAGTATACACGACTGCTTGTTCTATGGAGAAAGACTAGCATATTTTAGAAAAATAGCCCATAACATAACTCAGAATAGAAGATCAGTAGTAATAATGCATGAGTCAGATTGAATTGTCACTTCAGGCCTTTGGATCCTAAATATTTTATTTTTTCCTATTTGCGGCAGTTATTACCGTCATTGGTCTCTCCCTCCACTCCATAGGGGTATCTATTAAACAGTATGCTTTCTCCCATTCTTGATTTTCTTCAGCGCCTCCGAAGACGGCAAGAGTGTCTGTTGCACCAGAAAATCTAATATTTTATACCACGTCTAAAGACAATGACGGAAATTAATGACAATGGATGGACAATAGTTCGGGGTAGATTCAAGCAGGCTTTCACTTATGTTCATAGGGGGAAATTCATATGTTTAAATCTCGCGGGAAAATGATGGCACTTATTGTACATTTAAATAACAGCATAATACTCACAAATGTACGTTTATGTTTCCTATTAATTAAAATAATTATGTTGGCAAAGATAATGTACAGATTATAATAAATAAGACATTAATAATGAACGGATTATTAAACCAGCTTTTTGTCTTCCTGAAGTCGAGAAAATTTATGCGCAAATATGAGACTAATATTGATTAAACTGAAGTATTATTTTCTCTTGAACGAACATAGCACCCACAGCTATAAGAAAACTGCGGTGCAACAAAGGAAAGGAGGGTTCGTTGAAGGGTAAATTACTAGAGAACAATAGACTTGTTAGAAGACTTTGCTCAACACTTTAATATGAACCAAGAGCATCCTTCTATTGTATCCACAAAGCACTCATCTTCTATCTTTGATGTGTCTACGCAAAAATTTAAGTAGTTTTAATCCTTTAGTTTTAACGCCGGGTACAGTTCGATGGAAGAAAACCTACGTATCCTAAGTAAATGACAACTATTAAGCCTATATGAATTAAAGAAAATTAAATTAACCAATTAAAAAATTAATTTTGATTACTTTAAAATTAATTATAATTAATTATTTATTCGCTGTTTTTGAAGCTGATAGCATATTAAAGAATGTAAGCAATATGTTATTTTTAATCATTGTTCTTCCTTTATTCATAATGTAAATTCTGGTAAACCACAGGGTTCTAATTTAGTGTTTCTTCCTTTCCTAGTATTTATAAATGATTTACCAGATATTATTAAAAATTCTAAATACTTAATTTTTGCAGATGACCTAAAAATCTGTAAAGAGATACGTTTATTAATGGATGAATTGGAATTACAATTAACAATAGACAAGCTCTTTGAATGGAGTATGCAAAACAATTTGCCGTTTAATGTTATAAAATGTTACTTCATAAGTTTTCACAGGTTTTCACTTCACCCGATTATTAAGTAGGCCTACAGTATGGATTTGGAAACGTTACCTAGAATATTTACCATTAAAGATATAGGATAAATTATTACGTATAATCTAAATTTTCGAAAGCAAATTGATAGAATAACAGATGAAGCTTATGGGCAATTAGAATTTATTTTTCATAATCCCAAAAATATTAAAGATAAACATGTTTTACAGTTACTTTATAATAGCTTTGTACGCAGTTAGTTAGAATATGGGTCAATTATATAGTCAACACTGTATAAATTCATATTAATGATACACTGAAATTTTGTTATAGTTTTGCATGAAATTGATTGAAGCCTAATTAATTATCATACTTTTAAATTTCAGTCCGTAATTTTTTCATAAGATCATTTTTCTTTATTTCGACGAATGGGAGCTCAGTAACACCAAGTTTCTACGTATTACGAAGTATATTGGCGCATACAAAGATAAAAATAATGTTATTCAGAGACACAAGGCTTACATTGATAGCGAAAATTTAGAATGTTATTGGCTTCCACCTCAATGGAGTAATTCCTTTCAAAGTCTCAATTAAAAAAAAAAATGCTTTCCGTGCGGCAGGAGTACGCCAAAGTTCAATTGGTAAGGCACTATGCTACCGTGCTGTGACTCAATATGATGGATTTGACTCCGCGAAGAAATCAATGAGATTTTTCAATTGGCCTAATACTTTAAGTACACTATGAACCCGGGGTAGATTGAGTCACTAACAGAAAATAGTACCCGAAGCAAGTCTGGGGGTGCATAAGATCATTTGACAACCTTATTATCTTAAGGATAATGTAGTTATTTAAAAAAATACGTAAAACTCGATTTCTAGGAGCCTTTCATGGTCTGTATAACAGGGAGATTTTACTTTTATTTACTCAGGATCGCACTGAAGAATGTTCAAAAGGAAGCAGGTCCCAGCATGAGAAAGTGATGAATTAAATTACATGAAAATAAATCTATGGAATGTTCTTGTCAATGGGCTCATAAAGGCAAATAATGTGAAGTTTAGGCAGTAGATGATTAGGCCTAAGCAAATTAGCTATGACAAAAAGAAAATTGTTGTAAAAATAAATATTACTCCTGGAATACTAGAACATCAAATGTTTCATGCAATGTAAACTTACGAAAAATTGTTCCAAGAACATAATCTGAGAATGTTCGAAAACAGGGTGCTTAGGAAAATATTTTGGCCTAAGAGAGATGAAAACGGGTACTGGAGAAAACTGCACAATGACGAGCTTCATAACCTGTAAAAGTAAAGTGTTCCCTATTACAGGCCATGGAGGCCCAGAGGGTTCCAGGAGGTTGAGGCTCCCAGATTTTTAGACATCGGCACATGAAGGTGGTAAGGTTGTCAGCCTTACGCACCGGCCGCCTTTACCCCCAGGATTGCTCCTGGTACTCATTTCTGTTGGAGGCTGAGTCGACCCCAGGGCCATAGTGCCACCAGAAGGATTAGGCCAATTGAAAAACTCCAACGACCTCATCGGGGATCGAACCCGCGACCTTTCGGTTTGTAGCGCAGCGCCTCAACCACTACGCTACGGCGTACCCCTTCATAACCTGTACCTGTACTATAATAAGGACAATCAAGTCATGGAAGATTGAATGGGCTGGACATATTGCACGCATGGGAGGAAAGATTTATCTCAAGAATACTGACTGGGAGGTCCGAAGGAAAGAGACCACTTGGAAGACCTCGACGTGGGTGGAAGGACAATATTAGAATAGATTTAAGGGAAGTAAGATTATGAGAGATGGTTGGATGGACTTAGCACAAAATATGATTGAATGGTAAGCGCGGCAATGATCCTCAGGGTTCCGTAAATTGATAATGTTCCTTTAGCTTGTTTAGGAATTTGTCTATTGCCATTGAGTAAGTAAGTAAGTAGGTAAGTGGCCTATATTCCATATAATACTTAAAATACAATATGAAGAAGGCTGAAACCATAATTATTGAAAGAATGTCATAAGTTACTTTTGAGCTTAATGCATGATCTCTCTCTCTCTCTCTCTCTCTCTCTCTCTCTCTCTCTCTCTCTCTCCCCTCCCCCCATGCTTTGTGAAAACAGGAGAAAATGAATTACTGTATGTGATTTATTGATTATATACTGTGGCTCTGATTAACAGGTACTCTAGTTCATTAACCCAGAACAGTGCCACTTTAAACACATGGCGCGCTTGGCTTACCCAGTGACGATGTGAGAGAAGGAAGGGGCTGTTCCTAAGTTAATTATTCAGGATAATGACGTAATTTCCCGAGTTAATTACTTGTGGATGTTGAATCCAGCTTTATATGTGTGACAATAATATTCCGTTCATCAAAGCGTCGTTAACTCACAACTTACTTTTGTCAATTCAAATTTCTAGGCAGGCATTATAACAGCCTACTTCGTAGAAGACTTTCGTTCACCCTTCCCCTTTCTTCTAACCCACTTTCTTTCTCTCTCTCTCTCTCTCTCTCTCTCTCTCTTTCTCTTTCTCTGCTTCTACTTCTGTTTCTTCCTTCTCACTTTCAGTCATTTTAGCATATAGGCCTACACCATACTACACATAGGCGCCGACTATAGGGGGCAAGGGAACCTGCCCGACATGAATTGAATCATATGAGGCATGAGGCATTGTCAGATATTAGCCAAAACTATTATTATTATTATCATTAATATAACACTTGATTCGCCATCTATGGGTTTCGATAACCCAACTTCCTACACATTCTGAAGTTCTTTTCCAGTGTTCTTTCATTCTCTGACTCACTCTAGCGAGTTATTCTTCCGAAGTACTCTTCTTCTTCTTCTTCTTCTTCTTCTTCTTTATTTCTCTTCACACGTATTCTTCCTTTCAGCAACTTTCTCCGCGCACACTTCTCTATTTCCCGTTTCTTTGCTGCTAAGTACACAATTTTTTAAATCCTTATGAACGTCCTTTACGTCCTTTGTGTCTTTTCTCCTGGTCTCCTGGTAGGGTTGCCACCTTTTGGTAAGGCTAAGGAGGGACACTTATCGAATATTATGCATATCGCCGATCTTCATACCTAAATTTGTACATGGAACAATTTATTAATAAGAGAAAGGTTGTATATATTCATTACAAAGTCAAAACTGAATAGGCCATGTAACAGTAAGACTGACATCAGAAAGGAAAAGGCTAGCAAAATAATAAAAAAATATATAATGTGAACCTCTTAGGCATAATTCGGGACGCTGAAAATGTTCTTAAAATGCGGGATGTCCAGCCAAATTCGGGACAGGTGGCAACGCTATCTCCTGGTCTTATTTGCCAAAATGTTTGGTTTCATTCTTTTCATGGGCCCATAGAAAGCAAATTATTTCTTTTTTGTTGCATCTGAAATATTGTCACATTTTTCCTACTGCTCACGATTTGGTCTTAACCTAAAGGTGAACTCACAAATGTTGATCCTTTTGTGGGTTCCAAAATCTTCCTGGAAATTTCCTTTCTTTCGTTTCTATTATTATTATTATTATTATTATTATTATTATTATTATTATGAGATAGTACTGTAGTTTTTATGAGAGACCGTTTAGATATTTGACTCACATGGGAAACATAATAGACGGCGTCAATGATACCCTTTGCAAACCCGTAGTTACACAGTTTGTGTTAGTAATCAGATTTCTGGACAGAAGACAAGAAGATAGGAGCTTCTGAACAGCATAAAACAGGCATTTGCTGATTTCAGTTGACACTTAACTTCTACCTCAATATTATTTGTATGTGTAATTATTGCTCCCAGACATTTGAATTTCTCCACATGTTCGAGTTTTTTCTTTATTAAATTCCAATCTAACATACCTGCAGGCATCGAAAGACTTTCTGCATTTCTCTCGATTGTGTTTATATCATCCCCCAACAGACAAACGACATCTGCATTTAAAATCAGGCGATTGCCATTTAATTCTAGGCCTACCTTGTATTCCTTAACTTTCCTAATAGCATATATTTATTGTTTTCATTCTATTAAGAGCATGCTATCCTTTTATGCTGTTCCTATGACTGCCGAGAAGTTATAAATACTTTTGATCGATTAAAACAACGATTGGATGTTAGTATTCAACAGATTCCATACTTCATGGAATGACCGACTCTTCAATTTGCAAACTTCCCTCATTAGAGGCTGCCACATGAACAAAGTGATTATAAACAATAGAACTTAAGTTAAAATTAAAATTGAAATATTACAGAAACAACGATCCAAAAATTAAAAAAAGAAAAACTTTTAAGCCCTATTGTAATTAATTATGTTTTATCTTTCAACAATGAAACTCGAATTTATTTCCATTGCCAAAAAAAGGGATTTTAATAATGTTGGTTGTGTATCACATTGCTATATTTTGTATTATTTTACGCCTAGATAATAGAGTAGCAGACTTTTCAATGTCAAATATGTTTTAGGCCTAGTCTATAAAATAGCTTATTTTGTGAAATATCCTCCGGAATACAAGGAGGGACAGTCCGGCAAGATGGAGGGGGTTATGTGTGAGTTGTTTTAAAGTTAACTTCAAAAGTTTAGTTCAGTTTAGCTTCCCATGTAACTTCTATTTCCTAATCTCCGTCCTTTCTTCTCCTATCTCCTTTTATTTCTTGTAATTTCAAGCATTGGTACACCACATTTACTCAATTTCAACCATGCTTTATTACAAATTTTCCGCAGTATTCGGGATTCGAGTTACTTCATCTAGTATTCATTTCCTTAGATTTTTCATGAGCCTTAATCACAACGGCTACAGAGGAAAATTGTGAAATCAGTGTATACAATTTAGAGCAAATTTGATATGGTATAAGGAGCATTTTAGCATTATGTTTTTATCATAACATTAAGTTTACTCTGGAAACAGATGTGAAAGTCCCACTGAATTCATGGTAAAATTATACATTACTATAATGCTGTCAAGCTCTCAAGTACCTTTCTAACATAATATTATTTTATGAATTGCATGCATTTTAATTAAACCACATTAACCAGTTATACAATATGTAATAGCCGCAGAATCCAGTACACAAATTTGTTTTGGTTAACAAGCAAAAAGTATTATAGGCCACAACGAGCCCTGTAAACATGCAAAAAACCCGACAAATTATTTCCAGTCACCTAACTTATTAACTATAAAAAATATTATTATATATTCACAAAAACTAATAAATGCATGAGAGTATATGTCTTTAAAACACCGATTACAATATTACAACTTCCTTAAATGACTCAGACTTATCATACAGTCGAAGATACGTTAGTATGAAATTACGAAATGTTTGAAGTCTAATTCTCCGCAATGACGTAGCATATGGCATGAACTAGAAACAATGTTTGGCAGGTGGTGAGCAGTAAGAATTTATATTCCATGGATGCATCCGTGAAAATGACAACAAAAAAGATAATAATAATAATAATAATAATAATAATAATAATAAATTCTGACATTTTCTTCTTTGAGAATTATATGGCATGCAGACATAATTTTATAGCAGACAAAGATTCGAGATGCGTAGAACTGCCAAATATAAGCCTGCTAACTTAGACAATGTAAACATTAATAAATTTCGTACCGATAGTGGGGGTATCAGTGTAATATAAGTAATTAAAACCTCCTCAAAAACCGCTATCATACAATGCACAAGGAATAAGTAGCTGAAAACGAGAGCAAATAGGACAATGAGATTTATTTAATATTGATTTATTACTTAATGGCTGAATTTAACAAATACTATCGTTAAATCATGTAGGCCTATATAAAAATGCACGATATACCTTGCAAGTTTGTTAATGGTAGCTTTTCCCTTAAAAGGTTTAGGTCTATATAAACCTAATGGGGATTAATACATCATGCATTAACTGCAACGTCAAAGAGTTATTATATAAAATATATTTTAAAGGTTAAAAAGGTGCAAAGCTGTCAGAATGAGAAGTACATCAATCTAAAGCTACGTACAGCGATTACTGTAAGCTTATTAATAGCACCAGTCAATTATTTACAGAAGCTGTCTTCAGGTATAAAAGGAGTTACTTGCAATAGTGAAGTCAACTTAATTTCATGGTGAGAACCTCCATACAATTTTTTTTATAGAACTGAAGACAACTTTTATGTGAAATCAGATATGCATAAATAACTACTATCATATTTGAGGTCAATCCAAATAACATAGATTAGTGAAAATGGCTGTAAGCGTTATTACTTTAAATATTAAATTTCCCCTCACAATATAATAAAAAATACTTCATCATACACATAATAAACTAAAATTTAGAAATATTTCAAACTGTATGATTATTAAGCCACCATTTAAAATTGTGGTAGGTAAATATAATACATCTTACTTCTTCACTAACTACTGATAGTAGAAAATAATTTCTTAGGCCTTTAAGGACGAGGAGGGCAGCGATGTCTCCACTGAAACGTGATTTTCTAATTTTTTAAACTTAAGTAACATTTTCATTATTAAAAAAAAAAAAAATTACTATGTTTTAATTTGATCTATGGATTAACACTGTTCGATTTTATATCCTAGGTCGACGAACATTTACCTTGAGCTCTGTGGTCTATACGATCCTTGAGAGCTGAAGCTTATTTAACGCCTTATCTAACCACGAAGTTATGTTGATCCGCTTTGGTTAAAATCACAGTGTAGCATGCCTATTAGGGTCCTTGCTATCACAAGCGATGTACTCCAGTTGACTTTGTGGCGCCTTTATGTGCTACATAATTTAGTCTGTGGGCTCTCAGCATCGCAAATGTACACAATGGTAGCTGAGTTTTTGGCTGGAATATATATACTCTACCCTCATTTTTTAAACATTTTATATCATATTATCACTGTGAGTAAAATGCTATAAAATATTATAATTGACGACTTTACATCAGTCATGGCGTCAGATTTAAATTAATCCAAGTAGGAATATTTGACATACCTTTATGCTTTGCATTGTAGTTCCACTTCATCTAGGGACAAAATCATCTTGGTAATATTTTTGTATTGTGAGTGTTATCGTTTGGCAATTCTCAGGTAAACGCGGAAGTTTATTTTCAAAGCTATGGTCCGATCATGCTACGAATGAGGATAAGCTCCGAGTTGAGATTTTTTACAGGTTATCAATTTATTAGAGACAACAGCAAGGCTCCAACAGCTCCTTTTACAAATCCATCTTACTCCTAGCAGGTTGGCAACAGGTGACAGCTTCCTTTAGTTCAAAATTCCAGTTGTAATAAATAACTATGTCATGCACCAGTCACTTCATTTGTGAAGGTTAGCTGTGTTAAAGGTACGAATATTTATCTCTAAGCATGAATCGATTAACAACATGCAACTTTATAAGAAAAATTTGAAGGGGAAAAATCCTTACGTTCTAACCTCTTTATCCCATCCTATATATTTTCATCCGTGGCCTTTAACTCAATGTTCCCCCATTTATACAATGTGAACTTGTTGAGCACAAAAGAGACTCCTCAGAGTTTCATCTAGATACTCCCGATTTTCCCTACTGTGATTCTACTATTACTCCATGATCACAAAACGGTTATTAATGAGCATTCATACTCATAAAAACTACAATGCTATACATATTACAATTACAAATATCTAATTTAATATTAATTACAAAAATGTCCCCCATGAACAGATTTCTAAATCGAACGATAAATAATTATGGAAACTGCTTTCCCCCAAGGAATAGTTGACATCATAACTACTTCAGCTATGACTTCGAATGCTACACTCCATAAAGGAACAAAGTATACTACCACTTGACCAAATAAACATCTAAGTTATGCCAGTCTTTCCATTTCATTGATAGAAGGCAGGACTGAGGGCAAATGCATCAGCATGAAGGTTCTCATGCCCATAAATACTAATATTTATTCTGATACCTCCTCATTTTAACTTCACGATGCAGAGTGCACCTCGTTCTAAACATCCCTGTTTCATAAAAGAAACCGAGGATGACCACGATGATCAAACTTAGGCTTCCAGATCCTTTGTCAACAACTCTATCCGCTAAACTGCAAAGAAAATCAGGTAACTCTTCGAATAGTAAAAGAGTAGCTTTGGAAATTATGCTAACCGTATGACCTCAAAAATCGTGACATCATTTCCATCCGTCTTTTAAAAAAACTGTCAGATGTTTCAAGACAACTCTTAAGTAAATCCGTGCTCTCCCACAGTATATAGATATTTGCGAGAAGATGTGGGTCGCAGTGATGGAAAGTTTACATAACATCACTATCACATCTGTGCAGACCTCTACTAGATACACATTTCTCATGTCACCTTGCCAAATCGTAAATCTGAGATTAGTAACTGAAGAGGTCCCACAACACCAACTAATACTTCCTCTATTTCCATGGAATTTGCAAGGGTAACACCAAACATGGGGTGAGATGGATTATATAGAGGACTAGAAGTTCATCCCGCTGTCAAGATTATATTCCATATGCATGAAACAGAGTAGCAAAAGGACAAAGTTAGCACTTGTCACACTATCGGATATAGCGAACTATTTTGGTTTGAAGGTGATGTAGGAAAATTCTACGATTCAGATAACTGCTTCTTCCCGTTCGAATATTTAAAACAAACTTGCGATAATATGAGAAACGAATTAAAGAATGGGGTTAACAAGAAATGTGCAAAGGGTATTGTTATTCAACGTAAGATAAACTAAACCGGCTAAAAGCCACCTATCGCCGCCGAATATTGGAGTCTGTTTATATGTATGGCGTATTAAGACAGGAAAAGACTATTAGCCTATGTGACATTTCAGTGGAACTGGATGTTTAAATTACTTATGCTATAGTGATGTAACAAAGTACTCGTACTGTATCCAAATAGATCAACTGATTTTCACGATTCTTACGTTGATCCGGTAAATCTAATAGCTCTCAAATATAAATAGTAAGGAAAACCTCCGTGCATGTTCAAATTATTTAATATTCCCATTGTACTCTATAATTTCTCCCTCGTAATCATTCCACCTGAATTACTTACTCTTTCATGATTTATTTATATTAATCTATAATTATCTTTATTTTATTAATACTTTCTTTCATTCTTTCTTTCTTTACCTTAGTTTCACCTCTCCTTTTTGGGGAATTTAAGCGACCGAAGCCGCCCGACCTGTCGGGAGAGGGATTATCTAAGGTTCACATAGATACTTTTTTGACCAGACAAGGACTAGGAGGGCCTCCCCGGATGAGTGATCAGCCCAATGCCGGGGCCACCGCCAAGACAACATAAACACATAGGTCGAGACACACCATCCACCCAAACACTCACTCCAAACAAGGCTAGGATGGGATGAAGATGATAATGACGGCCAGATGATATCCGGGGACCACAAGGGCCTAAAGTTACCCAAAATTTGTCTCACAGGTGAGGAAAACACCGGAAAAAACACCACCTAGGTAACGTGTCCCGACCAGGATTTGAACCCGCACCTCCACGCAATTTTATTAATAATTTCCATTCCAAATCACATCAGTTTTTTTTTATTCATTCGATTTCTATAGCCTATTTTGTTTTGATATCCTCACCTATTCCATAGAGTTTTATTTCTTTTTTTCATTTCGATGCCTTTCTGTTTCTAAGTACTTACCTTCGCTTTTTATTTAAATATTGTCATTTTTATATCTTTAAAGAAGACATCCTTTCATTCATGATTTCAAGAAGGTGTAATCTGTTTTCATCTTTTAACGAATTCCCTCTTTCTTTACTTCGCAGGTTCACCAAACCTTTTAAGGGTAAGCACTTTTTAGAGCTGGTAAGGATATGATAGCTAAAATACGGGATAACATTGCTAGCAAAAGCAGCGCACAAAAAGAAGAGGGTTAGGTGTTCCCACGTAAAAGCAAGTAGTTATGAAGTTTTCTCTCTTGCACTACTGCCTGGGTTTCTTACTAATCTTATCCCTAGCACCCTCTTTATTACCCGACGTATTTCAAGAGGGTTGTAATCCTTTGATGCTCCTAAACAAGTCTCAAGTATTATGTGCACTTAGCTCACCCTCTATTTACACATTAAATTTTGCTTAAGCTCTTGTATGGGACACACTCGAGTCACATGAATATTATAATTAATGAAATTGTACGCTACGTAAGTGTATGAGTAATTTAGGATGTAGTATAAACATCGTGATAGTACTCACGCCTAACTTATAATTAGTAGACACTCATTTTGTTCATTTTATGAATGTCATGTCGTGAATGACATGTGTATTTCTATATTAATAAAGAAATAAGTGTTATACATCGCATACGTGGAAGTATATTATCGAATGGAGGTGATATTAATTTAATTCCAAACTGATTACCTGGTTAAGCAGTGCAAGTTCTTGCGAGAGCTTTAATGGGTTTGGGTAAACAAACAAATAGGCCTAAACAATAATAAGTATGTATGTGTGCGAGAGAGAGAGAGAGAGAGAGAGAGAGAGAGAGAGAGAGAGAGAGCGGAGAATTACAATTGAAGGTCGTTTCTCCCAAAACTCCAAGTCGCCTTTGGAGCCTGAGAAACTGTAGAGTTATTTCAATCGCATAAAGGCTCTCAGTAATATTGAATAGCTTTTTATTAAGATAAAAAAAATATATATTTTTTTAAAAAAGCTTATTTCTTAAATTTGTCAAATTTGTAGGAAAAAGAAACTGTCGCTAGAAGTTCAAAGGTTTTGACACTTATATTTACTATATATTTATATTACAAATATAATGCTATGGTTTTTATTTATTTAGTCGACCATATTTTTATTTAAATTCCTCTCATATGTTATATTATTTAACTAAATATATGATAATAAAATAACAAAAATGCAAACGTACTTCACAACTACGTATAATACTTCCCATAATGAATAAAATATTGTGAACATGTAGTATTTAAAGACAGGAATATAATATATATATACATAACTTACATACATACTTACAAACAAACAAACATACATGCATAATACATACATACATGCAAACATACATACATAAGTTATATACATAGGCCTACAACAGCATTACAACAATAAATCTTCTACGGCTCTATTGTTGCCCAGTTGAGAATTTCAGAGCAGTATTTTGAGTTTCCTGCTGGAATATAATTAAATTAGTTTCACAAAGTCCTAAATTTAGCAAGTTAATTAATACAAATAATGCGTTACATTATTTATTAGTATTATATACTAGTATTGTTCTGTGAACAGTAGACCTCGCGTCCTAAACAAAACACCTAAGATCTGCCCTCCATTAGTTCATCAATGTCGTTTCTAATAATTTCAAGAAACAATCACGCCAAATTAGAAGAAAATTAATCATCACGCTTGGTCATAACTGCGTGATGAAAGGGATTCATTAAAAAAGTTACTATCTTGTAACGCAAACAAAAAATAAAACTCCTTGCAAATACGTCGTTTTCAATGACTTCAAGAAACATCAATGCCAGACTGGAAGAAAATCGAACCACGCGTTTGGTCACGACTGTGTTACAAACAAACATACAAACTGACGAAATGCCGAATGGTCGAGTTAAAACAGGACCTCGCTTCTCTTGGTCAATTAAGATAATTATATAACTTGACTAGGCCCTAATTAAATTTTAATAAGCTTCATGTGGAATAAATATTTTGATTATATTTGTCTCCACAACATGTTTTCTTCGCTTTGGTGTCACTTCATCACCACTATCACTACTAGAAGACATATGTCACTTTTTGGATTCAGAATATTATATCTAAACATCAATTAACGGCGCAAGATTCCTTCTGTAACAGTAAACGCCCTTCCATAACCTGGACATGAATGAGAATATTAGGAACAGTGGCTAGCGAACGGTTTAAGTTTGAAATAGGAACATGGACAGAATTATGAGAGTTTGATAATAATTTAGGGAAGATGAAAGAGTATTCTTGTTGAAAAAAAGTAAAAACTTGAAAAAATTTCCACATGATACTTTTTTAAATAATCTGTTCAATTAGGGTCGTCCTATCAGTTACGTCAAATACAAGGGCAGCGGAGTGTGAGTTGGCGCGCCCAGAGTGAACTAAATAAAATTAATATTAATTCCCCGCTTCCCCGCTTCGACTTTCGTCGTTCGAATTTTGACTATATTTTCTAAACATGTTTTCTATCTTCCACTGTGAGGCTTTATTTCAATGCAGATAAATTTCCTTCATTGCGTAAACTCTTACAAATATTCTAAGTTTGCGGGCCAAACACGATTGCCCATTTTACAGTGTGCAACACAAAGATAAGACTTTTAAGTATATGAAAAGAATTATAGAGTAGCTAAGTTATGTTTATAAACTACAAATAGTTGATGAAAGCCTATATCCGGTACTGCGTTTGGACTTTACATGTTAATAACCAAACATAACTGCTAAACTATCTAAAACTTAACTGCGTGGCGCTACATTCCTGAAAGGTCTAGGCCTACCATCTGACCGCTGCGTCATCTACCATAGGCAGATGGCAGGGTTGGGGGCATGTAGTCAGCATTCCAACACCCACCGCCGTTAATGATGGTTTCCTCAAACAATATTCTCATTTTGTATCACGAGGCAGAGTGCACACCATTCCACACCTTCCTATCTCAGAAAAATCTGAGGAGATACCGAGGACAGAACCCAGGCCTGAGGATCCGTAGCCAGCGACGCTAACCACGATACCACACAGGAGGTCAATGTACTACAGTGCGTTTCATGTACGAGTTGGCCAATCATGCGGGTTTCTGCGTCGCGGCGGCCAAAGCTTTAACTCCTAAAAGATCGGGTGAAATAACTACTCAAATAAAGCCGCTAATGGTGTAATGATTCAGGTTCTCACAGTTACAGTTAAAATTACAATGAAAATAATCACGTACTCCATCACAAGAGATGTAGGAAATGTCCTTCTCTTGAATCCACACAACACTGACACATTTTTAGAAAATATTTTTTCACGCTCATAAGTTCAGCTTCCGAGATAGAGATATTTTCTCTTCCAGCCTGGCAGATGTAAAATATTGAAGAAAGAAAGAAAAAGAAAAAGAAAAAGAAAAGAAAGAAGAAAAAAACACAGTCAGAATGATTGGCCCAAAATTTTGAAATAGCAGATTCCCGAATGAGATTTTCTAACCAACCCACTTGGTATTCTGTAGTATGTTGGATATATATAAACGAAAATGGTGCCTTGTTTTCTTATTTGTAGGCCTATTTTGCCACATTTAACTGGCAGACCATGAGCCATTTCAGTAATAATGGCTGGGGGTGGTGACTAGCCGGACCTCTATAGGCTAGGTAAGATCCCACTGTTGTGGGTTGACGACTACTAAATCACTTATTATGTAACCGGGATATGTAACTTAACGTTGGATCCGATCCACAGTAGGCCTCCCTTAAGTTGCAGTTAACATGTGAATAATGTGCACTATTTATATATAATGTGCATATATTATGCAGAATTACAATAACGTGGAGTAGGACATGCCCAGCAGGTTATGGATTTGTAGGTACTTCACTGCTGGTACTTCAATGAAACTGTGTAGCTTATCTTAAGGCTATCTCTAGTCCCAGGGGTGAAGGAGAAGGAACGTTTACAAAGTGCTTCAAAGCGTTTCAGAGTTACTCTTGTCGAGAATCGGTTCGGGAATATGTACTAGGTACACAGACGGAATCAGATCCCGCGGCTTCTTCTCCACAGTAATTCTCTGAGTTCCTAAGATGAGCTGCACATTTCATTGCAGCTAGTGCAGTATATAAGAAATATTTAAATATGGAAATATCAATTAAAATAAAGGGATTAGTAATTTGTTCGGCTTTCCAACTAAAGAACTGAACATAAATACGGAAATAATGCATATAAAAATACTGATAACTTATACTATCCCTCTCATTTTATAAAGTTTTAAAATTTTACACAATTTGAATTTTAATACTCTGGAAGTAGTGTTTAATCGTGATTATCATATCATTTCACAAGGAAACAATGAACATATAGACAGTCAGAAAATTCGATCTATTAAACACGGAATGGAAGGAGTTAAATATAATTTAGTCAATAACTTGAATGAAATGTCTGTCGAATTTCAACAGCTAATCGCGTTTAAATTATATAAAGATAATATGTATCTATTACTCTGGGACAAATACGAGGATTGAAAGTTTAATAGTGGAAAGACATCTATAAGATCAAGGTGAATTATAGGAAGTTCAAATCGTTTTTGTTGGGTGTTAGTTGGATATCCAGCATACTTCAGAGCAAATAGGAGCTTTCTATCACTACGAATGCCTTCATAGTAATCAGAAGAAACTGACCTGGCTCTATCAACCAGTCTAAAATGAAACTGGTATCTGACAGGAAGCCAGTGCGTGATTAAAAAAAAAATTCAATACCTTAAAATTATTATTCATCCACAATAATATGCAATAACATAATGTACTGTTTTAAGATTGGTTAAAACATTTTACTCATTACGATGAATGATTGAGTGTAACACATGATTTAAACTCCGCCGGAAAGAAGTGAAGAACAAGTGATAGGCGTTGACCCATCTTGCTTTTTTTCTGTATGGAATTATTGTGAATCAAGAATATTTATACGGTATTGAATTATTTTTAATCATTGACTTCCTGTGAGATCCAAAGTTCATTTTAGGACATTTTGACAAAACTCAACATCTCCATTTTTGCCAAATTAGTTTTTTATTGGTTTTAGGTGCTTTGAAATGAAATGGTGAAAAACGAACACAAGGAAAGTCAATATAACCAATTCATTTTGAAGCCTCAATGTGCAAGGTTTCTATTTCTCTATATGTTAATAAAAACTAAAGAAACCTTCTCCTGAACAATTTATGTTCTGGCACACGTTGAGTTTTGTCAAAACGGTCCTCAATTTCTTCTAGTTACTGTGAAGGCAATAGAAGGCTCCTATTTGCTCTGAGGTATGCTGGACATCCAACCAACATCCAACAAAACCGATTTGAACTTCCTGTAATTCACCGTGATTTTATAGATGTGTTGTTACTATTAAACTTCCAACCCAGTACAACTATGAATAATGAATTTCAATGGGAACCGGGCGGCATGGGTCGCTTAAATGTCCCTAAAAGGTAGAGGTAAAACTAAGGTAAAGAAAGAAAGTAATTTAATGGTATCTTTAAAGATGTGGAATTTTTTATTCGTGCAACTAATTAATTTATATTACTCTGTCATGAATTTGTATGTATTTGATAGTAATGACAAAACTGTATGAATATGGACTTTATTAATGAGCCTTGGCGCATAAGTCCTTTTATTAATAAATAAACAAATAAATTTCATGTCTTTACTAATTCAACAGGTTCACTTACCTTCCTCCTCCTCGGTCCATGGTGTTAATTTTTTGGTATATGTAGGCATGAACCATCCCATGGTGGTATTCAGCATTAGAACAAACCAACTACTTTTCGTTTTTTAAATGCGAATTTCAATTCCCACTGGAACGAGTAACAATCACAAAAGAACACCGTGTCACTTGGTATGTAAACATCACATCACTGCTAGTAAAAATAGATCCATTTTACATCCATAAGCAAATTACAGTCCATTCATTTTGAAACAAACATGATAACACACGAAAGAAAAGCGCTGTTCTTCAATGTTTGAAAATGCTTGGCATTGTAAGCATATTGCAACACAACTGCCTGTTGTTTCAGTTTATTTCATTTGTCGGTCAGAACAATGCGGCCTGAGTTGAGAGGGAAATTTAACTAATGTGCTCTTCCTGTCCTCAAAGGGAGGAGACTGGCCCAATTATTACACATGGTCTGGACTTGGACTTTCGGTTGCTGTTGAGGATGCATGCATGACTTAATCAGTATTTATTATTGTTATAATGGCATTACTAATGGTATCAGCGCCAGTAGATATTGACTATCGGTTATAGTAATCGCAGTAGCATAACTATTTTATTTAGATGTGGGTTTATCTTTACCACTTAATTATTTCAATGGTTATGATAATATTTAAAACAACAACAGTAGATTCATTTGGTTTGGCTGAGTTTATTTTTTATTTACATCCAGGTTTAACTCAAGGTTTACAGATATAAATGCAATACGTAAATGAATGAAAACTCTGAAGGGGGGGGGGAATCGATAACACAAATTCAAAATATTTATGAGCAAATATTTTCGATTTTTATCAAAAAAGAGTACAATCTATAGAAGCAAAGAACGGAATTACTAGAAAGAAAATAAGATGTTTCAAACATACGATACTAACGATGTGCTGAGAGGCAAATAAATAATAATATACTTCAAATATGAAATGTATAAATAAATATTTAAAAAAAGAACTTCAACAGAGGAAGAATCGGCCCAATTACAAATGTTCTAAGGGACTCAAAGCGCAATTGCGACTTACTTTTTTAAATCAATAAATTAAGATAGAAAATTAATATTCTTGAATTCCATCAACAGACAGAGTTAGGTTCAACAGACCCAAAATTAAGCATAACATCAATAATGGACAGTTAATTATAGTTCACTCTCGCTCACTGAATCTATGTACTTTGTACGTTTCTCTGTGTTTATGTTCTTCATATGGTCAGTCAAATACACATGAGCCAGTAGCAGCCACATGCTTATCTATCCATATGACGTAATGATTTCAACAACCTCCTTGCACTTAACCGATAAATCGGGCGGTATTTACGTACACTAAACTCATTTCACAAAATGAATTAGATAACTGAAATTAATTGGTTAACTAGTCAACATGACGTCATCCAATTATCTTGCTGTTGTCCTGTTAATTGGAAAACAGGTAATAATTATTTGAGCTATTATTTACTCAGTTAACAAACTATCTTTTTTCCGGGTAACCCCAGAATTAGTCTATCAAAATTTATGATGGACAATTCATATTTTTAATTAATTAAAATAAATTCGTGTCAAAATCCACCTGAAAAGTGCCAATCTTATAAATTTACTTAAAAAACTAAATTAAAGCTACTAGGCTACAAGATTAAAGAGGAGAGAAATGAAAGGAAAGAACTGTTAATAATAATTCATGCATTTTCATAGAATTAATTTAAATATTTGAATGATATTCGATGAGTGTAGTATGCGTCTTCTATCTCGAGTCTCTACCGTACACAGACACAATGCCTCAGATTATTTACTTTTATCGTGAAAAGTTCTGCATTCGTGTGTCATGATGTATCCCTCCATATTGAATGATCTGCTAAGTGAAATAGCTTTTTCCGATTTGTTACAAAATTCAAATAAGCAACTCCAGCTGTTAAATCTTAAGATAATATCTAAAGACAAAATATGATTGCTGAAAAACTTCTTACATAAGCATATTGTGAAAATGTGATCTTGTATCGAAGGACGCTAGAGATCGAAAATATATTATATTAGGTATATAAAGGTATATTAAAATATTATCACATAATTTGTATTCCCGTACAAAATAGGAAAATAGAAGTCAACAGCCAGCCGCTGACCAGAAAGCTTCGCCCGAGACTCCACCGCCACTGAGGATGTCCGCCGCAGTTGCGGACGAAACGTTTGGCACACAAATGTCAACTAGACCACGGCCTACAAGCCCGGACAATATTCTTAATATTGACTCCGGCCGTGAAAGCCTACAGTGTTTTATAATATATAAGTTATTTGGAATAAGGATGCTCTTAAATTATAAAAATTGCCATGAGGACTTGGTTGAATGACTAAATAAGAGAGCGCAAGGACTCTAATAGTAAAATCATGTTTTCAAAAAGTAGAATGAAATTATTCGTTTAGTTACATAACAAAACATTTTTTTATCATTGGAATTTAGAAGCTTTGCCTGTAAATATTTTATGGTGCTATTTGGATTATTGTAAAATCAGTTTATCACTTCTCCTTCTGACATAAGCTGACAAGGGGAGAAAAATATAGTTTAATGAATATTAACGAAAACTTGTAAAACATATTTTTCAGCTTAGTACTTGGGCTTAGTATCTTAATTAATCCAAAAGAGTGATATTGTACATCAAAATCTTTCATAGATGGAATAGACTATTCTGGAATATATCTGGGATTTTCCGGATTAAAGTTATTTGGTGTACTGAGCAAATAATTGTTCAAATAACCATTACTTCTTATCCAATTAACAGAATAACATTTAGTCAGATAATTGGATAATGACGTAATTTTGACTAGTTATCCAATTATTTTTAGTTAACCAAATAATTGTTGAAAGAGGGTTTAGTTTTTTACTGCCTGATTTATCGGTTCCGTGCAAGAAGGTTTTCAAAACATTTCGTCATGTTGATAGTAAGCATGTGGCTGCTTATGGCACATGTGTATGTGATATTGCCCATACGAAGAACATAAGAAATACAGAGAAACGTACAATACATAGATTCAGTGATCTAGAAAACTATTATTAATTGTCCACATAACAATTCAAATAACTAGGCTACAAATAAAACTCAATTAGCTATATGTTCAAATAGCGGTGTAGTTAATATTGCAGTGTAATATTATTCAGTTGTCCCTGTTCTACACTATACACGATCAATTTTTAAAAATTACGATGTTAGTATAAATTTTAAGTAAAGCATAGTTTTGTAGATGAATTATAAATCATAAAAACTATAAATTACAGATTGGAGGTTTATATATATACTTTTTTCCAAAGTAAAATAAACCCTATTACCTAAGTGCATTAGGGTTTTACTTTGACGACTGATTAATTAATGCAGATTGTTACAATTATTCATTAGGGCTTTTTATATAACTTATGTATTAAATATTTAATAAAGTTCCGCCTTAACCCTTAACCTACAACTTATCTTGACCCACTCAAAAACAGCATTTATTTGTGTCTATCTTATAAATGCTGTTTTTGAGTGGATCAAGATAAGGTGTATGTTAAGGGTTAAGGCGAAACTTTATTAAATATTTAATATTACAACCCTTATCTGAAGAAAATGAATGTTTTAAATTATATAACTTACGTAGTTTACAAAATGATTGAAAGATGTGTAACAACAGATTTTCTGAAAGATATTTATTATAAAGGGGGTTTTCATAGCTAATATTACAATCAATCAGGTGCATTTCAGTGTATGTCTAACGTGGGCATTGAAATAATTAAATGTTCAACTTTATTTTAGTTTTCAGATACCCATTCCAGGCCATTTTCTACATTCAAACGAAATCATCTGAAGTACGAACGAAATATAACATGGCCAGAAAAATTGTGTTAATTGGAGATTTCTACATGTGTCTAAAGTAAACAAGTGCGAATCTTTGGAAAAAGATACAAGTGAATAATGCTTTGTTTGTACAATTGAAACGATGACTTCACTCAGCGTAGGCTATGCATATCTTCGCCTTCTGTACTTGTCTGAACACCTCTATCGACTGTTTACATTAGAGGATAACGGAGCTATCTATCTTGCTAATTAACACGCTAATGCCAGATATAGTAATTACAGCCACCGTTACACAAGTGTGTCAATATAGCTAATATGTTTGTTTGTATTATGAGACCAGATGCTACTCTTTTTTTCCTGCGTTTCATCGCAATTGATAATTATGCGATGATGGCAGTGCCGACAAACTAACTTTTTGTAAAAGGGTAGCGTTAGGAAACGTTGCCAACGTATCCCATGTGGCAAAAACATGCTTTACCACTGTACCGATTTGCAAATAGCGCATCAACATACTTCACATTACTGTCTTTTACTTTATACGTTTTTTGTTTGTTTTCTTTAAAAAAGTAAGAAGTCTATATTTTATTTATGTGAAAAATAAATAAATTACATTACAACAGAGATCTCTTCACCAAATCGATAAAACTCATACTAATGAGAGAAAGAGGAATAATTCATTTTCTTTGTGTTTAAATGTTTTAATTATGTGGGCTATGTCTTAATTTGACAAAAAAGTTACTGCGATGTTACTCCGTGATCATCGTGAACGGTTTCATCCGAAAATGGCAGGATTGGGGGGGGGGGGCATGCAGTCAGCATGCTGACGAGCATTATTGACAGATTTCTTGACCTAAGCCATTATTTCTTTATAAAGTTGCTCCTCAGTTGTTTTCACGAGGCAGAAAGCACTCCATTCCGGACCTCAGTACCTCATAAAAATCGAGCCTGGATCTCCATACGCATGCCATACGCTAACCACTAGATCATGCAGGCGGTTACTGCAATCGTGCAACTGGTTAAAATTATTAAAATCTTTAGTGCGGTACCCTACTCTTGTTATAAAAACTGTTATTTTTTTTTATTTTAAGCCCAATTTATACTATCTTTTTTTTTAATATCGTTAAATGATAATTAAACCTAAGTTCATATTCTTACCGCTATTGATCCATTACAGTATATTAACATTTTCTGGGCATCTAAATTAGTATTTACTTGTATTGATTAGACATTTATTTTGTTCTTTATTTTTAGCTTCTGCTATTTTTACCTCTTCTTATTCTTCTTCTAAATTGTCCATTGATATGTTATACAGTATAGTGTAGGCTGTTATGAATTTTATAATTACTGTTATAATTACTGATTCAGTTAACGTTATATTAGTGAAATTAGTCAATATATCAGCAAGAAATAGCCCCGCTTACCCGCTAAAGATTTGTTAGTGAGAGAATTTGACAAGCTACAGCTGTTTGCTGTGTTTATAAATGTAACATTTTCATCAAAGTAGCATTAGTGTGATTGATTTAAGCAACTGCTGACATATTAAAGTGAAGAGCATCTTCGGGATGTGTTAAATGTGACCGAATTGATTAGAGTTGACAAGTGGTCAAGGCACTTTATGAAGATATATTCAGAACATAATTTACTATTCGTCTCGCATAACTTCCAACAATTATAATGCACTAAAATGGTTTCATTTCTCGGAAAATGACAAATTTAGCAAGTAATAGCATCATCCTGTATTTTGCAATTAAGGCCATAAGTACAATTGATGAGCTTTGCACAGTTTAGAAAGAAGATTGGCCAGACTCAAAACAAACCGTTTAGTAAACGTTTATTCAGTAAATAAAACACCAATTTATCAGATAAGGATTCTTCGAGGCTACGCAATCACGCATCGAGTTTATGCAATTTTCAGCGCGAATGTATAATTAACTAATTAGTTATTCTTATGCATTATACATAGATAATTCAAGAAACGCGCAAATAAATGGGCATTCATTAATAGAGGATTGAACTAAATCTAAACTAAACTCCATGATGCTACATCCCTGGAGGGACTACCATAGGCATATGGCACGATTGGGGGCATGTGGTCAGCATAACGACACCCGCGATCATTAATGGTGGTGAGCTACTACATTCAAATAGCTCCACAGTTTAAATCACAAGAATGAGTGCACCACGTTCCAAACTTCCCTATCTCAGAAAAATCCCGAGGAGATACCAAGGATCCTTATGGCTACTTAACTTTCTTAATGTTAAAATATCTTCAGCAGAAGCCACCTTCTATAGGTAATAAATTCGACAGGCCTATGCCTATACTAAATTATATTCGCGCCATAATAAATTGCAAAATAAAACCACAATTCTTTAATTATTTATAAATTAAAGTTCACCAGGCTTAGACTATGAAACTATCCCAACTAAATTATATTCGCGCAAAAATAAATTGTAAAATACCATCACAGTTCCTCAATTATTCCTTAATTCTTTATAAATGAAAGATCTCCAGCCTTAAACTATGAAACTATTTTGAGGAAACTCGTTTACACTCGTTCTTACTCAAAGCAAAACCTATCACTTATCACTGGGAATGAAATAAGGCACGAATTCACTTTCTCACTTATTTTCACCAGCAGGCTCCAATCGCAATACGAAGCGACGCTAGACTTATTCCTTTCGCTTCACATGAAGTTGAGAAACTGAAGAGAACATGTGTCACCGACAACTGTGCGAATCCAACGACCTTGCAGTCCACTTAATAAAATATATCGTGTTGCTATGTTTATGTTTCTGTGTACGTGCGTTAAATGTGATAGTGTACACACAATCCTACGTACTCCGTTTATACTATCCCATTTCCGCGCTAAGTGGGGTAATAAATTGTAATAAGCTTTCGACTTAATGTGAAAGGTATTGGCTTGGTCATTGCACCCACTTTTCTATTTTATGACAAGGTTAGTCTCATATATATACTTCTCAGGAAATTAATGAGTGACCAAATGAATAATGAAATGAATTGTAGACTTTTTTTTTTTCCTTTCTTTATTTTCTATGTACTGCAGATAAAGGAAGTAACTTATTGTTTCTGAATTTTCAATAGAAACACAAATACTGAGGTTCCCTGCATCTAAAAATACAATTTTTTTAGAAAATATGTCGTGTGTCTATGTGTTTGTAAACACCATACCTCACGGAATTAACACTCGTATAAAAATTGTACTTAGTTATAACTCTTGCGATGTGACAACTTTCTTTTACAATTAAGACTGCTATCACTTTAGGCTAATATGAAAAATCTCATTTTCGTGATTTTTATAGAAATAAACTCTAATGATTTTGATTAAATTTTGACTTCTGGTATCTGTATCTGGTATCTGGTACCCTATGAGACTTAGGGTTAAAAAATTAATTTATATATATATATATATATATTAAAATAAAAATTCTCTAAGACAGTCGGCCGCGGTGGTCTAGAGGTAGCTTGCCCGCCTCTAGATCCGCAGGTCGCCGGATCAAACCCGGCCGCGATCGATGGATTTTTCACGACGTAAAATCCTGGGCACGGAGTCCTCCGGGCTGGACTTTAAGCTGGGGGGCCCGTGTCGTAGATTTACGGCACTCCAAGCCAAAATTAGAGCGTCTGTACAAAATTTATTGGCCCTTTGACGTCCAAGTAATACCTTAGTTTCCGGAGGGGGGTTGAGAGGCTATCCCTCTGCCCTCTCTCGGAAAATAAGTGTAACAAAATTAGTATAGGTAATGAAACCCTATGCCCCACCATAGGGGTTACAGGAACAAGTCAGTCAGTCAGTCAGTTATAAGACAGCCATCGTTTGAGTAGGCCTACTCATATTCAGGCTTGTCTTGTGTCTCCTTTGAGCGAGGCTAAAACAATTGAATCTGGATTCCCTGCAATGCGACCTCTTATTCTACGGTATATCAGAGTGTGAAGTGAGAAAATTGCACTGCCCATACGTACCATAGCACATCGGATTTTTTATTGGAATTTTGGGATTTGTGAAGGAATATTGGTTACATCAGCGCCTCCCAACCTTTTAATTGAAGTGTCACAGACCAGCATATTCATTTTTAGGTAGATTTCGAAGAAAAATCTACCTATTGCAATCGATACCATGTCATGACTTTCGAAAAATTCTTTCATATCTTTACGTTTCAAGCCTCCGAAACCACCGCCAGTTAAAAAAAAAAAGAAAAAAAAAATTGTGATATATATATAGGCATATATCTTTACACGCTAGCGGCCGTAATTTTAAAGATATTTGAACCAAATTTTATTATGTTATTTCTAGGCCCAATAGTTCGGAGAAGTTCGTTAATGAGCAAAAATGGCCCAAGGGGGTGGTCGGGGGAGGGGGTTGAAATTTTAAAACATTTATATCTCGGCCCCTATGAAGTATAGAGGGAAACTTTGTTTTCATAAATTAGAGTACTCCCTATGGAGTTCACAGTGACACCAACGATTCGGCGGTTTTGGGGGTACGAGTGGGGGTGGGGTGGGGGAATGGAAATTAGAAATTTTTGAAACTACGTCTTGTGAAGTATCGTTGAAAAGCTCTTGACGAGTACTCTGCAAATCAATAACTAGTTTCTTGATAGTTCTCATATAAGGCGAGATTTGAAAATTTAAAAAAGTTCTATTTAATCTTTTTTGCAGTTATTATTGCGGGTTTGTCATGCCAAGGCTAAAGAAGAAGAATGCTACGCAACGACAGTAAATTAAACCAAAAGCACTTCGAAATCTACCTCAGCCTGTAGGCTTGCCTAAAGGGATTTTATTTTATTTTGTTTTGTTTTGCGAACCTTGCATAATTTACGGCATTTAAGCCATATAGTTATTTATGATGTAAGACCGTTATATAGAACTTAAACATGCGGGCATGAAGATAAGCACCGTTGCTCGTGAATTTATCTATAAAATACGAACCTCTCGTGGCATTATCTATGATAAAAATATTAGAATGGTAAGTTCACGATTTATGATTTAATATATGTCACCTTTCTAATCATTACGTAATTTTTCGCTAATATATGGAATGAGACGGTCTGCTTCATTATTTTAACACAGACATTTCCATGCTAAACATTTACAAAATGTGTACTTGTTCCTTTGTTTTTTTTAAAGAATTCATGCTTTGGTGTTAAAGCTGACATTAAATCATTGCTTTTACGTCATCTCATTGGCGGATGAAATACAATTCATGTGTTCAGAAGTAGCTCTTCAAATTAGTCACTTCATCACGAAACAATAATTATATTCACAAACTGAGTAATTGCTTCCAATTATACAGCTCTCTAACCATCGCCGTCCGATTCACTCTGTATTATTACCTGCCTTCTAACCTCTAATACAAGCTATTATCTAGCCTAAAATTTAGCGAACTGGCTGTATAAGCCTGCACTTGAACACAAATCACTGCACACAGAATATACAAAGTTTGCATGCGATTTAATAACGGTTCGGTTTCAAAAGCCACGACTTCACTAATACTGTGTTCAAGATGAATTGTGTAGTACAAAACAGAATAGTGTATAGTTCTAGGTCAGAAGTATATAGGATTGTTTGCGGAGACTATAGGCTTATTAACCCGTCTCTTAGCTCATTTTAGTAACTGGAGCTTTTATGTGAACAGCAGGTTTATACGATGTCCCTATTTATTTATGTCCCTAGAAGCAGATGATAAGAAAATATAGGCCTAGCGTAACAATAGCCTTCGGACGTAAAATATAATAAAAGGATAAGATTTCAGGCTCTGAACAAATTACCTTTAAAATCTAGGCTAACGCCAAAGAATGTCACTTATCCCTTATTCCACCTCTCTGCATTGTTATAGGGACCGGCTAGATACCTTTTTAAAAAGTAGTATATAATAATTATAATAATAATTATATAATAACTTAAAATTACTTAAAACCTCTCTGATTCTGTTACGAACTACAGTAGTACTTTCAGCGATATTTCAATGCTATGAGAAAGGACAAAATATATTTCCGAGAATCTCTCTTAAGTTGAGATGTAGGCTATTAATGACGCACAATTAATACAATAACACCAGTATTTCACCAATAAATGCAAACATTATCATTGGAATACATATTCGTAAAATATATATAATATGCCAACTGCTTCTAGTATTTTTTATTATCTTGCTAATTTAATTATTTCATAAGAATTTAAAAAAATTAGAATAACGTTTGAAAATCCGTAATGTATTGTAATATCTTAGAATTGAATAACGATTAGGTGCAGGTTGATGTGCTTAAGAAAAATACTAACTAGTCCTACGTCTGTAGAGGAACATCTGATATCGGTGAATATCAAATTTCACTCGAGGCGAAATACTATCTCAGTTCATTTGAAGCCACTTTGATGTACTCTATAAAAGTGGTGGCTCCTAACAAAACTCTTTTGTTTTCTTTGATATCTGCTGAACATTAATGAACTAAACATGCCCATTAGGGACAAGGAGCTTGGAATTTCTATAGCATTTCTGGTTTGACAGAACCAACCACCCCTTTCAATATATTGTACTGGTGGTGGTAGAAAGAATAAAAAAAACACTGCAGTCCCTATGTCACAATACAGGATCACCACCATCTTACAAAGAAAATACTTCCCTCTATAGCTCTTTTGACACCAAATCCTTCTCGTTCTATACCAACATCTTCTTGCGCGAGAAAAAGGAGGTTTCTATTATGAAGAAAGAATAGAGGAAGAAATCTTTAATGGGATTTCTTGAAGGAGGCATCCCTTTTCAGGAGTGTACAGGATACTATTTCATACAAATAATAATAATACATTAATGATTGTATAATTCCTATAGCTATTAAGAAAAGTATATAGGCCTAAGCTTCTTTATGAATCGCCCGTATCATTACACCATTTGAGCGAAATGACAGTAGGCTATACACTTTTTACCTCCCCTATTGTAGGGTGGTTTACTCTGCTCAAATCGGCCGGGTAGTACTCACAGTCAAGTTTTTTTTTAAACTTTCTATCTCAAAATAGAGTGCGTTCTTTTGGCTTTAGGCCTACCGCAATTAACAATTCTGTTCTGGTTTCCTATATCCCTTATGTTGGGGCGAAGGGCCTCCAAGTGGATGATTCTGTTACCTATGTGAATTTTGTTATGCTTATTTTCCGAGAGAGGGCAAATTAATAATATTAAGTTAAAATAGTCCATGTTGCGAAAATACATCTTGGTTGACGCCATTGTGCTCCATATTAAATAAAGCAGGTATTATTCACTTTTCTGCTGGAAATAATAAAGTAATTTGATCTAAGTTCGAAATAGTAGCTCATGCTACACTTTGTTTTATAATTTACTATATATTATTATTTGACAAGTTACGTTCTTCAACAAAACGAGTTACGGCATACGACGAATTTAGTGATGGGACATCGACAATTTCGTGATAGTGGCTTAGCCGAAAGCCTTCGATCAGTTTTCATTATAATTAAAACTTTTATGAAGTTTGAGTGGGGATATTAACTTATAACAATATATGTTTAGGATAGATAGGATAGATTGGACCCTAAAGAGAGAGAGGTGGGTTGGGAAAGACTCTAAGCACTTCGGCCATTTGGTCCATTGTGCATATCCCCAAGAATTGAATCACATGTATGCCCAACCGCTCCCCGTCAACAGAACCCACCGCCAGCCCCCATGGAACTACCCTAAATTCAACAATTACCTTTTACCATTCTACGTGTGCCACTGCCTCGGTACTTCTTGGCCAGAGCACGCCAGAGCTCCCAGGTTGGGGCACACCGGCATTTTCATGACCACAAGTCACGGGGCAGGATGGGAGAGGCCCCACGGCAGGGGCATAGGGAAAGGAAACGGGATGATGATAATGAGGAGGGGAAAAGTGAAAGATGAAGTGGAGTGTGTTAGTGAAATAAGAGGGGGAAACGGGATAATCCCCGAGAAAAACTCCCTAGGTCACGGCTTCGTCCAAAACGAATGACACGCACTTCTGCCATGGGATTTGAACCCGGGACCGGTTGTATGCCATGCCCACGAGCAAAGGCCAACATCTGCTTAACTGCAATTCTTTAACTTCGTGAATCATATTCTTCAAGTATGAAGAAAGAGCGTTTTCATCTGGCCCCGGATTTTGATTACCTAAAAATACTTTAAAATGATCTATAAAATGACTGGAAAAAATAGGCTACAAAAAAAGACCCAAAAATTTGTATGAAATTGCTAGTTATTCGTTAGATTTGTGTCGTTTCTACATTTATGTCGCTGATTCCAGTATATAGACTTGTAATTAGTTAATTGGTGCATACGGTTAAATTCAAACAGCAAACACCGTCTTTCTGTATCCAATTCAAATTATAACAAGATCTATTTATTTATGCTTATTCAAGTTCTCATAATATTAAATGTAAGTAAATGCAGAAGAACTCTATATAACTTAGTCTAATGAAAGAAACAACAACAAAAATGAGAAAATAGCGACTTTGAATTTTAAAAAGTACCTTAAAATATTAAATGTGGAAAAAAAACACCTATAATCTCAAAAAAGACCAAATAATGATAAAGATTCTAAAAATACAAAAAATGGGGAAAAGTTAAAAAAATACAACTTTGCACTAGCGATCAACGCCCATGATGTACTAGTTAAAAGAGGACATGTCATCAAAATGCGGACTCTGGTTATCATAACCATCACATCGCATGGGTGGCGCAGATTGTATGGCACTTGCTCCCTGTGCACAACGTCTTGGATTCGATCCCGACCCAAGGCCGATGGCATTTATGAGTGCAATATTCTCAATTATTACCATATGATGCCGTTACTGTCCAAACCTATTTACCCTCCACCACCTAGCATCCATTTATTTCTCAAATTGTTTAGGCCTAGCATTACTTCCATGGCTCTCGAATTATCTCCCTAATTGTATTTGAACTTTCGGACAAGAGGTCTACGTATCTCAATGTAAATTTGAATTTAAAAAACAATAATTTATTTGCAATGAATTATTTTATTAATTATCTGTTCACTGTTCTCCATTATATTCATTTGATAAATTTATCTAGGTTTAATTCTAATAGTTTCATAAACTTTATGATTTTATGCTATATGCTTAGAAATATTTTTTTTTATATTTATGTCCTTGTCTAGTATATAATTTTACTTTTGTAACTTTCTTTTATTGTATGTATAATTTTTTATGTATTATTCTTATCTCAAGCATATTAACTTAATTTAATTGAATAATTTAGTCTAAGTTATTTTATATAATGTTATTTAATACTAGCCCTAGCTTTACATATTCATCTCTTGGTTAATCCGACCAGAATAAATAAATAATTAATTAATTAATATAAAATTCACAGTGCTTTTGAAGAAATACTAGTGGGTGTAATATCACTAAATTCAACAACCACACGATTATTTTCTTTAAAATTATTAAAATATTAACTATTATAATGCAGAGTAGGCCTATAAAAGCTTTGATGGGTCAGACATGTTAATAGTTGACTGGCATCCATTATGCACATGACCAATGTATAAATAACATATATGAATTTTGTATGAGAGATTACAATAAAAAAAACTTCCAGTTGTTCATAGTTAATATTTATGCTGAATTCTTTATTAATTATTGATGATTTAAAGACTAGACCTATATGATACAACTGCGCGGCCTATATTATTATATTATTAACGATACTACACAGTAGGCCTATATAACATACTTCTGGCAGGTTGCAACATCCACACAGACTTAGGCCTACTTTTTCAATGTGTTATGTGCGAACTTGACAGCCTTTCAGAAGGGCCGTTAATTTTTATTAACGAAATGGACATTTCATTAAGATAATATAGTCCCTTGCAATAGCATATGCGTAGACCTATGCAGCAAAAGTTACTTCTAAGAAAAACGCGATTAAAGGTTTGCAAAGTATTAGCCTATACACAGGCATATGCGCCAGAAGCTAGCATCACACTGAGAAACATCTACTTAAACATTCAAATATTCGATAAAAATATTGTGCAATGTCCAGAAGTGAGCCACCATGCATTAATACTGTATATTGTGATTAAAATTGTAACTTTACAGAATATCCTAGGCTTTTTAACACTAATTTTACATACAACGCGTTTAGGTGTTTACATTAAATTATCGTTTCAGTACTATACCTCTCACTGCATCTGAAGGTACTAGTAATTTTCACAACGTCAAGGCTATAAATTTTGTTTCTGGCGGATGGACGTAAATACTTGCTTACTTTTTCAAGAAAGCAAATTCTCTCCTGCGTGTTAAAGAAGGAGAATGTAATGCGATTCCGCAATATCTCACCGGTAAATCGCAACGCTAATCCTAAGTTCATGTTTCTGTCATGAGCTTTCAGCTGTAAGGTATTTCACAGTCAAGAAGTAACTTACATAGGCTAAGTCATTACACACCCATGGTCTGGAAGTGATAGGGAATGATAGTATTATATAGCTAATTTTTGTAAACGAGTTAAAAGTCTAATTTTAATTCTCAGATTCTATTACTTTCTCTTACATTCTTTTCGTTTTTGTATTGTGTTACCACTTTGTAATTTTTTGATGCACAGAAAGTTTTTAATTTGGAATATTCCATCAAAATTTATATTAAGAAAATAATTACATTGCTCTTTACATTAGTAAAGCTTCCAGCGGTACAGTTCAACATCCAATCGCCTGCATGGCATAGTGGTTAAAGTTATTGTCTACTACGGTATTGAAGGGAGATCTGAAACTATGTGCACGCAGCCTCATGAGGAAGACCGAGAAGCTTCGTGATAAAGAGGTGGCGGCTCCGGTCATGAAAACCATCAATACCGGTCGTGGAATTGGCATGCTGATCATATGCCCTTATAATCGTGCCATCTTCCCACGCAGCCGTCAGATAGTAGTTCCTCTTACGAGGGATGTAATACCATGGAGTTTGGTTTGGTTGAGATTAGTTTAACATCTAACTAGCACACTGACATCTTATGAGTTTTCTTTAAATGTAGGCTATACCGTAAAGTTATTCCTGAAAACCATAAAGTTCACAATCGCGGCAAGCATGAATAATAATTTGGTCAAATGTGAAGATCTGAAATAGAAAATGGAAAAAAAAAAAAAAAAGCATTTGAATCCTAGGCTTATGCCAATTAACTGTACACTGAAATTTAGCAAAAACTAAGATTTCCGATTCGCTTTTGCAGGACCATCTAACCAGTAGTCCTATAAAGGTATCTACTGCCTAATGTTAATGGGACGGTTTGGTGAAATACTAAAAACTGCATCATTAGACGTAAAGTTGAAGCTTTGTAGATTATTAAACATATGTTTTTCAGCTCTCCGTGTAAAATATCGCAGCAGTAGATTGAATTGGTACCGGTGTCTAAGATATATTTTTTAAATTCTCATAAACAAATATCTGAAGTTTTTAAAAATTGCAGACAAAAACCTTTAAACTTCCTCAATGTCAAAAGTAAACATATCCTATGAAAAAATGTCAAGAGGTTCTTAATTGGGAATATAGTTTTTTGTTACTTCATTGTTGTTTTACTTCTTTTTTTCGCCAGACAGTCCCTTAATGTGCTTTCAGTAGATTGCACATATTTGAAAATAGTACGGTAGACAAAATATTTGAAGTAGGTGTGTGTGTTTCTGTACATGTGTAAGTAGAAGTGTGTACAGTTATAACTTATCTGCAAGACGTGATAAGCAATGCTGAAATGAGGTTTGGACGACCGTAATACGTACAGTGCAAACCGCCGTATAATAATCTTGAGACATATTATAACAGCGGCCATTCAAATTATTCTTCATGAACCAGACATTTGGCTACGTCTTATCTTTACACTGTTTAACGTTTCTCTCATTTTACGACATAACATTAACTTCAAACTAGTTCCTACTTAAGTATGTATGCGTACTATCATCTGGCACCAAGACATTTATTATCTAGATAATATGAATCTAGAGCACCTAGTATAGCTGTTACGCATAACAAGTTTTCAGTCTAAAGTAATAGGCTAAGTATGACATTTTATGAATTCCATTTTCATCTATATTTTTATTGGTTTAAACCACGGGTGCGCAACTGGTTCACATTGTGCCACTGTGCGGTGGGGTAATGTCTCCCACTACAGTCGCCCTTGACGTCAGCATAAAGCAGTTTCGACGTGACACTGAACATGAAGAGCAGGTTTCATACGTCACAGCATGGGTGGGGTACTAAAACGTTTCCCCTCAGTTGCTCAGGTATGGTTTAAACTCTCCCGTTGAAGGGACGTCCCTCACCGCACGGGTCATAGGGCCTGTCGGGAGAGGAATTACCTTTGAGTCGCATACATACATTTTTGACCAGACAAGGACATGAAGAGCTTCAGAGACACTTTCGAGACAACACGAACACACAGCACGAGACACACCATTCACACACAAACACACACATTCACTCTGTACAAGACGCGGACGGGATGAAGATCGTAATGACGGCCAGCCGTTATCCAAGGAACACAATGGTCAAAAGTTTCCCGACATTCATCCCACAAGGAGGAAAATCCCCGGACAAAATCAGCCTACGTAACTTGTTCCGAACTGGAATCGAATCTGGACACACTCCCCATGCATTCCCTACGCCACAGTGGTGAACAACTTATAGTCACAAAATATAAACTGTATAATAACCAGGACACTTGGAGTTTAATCTACTACAGTATCAGCATAAGTATGTACCATGTGCCTAACCTAGGCATAAAATGGACCGTCGAGTAGACCTACCTGAATTACAATACTGTATTAGCATACTAATGTAAGGAGTATTTTTTAAATTACCGATACATTCACTAGTAACGCAGCCATGGGAGTCAACATGCTGTCCTTATGCCTCTCCAAAGTCCAAATCTACCATCTGCCAATAAGTCGGAAGACATAGACAGATGGCGCAAATGAAAGACCTTATCTAATTAGGGAAATATATTATCAAGAACAGGTAAGGATAGGTGGAAATATGACATGGACTCCAAATTAAGAAAGGGATTAGAAACAATATAGGGGAAGGGTTACGTTTGGATGGATGGACAGGGAAATAGAAGTGAATGGAGGAAGGTTAAAAACGGTTTGATGGATATTCATAGGCAACAGACAAATGAGAAATGAATAACTATGGTTTCACTTGAATTACAATCGCGGTTAAAATTGGAGTGGGGGAAGTAGCAATACATACAAAAAGAACCAAACTCAGTAAACTGGGTTAGCCTAGACATGGTGCGTAGCGAATGATAAGGATCCCTGATAAAAAAACGGGATGAGAATTTGTCCCATAAGTAAGGGGAAAGAATCTTGGTTTCATATTCTGGCGAACTGTACGAGTTTGGAAAAATATCTACCAATAGCTTTTACGGTATCGAATAGGGCCCAACGGACATGTATGAAGTTACTGGCGTACAAACAGGTTGAGGAAAAGATTGAAAATTTTTTAATAAAAGTGACACAACCCAGGTTCTACAAAGCGGCAAATTGTGGAGCGAGGGTGGGAGTGTGTTTATTTTATATTTTATTTTATTTCATTTTTTCCTTCTCTTTTCTTGTATTCTGAATGAGGACTTACCCAACGGTCCATGAAGAACGGTTCGAATCTTTGCAATTGGTTAAGTAAAAATCAATTAATGTAATAAAAACACACAGGATCTAGAGCCATAGCCTATAGTTTAATACAGGTTATTTAAGTTTAGTTTTAGAGTAGAAATTATTACAGCCGCCAAAATAAAAGTTTTTTTACAATTTTTTTTTCCACCTTCCACCCACGTAATATTGGAAACAGCCAGTAAGTATGCTGCCAGAAGGAACTGAACAGTGGCGGACGCAGAATTTTTTTCGGGGGGGGGGCGGATTTGAATAGGTAGAAAGAATACTAAAAAAAATTATTCAACTTACATACATACGATTAATTAGTATATAAAGCTGGCCACTTAGAGTGCATATATAGCTTTTTCCAAATTTCGAGGGTAATATATCCCCCCTATCCCTCCCCTGCGTCCGCTACTGGAACTGAACTATAAATATAAATGCAACAGACCTATCCATCTTCTTCACCATTCGATCACCACTAGACTCTGCAACTTTTCTTTGCTGTTTATTTTTGTCTGTATTTCATTTTTATGTAAAAACCATTCTCGACAACCGTTTACTTCAGTATGTCCCTTATTTACTATTACTAGTTATTAGGCCTACTCCTGAATACTGGCAATTCTAACAAATAACTTACAGTGATTTCTCCTTCACTTTGGACAGGACGGAGGATGTTTTGCAGTCTTCTATCCTTTGTCTCCAGCGTGTGTTCTGTCCAAAACGTAAGAAACAGTTTTTCCCCCTCATGGCGACAGCAGGCGAGTTTTGATTTACTGTTAATAAGAAAAGTCGTGTTCCAACTCAAATTACTTATAATTATAAAACACTGTTATTTTCTGACTTGATCTTTAATTCTAAAACAAAACTTTTCAATGCACTAAACATATCGTAATTAACTTTTCTGTTGTAGGGTTCATATCAGATGGGGCTACATAGCCTATCCCAGCAGTGCTCCAAACAGAATGGCCGCCTGTAAATATAAATGCAACAGACCTGGATGGGGATCGAACTCACGAATTTGGGACCAGAAAGCCTAGATTTTACCAACTACTCCATCCAGGTTGACAACCTGTGATTCTGACTTGGATAGGGATCGAACTCACGAATCTGGTAGCAGAAAGCCTGGGTCTTACCAATTGCTCCAGGCTGGCTCCAATTGTGAAATAGTAATATATTGTCTTTGAACTTAAATCCTTACAACCTAGCTATAATATAGCTATTGCGTATGATCTTAAACAGTGCCAGTTACAAGTAATAGTATATTGCGATACTAGTTCCGTAAGAGGTGCTTACGGATCGAGGAAAGAGTTTGAAAAAACTTGCGCTTGCGCAGAGTTTTTTCAATTTCCGAGATCCGTTATGCGCTCACGGAACGAGTATTGCATGCTATTTTTTGCACGATGATTATTTTTTATATAAATTTAATTATATTAATTGAGATATTAGCTGAAAATATTATGCATATACTCGTACAATACTGAAGATAGATGTTATATTTCAGGAAGTGATTCATTACAGCGGTTCGGTGGAATGATGATTACCTGGGCGCCACAGTATAATGCATATACTGAATATTTCTGTCTTTGTGTGTCGAACTCGCCTCCGGTCAGTCAGTCGATCGTCGAGCACTTCCCTCTAGCTTCAGGGTAGGAAGCGAAGAACACCTTAATATTATTGCTTGAATAATAATGCAGTTTCTTTGAACACTGAAGGAATATTCTGTTTATTCAAAACGTTGGAAATACAAGTCCAGTCATTGACAATATTTACAAAATTTGTTTGTGAATAATTAATATTGTTACAAGTTCTCGGTAGATCGTTACTAGTGATACAATTGCTGCCGTATATGATTTTGACTAATCGCGATTGAAAGTAAGAATCCTTCTAAGTCGATTAATTCCACAGCGAAAATTTTATAAGTCCAATTAATTCTGTGGGCACGAGGCCACAAAGATAAGTAGAGTGATTGATGTAGGCACGCGGCCTCGACGTAGAGTGATTTTGACTGTTCTAGGCACGGGGCCTTGAAGTAGAGTGATTTTATACGGTGGACACAAGTCCCCGAAGTAGAATTGACTTGACTGCTATAGGCACGGGGCCTTGAAGTAGAGTGATTTTACAGTGCCCCGGTAGGCCTAAGGAAAACTTTCTTGGACAAACATTTATCCCACTCTTCTTAATTATTATTCGTGAATCCCGGCACGTGGTACTATAAATCAATTCTTATTGGCCAATCTCCCGACCAATAATAATATGTTAGTTTCCCACGGAAATCAATTGGATTTCCCTTATTCTCAAAACCCACAACTTAGCGTCTCGGATTTCTAAGAAGGTTCGGACAGCGTGTTGTATCAGTAGCAACATCAGAAGCTAGGCTTGAACACAATAGCCGACTTCTTAGAATTACTTAAGTGGATCAGTACCCTTTTTGATTAGATCTCGGGAGATTCCCGATACATTGTACCTGTGTACCTGCATTGCCTTATCTCGCACCCGCTAGGTCTGCTAGGGAAATTCCCAGCTTCTCTGTCTATCCACTGCAATCTCATTTTAATAGTTATTTAAAATGATGTTGTTAAACTTTTTACCTTTGCCTTCTTTCTAGTTAATAATATTTATAATGAATGTTCCGTCTTTTCCCGGTCATTTTAAGACCAAACACGGGCTATGAGATTTTATGATTTTAGTTTGAATAAATTTGGGCAGTTAATCTGTCATTTATTATACTTAATTTGGTTATCTTGTTTATTTCTTTTTGCCGAAGTATCTGAACTGCAATATATGCCCCAGTCTATTAAGACAGGAATCATCATAGCCTATGATTGACTTACTGGCTGAATATACTGCATCTCTCCACAAAATATTATACCTTATTTTCCTCCAGTGTTGCAACCATCTTAAACAAATACATAACTAATTTAATTCCTATCTTGACACGAGACTTCACCTTAAATCCTGTCCCACATGTACAAGTTTTGTGACCCTATCACATTCATGCCTTCATACATCTTGCGGTTTTCTGTAGTGTTACGTTGTTTGTACGTATTACTTGGTTTATTGCACGACCAAGACATTACAACAAAATTTTACGTAAACACCATAAATTTACCGATATACCCTCGTGAGACCATGAAAATTAAGCTCAAGCAGTTCTCACTGAAATTTTATAAAATATATTGAATGCATAAAAAAACAAAAACACTTTTTTTTTTTTTTATTGAGACTTTGACAAGGTCGATCAAGCAGTTCTCACTACACCTACACTATATTATAAAGAAGGCGTAAAACACTTTTTCATGAGGCTTTGACAAGGTCGATCAATCAGTTCTCACTACTATTACACTACATTATAAAGAATGCATAAAAACACTTTTTTTTATGACAAGGGCGCTCATTCAGCCCTCACCACAATTTCAATACAATATATTGCATTGCAAAATACACACGTATATTTTACTCTCATTCATACCCATTCCTCTAATCCTAAACCTATGTGGAACTGATAACCTATCATGCCAGTAGCTATTTTACCACGTAAAATATACATTACAGGTCATAGGCCTACATTACTCCAGCTCAGTACAATGCCTTTCGGTTATTCCTTGCTTTCCTCTGGTTTGTTCATATTTACCATACACTGTCGATAAATGACGTCACACAAAATCGCTGATCATCTGAATACATTTTACGGATTTATATCCTTTATTGGTTCTGCCCAAAAATTTTCTGCTTCTATGAATAATTTAAGATAACTAGAGTCAAAGGTTAAACGTAGTTTTCCATGTGCTTTCACTACATTACAAATCGGATTTAAATACTTTGAGTCCGATACTCTAATAATATTTGCATCTAGCATGGATTTTATTAGCTTATCGGCTTCATCCCTCATTGAAATTGGTACAGGCCTACTCTTATAGCGACGCTCAGGAATTTCTTGTTTTAATTTAAATTTGTGTTGGTAACCCCGAAATAGGCCTGGAGTTGAATTGAACACTGATTTGTTCTTATATAGCATGTTATATAAAGTCGACTTTTGACCATCTGACAGCACATCAATTTCTTCTACTTTCTCTCTGAGAATTAATTCGATATCAACATTTTCCTCTTCATTTCTTCCATTCTGACTAATGTTAGTAAAATTCGCGGGTACCGTTTCACATTCATTTTCATCTACATAATTATTAGAACCCTTAATGCACAAATGATCATATTCTTCGTCCTCCCAAACAATATCAGATTCCATTCCCTGTAACTCTGCGACACTTTCGTCCCAATCAGCCTCATTATCACCTTCATATATAAATACGGCCGGTTTAATTCCCATAGGCCTATATTCGTCGATACTATTTCCCTCTTGTACTCCAACTGATTCCACCACGAAAGGCTCTCGTAATAATACATCTTCATTTTGGCACTCCAACTCCTTAGTAATTATATTCTCATTAGATAAAAACGGTACACGTAACTTTTCTTTCTCATCTAATTCCATTTCTACCCAATTTTCTTCAAAATTTATTCTCATTAGTTGATCTGTCATAGAATCACAACCCAGAATTAATTTATGTGCTAAATGTTTTATTGTCAAAAAGTAGACTTCTAACTTCTTTCCCTCAATTTCCAACGGCAACATACACTGATGCTCAATTTTATGGGATTTGGCACCAATTGCAGTTTGTGCGTATAGGCCATGTACTTTCAATTCCTGAACGCGCACTCTTGCTGCTTTCAGCGTTTCATAGAATTTTTCGTTTATTAGAGAAAAACTACAGCCAGTATCCACCAACATATCGACTTCAAATTGGTCTATTTTTACCCTTATTAATGGCGGATATGTGGGTGTTATACCCTCTCTATTTGCACATCCTACTACGCACCCCTTCTCTCGTGTTTTATTTTCATTATCAGGTCTTTTTAATCCTTTTAATCCCTCGGTCTGTGTGACGTCATTTCGACCTCCAAATGCGTCTCCTAGTAGTTTAAAGGCCTGTCTTGCGCTACATGCCTTTCGTCATTTCTGTGACGAATGTCTCCCTGAATATCATTGTGGTTTCCCGTGCTATGCGCCTGATTCCTTTCACCTTCTATGTTAATGTCCCCCTGGTTTTCTGGAATTCGTTCTCCTACTTCGTTCTGCATCCTGCCATGAAATCGAACATTATTTACTTGTCTGTCTTGAGGCCTATTCTCTTGATTATTTCCCCTCCAGTTTTGGTTCCCATTATTTCTATATGAGTTATTATTTGGGGGTCCTCTGTTCGATTCCGCATTTCTGTTGGCATGTCCTTGGTTCCATCTACCTCTGTCATTATTTGGACCTCCTCTCGTATCTTGATTCATTTGCATATTATCCGGTCCATTTTGTCTCCTATTATCGCTACGCTCTTCTCTGTTAGTTCCTACTTCGAAACTAGATAATAACTCCAAAGCCTTGCTATAAGTTTGGGGACATGATACTATAAGCAGGTTACATATTTCCGGCTGAAAATGTCTCGTCACAAGCTGAATGGCCTCTCGTTCTGGCATTCCGGGGTCTAGTAACTTGATTAGGCCTATAACTCTTAAGAAATGGTCCGATAGAGAGACGTTGCCCCTAGGTGAATATCTCCCATTATAGACCTCATTTCTAGCTAAAGCTCTCTTCGCCTCACCCCAATATCTTGCTAAGAATAACTGCTTAAAATCCTCATAGTTGCACTCCGGGTGTACTGTAAGTTCAAACCACTCTTTTGTTTTTCCTTTTAAGGCTCTACCGAGGATCAACATTTTGTACTGAGATGGAATAGACCGTAAAGTAAAATATTCTTCAACAGATTTCAAGAAACTCTGAGGGCTCGTATTGCTTTCATTGAAACTGGGAAGTGATACCTCATTTCCTATTAAGTTACATATATTAATCCTATTATCGCTAACTACCGGCATGCTGGTGGCTACCGTCTCGTGTACTGTATTACAGGACTCATTTGCAACACTAGGAGGCCTATATGTATTTCCTATTCCATTACATATACCCTCACTACAATTTACAGCATAGTTATTTGCTACAGGCCTATGATTTTCAACCTCCTTAGCTACCGTGCTTACTTCTTTAGAGATTTCTCCTATTTTCTCAGCTAATATATTTTCTAAATGCACTACCTTGTCATTTACTTCTGAGATTTTATCTCCTAACCCTACTTTTACTTTTCCCACCTGAGTCTCCATATTCTTTTTCAAGCTAGACTCCGATTTCTGTATTTCTTTCTCCAAAATTTTCCTTTCATTTGATAATTTTTCTTCATATTTCTTGCCCTGAATTTCTATTTTCCTATCTACCGATGCCATATTATTCTCTAATTCAGACCTAATTTCCCCTTGACTTTCACTAATCTCTTGCCTCATTGCTTTTTCACTTTCTTTAAGTTCCCTACAGAGTTCTCCCCTGATTTCGTTGCATATGTTAGATTGGACCTCTTTTATATTATTAAGCTCCCTCTCAAGCCTATCTATATTCTGCCTATGTTCTTGGTCCGATCGGTCTATCCTATCTCCCAGTTTCTCTATCTTTTCCCCGGTATTTTTCTCTAGTTCCTTCATATTCTCCTTAGAATTTTTCTCTAGTTCCTTTATACTTTCCCTAGTTTCCTTGATACTTTCCCTAGTTTCCTTGATACTTTCCCTAGTTTCATTGATACTTTCCTTGGTTTCATTACTCGATTTTTCTAGTCCTTTCATACTTTCATTTGATTCCCTCATCATAGCTATCAAATATGCAATAGAATTCGGGTCTATGGTTTGATTCAATTCCCTAGGCCTATGTTCAGTTTCACTATCATTCTCGGTCAGCTGAATATTTGTTGCATTATTTTCCTGCCTATTATCAACTCCCTGCTCCAAAACCCCGTCACCTATCGCGACACTGTTATCATTGTTTATCTCCATTCTACAATTATTTATTTCCTCACCATTAAGCAAGTCGTGCCCCTCTCCACCTTCCATATTAATTTTCTTCCTAGTAATTTTTTTTTTCCGTTTCTAAGCCACATACATAAATTATAAGGGTACTGATACACTCTTACGATCTACCTTACCTTTGGTTAAGAAGTTCAACATATAATGCATAACATGTATAATTATACCCTTGCACAATAAATATTCGATATGCCTGAGTTCTTTTAATTTGAAAAAGATTTTATTTTACTTGAATTTATTCTTTAATTTACTTAGTGAGTTTCAGTTTAATTTTACTTTGATCTTAAATTGCAAACTTTTCAAAAATATTATTTGATGTCAGGCTTACTAATTTATTTAATTAATATTTACTGTTTCATAAATTATTGATAATAAAATTTGTTTACTTTACTGAAACTCTATGTATATTTAAGTTCTTATCTGTTGGTGACTTTTGATGTTTTCTGCGACGGTCTCCGGAACTGATGTACCACGATCTTGAATTCCAGCGGTGCCTTTACGGGTGACGTTCTAGAAATTCTGCGGTGTCTTCCTTCCGTTTTGGGATGATTTCTGAAGTTGGTGATCCTTGATGGCCAGCTTCACTCGTGCCTCACGTTGGGAAATAGCCATGTACAGCGGTTCGGTGGAAAGATGGTTACCTGGGCGCCACAGTATAATGCATATACTGAATATTTCTGTCTTTGTGTGTCGAACTCGCCTCCGGTCAGTCAGTCGATCGTCGAGCACTTCCCTCTAGCTTCAGGGTAGGAAGCGAAGAACACCTTAATATTATTGCTTGAATAATAATGTAGTTTCTTTGAACACTGAAGGAATATTCTGTTTATTCAAAACGTTGGAAATACAAGTCCAGTCATTGACAATAATTACAAAATTTGTTTGTGAATAATTAATATTGTTACAAGTTCTCGGTAGATCGTTACTAGTGATACAATTGCTGCCGTATATGATTTTGACTAATCGCGATTGAAAGTAAGAATCCTTCTAAGTCGATTAATTCCACAGCGAAAATTTTATAAGTCCAATTAATTCTGTGGGCACGAGGCCACAAAGATAAGTAGAGTGATTGATGTAGGCACGCGGCCTCGACGTAGAGTGATTTTGACTGTTCTAGGCACGGGGCCTTGAAGTAGAGTGATTTTATACGGTGGACACAAGTCCCCGAAGTAGAATTGACTTGACTGCTATAGGCACGGGGCCTTGAAGTAGAGTGATTTTACAGTGCCCCGGTAGGCCTAAGGAAAACTTTCTTGGACAAACATTTATCCCACTCTTCTTAATTATTATTCGTGAATCCCGGCACGTGGTACTATAAATCAATTCTTATTGGCCAATCTCCCGACCAATAATAATATGTTAGTTTCCCACGGAAATCAATTGGATTTCCCTTATTCTCAAAACCCACAACTTAGCGTCTCGGATTTCTAAGAAGGTTCGGACAGCGTGTTGTATCAGTAGCAACATCAGAAGCTAGGCTTGAACACAATAGCCGACTTCTTAGAATTACTTAAGTGGATCAGTACCCTTTTTGATTAGATCTCGGGAGATTCCCGATACATTGTACCTGTGTACCTGCATTGCCTTATCTCGCACCCGCTAGGTCTGCTAGGGAAATTCCCAGCTTCTCTGTCTATCCACTGCAATCTCATTTTAATAGTTATTTAAAATGATGTTGTTAAACTTTTTACCTTTGCCTTCTTTCTAGTTAATAATATTTATAATGAATGTTCCGTCTTTTCCCGGTCATTTTAAGACCAAACACGGGCTATGAGATTTTATGATTTTAGTTTGAATAAATTTGGGCAATTAATCTGTCATTTATTATACTTAATTTGGTTATCTTGTTTATTTCTTTTTGCCGAAGTATCTGAACTGCAATATCATATGTGTTGGTTGTTATGGGGACTGAATATTTGTCCTGTTAAAGTCGCCACAAACTGGGGGGGGGGCCTTGGTTCCGGTCTTCGATAAAGGCTTGTATTGTGGTGGTTTTACTTACGGCACGGGTGCTTTTTGTAATTTTTACAGCCCTGAGTTTTCTTTTGTTTTGACAGAACCAGATTGCGTGTGGGAATGTCAAGTTACGATCCACGGCAACAATATTCTTAAGCACCTCTAATTAGTTACATCGTGCAAAAACAATATTACCATTGTTATTATTATCGTTGTTATAAAATCCATGTGATCAGAATACTAATCCAGCATTTAAACACCCGGACCTGTTTGTGCCTTTACAATCTCTGATGCTGAAAACTAGTAGCTTTATATACCTTGCTGAAAACCCCATAATTTTGAATATTTTTGAGGTAATAAATTTTTTAATTCATATAAGCAATCATCGAGTAAAATCACCAGTGGGCTCTAATATTAGTGCCGACGAGGAAAATTTCTGTAAAATGAGTTGTATCTATAAAAGGCGATCCTAACTAAACGATAAAAGACATCGAATTTTTCATTAAATCAATAGGCATAGTCTAATAATTTTATGGCCCTATCTAATATTTTATACATTTTTGAAGTGACAAAAATATATATTGCAGTTGCAGTTGCAGAGAAAAGTTTAAATGCAGAAAAGCACTTGTATGTGTAATAATGTAGTGCATATTTTAAATGCCAGAGATAATCTTTGACGTGTCTTCTCTATTACAAATCGTAGTGAGATAACTTTAGCACAGAGAAAAACACTTAAAGATTGCGTCATCAAGACAGTGTCACAGCTGATGTGCCTACATTAGTTCATTACAAGTCCTACGTTCTAGATATTCTACAAGCGAAGCAGCTAAATTCCGTTCATATCATACTTTTTATAGCCTGGACTGGGCTTCCAGCCAATATTTTCGTTCCTTATGGATAGATTCTCATCATTATGCAGATAAATTAATGAGTTCTCTAGTGAAGAATTCTTTCTAGCCATGTACTTCTATATCTCTTGCCAATTTGAATTAAAAGAATGGATGTCTTAAGTTCATGACTCACCAGTTGAGAACATATCCACTCTCCATTAACAAGTGGACTAAAGATGGTACACAATTGTACCGAAATGCATCAAAACGATAAATCGAGCAATCAAGAATACACTCTAGCTGCAATAAAAAGATTTTATGTTATATGTCTGTATATTTGAAACTTACTAATTTTAAATATTTTATATCAGAGGTTTTCAAAAGATTGAAACTTACTAATTTTAAATATTTTATATTATAGGTTTTTAAAAGACTTAGACTATTAACATGATTTATGACTACTGCTGTTAGCGGTTATTACAAGTTCCTGCTGTTAGCAGACTATAAATGTATACATTTTGGGTACAATACTGTTCAGTTATGTTGAAACTTTATATTTTGATGTCACCTCTATACAATGATCTTCTTCTACGTTTCAAGCTGGCCATGATTTCAATTTTCTATTCCTGGTTGGCTTTGCTTTTGCTTTATTGTCACCTTCTGCGTTCTTTTGTTTTTTCATCAAATGTCTTCAGTGTGTTCCTAATTTATTATCTTCTACTGGACTCATTTATTTACTTTATTATTTTAATTTTATAATCATTAGTTAATAACTAAATATTAAAATCACATTTAATTTATCATTTCTTATATTCAAGAAGGTCATTCAAGATGGTCATTTTTTGCATATTAAGTATCTATTATGATTAATTCTCTGTTATTCTTCCTCATTGTTATATTCATTTTTTCTTGTAACGCATTCTTTTCCTTCATCAATCCGTTCCATTGGAACAAAGTTCGTTTTATCCTATGGAATTATTCTTAATTCCAACTTATCCTCAAGAATTGACTTAATTCTGCTAATCATCGAATCTACAAGGTATGGATACCTTTTTACGTGATTTTCAGCTTGACTAAATAAGCTGGTTATTTATTATTCTGGAAATCCTTCATGGAGAGGATCTCTTCTTTCTCAAGCTATTCAAGATTGATTATATTATTCACATATTCTCATGGAACTTCAATCTGAAAGTGAGTTTTTAAATCATTGACATTATTTGCAAGAACTGCAATTATTAAATCGTAACATTATGCTTTATAGTGAGGTGCCGGTTTTAATTGACATTCGGCTAATTTTGATGAAGGACATTAATTTAAACGCTGAACATTCTAATTTCCAATGTGTTAATTAAACACATAGTGCTTTTATCCGTGTATTATACTCGGATTGGTCCTCCGGTTTAAAATACAATTCATATTCCGTATCGCCGCCGTGTGATATGTGCACTACTGTTAATCACCATCAAACATCATACCTCAAGAAAGAAGACTACAATTGTAACTTCTTGTTATTGATTTACTTGTGTCGGAAGGCTTATTATTCAGAATCGTAAGTTTTCCCTTTTCGATTGCCCTTGATAGACAGAGAGAGAGAGAGAGATTCAGAGTAAATTCCCTGGTAGGGATATCCACCTGTCGAGGCCGCCTCGCGATTCACGCATAGCCCATGTGACACGGAGATTAAGGATGGGCGTTTTGGGGAGCCCTTGATAGACACTTGAACTTTCAATCAGTTTAATTCAAAGTGCAATTGCATTTTAATTCTCAGATAACAATTCTAATTATTGTCATTATATCAAGGGCCGAACAATTTCAAACTACTTACTGATGTATCATTATATATATAATTTTTTGTAACGAGTAGTTAGTTTACATTAAACCATTTGTTTAGCCATTCGAATATGTACTGGCTTTATCTCTATGGATTATACTCATACAGTTCGCTGAATTTTTAGCCCGTACAAATACCGTTTATATAGGGATATTGTACATTTATGACAAAATTATTGCACAAATTGTATGTTTTTTCAAGGTAATGTTTTAAATATGTAAATATGTAATTTGTACTTAGTATTTATTAAATAGGAACCAACATTATAATTAAATTGGTTGTGCTATTACTCAAGCAATCCTAACTAACTAACTCCGTGGCGCTAACATCCCTGAAGGGACAAGGCCTACCACCCGACCGCTGCGTCATCTATAGACTCAAGCAATCCTACAAATATTAATAATAAAAATTAGGGCTATATTTTTAAATATCCTTGATTTGTCTATATATATTTTTTAGGGCATAAGCAGAAAAAATATGTATATTTTGCTAAACTATCTTTAGAATTTATAAGATATTTATAAAAATGAAAATAAATTCGGCCAAGCGAAATGTATCATTTGAATATACTTAGATATATTTGTATTCTAGGCACGTTGAAAATAATAAGAAAGGTGAAAGTTACAGAAATTCTACAGTTTCTATGTGGAAACTTAAAATAACTGTGGCCAAGACAGATTCTTGACTTCCATTCAACACCACACACGGCTGTCACTTCCAGCTTTTCAAGCGAATCCACAAGATCAATAGTTCCAAAGAAATTTGTTTCTTAAGTAACCGGATTCCTTTTTTTATTAACAATCCATTCCGGTCATGTTCGGTAAACATGCAAGAAGCTCGTACGACATGGTTGTGAAGACAGAAAGAAATTCCCCTACTAAAGAGCTTCAGCGTGTGGGTGAAGCTCTTATCCAACTTCCTATGCTAAAAGAAAATGACAAAAAAGAAGAATGAACGGAAGGAAATAAGGAAGGGGGATAAGCCGTGAACGAAACGCCCTGACACCTTTCGGTTTCTTCGTGTTAACTGTAAAGAGGTTAGAGATTATAGGTTGAAAAGAATATCATCGTTCCGATACTTGTTAGCAAGCTGTTAAATGTCGGTGACTTGCTTGACTCTACCCATTAATATGGCAAAGGATCGTTGAAAACTTGAAATAAAAACACCGCCTCACACAGTTGGATGTGAGAAATATTCACACCATGCGGCTGCGTTCGGGAGTACAAAGGAAAAGCATATTTCACACCAGCCCTACCTGAGCAGACATTAAACAATGTTCCATTCCACCCACAGCCACAATAATTTAAATGTTATTGTTATTTCATGCGTTCTAGGTCCGCGGAAAGCACCATAACGAATTTGCAACACTATGCAACTATTTAAGAATAAATGTTTAAAAAAAAACCTAATGCGATTAGGTTACGGGGCATCATGAAGAACCCAGAAAATATGTTAGGCCTAACATCCATTGACTTTTTCGTTCGTGTTTTCGGATCGCAGGCATACACTGAAATAGGCTGCAGGTATTTAATAATATGTGGAATATAATATGCTTACCTATAGGCCTACTAAAAGCGAATCAATGAAAACCTATTATTACTAAGATTGAAGTTATCAGAACTTTACCAGTACCCAGATCCGGCACGTCCACATCCCTTGAGAACGCGTGCGGGCTAAAGAGCCAGTAAAAAAAAAAAATCAGTGTTTACTATGCAAATTAAGAAAACGGGAAAAAATTACCCCGCCCAAATCCTGGTGTAGTAGGCTACTTTTAGGCGAAAGTAGGCCTACTTAAGGGATACAGGCGAACTTTGCAATCGCTTAGGGAGGGAAATTTTTTGAAAAACTTAGGGGCGGCAACATTTAAATAAAGAAAAAACTTAAATTCCTAACGCGACATTAAAAAAAAATTGTAGAGCTATAGTAAAAATGACAGCAAATTTTATAATAAATGAAATATATTAGGCCTATGCAACCATCCTCGTGCGCAGTCGCGAATCTATCGATAAACTCGTAAAGTCTCGTGGGATTAGGATACCTATGACCATGGGCGTACGGTGGGGAAGGGTTGAGGGGGTTGAAACCCCCCGAAATATTTGCGATTTTTAGAATTATAAATATCATGTTCAATAATTTTAAAAAAATACTAAAAATAACTCTTGTAAATTTTAATTTCTCATTAATGATTCTATACTCTCGTAATTTAATTAATAATAATGCACATAATTCATCTCAATGAGCAAATGATCTGTAATAACTTCTACTGTAGAAGAAAGCGTAGGCCTATTGTTATTAAATAATATATTAATACTGGTGGGTTTTTAACTATATACATCTTATAACAGTGACGCATTGATGATAATCAAAATTTCCTTTGGAATTTCTCATAAATGTTTCGATAACCCGGATATTTCTGTGGTGTAATCGGTTGGATCTCAGGAGTCCAATGGACATCAGCTTTCAATAAGTAAAACCAAATTTTCTGGAATGGACTTACCTCCAGAAACCAGCACGAGTAGTTCAACGAAATTACCACGTCTGCAATCAACTTGCCGATACAGAAACTACAGAATATACAGTGAGTCCCACGCAAGAGTTGGCCAATGACGCGGGTTTCTGCGTCGCGGCTGGCACAGCTCCAACTCCCGAGCGATCGGGTGAAATATCTACGCAAATAATGCCGCGGTTAGTGTAATGATTCAGGTTCTCGCATTTACAGTTAAAATTACAACGAAAATAACCACGTACCTCATCACAAGAGATGTTGGAAATGTTCTCCTCTTGCATAAGCACAACACTGACACCTTGTTAAGGGAATTTTCTTTCACGCGCGTAAGTTCAGCTTCCGACATAGAGTTAATTTCTCTTGTGATATTGTCTTTAAGTTCTTCTTGTGTATGGGAAATTGACCTATACACTTTATTTTTCAAGTTTCCCCATAAATAATATTTGCATACTGTTAGAAGAACTGGATGACAATATCACATAGGCCTATCACAAGAGAAAGTAACTCTGTCTCGGAAGCTGAACTTATGCGCGTGAAAGAAAATTTCCTAAAAAGGTGCCAGTATTGTCTGGATGCAAGAGGAGAACATTTCCATCATCTCTTGTGATGAGGTACGTGGTTATTTTCGTTGTAATTTTAACTGTAAATGTGATAACCTGAGTCATTACAACGACCGCGGCATTATTTGCGTAGATATTTCACCCGATCGCTCGGGAGTTGGAGCTGTGCCAGCCGCGACGCAGAAACCCGCGTCATTGGCCAACTCGTGCGTGGGACTCACTGTAGATACAATGATTCAAATTTGCGCAAGGACATGGTGCTGAGACAACATTATATTCAACCCCCTCCGAACAGAATTTCACCGTACGCCCATGCCTATGACTAATCCACTCATACACCGGGTGTTTCATATTGACCAATAACGTTGAGCAATTCTTCGGATATAGACTAATCACGATCGTTTATCTTATAAAACGCTTGCTACTAATATGATTCTATTTTATCAGGTAAAATCGGCCGATCGTTACTGGACACATAAGCATCAGTGTGCAGTGATTAATACGTCACGAAACCATAGGCTATTATTTTATGCAACATTACTTGTTTGGAAATTGAAATAATAGAAATGTACATTGATTAAAAACACAATTTCGATTCGGTGCAAGCCAGTTGGCATGCTTTTATTCTCTTCTGCTGTTAGCTTACCAGAATGAAGTTAACTATGTCGTATATGCACCATTGATAACACTGATTACAACATGGCAACTTGAATCGATTCATGGATGGTTGATTCATAGTAGGCCTATACCGTGATCTTGCATCTGTTTGTTTTGTTTTATACAACAAAGCACGAAAGTACTTATTATTTGTATAATCCGTTACATTTTTATTCATGGAATAGTCTTAATAAATTCAACTCGAGTTGACGAGTTTCATCAGATAAATTCACAACTCTCGTGGGATTACCTTTGATAAAATTGCAACCTATAGAATTTAGCCGCGTACTCTACCTGTGTGGAATTATACTCATACGTCCTATGATAAAAATTGGATTTTTTTAGTCTACGAATGTTGTAGGAAAACAGCTCCATGCACATGCATAAATTACGATTTTCTTCTAAACTCATATGCAATTCAATTTTTGTTTTACTGTATTCACAACACTTATATTAGAGCAAATGTTTAGATATGTTAACAAAGTAAACTTTTATTAAAAGAGCTCTAGCGGATTGGATTTCCATTGCTTTCTATCGACTTAATCGTCAAATTTTAACAATAGAAACAAGTAACTCTGTAAGCAAATAACGTTTTGATACTTTAAGTAGAAACTTTGTTGTAAGTTTGATTTTCCTTTCCTTTATCCTTTTGCCTTTCCGAAGATAAAACCGTTCGTAATGACTTTACATCGCTCTGCTTGCCTAAAAAGGCGTGAACAAGTTTTGTTATACGACTGTACTATAGAATCCCTCCACTAGTTTCTTGTTGTAAACACATTTTAATTACTTTTAATTATAACAGCTTCTTCTAATTTCAAAGTCATCCACATGGAAGTCGCAGATATCACGGGAATTCTACTGCTGGTTTGGTCGTGTTAGTTTTCTATCAGATAAGCCGTTGTTATAATACAAACCAACATCTTGCTTCTGAATGGAGGCTTGAATTTCCGCTTAACTCTGTTACCCTTTCCACTAACAAAATATATTTTACTATCAGCTTAAATGAATTAAGATCGTTGTATGGGTAATATTATAACATGCCTGTGTATTCTAAAGTTTTACTCGTGATATATTTTATAATCAAAATCCTCTGTAAATAAATAACCTTTCTTATTTCTACATGAACATATTGAAAATTAATTAGTAAAATAAAAAAAATATTTACATTAAATTACCTAAAACGTAGTTAAATATAAATATTGAATTACGAAAATTAAAATGGCTATGTGACACAGGTTATGTTCAAGACTTTTTTTTCTGAGCTTTCTGCTGTTGTAATTTGTGTGAAATGTATAATGCGTTATTTAAAAATAATGGGATCGTGGAATTCTACAATTTTCTACAGCGTATGACTTCGGGCGAGATCGGCATGGGTTTTACAGTGCTCTCATTGGTTATTAATTACCTAGCTCATACCTGAGCAACTGAGGGGAAACGTTTTAGTACCCCACCCATGTTGTGACGTATGAAACCTGCTCTTCATGTTCAGAGTCACGTCGAAACTGCTTTATGCTGACGTAGTGGGAGACATTACTCCACCGCACAGTGGCACAATGTGAACCAGTTGCGCACCCGTGAGTCCTAGCTCCACATTATTATCTCGATATGCTAAGGACTGTCTGCTCAGAAGTGGTAAAAAAAGGATTTAGGATTTGTATTTTAATAGCCTATAATTTAATACTTTGACTTAATATGACATATCTAATTTTGTGATTATGGTTACTTAGTAGGACTAACTAAAGAACACATTACTCATTTATTTAATTTCGAACCCAAGCTTTACATAATCGTATTTATAAATCTATCCAGTCATCCAGTTTGGAGCTGTGGGAAGTCAAATGGTTGATGCAGGCCTGAAGTTAAGTGGCCTTATGGTATTCACCCCATATTTATATACATTTTAATAAGTATCAAGACATTCTATTGGCTATTTTAATTCAAGATCACGACTGTAATGAGAAATGTTACTTATAATACTATTAATGTATCTTATCGTTAATCTAGGGTTTTCTAACAATTGCGTGATGTATACATTTATGATGGTCTAACACATTAAATTGTATTGTTACGCATCTATACGACATGCTTTACGTCTATAGAGCTTATGCTGGCATAGTGGTAATTCCAAACCCCTTGATTTGTTACATAATCATCTTAATGCTATGGCTAACAACTGTGCAGGTTGATCATCTGCTGTAGACCGACATTCACAATGGTACATACCCTTTGAAGTTGCCACCTTATCCCAAAATATAGAAAAATAATATTTTAATAATCTATATATATAATATGTATATATATATAGATATATGTGTATATATAGACCGACATTCACAATGGTACATACCCTTTGAAGTTACCACCTTATCCCAAAATATAGAAAAATAATATTTTAATAATCTATATATATACATATAGTCTATGTATATATATGCCTATATAAACATTCCTCACCGTTACACCTAGTAAAAATTGTATATACATATATATATATATATATATATATATATATGTATATAGGTCGTAGCGGCCCACAGGGTTCCAAGAGGTTGAGGCTCCCACACTTTTAGTGTACCCTTTTGCGATTGGCTTGGTATGGTGACGTCGGTACTTTATGAAAAGATTCCGATGATAAAATTATAGATTATTCCCAAAAAATTAATTTGAATTTTCAACCCGATCCTCTGCAAATGCAAAAACGGATCGGAGTCGATATTCTATGTAAACGCTTAGCGAACTCAATCGTGGTGTGCACGCATACCCTCGCACGGCGGTTGTCATTTTGTTCTGTCAGCTGATCGTCAATACAATCAAAGCACTTAAGTTCTTACCTTGCTCTTTTATGCCATAATTCGTTTCCGGAGACTAGAAATTATTAATAGAACACATATTTTTTAACCTCCGAATAAACCCGGCGTTTGTTCACTAAGGTTGGCCACAGTCATAAATAACTAAGTCAGTCGAGAAGTATAACAAATCTCAAGATACTCTCAGAACTTTCAATGTAAACAAGAATCCTATTCAGATGGGATCAGATTCAAATAGATTTCAATTCCCCATGTGAACGTGGTAAATGTCTAGTCTCGAGGGGCATTTTTAATCATTTGGTATTTAGTGGAGAATAAGTTCGTTTACATCTAGTAATTGTTTCTAAGAGAAAAATACGTAGCTTCAAATCCTAAATGTTTTCGCTACTCAGTACTTGGCGACGTTTTCTTACACGATTAGGAAACAGTCTTTTGGACGAAATTTCTGCGGACAGAAATAAGAAAAGAGAAAGAGAGTTTTAGTGGGTTGCAAACCGAACATGTATTTTGGCATGCAGCCATATAGCTCTAAATACAATGTTCCTTTTTCAGCAACATAAATGTACCACCACAATGGAATGCAGAAGACATATAATATCAAAAGAACAGCGAGACTTGTTAGAAATTGTATGCAAGGCCGTTATTGGACATCCAGCAGCACTTTATTTCACAAAGCATAACAAATCATTTCAAAGTTAGCTCTGTGCCACTAAAATAACTTTTGTCCATCGAACCGCGACAAATGGAGAGTGTAAAAGGAAATTCGAGACACAAAATATAGGTCACAGAAATGTTGGATGGTCAAATTCTAACAATTTTATTAAAGGACACTTATTACGATTAATGGTAATAAATACCGTCTGATAGTTGTAGTACCGGTAGTAATAATAGTATTAGTCAGAGTAGGACGGGTAGTATTAGTGATGATTATGATGATGATGATGATAATAATAAGAAGAAGAAGAAGAAGAAGAAGAAGAAGAAGAAGAAGAAGAACAACAACAACAACAACTACAGCAATAATGGTGGTGATGGTGGTCTTAATCTTCACTATTAGGTCTACATTTATGTTTTCTTTGATTATTTAGCTCGTGAACCAGTGACAAACCCAATATAAGAATATGTGGAATTTTGCAAGTGTCCATCACCATAAATTTATCATTTTCATTCTCTGCACCTGGTGCAATGTTTTGTGTAAATTCACAAGGACAGTACCTGCAGTTTCTTTGGTAAAAAATGTTATAATTGAACACAGCGTTTGGGTAGGCTGCATTCAATAAAGAGAATATATGGAAATATTGTATAATTTATGTGTGTTGAAAAAGTATTTTAAGTATCGTATAATAATAATAATTATAATATTAATAAGACGATAATATTAGTTATATGAAGTATTTTAAGTATCGTGTAATATATATATATATAATATTAATTAAGACGATATTATTATTTATGCGAAGGAGGATAATCTAAAGAAACGCTGATGAGAAGTCGCATAAAGTGCGACTATCGCCGATGGCGAAACATTCGATTTTTAACAATGTTCATTACATACTTAATTCTGTGAGTATTCGCTAAAAATGTAAACAAGTAGAAGCCCGGACTTTCTCAAAATAAATTCACTCTCAACTCTCGTTACATTGCCTAAGATAAGTTAATATATTATCGATAGTGTAATAAAAATTGATCTTTGTTGATTTTTGGGGGTCTTTATTCGTGATTGTTAATAAATCTAACAGTGGGAGTAAAGGTGATCATTGCAGTAAAAGTATAACCGATACCTCTTATTCTACAGTGTTTTTGACGTACGAGTTGGCCAATCATGAGAGTTTCTTCGTCGTGGCTGCCATAGATCTAACTCGCGAGCGATCGGGTGAAATGTCTATGCAAATAAAGCTGCTAACGGTGTAATGATTCAGGTTCTCACAATTAAATTTAAAATTGCAATGAAAATAACTACTTATTTCATCATAAGACATTTTGGAAATGTCCTCCTCTTGCATCCGTACAACACTGGCTCATAGAGTTAATTTCTCTTGTGATTTTGTCTAAGTTCTTCTAATATATGGGGTTTGACCTATACACGGCTATATTTAGACGCAGAATAATCGGTATTGGAGCTCAGAGAAACCCGATATGGTGCAACAAACCCCTTTACATGACCAGAAAATCGGGGTCTGGTGCGGGGTAAATACATACAGAATAATTAGGCTAATAGGATTATAATACAGGATAATAGATAAAGTGACAGTAAATGCACAGCGTTATAGCAATAACATACTTAACCATTCTTTTCAGAACTGACCGATACTGAATGTCAGAGTGCATATTTCCAGCAAGACTCTGCCATTGCGCATAAAGCTGATGAATCATTAAAGTTCAGTCAATAATTTTTGAAGAACGAGTAATTAGTACGGTTTTTTGGCCCCCACGATCACCGGATCTAACAGTATGTGTCTATTAGGCTATCATGGGGGAACTTTAAAAATGAATTATACAGGTCAAACCCACCACACATTCGAAGAACTTACAAATAATATCACAAGAGAAATTAAAACTCGTTCTCGGAAGTTGAACTTATACGCGTGAAAGAACATTTCCTAAAACGGTACCAGTGTTGTGTGGATGCAAGAAGAGGACATTTTCAACATCTCTTGTAATAGGGTAGCATTTATTTTCATTGTAATTTTAACTGCAATTGTGAGAACCTCAATCATTACACCGTTAGCAGTTTTATTTGCGTTAATCATAACAGGGCTTTAGACATGTGGTTGGTACCCACAACATGAATTTGGAGGTTTAAAGGTCTGGAGAAAATAAGTTTTAAAGCACAATGAAGCATAATTAAAATAAAATAAAGCACAAAAGCGCAATAAGTAATGCAAAGAATATTTCTCGTAAAACTAACTGCTTACCTAACAATAGATTCAATTTCGAACATTAAAATATTTTTTTGTATCAATGACCATTTTGTACGTAAAATTTAACTGTTTTATGGCCAGTGCACAATCTGAATCAGAGCAGTTCAAATCTATTGAACACCAGGATGCCTAAAAATTATGTAAATGCAATCCACAGAGTTCATGAGTTTCCCACTGATCAGTTTGTGGTTGAAAAGGGTAATTTTGTGTTCAGAGTGCGTTAATTTTGAAAAGTAGTCCATTGTGCAATAGCATGTAGAAAGTTTTAAACATAGAACTCAGAAATAGTGTGATGAACATGGTAAAACTGCAAGTGGTCCTAGCAGAATAATGAACCCGTACTATGTTTCAACGTTCAAAAGCTATTATGAAAGAAATGTTCAAAGCATTAACCTAAAATTTGCAATTAATCAACTTCAAGAGTATGGTACAGAGACTGAGAGTGATATAGATGACTAGATTTTCATTCTTTAGCATTGTCCTCTTATGGTAGTGTGTTCTTGTATAACTTAATGTTTTTGTAATAAAAACTTACTTTACTGTCACGAAAAATTAATTTAAGATACAGAAATTTATTTGTATGAAATTCTATTTTTAAAAATAAAGCATAATAAAGCATAATCATCACAAAAAAAATGGAAAACAAAGAAAAATAAAGCATAATGTGAGTTGCTCTGTTAATGACTTGTAATCTCGTAGTTGAAGAGTAGTAATGATACATTTGATAGAAGATACAAGGAGTTTAAAATAAATTCGTCAAACTAAATAGTGTAAGAATTTATAAAATATTATGAGAATATACCATGTATTTTACTATTATTCAGATCTTGAGATTATTTACACACAGTGTTAAATAATTTATTTGACTTGATATTTGATTTTAAAATTAAATGTCAGTGGCAGGCCTACGGGCTTGAAGTACCTTTATCTAACCTTCTGCTCAGTCAGCTAAAATGTGAAAAAATCCACCTTATACCTCCGTTAATATAATAGAATTTTAGTTAAACCTAAGAAATCTAGGCTTCGGAAAGAATAAAACAATCAGATAATAAAATTAATTTTTGGCGACTGACATCAAAATTGTATGGTCCGGAACAAATAATGTCATATAAATCTTGTATTTGGATTATATACATAAAAATACACCTTAAAATATACCAAGTTCATTTGAAAAGACTCAAATTTTATTGTATATTGACCTGCAGGTAAAATTTAATAATTTAAAGAGTAGGCCTATTGATACTCTGTGACGATTAAAAGTTCAGAATTAAATACAATGAGATGTAGGCCTATATTGGTACAACAACAGCTATATATATATATATTTATATATATATCTAAATTAAAATATGTAAAGTCACAATTCAATAAAACGTGACAAATCACGAGTGCACAATTAAAATTTGTAAAATCTTGAGACGTCCACTGTTGCAAAACTCTTCATAAATTAGTGCTTGTAAATGTGAGTTTAGATTAATTTAGTAGCATAGCACTTCTAAAAGAAAAGCAAAGTTTTCCCTATTACAGGCCATGAAGGCCCCGAGGATTCTAGGAGGTTGAGGCTCCCAGATTTTTAGACATTCGGCACGTGGAGGTGGTAAGGTTGTCAGCCTTACGCACCGGCCGCATTTACCCCCAGCATTGCTCCTTGTACTCTTTTCTGTTAGAGGCTTAGTCGACCCCAGGGCCATAGTGCCACCAGAAGGATTAGGCCAATTACAAAACTCCAACGACCTCATCGAGGATCGAACCCGCGACCTTCCGGTTTGTAGCGCAGCGCCTCAACCACTACGCTACGGCATACCGCAGCATAGCAATTCTACTGAATAAAATTCACTCCTAATTATTATGTTCTGGTATTAAATGAAGATCAATTTTTCCTAGACACTAGCTGCTTCCTAGGCTGACGCTGTTGTGGGGGTGCATTTCGGCACAAGTTATGCCATTTCTAACCCTTTGTTGCATTGAAACACACTAACCGTAGTGCGCTGAGTAGCCTACTGGACTTCTTTCACATTTTGACTAACATTAATCCCTCGTTGGCAAAGGGATCACTGCTTCTGGATAGGCCCAGAAGTCATATTCTTTATGACACGTAAATCTAAATAAATCATATTTATTCCGAATTAAATAATGGAACAATTAGTTACTTTTTCCAGAAGAACGTAATGAGCAGGGCCCAGATTCTGATGACAAGTCATCTTTTTATTGATGCTTCATAGACATTGTCAAATTGTAGATAAATCCTTATCACGGCCTCTAGATTACAGAAATGCATTTTTATCAGGTTATTTTTGTCATTTTATGCCATTTTATATTTTTAGGACATTTATTTCAATTTTACGTCATTATTTTGTCATTTTCGTGTAATTTCCTTCCACATTTAGTCATTTTCATGCATTTACATTGAGCATATTAACTTTTTTTAAATAAATTAATTAATAGGTTACTATAATGCAACATTTTGTACGATCTACTTTAAAATCAATTTTTCTTACTTTTCTTCTCAGATGGCTCCAAAGTTTTTAGACCTACAACATCCTTTTTGCATTTACACTTTTTACAATTATGTATAAATCAGTTTATAACTGTGTGTGCAATAATAATTTTTATAAATAAAATATCAGTTTTAGGTCATTCTTTAGGCTATTATTAAGCCATTTTCTTTAAAATCTAGGGTCATTTTATAGGTCATTTTCCAAACAATTTTAGGTCATCAAAATCCGGGCCTTGGTAATGAGTCTCATGGACATTCAGTTTGTTTTGTCGTCCTGCGTACATTAATCATTAGCTTTTTCACTGCTCTCAATGTATACTTGCCTCACCTAATAAATTGTAAAAAGCAGATAATATGTGAGATCCAAATAGCGTAATAGTTCATGTAAAATGTGAGGAATTTTATCATCATGTTACAATTGTCATTCGTAAGAACAAGTTCAATTTACTAGAATTTTGCCTGTTGATTCCAAACTTAAAGCCCACTGATTAATTAACCTAATGATTGCTTAAGTATATAAATTCAGCTCTGAAATGGTCAAGGAATAAAATATTCTGTTCACATTGAGTCCGTAGCAGTGTTGCCATACGTACGACTATTTTTAATATAATTTTATACTATAACTTTTTGTATATTTTTTAGCAATCTATTGTAGAACTTTCGATTTGGATAAACATTAAGTTTTTGTTTTTTCGTAGTTGCCTACATGTTACTAAATGCATGACGGAATGTTATAATAGCCATTGTCAAATAAGTCCCTTTATTTCTTACAGGCCGCATCTCGCTTAAGTTCTCTCATTATTCTGCTCCAAACATTTTATATTTTAGCCGCACGTGTGCAAAACGAAGCAATCCAAACCGCTAAAGAAATTATACCGATAAAGACCAGCTGGTCTTATTGTTTTTGTTTTATTTTGACCAAACATAATAATCATATCATTGTTATTATTAATAGTAGGCCTATATGTTGACACGTGCTTATCAAAAGTGACTATACTTTTCTTTAAATAATATTTAGAAATCTTACTTTCTTATGGTTTGCAAATTATTAATATTTTATTACTAGCTTAAGGCCAGGCGTCGCCCGGGTTATTATTTTAATTAACTTATGAAGGACTTTCGATTTTCAAACTCTAAGGCCTTGTATAATATTATGTAGGCCTACATGCACGTTATAGAACATGTAAAAACACATTTTAACCATCAAGCTTGCATTTATAGAAAAAATGTCTGTATAGAGTAGGCTACCTCACTTGGCAATTATTATTATTATTATTATTATTATTATTATTATTATTATTATTGTTATTATTATCATCATCATCCTGACCATTCGCAAAGTGTACGACGATTTTAACTAGCGTACGACTATTTTCAATTGTTGGTACGACTGTTTTACGTTTCTGTTCTGGCTACCCTGGTCCGTAGATTAAAATATCAAAAGTAGGCCACTAATAACAATTAATTTGAATTAGAATAGCTGCTAGAAATAGGCTAGAATGAATACCTTTTGAAAATAATATAACTAGAAAAAGTGGAAACGACGACCTACACTTCATACTTTTTTCTGTAGCATCATAACATTTAGGAAGAGAAACCGCTGTGAGATCTGAAATCTGGGAAAAGTTAGATTTTCTAATTAAAACATCGCCTACCCGTTCGTAAATTTCCTAAGGTAGTAAATTCACGAACCATGCTATAAAAACAGGCTTGGGTATATGGAGTTTCTACATGAAACAACATTCGGAACTTCAATTAACTGACTAGGTTAATCAATCCTCGGTGTGGCTCGAGGAGAGAAAAATTTCCAACGTAAAGGATAGCTTAATTTACTTATGAAATAAAGTTATGTATTCCTATAGGAATTTTGTTTGATGTCTATGTATTTTAACAACGATCATTTTTTTCTTGCGATCAATGTATGTGCGAATATATTGTAGAATAACTTATACAGAGTATACCGACAAACCTCTAGGGGTGATAAAGGACAGTGAAGTAAATAATATTAGATAGGAAAATCCATACTGCAAACCTTTATTTCCATCTTTAGAAGGCGTTAAAGGTCCCAGAAAGGTTGAACTTGAAACCGACAATCTATGAGTGAGGGTAATAACATTCATTCACACAAAGGTCATTTACTGTAGGCTACTGTACTGCCCAGTAAAGCGCATTTGCATTACAGAAATCACAATACAGTAAACAACAATTCACCGAACAGTTTTCTCGAAGCATCATACTCCTGCTACCATAAAGGCTCTACACCTACGTGTCATTGACTGCCTGACCACCTCAAGTATTTTAGGAATTTCCCTCAACAAATTGGCTGCAGCAGCAATGCGTGTAATTTTGCATGATTTTTAAATTTCTTTGCCAATTTCTTTGCCAATTTCTTTGCCAATTTCTTTGCCTTTATTTTTTTTACAAATTCAAGGCAAAAGCTGTATTTAAAAGGGCACATTACGAATTTAAGGGTTACATTTATGTATAATAGTGGGATCCCGAACAAAGTAAACTTACATTACAACCACTATTCACCTGTTTGGCTTTGCCCGATTTTGTAAAATATAGCACGTTATTGCATCGGACTACACCGCTATATTGTCGACTGTCTTATATAAAGATCGATTTCAACGCCACTGTTTGAATATGGATGTTTGCGGTGTCGACCAGTACACTTCACTATATCAAAAGTGATTTTGTTAATCATCATCCACAATCGTGTCGCATTATTTTAGCATCTACCTATCTCTTCCTGAACATTCACATTAAATTAAGTCTGTTCAAAAGTGCTGAAAGAGTTTATTTGGTGTTCTTGTGTGTAACTTACTTGCCGTCAAATGCAATCACGACTGTGTTTGTGTCTATATCCAATCATAAAACTAAAATTAGACAGACGAAAAACTCAAAATATCGCAACATTCTTAAAGGAGTATGGGATGTATAGAATAATACATAATAATAGAGAGTAGGAGCGCTGAGTAAGAGAAAATGGAGTATTTAATCGAGAGAAGACAAGTCATTTACGAGAGAAAAGCATTGGCTTCCCATGAAAATGAGGACACTGAAATTAGAAATGCTTACCTGTAATGTGGCTGGAAGATTGAATAAAAAATACTTGGATGACATTGAGAGAAAGGTTGCTCTTGGTGAGAGTTATCATTTGCTGTTTTACTTTTTGGATTAACCTCCTTAGTATAATAATAAATAATAATATAGTATTTTAAATCTTGTAGAATAATAAATACAACAACAACAAAGCTATAATATAATATACGAGATTTAAAATAATTAATAATAAATATTTATTAATAATAATTTATATATTAAATGTAATAATAAATACAACAACAAAGCTATAATATAACATACGAGATTTAAAATACTTCTTCATCACACATATACATTATTTTCATATCTTCTGTTGTTCATATGCAGCTTTATACCCAATCGCTGTGTTCAATGATTGTTTGGACCAACGAAGCTACAGGTAGGCCAAAGAAGACGTTTCTATGATCAGTCCTAGTGAATTTACATTAAAATTTGCACCTAGGTGCGAAGAAATGAGTGATAAAACTAAAACAAAATTATGAAGACACTTACGAGTTGGTTGAAATTCTACATGTTCTTATACTGGATTGGTAACTGATTCATGAGCGAAATAGTAAATCAAATTGATCACTAAATGATGTACTATCAGATAAGCTGGGAACAAGTAACACAGGGGCTCACAACAAATGACAATATTCCGGATGTTGCGTGCCGGATGAATATGACTTGGATCCATCAGGATTATCAGCGTCTTCGTAAGGGTCATAGGTATTTTAGAGTGAACCTGGTGAGATTAGGTCTTGCTGAGGACTCCAATTGCTGCTGCGAAGACAGTGAAGAAAACACGATGTACCATGTACTCTATAGGCCTACTTGTGCCAGACACAGAGAAACGAGGAAGATCTTGAAGGATGCAGCTGAACTGGCAGGTAAACCATGGGCTCCGGAACTCGCTTTCTGGACTCAGAGAGACCCCCTACATAGTTCTGCGAAAAGTGATCGCATCTCCACAAACAATCAAGATTATATATGAAATATACAAGACACTACCTTAAAACCTAAAATGTTTATTTTGTTTAAATTCCTGGAACACTAACTCAGCCACTGTGTTTTATGATATACAATGTATACTTTACGTTATATTTAGACTAAATATCCTGCGATATACCCGCATGGTAAAACTCAGGTTGTAAATAAAGATTTAAAATAAAAAAAGCATTCACGAAGTACACCCAGAGAGAAATTCCAAAAAGAAAACACCAAGATAAACACCATCAGTGGCGGTTCCAATTAAAAACTAAGTAAAATAACAAGTCAGGAAATGTCTGATTCAGGAGACTACAGGACGGAAGAAAGCACAATCCTAAAATTATAAGAAGAACCTAAACGAAGGAGTTATTTAATGAGAATTAATGCATACGTAAATATGTTACCAGGGGTACATACACTGGCTCACGAACCCTGGGTATAATAAATAGGCAAATGAATAAAATATAGACGATGTACAGTCTCATGGATTTCACGACTGTGATAACTAGACTTCGGACTTTTACTGTAGGTCGCTAAAAATGCTGTTTTAGGTACCTAAAAAAGGCTCTAAAAATTGGAAAATAAGTTGTAAAAATCGTAAAATAGTCTCTTATAAAATCGTTAAGTTGCCAATTTTCTGAAATATCTCAATTACAATGCAGAATATTATATTATTATTGATTGAAGTCACCATTAATCAATAATCATGATAAAACACAGATATAGTCCTATGGTACACAGAATTATATAGGCCTATTACTACCATAACAGTGAAAACCTAATCCCTCCGCCCAGAAGCTACGCGTATCATACTAGCATATTCAACCCCTTGTATCCCTCAGTGATTCAGAGAACTACTTTTTTTGTTTGTTTGTTTTGTTACTGGATGTGGGAGTCGGGAGAAAAACACTACATTTTCTTGGGAGTTCCAAGGAATTTTTCTACCGAAGACGAAACATTCCTTACTATTTAACTACATCCCAAATGTGTCTTGTACTGCACATTCCGAGCTAAAAATTTAGTACGAACTAAAATAAATGCTAGAATTTATAACAAAAAATGACTTATTTTGAACTTTAGAGGAAAAACAAGCAAAAAGGCAATATTAGGCTCTAACGTAAAAATAGGCTGTTTTAGGTCCTATAAAAGTATCCGTTTTAGGCATAGGCACTTATGAAACATGCATATACAAGTTTTCGTCCATATATCACTTAAGGATTAAAATAGGTTTTTACCTAAAATCCGAAGTCTAGTGATAACGAACGAAATAGCGTAGGTTATGTTCTGAAGTATCATTAGACTCTCTAAGAATTTTAGGAATAATTTGGTTATGTAATTATCGTGATTGGCTAATATCAATTGCATTCCAAATCATTATTAACTTATAAATCTGGCAAACCAGCTAATTACGATTTACGCATTTCTCCGTAACCTAATATAGAAAAAAAAAAATATGCAGTCTGTGATGTGTAGCACTGCATGCTCAACTTCGCTATTATTAAGCTTCGTTCACAACAGGGTTATTTAAGCATCTGTTATTTCTAAAAGGTGTTATTACTGCAATACAAGTGCGTTCCTGGGACGTGTGTTGTTGGAAAGAGGGCGTCCGGAAATTGGCATGTACAATGCATTGCTTTTTCGCAGAAGCACAGTCCCTTGTGAGAATTTTCGTAATGAAACGTCTCTCTTTCATTGAGTCGGGTGGGTGAGAGTGACAATTTATAGCTTTCTGGTACGTTTACAACTTTTAACAAGTTTCAAGTGTCGACTGGGGACGTAGGGCTGCATTAAGTACTTCACTTGTGTTCGTTCAATTTCCTCTTTTTAAAGAAAAGAGACTCGTTATATTCTAGATTCCATTACTTAAATAAAGCACTTTCATAAAATCTTCAATTTCTATTTCGTTTGCTTCTATCAATAGCGTGGTTGTTGTGCTAAAATTATTATTAATCTTACTTAGTCCCTCATCGCAACCTGTGTTCAGGGAAATTTAAAAACAAAATAAAATAAAATGAAACAAAGCTTAGAAACTATATACATTTGTGCTAGTCTAACTTATATTACATTCTGTTTTATTCGGCTTACTGAAATAAATCACGTGACCATAGACCTACAGTAGGCGGTAGGGTATTCCCGAATCGGGACACACACTTTACATATTTGGAAAATTCAGAATATTTCCCACGTTTTTATGCAACACCCAAAGCTATTTCAGTTTTAACTCGAAACTGGATGCTTTTCGTTTACTACCACAGGGATTCAATTATACCACAGATGTTATGGTTGGGCTTACACAATATTCATCAAAGCAAAACCGTCCCCAGAAACACTGTTTTAACCAAGACTGCTCATGGGCAATGTTAAAGACATAATGCCAAGTATAATTATTGTATTCCTCTACTAAAGAGGGCTAAAAATTATAATAATTTATATACGCTTGAAACAACTACGGCCCTTAAAAAATTGAAATACAAATCAAGGAACGGTCCACGTAGCGTTGATCAGTTACTTTAATAAAATATTCCGACGCATCTTGAATAAATATATTCCTATGGATCATTAATGGTTTTAATTTTGGCAATCTGATTTTAGACTCTTCATCAAATTATACAGGCTTCTATAAAAATTTACAGACAGAAATGAAAATGCGGTCCACATTAGGCAGAATTCAGCAGAGAGGAGTTTGGTACCTTTCTAGTAATTTATTTAGATATCAGATATTAAAATAAATTATGCAAAATATGTTGCACAAACTTTCTCGCATAGGCCTATATTTTTTAAAGGCTAGCACAGAAAAAAAGTTAATTATAGAGACAATTAAATTGTATTTATTACATTTTCATAAACTAACAAATATCTAGAACGGAAAGCATTCAGGGTCGATCTTTATGTTCAATGATTCTACCGTGAAATAATAATAATAATAATAATAACAACAACAACATGGGGTTTACATGGTTTCATCAATCTCAAAGGCAAAAATGCAGGATACATTGAAATATCGCCGAACAATAGAAGCAAATCATGCAAGAATGAGTCATTACAAGAGCCTACTGATACATTTGGATGGCCACGAGTTTTGATTTGAACCCAGGACCTCTTCCCTATTGCCCTATACCACCACACTCTAATTGATTTTGGTGTGTTCATTACCACTGAGGTAAACTGACTACATTTCACAATAATTAGATTATAGTACTCTTGTTACTATGGGCAACAGAAGAATCCCATTCATATTTATATTAAAATGTATGTTCTGAAATTCGCACTAAGTCATATCATTTCCTTTTTATCTTGATACCTATTAATTTTATACAGAAATGTATTTAAAAAAATGTTCTTTTTAATTTTCCTTAGAACTCGACTCAACTAAGATTGCATGTATCGCCATGGAGATAGCCTAGAGAAATTGAAATACGAGTAAAGTACCCCCTAAGTCGTTTTTACAGAAAAACAGATATAGCTTTTTCATTAGTCGTATATAAAAAGTTTCAGATTTTACATTTTTATTAAAATCGTTAGAGCCATTTTTTCAAAAATAAAAATTTTGACAAAAGTTTCCATGAAAAGTCCCTTTAAAATTTCAGTTATAAAAATCAAATTTAGGACGCTTCGATGAATTTCCGAAAAGTCCTTAATTCAAAAAATAAAGTAAATACAACGAACCGTTTACCCGCTGTGCTTGTCCACAGACAGACGGACAGACGTCATTCAAAAAAAAAAACGTTTTTTCGGACATATATTTCACCAAGATCGTAAAAGCATTTCAACACTAATTGCGTCATCAAAAGACTACATATTAATCAATGTAGGCCTATATTGGTATTGTAGGTTTACACCTTACCTTTGTGACGGAATAAAGGTGATTGCAAATTTCCAATAGCGGAATTCAATGAAGGTCTCCTTACACGTACCTGCAAAGGGAAAACGCTTTAGTATGTGCTTCATTTTTTTATATTTTAGTGTAAAAAGAAAACTGTTAATGTCATAAGGTAAGTACAATTACATTGCCATACAAAATCAGTCTACCTGGCAAATTTACAACAGCCTGGTTAAATTAATGTAAATCAGCTTAGGATTACTTCCAATAACCTGGATTCCTTGTTTACTGTTTGGTATGGTTATTTAAAAACGGTCATATACAGATACATACGCATGTAACAGTCGCCGGTGTGCCGAAATTTTGTCCCGCGAATGTTATTCTACATGCCTGCAAATGTACAGACATTTCATCGACTGGACAGGTATCGAAATAGCAAACTTGGAACAGAACGTCAGTTCCAATCAAAATATGCTCCACCCAGGCCAACTAAATTATTTAAATTCAGTATAGGCCTACTACAACAGAGAATCCGTCATTATTTTAAGTTAATAATTCTATAACAGTTTTTAAAGGATTCTGAATTTTTAAGAATAATTTATCGCGATTGCATCTGGGTCAGAGCCATTTCACCTAAGCTTTCGACAACATTTCTTCTGGAAGTCACCTGATGATAGAAATGGAGTGTGTCCATCTACCATTACACCGCGTATTCGATATTGACCAATAACGTTTAGAAATGTCTCGGATATCGACCAATCACGATCGTTTATCTTATAATACATTTCCTAGCGTCACAATGATGCAATTTTATCTGATAAAACGTCAGCTAGTTATCATACATGCAAGGCATAAGTGTCAAATACATGTCACATACTGCCAGTGAACAGTATTAAAACACATTTTTATACAACATAACTTCTTTGGAAACTGAAAAAAGGTCCATTCATTAAAAGCAAAATTTTGATTAGGTGCAAGCCACTTCGTGTGCTTTTATAGCGTTCTGATGTAAGCAAATATGACGCTCTCCAACCTGTGTAGCATTGGGAACTTAGATCGATTAATCGAATCGATTCATGGACTTTTCATTCATTTAGTACGCCGTGATCTAACAAGGGACAAGATATTGACAAAAGAGTAAGAACTTCCTTCTCGCAAATATATCGATAAACTCCTAATTTCTCTTGGGATTACCCATGAGAAAATCTCGCATGGTAAAAATATAGTATTTGATTTTTTCTACCAAAAGAAAAAGCTATTACGATCGACATAGTAAAATTATATTACCTCCACTCAGCATAAAGTAGTACGCTATAATAAAAGCCTGCATCTACTGAATGTACTCTATGTGAACATGACAAAAGAGGTTTCTAGTGGTAATTATTGAAAGTTTAAATTTTTAAATTTCAATTTGCTCCATTTTTATACTTCACGAGGCTGAAAACTTTTCACGTAACTCTTTCAACGGACGATCATATTCTTAAAAGAAAAGGAAAGCAGGGTATGTGATAAAATTACGAACACATATTACGGTGAATTTCCTCACATTCCTTCTACCTTGAGCTTTAAATATTTTCATGAGGTATATTTTCTACGGGGTTGTTGATTTCGGAAGCCGTCATTACAGGAGAGCTGATATGAAAAATGCTAGCTACCCTTGAGGATTGCCATCTTCACTGACCTGGATCATGCAGCGGTCCCTTCCCATAATAATATAGTAGTAACTCTCCCTGCTTTTCCGTCGGGAATCAATCCTGATCCAATTTACTTTCATGCTGGACAGACGAGGAGAGTAAGTACGCAAGACTTCATCCAGATAGCATTACCGATAACATATACCTGACTAACTTTTTATGGGGCGAAAGAAAAATGGCTTCTTTCTCCTGCTGCATGTGTAGTGATGAATGATTCATTTCATATCTTTTCAGTAGAGAGATGTGAAATTCACTATGTACAGAGCTAAAGGAAGATAAAGCTAATAATAAATTTCAATGCTTTAAAGAAGAATGAAATGAGGAATAATAAAGTGAATGGATACTTCTGCTACGAACATAGCTTAGATACATATACGGAAGGATCAATTTATCTCCCTTGCAATACGAATCTCTTATTATATTATTGAATTACAGGAATATACTTCAAGCAGAATCAGCTATTTAAAGTAAGTATTATGCTTTAGCTTTGATGTTAAAATTCTCTTATTATATCTACATGGGCTACTGATAAAGAGAAACTTCAGCAACGGATTTCAAAATATTATAAATTAAATGTTTATAATTTTTTCCAGTTCTTGAAATTCTTAAGACGCTTCTAACTTAAGGTTAAACTTATTAGGCTTATATTGAAAAACAAGCTTAAGTAAATAAGCGAATACCTCCCTGGAATAAGGATGCAACTAGACCTGTAACTTTTTTTTATGGACTTAATGGTTTAAAAACAAGTATGGCCCGTGAGCTTCGCTCAATCTAGCGGTGTCTTTTAAACCATTTATTATAAAATTGTACCCATTGCACATCCTTATTCAAAGGTGGTCACAATTAGCTTCTGATAATTTCATTGGAATAGTCTGTTTGATATTTAATAAAATAAAAAAGATGATATATTAATTTAAAAGTATGATAAATTCCTATAATATGATCATTTTTATCACGTCAGCTCATGTGACGTCTTAGAATGCTATGCTGGTCACCTATATACAGGGCTTTCCCATTTGCTTGTAATCAAACGTTATTTGGATTGAAAAAATATTACACACCAAGAAAACATTTACTTTAAAATTTACTTGCAAATTTTGAAAAATATTTCTTTAAAAATATGTAATAATCCAATGAATGATATCAGATCTGTACTTCTCCATGATTAAATCAAAATAGTGTACTACATTATGGCCAACGTACTCCACTTTCACTGAATTATTTACTTATTGGGTGAAGGTGCTAGATCCTTAAGAGGGCTTGCCAATGAAGGGAAAATAACTCTTATTTTTCTCAGCTATCGAAATATGTATTTTTAGAACAAACTATATGGAGACCGATTATCCTTATACTATTTCCACGTTAGTAAACACTAGCTAGGGACGCAACCCGGAAGAATGATCTCGTCTTTATATCAATAACCTTGTTGAGAAAAAATAGCACTAGAGTAATATTTTGATTTTAACAATATGTATGATCACCTGATCATACCGCAGCATAAAATGTTCAGGTATAGTCGTAATGTGAAAAAAAAAAAAAAAGTAAAATGTCATTCAAAATCTTGATTGGCAATGAACCACTCCTAAGATTAGCCAACATTATACTAATATATTTTGATTCAACTAATATTCAACTGTAATTTTTTTAAATTTTAACATGAGGTATTTGTTATGTTATTGTAATTTATTTTTTCGTATCTTTATTCATGTATTTATTTCATATGAGCAATCTTATTTATTTTTATTCTTTTTTTTTTTGCCTAAAACTATAATATGTATGTTTTTTTATGTAATGTTCAAAATATAATTTTAGTATGACTGAACTGACCCGAACACGAGCTATGCTCATGCGGGGCAAATAATACTCTTTTGAAATTGTACTAATCGTGTTTATATTATTTATATTTGTATTTGTAATAATTTGTATTTTGTAATTTGTAATAATAATAAAAAATAAATAAATGAAATTTTTAAAAATTATTTAAGTACATAATAAGTGTATATACCGAAATTCAATTCTAACTTCCACTGGTCACATAGCAAGAAAATAGGGCAGTACTCGAGAGTTGGTAAATGTATATCCAAATAATCGGTGTACCTGAATGTAATCTTTCTTGAGTGTATTACAAATGTGTACTAGCTGATTACACGGAAGGGGTGTTACAATACACTTTATTCAATACGCTTTTTGCTTTTCGTGCATAAGCTGCTTGTTTAGGAGTGACAATAACACTGAATGATTATTGTATTGCGTGACTGTCTCAGAAAGAAAGAAGGAAGGAATATTTCACGCGAGTTATTGCAAAAATCTCTCTCTCTCTCTTGATCACCTACGTTGTATAAGCAATTGCTAAGAAATTTCAAAACCCTTCACTTGAACAAAAAATCTACAGTGAATGATTTAGGTATATTATTAAAAAACTTTTTTTTTTCTTATTTCAGCTGTTTTTATACTCCTTTTAGTTGCGAGGCTATATCAGAGTTCGTTTTTGTATGTTTGTATATGGTTATTGAATGACGGGGATGTTCTGCGACTTAGGCCTCTGACCGTAGCCGGTATGCCGTAATTTTGTACCGTAGGACCTACTGACATGGATATACCATATGCATACATGAACCACAGATTGTTGTCTCTGTTCGACATTACATGAGAATCTTATAGGAGAATAATTCTTCTGACAATAGGATTTGAACCCAGGACCTTTGGCAGTCCGTGCCACTGCTCTATCAACTGACCTAAGCCAGAGTTCACTTCACAGCTCCAGATGAAACCTCTCTCCTATGACCAATTGATCTTAATGGTCTACCTCACTGACAGACAAGTTATGTCATATGCAGTACTGTGAGATACACAATCAGTGATTTTTGTGACCGAGCTTCCTCTGTTATTATACAGTTAACATTCAAGGCGGATACACTGTAACTGCTTTCATGAAACACAGATTATTTATTGTCTCTGATGAACATTACATGAGAATATTATAGGAGAAAAAATTCCTCTGACACTAGGAATTGAACCCAGGACCATTGGCTATCCGTGCCACTGCTCTACCAACTGAGCTAAGCCAGAGTTCACTTCACAGCGCCAGATGGAACCTCTCTCCTATGACTAATTGCCCTTAATGGTCTAACTCACCGACAGACAAGTTAAGTCATATGCAGTAGGACTACTGAGAGGCACACTGCATATGACATACGCGAACCAAACTCTCGCTGTGGTGTTTGTCAATAGGGTTACCATTTTAATAGACAAAAACTTAATTATTAAACACAGTATATGAATGTTAAATTTTGGAAGTTAAACTTACGCTACTCTTTGAATGAGAGGCAATGTGAGCTATTGCGATGAGGATTACCACACGCATTGCCAACTGTTCTTTATTTCGACTGCTTTAAGGCGTAGGCCTAATTTTAAATTATTTCAATATTTTTTGTTCAGAAAGAAGAATCGTAAGGATGTGCCTTGGCACACCCCGTAGTCCCGCCAATGATTAAAAGATTCATATTGATTGTAAGCCTACTACTGATAATCACATTATTTTAATTGCTTCGTCCGTTTTTACTCAACTATTCAATCGCTACTCAATAACAGTTTAAATTATAAGTAGATCGCCCTGTTATAACCTAGCTGAAGCCTAAGTTGAGCGAAATGACAATCAACAAATTAAACAGATAAGTTATTACATAATAATAAAATACTTTGCACTGCAGTAGGAAATACCTGGACTCTCAATAAAAGTACCAATTTATTCAGTATTTTTTTATTCTGTCATTCCACGTTTGATATTATTTATTACTTATTATTTTACGAGAAGTGTACGGCATTTTAATTTTGTCTTGTAATCTATATATCCTACTAATTTTCTTGGTGTAATGGAGATTGATTTTTAAATTTCGATAGTAAAATCAGAGTAATTAACAACGTGATTTTATCTACAGATAAGTTTCCACCATAAAGCTGTCTGACGTAAGCAACACATATAACTTTCGTGTTTATTGAAAACCATTACGCAGTTATAGCTTCGAATTTCCAGAACACGTTTCACAAGGGACATTAAATAGACTCAGATCCAAGCTGTGTTCTATAATGTGCTAATGAGAATACAGGGTGCCTAGAACTTATGTGTTGTTTTGTTAAAATTATGCACTGGCGAAGCTTATGGAGCTGTAAGATAAGTGAAAATGGAATCGGTATAAATAGATCCTTCGGGACCCTTTAAAGGATTATCACTTAAGATTGGCGGTCCCTCGATTAACAACCCATCCAGGAGGTTGGATGAAAAAAAGAAAAATGATGAGAAATGCAGTTAATAATCGTGGCAGCATGTTAACGAAATATGCGCATACCAATCTAGAAACTATAGCTTCGACATAATGTAAAATGTTAAAGCAGCCATTTCATAATTTCGGGTGGGACATTCTAGCAAATTATAACAACTATTTTTATTTATTACATGTCATAAATAATGAATTAGAACTTGTTCTGCACATTCTGTAAAATCTACTGTGGCTTCTCCTTCGTTCTACATGCAAAGCATTATTAACAATTTATTGTAAATATTTTAAATTTGTTTTTCAAAATCTGTTACGGGTGGGACATAATTTGGATACTGATTTTAATGATGCAAAACAAAAGCTCATTTTCTGTTCTGCTATTAGCCTACTGTTAGGGTCTTAATGTTGTTATTAATGAAGTATGAGGGATTCAATACAAATTATAAACTGTTTCCAGGTTGTCAGAACATTTATTTAACTCATCAATAACAATTTAACAAAACTATCACTGTTACGGGTGGGACAAAAATTTCCTTGTTTGTTATTAAGTGCCAGTATGGTACTTTATGAGATTGTGTGGGGGACGAAAAAATGTCTGTCCGTCTGTCTGTCCGTCTGTCCGTGTGTCTGTACGCACCATAACTCAAGTACGCTTTTTCGCATTTTCATGAAACTTGGTATAAACATTCATAATGTCGATGAGAAGAACCCTATTGTTATTGAACCAAATCGGTTCACCGGTACCGGAGTAATGCCCAATTTAGTGCCTATTTTAATAGTATTATATTAGAAAGGCACCATAACTGAAATACGCTGTATCGGATTTCCATGAAACTTGGTATACTCATTTATGACGTTCATGAGAAGTGCCCTATTGAATTTGAACCTAATCTGTTGACCGGTACCGGAGTAAACCCCAATTTAGTGTCTACTTTAAAGGCGCAATAACTCAAATACGCTTTATCGTATATTTATGAAACTTCGTATACGCATTTATAATGTCCATGGGAAGACGTCTATTTATAATGGTTAAAATCGGTTGACCTGTTTCGGAGTAATGCTCAACTTAGTTCCTATTTTATAGTAATATACGTATTCGAAAGAATTTATAAAAAAAAATGAAAATCAGTTATCTTGACAACACTGCCTATTGTTTTACTGTGATGTTATAAGGCCTTGGAAATTAAAATACAGGTAGCTATGACAAAAACACTATTGATTTACATGCGCTTATCCAACTAGACCGTTAACCGTTAGCGAGATGGTAACGCTTTGGCCTCACATTCTGGAGTCCATGGTTCAAAACCCGAAGCCGGCCAATTTGAATTTTTTTTTGTATTTTTATGTGAGTGTGCGATTGTCATGATATAACAAATCTGTACAGTTCAGGTGATGGTGGAAGATTTTAATCTCATTAAAAAAACTAGACCTTTGTTCTTCCGTAAGCCCTGCTTAATGAATAAATCTGGAGCTTAACTTGGAAATCAATTTAAAAAAAAACATATTCTGCATATCATAATTGCAGTCATAACTGTTTAAACAAAAACATACTGGCACTTTGTTACATCAGTTTACCTGATTTTATTTTACATAGTAATTAACCACACATATTTTTTGAAGTTAATCTTATACAAAATTGTACCTTAAGATGTATATTTTCTCAAATGAAAATGGACATAGCTGATTACTCTTGACTACTTGGTATTAAAGAGTGTTAAAATCATGCTAAAATGGCAAAAAAAAGTAACTCAATGCTATAAATAAGTAAATCGACAGATTCTACACATGAAACCACTTCAAATACACCCAAATCCTTAAAATTCAGATAATTTGAGGTTTTAAACTTATTTTTGACCACCCAATTACAATAATGTTATAACTTCTCTCTTTGAGGGAAAAATTCCCATATTTTATGAAATGGCTGAAACCTGGTTTATAACAAGTGGCCCTGTTATATTTCAATCTTATACATTTCCACGAAGATATCCAATTCCGAAAAATATAAATATTTCTCGGGATATCAGTATTTCCTTTTCCAGATTAATTGGTAAAAAATCTACCTTTTCTCAATCTTCCACTTCCAGTTTTTGTTCTCGTTAATCACTGAAAAAAATATGTATTTAGTTTAACGTATTCACTGCTACTGACGATTAATTGCGTCACTTTTTTTAAACAGATGATTAAGATTCATACAATAACGTTTTATTGTCAAATGTGAGGATTTTTATCAGCATCTTACTATTGTTATTCCCACAACCAACTATTTTATTGAAATTTTCCCCACTGATTTCAAATTTAAATCCCACTGATGCTTTTACTTGACGACAGCTTATATAAAAATATATATTTCAGCTCTGAAAGGGAAGATTTAATGTGTTGATGAAAGCCCCGTGACTGATTTTTGGATAAACTAACAGAAACACAACGATGGTGACGGATTAATCAGTTGAATTTTAGAATACAGGCTATAAAGATGTTGACGGATTAATAATTTACATTTCAGAAAAATTAATAGTTTTAGCCGTGGAGTTCTTTGAACATTGGCATATTATATAAAACGTGAGACTGATATCGTTTTCCAAGCCAACCAAGTAACGTAAACTTGATTTTATAGAATTCAAATTCTTGTAAGAGGGTTGGAAGTTTAATAGTGGCAACAATCGCTTTTGTTGGATGTTGGTTGGATATCCAGCAAATATAGGTATTCCTCAGGTTCGCGAGCAACCCCTGGATTTGTTACCGGTTGCGCCAGTCCCCTACCTACTTTAACCTAAGGACACACATCCAGTCCTGAATTCTTTTTACTACTGAAAAATCACCAAACCGGCCGGGAATCGAACCCGGGCCACCGGAGTGGAAGGTAGATGCGCTACCGACTCACCCGCGGCGTTCAAAAATAGAAGACATCTATCAGTATGAATGCCCTCACAGTAAACAGAAGAAATTGAGCTGGCTCTATCAACCGGTCTAAAATGAATTTTGGATCTGACAGAAAGCCGATGATTAAAAATAATTTAATACCTTTAAAATTATTATTGATCCACAATAATATGCAATAACACAATGAACTGTTTCGACATTGATTAAACAATTTTACTTATTATGATGAACGATTGAGTGTAACGCATGATTGAACTTCCGCCGGAAGGAAGTAAAGAACAAGTGACAGGCTTTGCCTCATCTTGCTTCTTTACGGTACGGAATTATTGTGAATTAAGAATAATTCATTTTAGACCGGTTAAATTGTGGTTATTGAGAAGGGATTCGTAGTGATAAAAGGTTCCTATTTGTTCTGAAGTATGCTGAATATCCAACGAACATCCAACAAAAGCAATTTGAATTTCCTGTAATTCACCTTGATTTGATAGATTTGTTGCCACTATTAAACTTCCAACCCTCGTATTTCCTACACTTAAGACTACTTTGAAGACTGAGTTGCCTTTTACACTTGAGATTAGACTTATAATTACGTTCGATATCTCGGAAAGCAAGCAGGCTAGACGGCATTTTCAATGCTTCATTTACTAGATTTTTAATTAGAATTCTGTGATTAACTTACATCTTGAAAATATTATATTCTATTCGGGCAGTTAAAACCATGCAAAATATTTAAAATGCAACTGCAAAAACTTTTAATCTTTCTTTTACTGAAGCTTAGCTTATTTACAAATTATAGCTACGCCTATAAAATAGTGATTCACTTTAGTCAACTATCTCTTATGAATATGAACAGCTGCATAGTTCCAAGTTAGTTAGTTATAAATACAAAAATAAATTTGTGTTTGAACTTAATTATATTTTATACCATAGAACATAAGTCTCAATTTGATATTAGGTATTAAGATGAAGATGTGAACATAGCCTAAATAAAAGCAGATGAACCGAGCAAGGTGGCCGAGACTGGAGAACCTGGGTTTAAATCCCGTGTCCGAGACTGCACAACCCGGGTTTAAGTCCCGTGGCTTGGGCTTCTTCATGGTTTCCCCTGTCGTAAAGGCAAATTCCGTATTATATATGTACTGATTGATTCATCGCTGCTATGTCATCCTACATCATAATCAGCAAACTTGAAATTAATAATTCCTATATTGCGACCAATGGCCATATATTGTGAAGAATGGACCAAAGGTGGAATCATATAAGCTACGGCAGGGGAAACTGGAGCATCACGAGAAAACATGCCAGACTGCATTTTGTACAACTGAAATTAACAGTGGCCATAATACATGAACAATACAAAACAAATGCACTCACCAGTAGTTACTGGTAGGCCTATACCCACAGAACCTGAGAAAAGTTAAAATATAACACCCGAGTTAAATATGTAGTGTCCATTTTTTGTGGTGTATAAATAATGTAGAACTAAACAGTAGACAATCCATAAAATGGTTAAAATTATACTATATCTTATGTAGTAAATGCGAAAATAATGTAATCGAGCATATCATGACATCACTTTACAAAGCCTATTCCACTCGTACGCCGCGTGTTTCATACTGACCAATAACGTTTAGCAATTCTTCGGATATAGACCAATCACGATCGTTTATCTTATAAAATGCTTGCTATTAATATGAGGATGCTATTTAATCAGGTAAAATCGTCTGCTAGTTACTGAACACGTAAGCATCAGTGTGCAGTGATTAATATGTCACATGCTGCCATTAAGCAACACGAAAACAGATTATTTTATACAACATAACTTGTTTGGAAATTGGAATAATAGAAATATACATTGATTAAAATCACAATTTCAATTCGGTGCAAGCCAGTTCGTGTGCTTTTATTCTGTTATAATATTAGCTTATCTGAATGAGGTTAACTAAGTTGTAGGCCTATATGCACCACTGGTAGCACCTATGACGACATGGTAACTCGAATCGATTCGTGGATGGTTGATTCATAGTATCCCGTGATCTTGCAGCTGTTATTTTTGTTTTTATAAAACAAAGCACGAAAGTAATTATTATTTGTATAATCCGTTTCATTTTTATTCATGGAATAGTCTTAATAAATCCAACTCTCGTGGGATTACCTATGATAGTAATAAAAGTAATAATAATAAGAATAATAATAATAATAATAATTATTATTATTATTACTATTATTATTATTATTATTAAATACAACTGGCACATCTCATTAGGAGTAATCCACACACATTCCTGCAAGTCTGCAGCTCTAATTCTGTCAGACACACTAGCTTGGTGGGATGGAACTGTGATTGACAGTTCCTGGGCGTGTGTCATATTTATGTCTGGTGCCTGACTTCCCCTTGTCCAATCGCGCTTTGTTCATGTCACATTAACCGAAGAGAGAAGCTAATCGCGCTTACCTGTACTGAAATGAATCACAATATTCTTTCCTTAACTATTTTACTACATATATTTCGGATACAGATTGATTTACAAATTTGAAACAGCGTTAAGCATGAAACTAATACATCGGGCTTTTTCACAGTCTATTAAGGCCTATTTGGAATTGTAACAACATAATGTTATAATTCTCGATGCTCCCACCTTCATTAAACTGTTGATCCCAAACCCCTAAATCCGGTCAAGTTGAGTTGCGGCCCCGTCTCAATTGCATACGAATTGCGACCTGTATGAATTGCTGCCCGTACGAATTTCGGCTCAACATATTGAAAGGAAAGTCTGTATTGAGGCCAGGTAAGGTGCTGATGAGCCTGTTTGCGTTACCCAGGAGATACCGCGGGTAGGTTGACCGAGTAGTCTCCCAAGAATCTGTGCTCGTAGTCGATTGAAAAGTTATATTTAACACAATGTCACTGTCCTAAGGTTTTGTGGTGGCGAGTAGGAAATCATTATTTATTTATTTATTTATTGTACTAAGAATATTACAGGCTAATGCCCAATTACAATATTCTCGCTTATATTAATACACCAGATTCTAAAATTAAATATTTAAAGTGATATTCAAAATAATTAAGCTAATGCTATAACAATAAGAAAAAAAATACACAGAAAAGAAAACCAGAAACACAAACAATATGACAATTACACAAGGGAACATAATATGAAAAAACAAATAATAATATAATAGTTTTGGAGGAAAATATACATATCAGAAAGATTCAAGTAAAGAAAATGACATGGAGCAAAATTTAATAATCATTATTTTAAAATTTAAAATTTTTTTCACATATATTTTTAAACCGCTTATTGTTAGTACTAAAAATATCTATATTATCCATTTTGTGCAACTGATTGTATAGTCGGAGTACATTATAAAGAGGAGAATTATTATGAGAGTCAGTGTTTACTTTTGGGATGAAAGGAAGATTATGCAATTTATGAGACCTATAACGTGGAACATAAAAATATATTTCTTTGAGAATATTAATATCATCTATTTCATTATTAATTAATTTGTATAAAAACAACAATGCATGAATATTTCGTCTGTGTGATAATTCAGGGATATTGAAATACTGTAACATAGTTGAATATGATTCAAATTTAGGATAGTAGTAGTTAAACTGCTTGAAATACGTATATTGTAGAAATTTATTTTGAATGGACTCTATAAATTTCCTGTATTTAATTCCAAATTAATGAGCAATATTATAATTTTGGTCTGACAATGGTTCTATATAGTCTAAATAATGTACTTATACTACAATATTTTGAGTTTATGATAATAAATCCAAGATTTTTTTTAGAGTTTTACATTATCATGATAGAATTTCAAATTACCTATTTCTTTATTAATTATGTGCATGAAAACCATTAATTCAGGTTTTAAGGTGAGTATATTCAGTGTTGTATTATTTATAAGACTTAACAGCAATAAAACTCAAAAATATATTTAGTAGTTACGAATTTTGGTGGGATTCGTGGTATGTCAGGGTTAGGGTACGCTAATTTGTACAATGAATCGCACCAGACATAGCACTTAGCACCTACCTCCATTAATCAGAAAATTATCGTTATCTATAATTATTATAACTATCTATAATTTGAACATTTAAGCTTCGACATGAAAGGATCTGAACTAACCATATTGCTACTAAGAATGCAAGAATGAGTTTATCGTAAACAACAACAAAACAGAGTAATAACCAACCATGGCTGCAAGTGATACGTAGTCTAAAAGTGGTATGGCCGCAACTAACCAGTCTCAGCCGGATAAATTAAAAGTTTGGCCGCAACTTGTATCTTTCCTCAAATCATTTAAAGAGAAACCGTTATTTTTATTGTTGAACATAATCATAGTGAGACCGGAAGTGGGACCACTCCAACTGATTTTGTCGAGAGTGTGCTCTACCTTTTGATAAACCAAGCAATCAGTTCAAGAGCCTTAACTTTACCATTCAGTAATTTAAATGCCACGCCATGGGGATAATCAGTTACCAACCAGCACCAAGCTCTTCTAAATTAACATAGGGCTATGGGTTCAGTTCACAGCAACCTGGGAACACTACTTAAGGGGAACCACTTGTATATATGACCAATGAAATGAAATATTGATAGAATACGTAAAATGATAAATTATTTCGGATATTTATTATTTAAAAATATAACAAATATCTTAATTATATTGTCCGTAGTACCTGAGATTTACCCTGCGTCGGAGTATGCAATTTCCTTGGGTTACCGCTAATGGTACAACTTTATCCGTATTATTTAAGTCATTAGTTTAAAGTGTTAAAAATACACGTTATTGTACCGTTAAGCTCGACCAATAAATAAAATAAAATAAAATAAAGTGGATATGTGATACCGTCAGCTCAACAACTCTTATTTTCTGCCTAGGCCATTTGATAGTTTTGTATCATCTTCAGGACATCTTGCTTATTAGATGAAGCTTTCAAGTCCCTGTCATATGTTCGTTTTCATTATAAGTAGGGCTGTACCGATTAATCGGACCGATTAATCGATTAAATATTTAATCGTCGATCAATTACATTTTCCGATTAATCGGTTTAGTCGAATTCTGAAAAAAAAAATTCGAGAAATGGGTCAAATGACTAAACTCCTTTTTCAGCGCCGAGTGAGAGAGTTTTTAGTGCTGCCGGTATTATTGTAAACTAGCTACGATCGTGTCTTGAACATTCAAATGTCAACAAACTCGTGTGTCTCAAGGCTTGGCTGAAAAAGTACCGGAAATGTAAGTTTTATATATTTTTTTCACTGGTTAACTAATAATGGTATTCATTAATTCAGGATTTCTTCTGATTATGTATATTAATAAAAGGAAGTGTCTGTCCTCCGTCTGTCTGTCCTCCGTCTATCTGTCTGTCCGCGATGCCCAGCGAAATCTACTCAACGCAGAGATCTGAAATTTTATACATAGGCGGACTAAAGGGTCGGAATGTGCACCTCGAAGCCGGAATTTTAATTTTCGCTTTCGTTCGTGAGTTTTGAGTGAAAAATGAGAAAAAAACGTGCATTTTTTGCGTTTTCGAAGCATCAATTTCAGTAATAAATTTCAATATCAAATCACTTACAGTTGGCTTTGGCTATTTTTGTCATCATACCCCATACCTTGGAAATAAAAGCAACGCGATCGCTTGATTTTGTTAGTAGTCCAGTCAAAACAAGGTTTAACCTAAGAAAAAATCCGAAAGTTTTGAAACTTTGCACACTTATTTAAAGGTACCTAAGGATGAATATACCAAAAGTCCTCGTGAATATGAGGCGAGCTCTAGCGGCAATTACCGAAAACAGGGCACTTATTTTTGTTTTTTGTTAATACCTCGAGAACCGTTGGTCGGAGGTAAAAGTTTGCTATATACATAATTGAAGCTCATTAAATTTTAAACAAAAATGATTATATACATTTTTCTTGTATTTCCAATGGTTACCGAGTTATAGGGCGCTAAAGGATAGCGTTTTTTAAAAAAACTACGCTAGGGCGGTACAATATGGCATTTCTAATAATATTTGACAATGGTTTACCATTTTTTTTATACCAAGGATGATTCAGGAGATAAATTTCACAGCTTTCTATAAAAAGGAAGACATGATGTATATTAAACAATGAAATACATGAACCAAAAAAAAAAAATGCTGAGGATATTCCAAGGAAAACTGTGTACAGAAAAATCAATCAACTCTTGATCGCTTCTTGGTAGAAGGTCCTGCAATCTGCTCATCTTGGTCAGCTTCTGAACTTGCTGCCCTAAACACAGTAAGAAGAGGTAACTATGCATGATATGATGATGTGAGAGAACCATTATACAGATTAAGAACATGTAGGTAAAAGAAAGTAGGTAAGCGAGCGGTAAAACAACGTATGAACATGACGACCGATTTATGTATACTATTTCAAGGAAAATGAATAACAAAAAAATACAAATGTGCAATCTCACCTGACTTCTGGTTAGGCGTCCAGCAAGCACAGTGTTTTGATCTTCATGTACCAAATGTTCAGTGTTTGTGCTTTGCACTGAACGGTCTGTTTCTTCAAGGTTTATGGCATCGGGATCATCAGGGTCATCAAAGTCTTCTTCGAGGGTGGAAGTAACACCATTCAAGTATTCGCCATGGTAGTTGTGACAAATGCTTGTACACATTATTCCTGACTTTTCGACAGCCACATCTGTTCCCACATCCACCTGTACATTTGCAACAAATGAGGTTGAGGACAGCTTCAGGTGCTGCTGGATTCTCTGTTGTTACAGGGATCAGCCGATCCCTTCCAACCACACTGCACAGGAAGAAGTTCATTCCCAAGCCAAAATTGAATTTGATGGTACACTCGAAATGCGTCTTGTCTTGCTGCTCCTTTTGTGGGCGGCAGAGCAGAAAGGTCGGGTTTAGCATTGGATACAGATTTGGTGAAAGCATTGTAGCGGTGCATGTTAAGAGAGGTTTTCTTCCTGGGTGCATTGTACAATGCCAGGAATATTTTGTTTCCAGCAGCAGCTACAGCCTCACGGGATGAACTTGGGCTGTTAAATATATCAGCAATACCTTGCAGTATAGCTTGCTTCTTGAACAATTTTAATCAGGAATGTTTCCCATTTCGATATGCAGCCGAAGTCGTATCACATCCGCTGAACGCATGCACAAGAAGTATGCTGTTCTTCATCCCAAAGTTTGCAATTGCTGGTTTCAATATACTTGCCTTCCTACTTTTCCATGGCTTGGTTTCACAAATAATATGTTTTGTTCAGTCGGAGTTAAGACCATGAGGAGAATAATAAGATCTACATCTTCACCCGACTATTGCTACTTCGTCACAAGTGAAGGACTTCACGAGTGCTGTTCGGACGATCAATGTGTCAGCATCACTGGATGCTTGTTCTGTTTCAACTTCATGGCTGGTAAGGGCAATTATGAGGAATGAAATTAGTCTACATTTATTCTTTTCGTTAGAAAGAAAATCATCCTGTTTGACTGTTACTATTGTTTTCTCTCCAAAGTTTATGTCAACTGACCTCTTTGTTTTGTACCTTCGGTTCTGTTCAGCTCTCTTTGTACTGGATCGGGTGGCTGAATAAACATCAAACACCACCGAGCAGCCGTTGCCACCATAATGCTTGAGAACATAGGCTACATAACACTAGCAGATGGTTGAGATTGTTGGCGAATCTTTGGGCCACACCACCTTGTGTAATTTAATTGTGTATAGTGGAGGCTAGACCTATGTAGACAGTCGGGATGCTTTGAGGATTAAGCCATTGTCTGGCACTTAAGGAGTGGTATGGTACTGACTGAACAGCACTCATCTGGTACCTCACGTGGAGTCATAGCTTAAATGTCAAAAATTAAGAAATGAGCACTGATTGGTTGCACACGAAATTCTATTGGCTGTCAGGCAAGTTCAACGCCCAAGAAAACACGCTGAAAATCCAGAATATACAACTCTATTGTCCAAGACACCCTCATTTCGAGTAATTTACTGCGGATTATAAGGGTCTGTCGGCATTGCCTTGAAGAAAGCTGTATATGTAGAAGTTGCCTCCACTATAATAGTAAGCCTCCAACCAAAACAATGTCACTATAGACTAGGTTTATTTCTTCTTTTATTGGAGTAGGCATCGTACAAGGTAGATTTCTTGGTATTCCGCATTCCTGCCTCCTCAAATAAAGACAATGGTGAAATAGTACAGTAGGTACCTACTTTAATTTGCACCATCGTGCGCTCCTCGACGGTTTTAGAAAAAACGCTATAATTTAGCGCCCCATAACTCGGTAAACATTAGGAATACGAGAAAAATGTACATAATCATTTATGTTCCAAATTTAATAAGCTTTAATTACGTATATAGTCAACTTTTACCTCAGACCAACGGTTCTCGAGATATTAACGAAAAACCAAAATAGGGGTCCAGTTTTCGCTAATTGCCGCTAGAGCTCGCCTCATATTCATGAGGACTTTTGGTATATTGATCCCATGGTACCATTAAATAAGTGTGCAAAGTTTCAAAACTTTCGGATTTTTTTAGAGGTTGGGTCATTTTTTTAAGTTTTTTGACTGGACTATAGTCCATCCTAGACGCTTCATTTGTTTAGAGTGTCAAGGCCCACAGACATATGACATTTTCAACCTACACGGAAGAAGGATAATCAACCCTAAATATGGTCAAACATTGTTCGATTTGAACGAAACTCACTATACAGGGGTTTTCTGGGCCAAGGAACTCGAATCTGAGGTCGCTTTTACCAGGGGACGCTACCTAATCGTGGAATGCACTCCACTTGATTTAGGTGTTAATAATTATAATGATTTAACTATGCTCTTAATTTTTAGTTTTTAATTTTTGAAATAATTATCGCGGGGGAAGCCACGGGCACATGCGGGCACATGCTGTTTGTCTGTCTGTCCACGATGCCCATCGAAATCTACTGAACGCAGAGATCTGAAATTTTAAAGATAGATGGACTGAAAGGTGGGCGAATGCACCTCGAAGCCGAATTTTTAATTTTAGTTTTCGTTCGCGAGTTATGAGTGAAAAACTGGCAGAAAACGTGATTTTAGCGCTGTCGAAGCATCAGATTTCAGTAATAGGCTACATTTCAATGTCAAATCAATTGCAGTTGGCTTTGGCTATTTATGTCATACCGTGGAAATAAAAGCATCGCGATCGCTTGAATGTTGTAAGCCCACGCTGGTCGATTCATTTGTTTAGAATGTCAAGGCCCGTGGACATATGAAATTTTCAACCTACACGGAAGAGGGATAATCAACATAGACCTAAATATGGTTAAACATCGTTCGATTTGGACGAAACTCACTATACAGGGATTTTCTGGGCCAAGGAACTCGAATCTGAGATAGCTTTTACCAGGCGACGCTATCTAATCGTGGTATGTAATTCACGTGATTTAGGTGTTAATAAATATAATGATTTAACTATTATGCTCTTAATTTTTAATTTTTGAAATAATTATCGCGGGCGATCGCTTGATTTTGTAAGTCCATCCTGGACGATTCATTTGTTTAGAATATCAAGGCCCGAAGACATATTAAATTTTCAACCTACACGGAAGAGGGATAATCAATATAGGCCTAAATATGGTCAAACATTGTTCGATTTGGACGAAACTCACTGTACAGGGGTATTCTCGGCCAAGGAACTCGAATCTGGTGTCGCTTTTACCAGACAATGCTATCTAATCGTGGTATGTAGTCCACGTGATTTAGGTGTTAATAAATACCGGTATAATGATTTAACTATTATGCTCTTAATTTTTAATATTTGAAATAATTATCGCGGGCGAAGCCGCGGGCACATGCTAGTCTATAATAAAGTAGTTATTAAACGTGTAAAACAATATTAAATGTACACTTTGGTTTCGTTTAATACGCCGACCTGTTTGTCAATTAATCACTCGATTAATCGGTCGATTAATCGATTAAAGTCAAGCGTTAACTCGATTAAAAATTTTAATAGATTTTCAGCCCTAATTATAAGTTTTAGTTGATAATTTTTTCACTATTTCATCCATATATGCCTACACCGTAAAGAAATGAAATTGATTTTACCATACAAAATAAACTCCTTGAACGGAAAAATGTATACGCCTGTACTTCAAAATGAATAGGTACGGTAAGTACTATATGGTAAGTCGGACTACATTTTGAAATATGCTTTTGGGTACAACTCACTATGTTTGAACTATAGTTTAGTATCACTGAATCAGATACTAGGAACCCGAACTTGAAAGGGTAGTTACCTAGTACATCATGAAATCCACTAGATCAGTAGAAAATGGAGTGGAGCAGATGTTCTATAAGAGAAGCTGTTTCTGGTATAGTTTAAAATTATGTAGTAAATGAAGGTATGACGTACTCCGAATGCGGAACCCCCAGTCTAGGGTTAACGAGTTGGCGAGCTAATGAGTATCGATTCTTGAGCGAAATCTCGATTTGTGATGTTCGTGCATAACTCGCTATGTTCCTCTCGTGAGCATTATTAACACCCTATTAGTTGAAATTTCGAAAGGGAGTTGGTTCTAAAGCCTGGTCATTATTTTGTAGGACTTAAAATGGCGGGCTCGAGATTTACATGCCTGAAGAGAGATGCAATTAGACTGTTCATCGTTACCATTTTATTAAATCTATTTTTAAATGGGGATGAAAGAGAAATAACTGCTTAGACAGTCAAAAGTATTATCGTGTTAAATGTTCGTATTCAAATTAGGAACTTATTTCTCCCCTTTCCTAGCGTACATTGGCAAATGGAAAGCATTTGCAACACATTGTAATCTAAAAGTTGAGTTAGGTTTACTAGCAAAATAGTAACTGTTTGAATTAAAGTTTGTAAATTGGCTATTTTTATTACGGTATTTCGAATCGACGCAGAGGAAAAAAATTACTTTGGGAATACAGACTATCTATTATGTTTCTATGATAATACACAATTAAAGGAACCTTATTGTTACAAAACGGATTTTCATTTTGCAAGACAATGTATTACATATTGCCAAAATAGTGTTCCGAAAAGGATAGTTTTGCATTTCTCTATTGCTATGAACATTTTGGAACAATGGCGGTAACTGAAAGATGCATTTTGATGTTATCACTAAATTTTCTTTCAAATACCAATGTTACGCATAAATACTGACACGTTCTATTTAATGATATCATTTAACATAGTAACTTATACAATCAATCAGTGAATTACTTTTCTACTTCAATAGCTATCTGAACAAGTTACATAGGCATTTCAACCATCTTGCAGCGGTTGCTAACACAAAATCTTTTTCATGATATAAAGGATTTCTTTACTCCTCTGTTAACATCTTCCTATAGTGTACAAATTTTATATTACTTTCTAATTAATTTTTATTTATTTGTATCCACATTCTGAATTGAACTGCTGTATTTGTATTTGATTTGCCATCTTAATTCACTTGTATTTGTAATTTATTACTTAAAAAGAAATAATGTATTTCTTTCAGAAAAGCATAATATCATTATCAGAGTATTAGAGGGTACGTATAAGTCTAATGAATGACTGTAATGAAAAGTAATGGAATATAAGGAAAATTGAAAATCCCACAAATCCTTTACCGTCCTATTTGTTCAAGTTTTCGTTATGAATGGGATTCACATGCAGCCCTGTCTACTATATGAAGGTATATACTATACGTCTATGGTTCCCGAGAGTAAGATATTTTGTTAGATAATAACAAATGGAGGTAAAGTGAAATTCGAGAAACGTGAGTACCGGTACCTCGAGAAATCCTCGTAACAACTTGTCTGCGTCCAGTAAGAATATGGAACCAGTCTCACGGAGTTTCGAACTCAAGACTCGTCACCAAACCCCGCAAACAAGTTCACAAGTTCACAAGTTCTATTCCGGCCCGGGTCAATGGCATTTATTAGCATAAATTTGGAATTCCCATGTCCGTAGATTTCAAGTGAAATCAAGTGTTCCCTATTAAAGGCCATGGAGGCCCAGAGGGTTCTAGGAGGATGAGGCTCCCAGAGTTTTAGACAGTCGGGACGTGAAGGTGGTAAGGTTATCAGCCTTATGCATCGGCCGCCTATTCTCCGAGGAATGCTCCCGGTACTCATTTCTGTTAGAGGCTGAGACGACCCCAAGACCACAGTCCCACCAGAAGGATTAGGCCAATTAAAAAACTCCAATGGCCTCATCGGGTTTCGAACCCGCGACCTTCCGGTTTGTAGCGGAGCGCCTCAACCACTACGCTACCGCGTAGCCCCTCCGTAGATTTACAGGCATGTAAAGAACTCCTGCTGGCCAACATTCCGGCAAACACAGGCCTAAGTTGCAGTGCATTCCGTCGTTATAACCATAAAACAAACCAACCAACCAACCAACCAACCAACCAACCAACCAGGAGAACTTGCATGGAGCAGCCGGACGCAACGTTATGCTCCACTTTTAATAAGTAAAATTAACGAAATTGTTATAGATCGTTGGAGTGTACTTTATTCTGAACAACGTAGTTTAGTGATTAGAAAACGATACTGAAATGAAGAAAAATACCCTATGACATTTTCTGACAAGTCATAGTCCAATGTCAAAACAAAACAGACATAACAGTTGAAGCACAATACGGTGCTAAATTTGATTGAGCGGAAAGCCTAATAAATTCTTCGATTCAGTATGACAGCACAACACTGTACAGCCCTTCACCATTAATGACATAAAAATCCGTACAGAGGTTTTGAACAAGTGTCCTTGTTTATTTAGTTGTCAAACACAGATATCTCTTCCATCATTATGATTGGTTGGCTGGATTATCAAGTGGGCATTTTACCTGGATCATTTTTGAAATCCTCATAATGTGTATGGAATCTTCGCTACCCTGGGTAATAACACACTACCGGTACTCCATTTCCACTTAAAGGACCAGATTACTGAATAAAATTCCTCAAGATCGAATGACATATTTCAGTAAATCTGTCAGCAAAGTTCATTCATTATCACTTAAAGTTTCAATTCCGAAAGCCCCAGCGAAACCTAATTTAATTGGAAGATCTCTTTGAACAACGCTTTGGCAAAATTACATTGAAGTGTTGTAGGGTGAAATAATTCTAGAGTATGTTCTGGAATTCAGTGACAAATAAACTAAAAAATGATTTTTTATTACTTATCTTACTCAAATACCTCCATTATCCGCAATTTGAAAGTTACCTATCCATGTTGCAGAAATGTCAATGCATTTCCTTTAAACTAAACTCCGTGGCGCTACATCCCTGGAGGGACTTGGCCTACCACCCGACCACTGCGTCATCTCCCGTAGGCAGATGGCAGGATTGGGGGGCATGTGGTCAGCATGCCGACACCCACGGCCGTTATTGGTGGTTTTCATGACCAGAGCCGCTACTTCTCTATCAAGTAGCTCCTCAATTTGGAATCACGAGGCTGAGTGCACCCCTACCAGACCTCCCTACCTCAGAAAAATCCGAGGAGGTACCGGGAATCGAACCCGGACCGACGGATCTGTAGTCAGCAACGCTAACCACAAGACCACGCCGGCGGACCAATGCATTTCCTTTATCACTTGTTAACTATTTTCTTTACAATCAATAATAAAATAGATTAAATAAACATGAACATAAAAATATCGCACAGTAAAAGTGTTAATTTACCACCTCTATTTAAAGACCACCTGCCTTGATTGACCGCATTTTCAATCGAACCGGCAAATCCCCACTTAATTATAAGACGTTTAAGTTACCCTGTACCTTGACCACCGTCAGTCACGATTTTAAAAACTTTTAACCTGTAAAGTTTGAACACACTATTGTTAGTGTTCAATTTTTTTTTAAGTACTGTACAAAAATGCCTTGCATTGAGGCCAACTTGTACAACATCCTTCAATCTTATTCCATCCCTAAGCACTAAAAGAAATCAGCAACAGTGGGCACTATCTGATAGCTATGGTTATGAGTCATGCAACCCCTCAAATGTACAGTCTCTTCAGTGGCAGAATCTGAAAACTAATTTGGAAGAATCCATACAAATATATTATATAGCTTTTAAATTTAACCATTAAACTGAAAACATTTCAAGAGTGTACAGGAGATTTTTGCATTCTATATTAATTGTCAAAGCAAAGCCAAAGTTCATTTAAAAGATTGGATGACTATGCTTTGTCTTCATGTTGTTTTTCTGTCTTGCAAAGTGAGTAAGCATAAAGCAACTAATGAATTAGGCATTGATTAAAAAAGGAACTTTTAGATTTACTGTAATAGGCCTAATAGCCTACATATAGATATTAAATTTTCAATAAATGTAAGATTAGTTTCTGCTGCATTTTAATGTCTTGCCTTCTATCTACATTACTATATTAGGCATAGGCCTACCTGTATAATTGAACTTTTGATAGATCACTGAAAATCTTTGTAACGTGACCACCTCTACATATTGACCAGATCTGACCAGAACCAACGGTGGTCAACTTAAATTTTACTGTATTATATTCCACACATTGTTGCTTATAAATTTCACCAATATTTTCTTTGATCTAAAATCAAACATGTACTAAAATTTTCCATTTTTACAATAAACTGCATCACATACAACATATAGATATATTTCACTCTATCTATTTTCAGTTCAAAATCTGATGTTATAAAAGTTTGAAAAGTAAGTTGCTATAATTTAGGGTAAATTTAACTTCAAATAAATATATTCCAATATCTGTTCTTTTATAATATATCGTTACATAGAAAGCTAAAATTAAAGAACAGTGGTACCTATATAGGCTATGAAATATTTCAGAAGGTTGAGACGCCCAGGATTTTAGATATTCGACAACATGAAAGTGAAAAGTTATTAGCCTTACGCATAGGCCACCTTTAACCCCAGGACCATTCCTCATACGAATGTTAGAGGCTGAATCTACATCCGAGCCACAGTGCCACCATAAGGATCAGGCTAACTGAATAATCCCAACGACCTCATCTAGGATCGAACCCGCGACCTTCCAACTGCGCCACAGCGTATCCCTTAAATAGAAGGCTACTAGTAATATTTATACTTCTTTAACATTTTTATCCCGTTTATTTAATTATATAACTAAACTACTAAACTCCATGGCGTTACATCCCTAAAGGGACAAGGCCTGCCACTCGACCGCTGCGTCATCTACCATAGGCAGATGGCAGGATTGGGGGTATGTGGTCAACATGCCGACACCCACAGCCGTTAATGGTGACCGTAGCTGCTACTTCTCTATCAAGTAGCTCCTCAATTTGGATCTCGTGGCTGAGTGCACCCCGTTCCAGACCTCCCTACCTCTCACAAAAATAGTATATGGTGAACATTAAGTTGGTTTGCATTAATATTTTACATTTTTAATAAATAAATAAATAAATAAATATGCTACAAAACCTAGGTGATTGTAAGGAGAAATTGTGAAACTTACGAATGTGCTGGAATAGTTATTCTTATGCTTATTCAATATATACACTTTTCAAATATAGTTACCCTATTTGTGGGCTTTTACATTTATTCTCTGATCCTCTCATCCATATTAAATATCTGCATATATAATAAGCCGAATGTATTGAAGTAACCATAGATATTGTACCGTGCCTCCCTTTTCCCCGCGAAACACAGAAGAGCGCCTCAGAAACAGCTACAGCATACTTACTTACAAGACTGCTATTCTTAATCTCAAACTGGATTCCACAAAATTTTCTGGTCTCCCTTGCGAAATTAGTTTGAGTCCAGACTTACCACCCAGACTTATTACACCCAGCTTAACATTAAAATAAATAAAAAATAAGTTTACCAATGGAGTTATTAATGCTTTCTCTAATTTTGTGCGATGCAGATACAATCTGAGAATGAGTGAAAGCTGAAAGCTAGGAATTGGATTAAATCAGATCTGCCGTCAAAGAAGCTCCAAGTGTGAAGCAGAGAAGTTCTAATCATTTCCAAGAAATATATTATGTCTCGATTCTGAGTACAGTAAAATAATCGTCAGAAATTCCTTGTGTAAATGTGCTTAAAGAAACTTAATCAATGGCTCATGACTCATAAGTGACGGTGAAGTAACATACAGTCAATAGACGTGCCTGCTGTAATTCGAAATCCCTGTTTTCTTGCAAACATCTCGGAAACAATGAGAAATTTATTGTTTCCGTTTTCTCATTCAATCCAAAAAGGCGTATCCGAGTGTATAATGGGCGGGAACGCATCCTGAAGCAGGTGTGAGAACAGTGAGACTTTACAGCTGTAAGAAGTAAGAAATTAAAGCTTTTCAACATCCCTAAAGGCTAAAGACGACTCAAATAATTGATTCTTCTAAAGAAATATGTTAGGGAGATTCTTATTTTATGGATACGTTCTTTAATATAAGGAGGAATATTAGCCTATATTACTTTGTTAAAAATGCATGGTTGATGATCTACTACACTCCACTCAGGCACGGAGGGGTTGAACGAATTAGCTTCGAGAATTCCAGGTAAGCATATATCTGGATATTCAGCATAAATAAAAGTTTAAGTTCATTCACATATGGTAGTAGGAAGAATTATTGCCAAACAGTATCATAATCAAGCTCTGGCTAGCTTATTTGATAGCGCATCGGCATGGAAAACCGAAGATAATGGGTTCGAGTTCAAGTGTGAGAGATATTTTTATCCAAAAATATTTTCATGTAAAGTTTAACAGAGACAGTCATTTATCTCTACGTGATGTGCTAAGTACTTTTTGTTAAAAAAATTGTTTGAACTTTTCACCAATTTGAAATATGACCTTGTCACTCCAATGCACTTCGGTAGATTAGACTTACCCACTGAAAATACAACATATGAGTTTTATCTATATCTATATTCTATACTAAATGCGCCCTAAGATGTGTGTACACTCGCTTACTCCTCCGAGACAATTTGACCTAAATGCCCATGACCTGGGAAGTGCCTATTTCAAATTTTATCTTCAAGGCAAACTCATTTCGGTCAAAACTTAATTTTAAATTTTAATTAGGCCTATGGTTATTTGTTCTGTTTTGTGCAGTCCTGAACAGTGATGATATAGACCGCATAGAACGTAATCTTGTGGTGATGATAAGTTCATTTGTGGGCAGAGCTTAGTGATGTGTATTCACATAATGATAAAATTATTATTTTTTCCAATCCGGCCTTAATTATCTAGTATCATAAATTGAAGGTTATCCTTTCTATCAGTATAACAAAGACGTCCAACTTCTGGATAAACTATTTCTTTAATTATAATTTTATAATGAAGAGTTTTTGTACACATGTCGTTCGAGTCACAGAAAGAGGCGGACCTGTACCATGCTCCAGTTCAGAAGCAACCGCGGGCCCCGAGCTCAAAGGGTAGGTAGTCCAGTCATGATTACTCAAAAGGGAGGTGTAGAGGGAAATGGAAGGAACACAATTTTTTACTTTGGGATTTTGTTTGGAATAGTTAGAAGGTAAACATACTAAAAATCCCCACTCCTAGGAGATGAGGTCGTAAAAGGTCCCTTGTTTCTGTTTTTCGCTTTTATTTCGGAAACTATCTGTCCTAGCGATAAGATCCACTCTACATAAAATTAAAGCTGACTACATTATCAACAAGATTGACTCCATTCATTTTTTCGATATATCCCATTGTTTCCGAGATATCAGCCTTCTACGGGCCCCCCTGCCCCCCGCTCATCTCCTCGGAGTGAGGACTTTTAGTATGTTTACCTTCTAACTAGTCCAAATAAAGTCCTAAGGACAAAAATTGTGTTCCTTCCGTTTCCTCTACAACCTTTCGTTGACTGGACTAGGGCCCTCGTCTCCCTCTTGCAAAAGTAAATAAATAAATAAATAAAATAAAATTTTAAAGAGCAAGTTAAAATGGCTGGATTTCCTGTTGAATCTATTATTCTTAAAATATGCCAGTTTAATTGTTGCCCTGTTAGTGATTTTTATCGGTTACTCTTCAAACCTTTCGTGTTTTCATGCTATTGTTTGTATTTCAGAATTAACAACACGAAATTGTGAAAGAAAAAACGAAAGATGTAATACAAAATGGGACTTAGACTCTTTCTAGTTCAATTTTCAAATTCTGCAGTCTGAAATTGTTTTGTAGCTTCGTTTTAGTGAAAATAGGATAAACTTTTCAGTTTGTTTTGTAAAAATTGTGTCCAATAAATCCTAGGAAAAAATTACGTTAATTTTTAATTTTTTTTTTTTTAATTTTGTTTTGCAGGTTAAATCTACGCAAGTAATTGTCAATTTATAAAAATGACATTGCGTTGGTACGTAGTATGTGAAACTAAACTATCAACGGACATTTACAAAATATTTGCTTGACGCAATGAATAGGTAGGCTTGAAAAATCTGCGTTAAACGTGAGGGGGCTGCAACAGTAAACCTTGTAGGGGCCCCGAAATTCCTTAAACCAGTCCTGCTCCGGTTGTGTAGTTGTGTTTATACAGTCCTGAATAGTCATGCTATAGACTACATAGAACGTACAAGTTAATTTACGTGCAGAGCTTGGTGATGTGTCATTATTTTCACTTAATGATAAAATTCACATAATGGAAAAATTATTATTTTTCCAACACGTGTAACGAACTTAATTAACTAGTAACATAAATTAGTGCAACATCAACCTAACACCAAACGAATATGCGTAATTAAATAACCTGTATTTAAAATGAAATCAATTCTGTTCGTCATAATTTTAATATTATTCTACATTGAATTTATTTCCTGTGTTTTAATATGCTTTGTTTGACATTAAAGCTTTAGAGAAGCGCTGCAAGCCTACATGCTTTGCAGCCTGACATCTTTCGGAAAAGACGAAAACTACAAGCTGATGGCGAGAGTCGTCTGCTGAATCAATTACGATGTATTCTAAAAACCCAAAACTTATACATTTCATTACGGTCGAACAAAAACAGTCTTATGCACTAGCCTATAATAGTAATTAAAGCAATCGTAAGAAAATTATGAAACGAGAAAGGCGAGTTTCATAAAAGCATAGTCGTCTCTCAATAAATACCATTATAGGCTTCTTGCGTAATGTAAATTTAACATTTATAGGCTAGTGTATAACTCCCCACACGTGAATATTACATTATGCGCAAAATTTGTTTTACATCCTAGGAAAGGAACTAGTGCGATTGGTAGTTATTATTACAATGCTGCCAATACACTGCTGGCAAATATTGATTAAACAACTAAAGGTGGGATATTTTTAAAGGAAAAATATAACGGAAACCCTATTATATAATAATAACTTATCCAGCTTTCCCCGCCACAGTTTTATATTCTACAAGTAGCCTACTCTTGTTATCGCTACTGTTAGGATCAAATTAATCAAACACCAACACATTCATCAAATACATAAGATTGCCTTATGTTCCAAACTGATTTTATGTTTACGATGATTGATTGGAGAATTTTTTTGCACACACTTTTCGATAATTTTCCATTCTCATCTAGACAGAAAGTTTCACACTGTCGATTCTTTCGCAGGAACTCTAATTTACCCTAATAAAAAAATACGTTCACCTAAAAATCCTAACTCTAATAATGCATTTATTGCAAACAATCGGTCATAATATGGTGGAGCAACAGTGGAATAATACGGGAGCACCCTAGAAAACTTACCCTAACCCCATTTTGCCCACTACAATTTCCACATATACCCACCAAGATTTGATACAAGTAACAGCGAACGAAGGCGGGTGACCTAGCCACTCAGCCATGGAGGCTGCCTAGGCATATAGCCTGTTATTCCCTCTGGGAATATTCAGATACAGCAGCTGAAAAAGGTGAAAATACGTTCTTCTTTACAGTGAAGGAGTTCATCAGTAGTAGACTACTAAAAATAGTGTAACGCTAGATAATTATTTTGAATAATAGTGAGTTGAATCGTTTTTCCACCGAGCATCAAGGGTGTCTCATTAACCAATTGATGAATCTCAGGTTGTGGTTTCATTAATATAACCTCACCGCTGTAATTGATTGCAATACGCATCCACTACAAACAGACTCACCAAGTCAACACTGTGGCCTCTTATTGAAAGGAAGCAGCGTTACATGTCTTCAACTCTCGTCATTAACCCTTTTGGTGTATCTACCCTCCGGGCTGTTTATGTATTCGTTGACCATATCCCGTTCATATAATTTGGTGGTTGCATGACTGAACTATAGAGTAAACCTTGTTACTAAATCTATCAACACATTATTTCCTCAATTAATTGAAAAGCGTGTTACATCACAGCTACCCCCTCTGGTTCTTAGAAACATGAATACTAAAATAATAGCGTGGGACGTTGCCTTAAGCAGAATAACTGGCTTTTATTTATATTAGTTTTTTGTAACTTCTCGTGCACAATTTTCCTTAATTAAGGTGTGAATATTACATTATTCTCTGAATTTGTTTTGCGCCCTGGGATGAACCTAACGCGTCTGGTGTATATTATTACTATGATGTCGAGTGATGTGTACCTGGAAAATGTTGACTCAGAAAAAAATCAGGAGAACTGCTACATAATATGACAATATAGCTGACCTTTTTTCCACCAGAGTTTCTTATCTATCCAAGAAGATTACTTCCATGTGAAAACAAATGACATATTACAATATAAACTACATTATTAAAATAAAATCAGGTAAACTGATGTAACAAAGTGCCAGTATGTTTTGGTTTAATCAGTTATGACTGCAATTATGATATGCAGAATATGTTTTTTTTTTAAATTGATTTCCAAGTTAAGCTCCAGATTTATTCATTAAGCAGGGCTTACAGAAGAAGAAAGGTCTACCATCTCGGCCACCTGGGTCATTTTAACGGTCTAGTTGAATAAGCGCATGTAAATCAATATGTTTTTTGTCTTAGCTACCTGTATTTTAATTTCCAAGGCCTTACAAGATCACAGTAAAACAATAGGCTATGTTGTCAAGATAGGCCTAACTGATTTTCATTTTTTTTATAAATTCTTTCGAATACGTATATTACCATAAAATAGGCACTAAATTGAGCATTACTCCGAAACAGGTCAACCGATTTTATCCATTACGAATAGATGTCTTCCCATGGACATTATAAATGTGTATACCAAGTTTCATAAAAATCCGGTAAAGCGTATTTGAGTTACCGCGTCTTTAAAATAAACACTAAATTGGATTTTACTCCGGTACCGGTCTACCGATTTGGTCCATTATCAGTAGACGTCTTTCCACGTACATTATAAATGGGTATACAAAATTTCAGGAAAATCGAATAAAGCATATTTGAGTTATCGCGACTTCTTATATATTAACATAAAAACACTAAATTGGGCATTATTCCGGTACTGGCCAACCGATTTGGTCCAATATCAATAAACGTCTTCCCATGGACATTATAAATGCGTATACGAAGTTTCATAAATATCCGATAAAGCGTATTTGAGTTATTGCGCCTTTAAAGTAGACACTAAATTGGGTTTTACTCCGGTACCGGCCAACAGATTAGGTTCAAATTCAATAGGGCACTTCTCATGGACGTCATAAATGGGTATACCAAGTTTCATGTAAATCCGCTGCCATAATCTATTAAAATAGGCACTAAATTGGGCATTACTCCGGTACCGGTGAACCGATTTGGTTCAATATCAATAGGATTCTTCCCATGGACATTATAAATGTGTTTTCCAAGTTTCATGAAAATCCGAAAAAGCTTATTTGAGTAATGGTGCGTACAGACAAACGGACAGACGGACAGACAGACGGACAGACATTTTTTCGTCCACCACACAATCTCATAAAGTACCATACTGGCACTTAATAACAGGGGCGATGGGCTTACCACCTGTCCCTCTACCCTCTCTAGGCAAATAAGCGTAACAAAATTCACATCGGTAAACAGAAACCTCCACTTGGAGGCCCTTCGCCCCAACATGGGGGCATAGGATTCCAGAGAGAGATATACATTAAAAGAACATGTTTATTGCTTACGTAAGGTAAACTATGAAGCTAAACAATTGACTTGGGAGGTTATTTCGTCATTTGAAACTAAGGGCGTATTTCTTAATGATCAAAATAATATTGAAATGTGATAAGGAATAGTGCACAAAATGTTTCAACAGAAGCTGTGATTGGTATTAAACCAGATATAAAAACTTTGATATTTTTAAGTAATGGGAAACAAAACTATTATCAGGAATAATTCAATTTCACAACTCATCGCATTCATTCAAAATTAAATTAGTTTTAGATCCGTCTATCACTGTGGATATCGTATTATCACAGAGTACAAACAATGTGTGTTTGATTTATCAGCTGGTAGAATCACAAAGGGAATATCGGCAGCAGATAACCATGGTAGAATCTTGATATTTTTACCAGACTGCAGTAGAAGCGAGAGCTATCCTTCTCTCAGTATGCAAACAATATCTCACAAATTAAAAATAAGCATCTACTTTACTTTAATATCTCAGACTCTTGTATCCCATAAGATAAAAACGAGGAGAATAATTAATTAAAGACGATAGAATATTAAATAGAAACATGCTAAGAGGCATTGCCAATGTGTTGATAATTTTCACGCCATTAATGGTTAAGTTAGAGTTCAACATGTAATTGTTTATTCCGCCAATGTATCATTAACTAATTTAATATGAGATACTAGATTCCTACTGAGAGCTATACTGATTTGAAGAGTACTTAAAATTCATGACAAATAAATAGCAGATTAGAAAGGTTAAGATGGAAGTATTTACTTAAAGACAGACACCCTTGAAAGAGAAAATTTCCCACTTCAGGTCATAGATTCTACACGAAAATGAGGTACCCAAGGACATATAGGTTACCGTTTGCAAGACCTAATATAAGTCTTATCACGTAAACTTCTTTGTTAACGCCATGCATAATTCAGCTATTATTCCATATGGTGTCAAAATTGGATATTTTACATTAGGTAATTAGTTTATGGGACCAGTATTATTAGCATGACTGAAAACTGTGATATTAGCATATTTTAGACCCATATAGACAGCTTGAATCCTTCATATTGGTTGAACATTTATGAATAAACCAAATATATTGCGGTTCTCATGTACAAAATTTAGTAGAACATTAATATAAATTTGTTTTTCCAACTATTTAAAAATAAAAAAAATCTTGTTGCGATGCATATCACTGCAATAACAGAATTTATTATAAAACAATATATTCATGTCAAGGAATATATTTATATTACAATCTTCCTTTATTTCAAAAGGTTTATTCATGGGAAAAACTGAACGAAAATTAGATGTACGATATAAAGTAAAGTGATCCCTATAGCTGTACATAGATAGGATATGCATTTTTATAATACAATAGAGAATAGACCTACCTAGGAAGATTAGCATATAAGTACATTTAAGTGAGCTATGTATTAATTTTGAACCCTTCTATTCGTCGCAGCATCAGAAGTAATAATAATAATAATAATGACAAAATGTCTAACGCGTCTTCATTCTGACCCCGTTCCTTCGTGGAATACAGATATAACAATTCGCAACAGCAGTGGAAGTTACATTCCGCATAATGATGTATGGAGATTGTGTGTGCTGAAATCTTAACCTAATCCATGAAACAGATGAAGAATAATGCTTGAAGCTGCACTCTCGGAAATCAATAGCTAGAACGTTGGAAAGCTTGCTTGACTTGCCTCCGCAGTAATAAGAACAGAAGGAATATACTTACATTATGATAGACGTCTTCGTTCAAAGAACATTAAGACGACGGTGGAAAAAGAAAAATCAAAACCAGACCAGTTCTTTACCGCCATGTGATTCTCATTCCTGCCAAATGAGGATATATCTTACAATTCCAAGAAGCTGCGTTTATATCTGGGGTTAGCTCAACGTTATTCCCAATAATAGTTACCCTACTTTCTTACTGGAGGAAATAAAACAAAGGAATGGTGTAAGTGTATATTTTCTTTTAGCTATTAAAATCTATAATCAATTTAGTACTACGATTTTGGGGTAACGCCGTGCCGCAGTTGGTTGAAGCACAACGCTACAGATTGGAAGGTCGCAGGTTCGGATTCCGGGTAAGGTCGTTGAGATTTTTCAATTGACCCAATCCTTTTGGTGGCACTATGGTCTTGGGGTCAACTCAGCATCTAACAGAAATTAGTACCAGAAACAATACTGAGTGTGAAGGTGGTCGGTAGGTATGGCTGACAACCTTACTACCACCAATTTCGCATATCTAAAAATCTTGGAGCCTCACTTCTCTTCGTGCCCCGTATATGGAAAACTTTACTTTTACTTTACTTGCTAATAGTTTTACATAGTATTTATTTTAAAGGAACTCATAAAATTTAATTTTAACAGATGTCAGCAGATATTTTAATTAATTTTGGGGGTCAAGTTTCGATAATTACGCACTTCGAACACACTTGGTGTCGTTCATACCGCACTACATAGTGATCTGCTTTTGAGCTATGATTGTCGTAAATGATTTTGATCGGCTGATGCAGATTCGACATCTCATTCGATTCCCGTTATCAGCGCTGTCACAGCATTTCTGTTACTGTGTCGATTCAAAGCACACGTTTCCCGCGCTATTCACCCGCGATTCTAGGTAAAGGACAGTTAGGTCAGGAATAGTGATATTAGTGTTAGTTACATGTTGAACTAGTTTTGTGGCAGTAAGGTTACGAGTACTGAAATTAGTGTTAGTGACAACTGGCATTTAGGTTAGGAATAGTGTTGATCGTCATGACGTTTACAGCCCTGATTCTGGATAAAGCGACCCACGCGCAACTCACTTGCAGTCGTAATTATCGCCCTCCAACATAAATTTTCTGTTCACAGACTGAAATTTATACGTAATAAAAATGGCATCTTCATTCTCATTTTCCCAGTGTTTTGTACACTTTCCACAAAAAATAAACTATGGTTTCTATTATGTATGAAGAACACAACAAGCCAAAAATTACTTTCAACATTTTTATGCGAATAAACATAATGCGTAATCATCGAAACCATCCCAAATTTTTGTAATGGGTTTATCTTTCAGAGTTCAAGTTAAGTCAACATGACTGTCCTTTTATGTTTTAATTAAAAAATAAAAATTATTATAATCAAGCGTGAATGACACCCACCACGAAAATAAAAAATTCAATACATCATTTAATTTTAAAACACTATCTTTTGAAAACAAACATTATTTTCTTTGCACTGCTGTGAACTTCCCCGAAAAAAACTATTCTATTTTTGTAAAAGAAATCAGAATACTTTACAAAAATTAACTGTTACCGGTACTTCAATAATATTTTAGTACAAAAAATAATGCATGGACTTCTTTGCTTTTACGAGTCTCTTTAACATTTATGCTGAAAATCTAAAAGCGTGTGAATAAAAACCAATTACGTGGTACATATTATTCAGAACTGAAAAACAGAAAAAAATATTTTGGGAAAACTCTGAAATATTCATATGGTCATTTAAATATCGTTTGAGGATATTGCTGCAACAATAAATTTAATAATTAGGTTAATTACGAATATACAAGTTTTGGGGGTAAATGGCTATTCACTGCCTTCCAGTCAACCAGAAGCACCATTAAGTATTCTCTCTTTCGCACTGCAATAAACAGGGGTGTATCTTAGCGTATTCTGTGCATGTTAAATATATGATAATATGACATACCTAGTTTAAACCTATGATTTAATTTAATATGAAACGTACAGTCCTCATTTACATAAAAAATAACATAACACATTTCTTCTCAACTTCTTATTTTTTTCCTAGGCCTTTCTTCTTCTGCGTCATGTTCACTTCTGATTCTTCTTCGATCAATGAGGAAGTGGACTTTACTTATGATTTATGAACATTTTAAGTTCTAATATTTTTAATTAAAAATGACGCCAGTGATGGAGTTATATTCTTATTGAATGTAATTCTACTCAATATAACTCTACAAGCAATAGTTACTGTATAGACATAGATCCCCTACTTCTGAAATGGCCTCGCAGCTAAAAGGAGTATAAACACAGCTGGATTAAAAGAAAGAGAGATTCCCTGAAAATAGTTGAATGAAACGGAAAGGCCTAGGAAAAAATAAAGGAAAGAGATAAGTTTTATTTTATTAATCGAGCACAACAGTACTACCCAGCATAATTTTAAACTCCTCCTTTACATAACCAAAATGTAATTTATTTATTATAATTTATCCTCACAATAATTATTCGAATCATGGAGTGGGCCTAAATTTTGTACGTTTTTCTCTGTTACGAAATCAGTCCTTTGGTCCTGAAGTATTTAAGTAAAACTCTTGATATATAACAACGAATTAAGTTAATAATTCACGTCGCGAACTTACGAATCTATTCATCCATGTGAATTTAGTTTTCCTTTTGAATAATATATATTTTGGAAACTAAAGTTTTAAATTGAAGTTACTCCTTATAGGCCTAACGCATTGCGTTGACTGACATCAGTAATTATAGACAATACATTTACATTTATTTGGAATTATTTCCATCCATACATCTTATCACAGATTAGAAATTTTTCTTATGTTAAGTTTCCGGTTAAAAATGTATAAGCTTATTTTGAACAATCTAGTTTCAAACTTGAGTTTACGAGCTCATGAAACATTTCAGTCATGTACTTGTGAACTTGGTTAACTCTGCTTCATCAATGAGTTCCACGTTAGATTACTTCTAGAATCAATGAGGGGTGATTAAGCATGGCTGTATAGATTTACCAAACTAGCACAGAACAAAAGCCGTTGAGATGTGATAAATGACTGCTTTGTTGCATGCTTCATGAAACTATAACCCGAAAGTTGCCAGACCAAAGCACAGATGATCGATAACTCCATAAGATGCCCATGTTACTTTTTTTTTATATTTCGAGTAGGATTAAATATAAAACAAATGTAGAAGGATCGAACCCATTCTACGATAGGCTGAGGTAAGAATAAATAAACTATTCTTAGTTTTACTGCTATAAGGTACTGCACATTTGTCTATGAATACTTGCATTGCTTATGCTAAATAATAACTAGACGGTTACAGAAGTTAATTACATAATAGGAAATGATATACAACATAAGGGAGAAAAATGTGGGTTGTGACACAAAACAAAACCTGGCTATACGATGTGTTGTACAAAGCTTATAGCCTTATTTCAACATAAGATAACAATATAAGGTTTCAATATTTTCTTAATTCTTAAAGAAGAAAAGTTTAGAGATTGCTGTGTTAAAAATGGTAAGATTTTTTATCACAATTTCATGAACTTATGTGCATGAACAGCTGTTTTCTCAAACGAAATAAGTAACATCAAGTTATAGAACTAGTCAGTCTAATTGCATTTGTTTCGCAATATTATTGAAATCAGCTATTCCAGAAATGAAAACATATCATATATAAATAAATATAAATTTGTAGCTATAGAGAAGCATAATAGTCTGATTCGATTAAATAGGGCCTGTCTTGGTCCATTTTATGACTTTCTTGTTTATTTTAGATTAAACAAAATAAGGGATCAATATTTTCTTAATTCTTAAAGAAGAAAAGTTTCGTGCTTGCTGTGTTAAAAATGGTAAGATTTTTAATCACAATTTCATGAACATATGTGCATGAACAGCTGTTTTCTCAAACGAAATAAGTAAAATCCAGTTATAGAACTAGTCTGTCTAATTGCATCTGTTTCGCAATATTATTAAAGTCAGTTATTCCAGAAATGAAGATATAGTATACATAAATAAATATAAATTTGTAGCTTTAGAGAAACATAATAGTCGGATTCGACTAAATAGGGTCTGATTCGATTAAATACGGCCTGTCTTGGTCCATTTTATGACTTTCTTGTTTATTTTGGATTAAACAAAATAAGGGTTCAATATTTTCTTAATTCTTAAAGAAGAAAAGTTTCGTGCTTGCTGTGTTAAAAATGGTAAGATTTTTAATCACAATTTCATGAACATATGTGCATGAACAGCTGTTTTCTCAAACGAAATAAGTAAAATCCAGTTATAGAACTAGTCTGTCTAATTGCATCTGTTTCGCAATATTATTAAAGTCAGGTATTCCAGAAATGAAGATATAGTATACATAAATAAATATAAATTTGTAGCTTTAGAGAAACATAATAGTCGGATTCGACTAAATAGGGTCTGCCTTGGTCCATTTTATGATTTAGCTGTTTATTTTACATTAAATCTTAATTTAAAGTTAAACAAATTTTGTTTTGTTGATATTGTTTCCTTAAATGCGTTTTTCATTAGTTTTGTACTAACAATAATAATTTTTACCTATTCACAGTGCAGTGCAGTATAGTATTGTACAGTACTGAATAGTATTTTATATTGTACTTTGTAGGAGTGATATAGAATGAACAATACGTGTCGAATCAAGATAGGCACACAACCCATATCGCAGACTGCAGTAAACCACTGAAGGCTTTTAATGAATTTCATTTTCAACAAGGGTATAATATGTTAAAAAATTGATACAAATTATACAACCTTATACCCATAACTAAAACTTATCTGGGTCCAGATCATAACTTATACACTTCAGCATTCTTAGAATAAACTACACATGAACACATAAAAATAACGGTGTCACAATTATAGAAATAACATACTTATGAAGCTGTTTGCTGAAATTTCATGACTTCTATGTTGGATCCCAGATGTGTCAAATATTAAGAACATGCATTTTAGCACATATGACAAAGGACAATATTTTGGAGGCGTCTTGGCCCAGCTTTATCTTACAACCCAGAAGTCGAGAGCCGCATGCTGCAGGTGATTGTTTCCAGTGATTCAAATTTCAGTGTTTAAGGGTAGGCTATCGCCCAATTGGGGTTTACATTATTCCACCTGTACATTCTGATGCAAAAGGTAGGTCAAATCTTGCCTTAAATCACTCTTCTCTATAGTTAATTATTGCATTCCTGATAGTTATTGTCGAAATAATTACTATTATGTACATAGGAACGTTATTTTAGTATTAATGAAATGCCGAAATAGGGTGCTACTTTAAGCTTTACTTTGCCTGTGAGGCATGTAATGGAAAAATGAAATATTCATTTCAATATCTCGTGTTTTTGTGCTGCATTAATAACTTCATAACATTTTATGCTTCAATTAAAGTGAAAGTTGGTGTACTTGTATACATAAAGGAAACTATGAATTATTCAACTGCAAATTAACAAACTGTTAACTGCGGTTCATCGGATCCCTAAAGGGAAGCCAAAGGTTTGACTTTGCCCCTTGTTAGGCTGTTAAACACAGGTTGTATGGAGGCGTTGATGGCAGTTTCGTGAACTAGCTTTTGTTTTTATGGTGGCGCTGTAATTGACGGTTTGAAGTTGCGGAATGAAATGGTAGTTTAGCAAGCTATTCTCTATTTCAATAACATGTTCCACACTTGAGAGTATTTTTAAGCATAGGAGTTTCGGTAGCTATTCATTTTTCTCAGTTAATTGAATTTGAAATGTTATGTCAACACAGGCTTTATGCAGGATTAATGCTTATAGAAAGCAACGTTTCAATCGAATTGTTGGAACGCATACATAATACAGTTATTGCTTTGTTTCTTTTGTACAATTTCACCGTTGAACTGATGAAACCATTTACAATAAAAAATAAAATAAAAGTAATAAAACTACACACGTAACATTATTAAAACAACCAGTTTCAGTTGTGAAAATAGAATGCTTTCGGTATTAGTATTTAGTATTAAAAAGTGTTTATGAATTTAAGTAATGTTTTTTGTGTTATTCACTGCAAATTGTAGGCTTTTAATCTTCTTCTTTTAGCTCTTCTTCTTACTGTCTTCTTCCTTTTTCTCTTACTAGAAACATATATAACGTTTTGTCCTTAGGGTGTGGCTATCCGATCAGTAGAGGAGGAGTATTGTGGATTGGTAATTACTGATTACTGACGAAGTATTGTAACTGAGATTTGTATTTTAACATGGAATTCTTACCACAGCAAAAGTAGGTCAGTTTAAGATAACTGAGAAAAATGAAGGGTGGAATGATATTTAAAGTGAAATGGAACTGGTTTCTGGATGAAAATTGTGATATTTTTATAGTTGCATTTTAATCTGTATACTTTCTTCTTTAAAATGACGTACCACACATAATTGTAATATAATTCTGTACGTTATTTTTTTACATTTCTCAGAAGATCCAGACTATGGCGCAGGGAAGTTTTAACTTTGAAAATCGTTCTCTGTAAGTTTACTTTTTCCATATAAAAGGTGAATTTTCTGAGCTTCTACTTTACATATAAACTTGAAATTTTCGGGATTTCTTTATTCATGTCTTATATACACTGAATAAACGTCTTTTTAGAACCTTGACATTTTAGAACACGATTTATACCAAAGCGCCTTCCAATACAGCTTCAAGATTCCAGTCCCGTGCCCTACACACACAAAAAAGTTCTTATTGATCGGTTTGATTAATCATGATAATGTTAAATTTCGGCCAATCCATTTCTGATCAGTAGATAGTTATGACGATGATGATGATTTATGTTTTTTAAAATAGGCTACACGATATCTTAAAACTAAAATCTTCTCTATTCTCTGTTCTCTATTATACAGGCTTCTTTGAGATTCCTGTTCTTTAAGTTTCGGACTTTTAGAAAATCGACAAATGAAGGTGGTAATGCTATTAGTGTTTAATCCCCGGGACTGCTATTTTTTTAAAAAGTAATGATACATAGAGGAAACTGGTACACCATCTAAAACGAATGCCATCTAAAACGATCCCTAATGTTATACTATAAACCAAGAGGACAGAGATCAATAGGGCCACCTAAGAAACAATGGGAATACGTGAGGACAGAACAGGTGGTAGCCTAATCCTCGGTGGAAGGAGGAGAAGAAGAAGAAGAAGAAGAAGAAGAAGAAGAAGAAGAAGAAGAAGAAGAAGACTACTACTACTTCTGTTACTAATTTCTGTTAGAGACTGAGTCTACACCAGACTTTTAGTGTCGCCAGAATGAAAATAAAAATCGAAATTACCTCATCGGGGAGAGAAGCCACAACCTTCCTATTAGTTGCGCAATGCCTCAACCAACTGCACTACGGCCACACCACCTTCAAATTTTCAGAAAATGAAATGAGTCTCATTATATGAATTCATGGGTTTTATAGAAAGAGAATTGATCAATTAAAACGTATATTTTGTATACCCTTCACACAGTCTAATATTTGTTTACGAAAAATAATAGCCTGTAGAATAATTTGATAACTTGTAATGATTTTGAGAGACTAGTACATGCAATCGTGAATCTACAATTTAGAATTAAGTCAACAAGAGTATATGGAGTTAAAAACCAATTGTCTTCGATATCATTTAACCATTGTTTATGTAACTACTTTAACTCAATGCTCTTCTAATAAAAGCAGACGAAACTTTAACAACAAATTACATGTTTATATTTATTAGCATAAGAATCCAGTACAGATAAATACCACCCTGAGTGAATTACAAACGATTGAGACTGTTAGAACTTGAATAACTCCGCGGGGGATCATAATTGAATCCAGGGCAATGAAAAAGATAAGGGATTCAGATATTGCTGGCACCATTCGGATGTTCAATTCCTACGCTGCGTAATGCACAACAGTCTCAAATAAAATTCTAAACTAACAAAGTAACTTTTATACGGCTTGATTGCAATACTTGCAGTAAGTTAGAAGTTACGTTAAATAAACTTCAGCAACATCAATTTTATCACTTGAAAGAGTAGAGTGAAGTGTATTGATTCGGAGTGAGTTAAATCAGAATGCTAGAGGGAAGATAGAGCATTCACATAGCAAAGCGCACTTCTATTCTACGCTATTAACAGGTACGTTATATCTCCCCACTCTACCATCTGAATGAGAATCAGCTACCAAATACACAGTTGCATTCAAGTTACAAAGAAAAGCATTTCAATCGAATTTTCAATGCTGAAAACATAATGGAATTCCACTTAGTTCTATCAGATTGAAATCACAATAATTGGATGAAATTTTAATCTGAATTTTGTAAGTTGTAACTGGTTAAACTAGTGAGCTGTTTTAGAAGTAGTATAAAAGTTAATTAATTAGATACATCAGATACGAAGTATAGATTGAAATAAAAGAAATACGCAGCCTTCTTTCCAACGGATACTTCAGAATGCTTTAACAATCGATGAAATTTAAGGCTATGTTTATTTAAGTTAAATTTAATAAAAGTGGCCTATGGTTTCAAGTAGAAGTCTGCAACCTATGGAAATAATTATGTAAGCTCCTTGACGAAATGGCTAGCTGCTCAAGACTTACTGCAACATATGAGGTACTAAAATTGTATCATGTATTACTTACTCGCCATTATTAACTTAGTAGTCTATGATAGATACCACCCTATTCCTCTCGTCTTAATATTTTTGATTTCTGCTCGAGGATACATGAAATATTAATAGTTTTGGGAGAGCAATATTATATTTCGTAGTCTTAAATGATCATCGCAACAGATTTATTTCTCAGTGCCAGAGTTTTGGGTATTAGATTTGATTAACGACGATATCAAAATACAAATAAAACAAATTAAAATAAAGTAAATGAGAAAGAAAGCAAAAAATATAAGAAAATACATATAAAATAAAATATAATTAAAAATAAAATAAACTAAACTTGAAATATAAAATTAACATACCTAAACTTAAACCATAATAGATTTGAATTATTGTAATTTCATTATACTGTACATACTTCCTTTCAAGCGGAACGGATTTTTCCCTGTTAATAGATTAAACTTTATCCCAAACTATATTTTTTGCAACGGAAAACTAAAGAAATTATAGAAAACAAATGCCTACTATTTGAATATCCAGTCACAAGGTATGCCTGCTGAAATTAGGGGATAGGCCTACACAATGTATGTTTGACATTAATTAGATTGATCATCTGCTATTCGTAACTCCATCAACACTAAACAGCGAATGACATCACTTTGATTCCATCACTTTGTTTCTTCCTTTTTTATCTCTCTATCTGTCTCTCTCTATTTCTCTCTCTCTTTCTCTTTCTCTCTCCCCCTCTTTCATTCTGCCATATTTCACTTCTACATTTCTCTGAATTGATTCAAGACAGCGTTTCTCAACCTTTTTGTACCCGAGGACCTCTAAAATGTCTAAAAAATTTTACGGACTCCTAATTTTACATCCCATTTTTAAAAGAAGGCCTATATTCTTAATATTTGGGGTATTAATTATAGGTCATTATAACGAAATATTTGAAAAAATTTACTTCTTTACTTTCCACTTGCTTTATGATATTTTTTAATTATGTCTGCGGACCATCTGCACCATCATCGCGGACTACCAGTGGTCCGCGGACCATAGTTTGAGAAACGCTGATCTAAGAGAATGCACTATTCAAACATCATGTATGAATATTAAATACTGCCACGTGTTTATTGTCTATCGGACTTAGAAATATTACATAGCATTTAGTTTTTCAATTTATGAGAATTGATCTATATGTTAACATTATTCAAATACTTCATGAAACATTTCCGAAATAGTTTTGTTAATGGTTGTAACGGATATACAAACAATAAAAGAGGTATCAGAAATACATTGCAACGAGCATATTAATATAAAACCATCCATTTTACAATTTATAGCCTATATGTTTTTTTGTGGAATCAGAATTTTCCCCACTTCGACACCTCGGCAACCCAGCATATTTTATGATGGATTTGTCCAAACCAGAGAGCTTAGAGGAGGTGTTTCATTTTACAGGCTGTTTTGCATTACTGACGCCTGTCAATACATCATACTACAAAATTCGCTCCATAATGCCAGTGGCAGTGGGAAGATGTGGTAGTTATGAATAAGCTTGTCAACTCTCACTGGTTTCATTGAACGATTCCCTTCAAAGTTATCTTGTAAGAATATGGACTACACGGCTCGTATAAAGAGGCCGGAGAGGGGAGCGGAAACAGAGATACGAACGCTTCCACAGAAGTAATAATTCAGCTATGGAATATGAAACTCGAGAAGTTCCTACAGACTGACATAATATTCAGATTCCTTCAAAAATAAAACATACCAGTATCATGTGCTCTACTCTCCCATCATAGCTTGCGTTATAAAGATTTGGGATGCTATCAATTTCAAATACGGTTAGGAAATATATTTTCGCACGATTTTCTTGGCAAGTGTAAGAGACAGGACATAGGTATAGCTGGGAAGACGAGACAAGAAGCTTGGTTTGAAGATGGGCAGTAGCAATATGAGCTTGTGGAGTGGCTTCGAAGCAGCATTCTCGGGCAGGTCATGATTAAAGTCCCATTTGATCAACCAATATCTTATCAAAGTATATCTTAAGGGGGACATTATAATAATAATAATAATAATAATAACAATAATAATAATAAGGTAAACTGATGTAACAAAGTGCCAGAATGCTTTTGTTTAATTAGTGATGCAAGTATGATATGCGACCGCCGGCGTGGTCTTGTGTTTAGCGTCGCTGACTACAGAACCGTCGGCACGGGGTCGATCCCCGGTACCTCCTCGGATTTTTCTGAGGTAGGGAGGTCTGGCTGGGGTGCACTCAGCCTCGTGATTGATAGAGAAGTAGCGGCTCCGGTCATGAAAACCACCATTAACGGCCTTGGGTGTCGGCATGCTGACCACATGCCCCCCAATCCTGCCATCTGCCTGTGGTAGATGACGCAGCGGTCGGGTGGTAGGCCAAGTCTCTCCAGGGATGTAGCGCCACGGAGTATAGTTGAGTATGATATGCAGCAAATAAGTTACTTTTGTAATCGATTTCCGAGTTAAGCTCCAGATCGATTCATTAAGCTGGGCTTGCGGAAGAATAAAGGTATAAAGTTTGATACTTAACCTAAATTCATACTCGTATAAACTGATATAAGAAATTGTTAAAATATGTCAACATTTCACAAAATGCACTGGCAAAGAACTCCACTTCATGTACGTAGGCCTAATTATTTCACAGTAATATACCTTCTGTACATAACAGTATTCATGTGGTATTCATTTCAACTTGAGCAACGAAATAAACAAACATCTGATTGCATTGGAGTCAAGGCCTTCATTGATTGGCAAAGGGGCTTTGTAGTTTAACCATGATTTCCCATTTAAAAAGCATATGACCTTTAATTAGTCGTTATTCCGGTACCAGTCAACCGATTAGGTCCAAAATAAACAGGCTTCTTTCCATGGACATTATGACTGCGTATACCAAGTTTCATGAAAATTCGATAAAGGATATTTGACTTATGACCTATGGTTATTTTCCCGATATATTGATTTAGGCTACTATAGTTTAATGCATGCTAGAAATATCTTATGGATGAGGTGGTAATAATAGCATCATCCCATTTCCCTCACCTTTGACTCCTTTATACCTTGACAGAGTAATCTGGTTTGTGTTGGTAGTAGTATGGTTTTCCCACCTACGTCATTGCAGGAGCTTGCAGGAGCCGGAGGGGAGGGTGGCGCCGGAGTGGAGGGGGAAACGGGTCACGTGACAGGAGCCGCAGGAGCCGGAGGGGAAGGTGGGCGTGGTCTATGACGTCACAAGTGGGCGTGGCTATGACGTCAGTGGCGGATTGTATGACGTCACAAGTAGGCGTGGCTATAACCACGTGATTCAAAATGGCGTCGGTTCCGGTTCCTATTGCAAATGGCAGCGGTTCCGGTTCCGGGGCGTACGAAGCGCGAAATTCAAAATTTGAGAATTTATAATGTAATTGGTTACGTTTCCGGCGCGAAATTCAAAATTTGGAAATTTATAATGAAAATGGCTACGTTTCCGGTTCCTATTTCAAATGGCGGATGGTGGGAGATTTAATACTTGATGGCGGTTGATTTGAAAATTGCAAAAGGTGGAAATTGAATATTACAATTGCAAATAGCGGATGGTGGGAAATTTGAAATTTGTATATTGGTATTGTTTTACAACATGGCGGCATCGCTTACGTCACAAGTGGAATGAGAGGGGAAGGTGGAATGTTTTACAATATGGCAGCATCGCATACGTCATCAGAGGAGGAGCAAAGGATTGATGACGTCATTGCAGGAGCCGCAGGATTGATTACGTCATTGCAGGAGCTGATGACGTCATTGCAGGAGCCGCAGGAGCCGATGACGTCATTGCAGGAGCCGCAGGAGCCGATGACGTCACAGCAGATTTTAATCTTTATGTCTTTTTAGCATGGAAGCATATAGATCACGAAGCGTAAATGCATCGTTATCAGTTTTCTGTAAGATGATTCTTTTTCTAAAATCTAGTGACTCAACCTAGAGTAAAGGCGGTCGGTACCCCGCGTTCCGAATGTTAAAAAATCTAAACCTCCTTATTTATTATCAGAATCCATCGAAAGTGTATAGTTAGCATTATTTTATTCCTTCGTAAATATGGTAGCTTTCGTCTTAAAACTATATTTTATTTGTAAGATTATAATCCTAGCCCAAGGGTTAACTCAGCTTCTGGCTTAGCAGATAGTCGTAAATTTTCCTATCATGATCGGTGCATAATCTTACGTGTTGAATTATCTTCAAATCCCTCAGTATAATGTCGGAATAATATTATATCATACTTCATTATTCAAAGGCGTTTTGTAAAGTCAATGTACAGAACTGTGTTAGCATTTTATCATAATCCTCTACATCATCAGTTTTATTCCCACGTTTTGTCACGTACACCAGAACACCTGGCCGGAAGTTCATCTTACATTACAACTGAATCATGAATTCTTTATGTATGACGTCATCACTCGGACTTGTTCAAACTTGTTTCAAGGTCTTACACGGCACGTGCAGGACAGGTTCAAGGCTAGTCGTAAGTGAGAAGCATAACGCGCAGGATGGCTCTGTATCATGGAACGATGCTTGATATGCATATACAATCTGATCGACGTAAAACTTTTAAAGATTGGCCATTGACGTTTATTGACTTGGACAAAATGAGCGAAGCTGGATTCTACTATATTGGATACAAGGATGTAGTCGAGTGCGCGTACTGTCATACGCAGATAGGACAATGGGAAAAAACGGACGATCCAGCAAATGAACATAGAAGATGGGCCCCCTTCTGCAGGTTTATAAGTAAAACTAAAGGTGAGGTACTCATCGATATGGGACGAGATGTTTGTGGCACAGGTGAAATGATGCATGTTCCTGACGAGCATGATTGTGTACAGCAAGAGTGAGGGGAAGGTGGACAGTATATAATACTTAGTTGTGTGTATGTATAGTTTAGTGATCGTCAAACCTCCGAGATGTCAACAACGAAGCGTGGTCGTAAAAGTGCACCTAAATCTACTACAGCTGCTGCTGCTGATATAATGGATATTACAACGCAAGACCTGTGGGATGCGCTGCAGTCCCCTACCATACATCCATCACAAGCGGATTTACCAAATACACAGTTTCAATCGGAGGAAAACAAGAATAAGAAGACACCTATAGTATCCACTCTAGAGCGGTATTCAGTTGTAAACATCCCCGATGTGAATTGTACCAAACCCTTGAGCGAGCTGCAAATTGGACTTGCTTATCCGGTAAAGGAAGCTCGTTCCGTGTATACAAGGTATGGAAGGAGAATCGTTATAGACTTAATGATTGGATGCAGTGTTTTTCTACCACCAAGGTTCGGGAAGTTAAGTGAAGATCAGCTTCAACAGATGAACGAGGAGAAACTTTCATTGGTGTACTATGGTAAGGAGCCGAAGTCAGATGGATACTACTACCACGTTCTCAACTTTGTGTAATATGGGAAACTTTTTGAGATTTTAGACTCAGTGTGAAGTGTGTGTAACAGACTAAAAGTGATTATACAACACGACAACCGGTACCCTACATTCATCGATTTCTCTAGAAAGGTATGTGTTAATAACATGAATCATTTCCCATTCTTATCCATCATAAGCTAAATTCTTATGTGCTTTTTATTTTTCTGTGTTTCAGAAGTTGGAGACTCTCAAGATCATGAGTGATATTCATTTTAGAAATAGGAGACTTTTCAAGTGAAATTCATCTTGTAAATATTCAATAAAACCAAAGTGATAAAAAAATGTATTCTTTTGTAAGTTATTTCATAGCTGGATTTTCTCATGTTTGACAAAGTCCAGTTTTCCCTAACATCTCCTATTCCTAATTCCTAGGATGAGGGGCTGTGAAATAAAGAACACAACTCAGGATTATAGAATTTTATTCACTTTATTACAATCTTACTGGGATTTCATCCACAGAGTAAGCACAATAACATTTCGCAATGCACATTTCATATTAGAGTCATTATGAAAAAGTCATTTGGTTTCACAGTCTCTTATTTCGTCAAGCTTTGGAACACCAATATCATCCATGTTTATAATAGGTCTCTGCATCAGTTTACAATGAAGAACATATACACTTTCAAGAACAGGCTTCAAGTCTTCGTAGGGTAAGTATCAGCGGATTTCCATGGATGTTGGATTCGATGTAACGCTGCGACTTTGTATCTGGGTAATTGTTTTTAGGTGGTTGGAGAACAAAATGTAGAATTCTGTCATACACCGAAGTCACTGCTATAAATTGTTTACACTTTGACTGATATCCTTGACAGTCGATTATAATCATGTTGTTACACGACATTGGTAACGATGTTGGTTAATGCAGTATACTCTACACTTCGATCGTGTAGAATTAAGCAATAAGCCTTTGTGTTTGCTGGTATATTGTTTCCTGCAGAAATTTCAATTCAGTCCCCGATTTCAGAGAAGGATATCCATATTAACACACTTTCTGCCCTAGAGACTTGAGATACTTTTTACTTATAGGTGATAACATATCGAAGATAAGACTCCTAGTATAGCCCCTTTCACATTGCGTGGGGTTATAATCCTTTTTAATCTTAACGGTGTCAAGACTTCTTTTATGAGATTGCTTCGTTGTGGGTACGTATTTGTTGAAATTAAGACCCATTTTTTCCTAATTGGTTAGCGTACCGTTCCAAGTCGTAGTTACTTAGAGCTTTTTTTTTTAAACGAAGTCCTTTACCGGTCGCATAAGGTTTTAGATACATTCCTTTTCCATTCATCGCAATACCAGATCCTTTTTTCCCTAAGGCTATGCTCTCCATCATATGGTTATGACGAATGTTTTCTAGCAACTGTTTCTTATTGGACTTTGCAGAATTTACAGCTTTAGCGATATGTGCTCCTGCACCACCGAGAGCCCCAAGTGCAGATAAACCTGCAAATATAGGTAGGAGAGGTAGTATACCACCAATTTTCTTTGGCGATTTCAACACTCTCTTCTTTTTCTTGTTCTTCTTATTCGATAGTAACTTTCTATATGCAGCTTTTAGTTTTTTAATTGTATCCATTTCCATTTTCACTTTTCCTTTCATAATTTTAGAAACGGAATAAGCTGTGGCACGTTCCCCAAGACTCGCGTCGATAGCCTTGTCACGATTGGAAGCTTGTTTTAAAAATTTCAAGTCTGCTTTATGTCGATCGCTTATATCTGAGCTCTGTGCGTAACTTATATCGTCCACCTTACAGGTTTCGTCTAGAGGATTGATTCCCTTATCACCTCTTTGCAGTCGTTTTTCCAATTTAGTTCCAGGTCCACAAAAGCGATACCCAGGCAATTTATCAATCAGTGTGTTTATTAATTTGTTCCCATGAGTGATGTGTCGACGTCTGCTTCGTTCTACTCGCGGCGCCATACTGATTAAATCATTCTCATGTTATAACTTTTTATATAAAACATTCGCTTCATTGTAAAAAATCTCATTTACAGTCATGAAGGTTGAGAAGCGTAACATGTCTCTGGAGATCCTCCCAATGGATAGCTTATGTCGAGAAGAAGACGAATGCATGCACAGCATACTATTTCCCAACAGCACTAGGTCTATTATATGTGGGCCTAGTAATTCCTGAAAGACCAATGCGTTCATGATTCATCAAGTAATATGTGTAATATATGATTAAAATAATCTTTTTGTTAGACATCCTGAGAGTTGATGTATGGTAAATATACAAGTCCATTCCTAGAAGACCAAGACCAAGACCAAGACCAAGACCAAGACCAAAACCAAGACCAAGACCAAGACCAAGACCAAGACCAAGACCAAGACCAAGACCAAGACCAAGACCAAGACCAAGACCAAGACCAAGACCAAGACCAAGACCAAGACCAAGACCAAGACCAAGACCAAGACCAAGACCAAGACCAAGACCAAGACCAAGACCAAGACCAAGACCAAGACCAAGACCAAGACCAAGACCAAGACCAAGACCATCCCGATCCTCTGTCTAAAAACCTCAGGCATATCCTTTTTCGAACACTATGATTTTTAGCAATAAATAATGGATCTATGGTAAATAGAGTTAGTTGCTTTTCATCCTTGAAGCTGTGAAGGTTAGGTTCCGAAATGAGTGACGAGATCACTTCTGATCAAAGTAGTGATGCTGTATGCACACAATCGAGACTATCAAACAGTAAATATGTTAATTTTTTTGTGTTATTTGATGGAGCTGAGCACCCGTATGCTCTGTGCAAACTTTGTGAAAAGCTAAAGCATAAGAATGTTGAATTAAAAATGAAAAACCATAATACTACAGGTCTGAGGAAGCATCTGATAATGGTACATAAACTCCTCCCACAAGTAAAAGATAAAAATATACCGATAGATAATGTGGAACAAGATAAACCACTTTGGAACCAAAAGAAAAATATGTCGTTCATCACACGGTACTTAAACAAGCCGTGCAGCACGGATTGAGATTATCGAAAATCCATAGAGTCATTAGCTTTGAACAGTCAAATTGGATGAAGCCTTACATTGATTTTAATGCCACCAAGAGAAAAGCTGCCAGTAATGAATTTGAAAAAGATTTCTTCAAGTTGATGGTAAATTCAGTTTTCGGTAAGACTATGGAGAATGTTAGGAAAAGAATGAACTTTAGGCTTGTTTCGGATGAAAATTTAATGAGGAAACTGGTAGCTAAACCTAACTTTTTGGATAGAACAATTTATAATGAGAACTTGGTGGGAGTCCACCTTGCTAAAACTAGCTTGGTGTTTGACAAAGCTATCTACGTCGGCATGTCTATTTTAGATATTTCTAAAACTAGAATGTACGACTTTCATTATGACACGATGAAAAAATTGTATAAAGAAGGTTTGAAATTGTGTTACATGGACACAGACAGCCTAATTTACAAAATTGATTCCGATAATCTCTTCCGTGATTTGATGAATATTAAAGATGAGCTGGATACCAGTGTCTACCCTTCTAATCATGTTTTGTATTCCTCCCAAAACAAAGGGGTGGTTGGAAAGTTTAAAGATGAAGGTGCTGGTCATTGTATTAACGGTTTTGTAGGTCTGCGAGCGAAAATGTATGCTATAAAGTTTAATGACAAAACCATAAAGAAATTGAAAGGTATTAAGAAGAATGTTATTGAGAAAGATGTAAAATATGAAGATTATGTCAACTGTCTCAAGGTGGGTCATTCGACTTTTTCCATCAACAGGTCGATTAGATCATACAAACATGATGTGTACTCCATCAGTATGAATAAACTCACCTTGAGCGGTAATGATGACAAAAGGTACATTTTACCTAACGGTATAGATACTATCGCTCACGGACACTACCAAATCATTGATGAGGAGTGTGAGGAGGAACCTCCTACTAAGAAACTTAAACTGTAAAAAATGTAAGAAATGTGATAAAATTGTATATTTGTGTAAAAAATTTATATTTATGTGTATGAAATGTGTAAAAAAAAAAAAATGTGTATGGTTTGTGTAAAAAATTTATATTTATGTGTATGAAATGTGTAAAAAAATGTATATTTATGATTCAAACAATATGATTTATGATGAAGAAGAATAGGTATGATACAATAAAGTAAGATAACTTTGGGTTCATGTGGGATATAAATAAAAGAAAAAAGTTATAAAAATGAATCTATCTTTTATTTTCCCTAATCACATACAACATCCTTAATATTAACCCCAAGCTAGGGAACCCTAACCACTTTACAAACACCTTCTGTCCTTTGTTCTTTAACACTTTTTCAATTAAATAACAGTCTGGAAACTTAGTTTTCTGGAGTTCTTCAGCATAAAAAGCACCTTCAATACTCCCACCCTGCAGATACGTGGGAGGAAATGTCGATTGGATCTTCTGTATCTTGAAAATCTCCGTAGTCCACGATGGTAAGTATCCTTTATTAAATAATTTCCTATGTTTTGAAACTCTTACATAGTTACAGTCATTCTATGATTTTTCTCCCCCGCAATTCAGATATGATTTCTTCTATTTCGTTGTGATGAGAATAATTCCCTACTGCAGATGATGACAAAAGTATACGTAATCTGTCAATGAGCTCATTCGGATCAGGCCAGCATTTATAATCATATTTACGATTCGTATGTACTTCTCCTGTATGGTGCGACGAAGCCTCGTTGGAAGAGTCGAAATCTTGTTCTTCTATTTCAACATCATCTTGTTCTTCCTCTTCTTCTTCTTCTTCCTTATCCTCTTCAGGAAATAATTTCTTAATGACTTGTAGATATTTGTGAGTATTATCTCTTCGAATGTTTTCGCTTTCGTCATAATTTACTTTGTGCGCGCTAGTTTTTTTCAAAATCTCCTTATACATGGCTAAGTCATAACAGTCATATAAATGTTTATTAGGATTACTTTTCATCAATAGTTCAAGTAACCCAGAACAAACGATATATCTCTTGTCACCAACATAGAGGTTATCATTTTTAATGGTAACGGGGAATTTACCAATGTTGAATACCTGCCTATCAGGATCCCATCTCATACCGTAAATATCGTCATCATTATTTCTCGGTCTATGTTGAACGAGTTTCTGGACATAAGGCGCTGACACTTGACCGTAGACATTTTCTAACAGGTATTTATATTGCTTCTGCAGAGTTTGATCAGAGGAGTAATCAGATTCGTATTCCATCTCCGACTCTTCAGATTCACAATCACTGTTGTGTATGAACTCTTCCAGGGGGAGAGTTATCGGGTTTATAATTTCACCAATTTCTTGTTTAGACTGAAGATTGGATTTTTTTATCGCTAAATATTTATTCCGTAAAGTTTTATCTTGTTCCACATTATCTATCGGTATATTTTTATCTTTTACTTGTGGGAGGAGTTTATGTACCATTATCAGATGCTTCCTCAGACCTGTAGTATTATGGTTTTTCATTTTTAATTCAACATTCTTATGCTTTAGCTTTTCACAAAGTTTGCACAGAGCATACGGGTGCTCAGCTCCATCAAATAACACAAAAAAATTAACATATTTACTGTTTGATAGTCTCGATTGTGTGCATACAGCATCACTACTTTGATCAGAAGTGATCTCGTCACTCATTTCGGAACCTAACCTTCACAGCTTCAAGGATGAAAAGCAACTAACTCTATTTACCATAGATCCATTATTTATTGCTAAAAATCATAGTGTTCGAAAAAGGATATGCCTGAGGTTTTTAGACAGAGGATCGGGATGGTCTTGGTCTTGGTCTTGGTCTTGGTCTTGGTCTTGGTCTTGGTCTTGGTCTTGGTCTTGGTCTTGGTCTTGGTCTTGGTCTTGGTCTTGGTCTTGGTCTTGGTCTTGGTCTTGGTCTTGGTCTTGGTCTTGGTCTTGGTCTTGGTCTTGGTCTTGGTCTTGGTCTTGGTTTTGGTCTTGGTCTTGGTCTTGGTCTTGGTCTTGGTCTTCTAGGAATGGACTTGTATATTTACCATACATCAACTCTCAGGATGTCTAACAAAAAGATTATTTTAATCATATATTACACATATTACTTGATGAATCATGAACGCATTGGTCTTTCAGGAATTACTAGGCCCACATATAATAGACCTAGTGCTGTTGGGAAATAGTATGCTGTGCATGCATTCGTCTTCTTCTCGACATAAGCTATCCATTGGGAGGATCTCCAGAGACATGTTACGCTTCTCAACCTTCATGACTGTAAATGAGATTTTTTACAATGAAGCGAATGTTTTATATAAAAAGTTATAACATGAGAATGATTTAATCAGTATGGCGCCGCGAGTAGAACGAAGCAGACGTCGACACATCACTCATGGGAACAAATTAATAAACACACTGATTGATAAATTGCCTGGGTATCGCTTTTGTGGACCTGGAACTAAATTGGAAAAACGACTGCAAAGAGGTGATAAGGGAATCAATCCTCTAGACGAAACCTGTAAGGTGGACGATATAAGTTACGCACAGAGCTCAGATATAAGCGATCGACATAAAGCAGACTTGAAATTTTTAAAACAAGCTTCCAATCGTGACAAGGCTATCGACGCGAGTCTTGGGGAACGTGCCACAGCTTATTCCGTTTCTAAAATTATGAAAGGAAAAGTGAAAATGGAAATGGATACAATTAAAAAACTAAAAGCTGCATATAGAAAGTTACTATCGAATAAGAAGAACAAGAAAAAGAAGAGAGTGTTGAAATCGCCAAAGAAAATTGGTGGTATACTACCTCTCCTACCTATATTTGCAGGTTTATCTGCACTTGGGGCTCTCGGTGGTGCAGGAGCACATATCGCTAAAGCTGTAAATTCTGCAAAGTCCAATAAGAAACAGTTGCTAGAAAACATTCGTCATAACCATATGATGGAGAGCATAGCCTTAGGGAAAAAAGGATCTGGTATTGCGATGAATGGAAAAGGAATGTATCTAAAACCTTATGCGACCGGTAAAGGACTTCGTTTAAAAAAAAAAGCTCTAAGTAACTACGACTTGGAACGGTACGCTAACCAATTAGGAAAAAATGGGTCTTAATTTCAACAAATACGTACCCACAACGAAGCAATCTCATAAAAGAAGTCTTGACACTGTTAAGATTAAAAAGGATTATAACCCCACGCAATGTGAAAGGGGCTATACTAGGAGTCTTATCTTCGATATGTTATCACCTATAAGTAAAAAGTATCTCAAGTCTCTAGGGCAGAAAGTGTGTTAATATGGATATCCTTCTCTGAAATCGGGGACTGAATTGAAATTTCTGCAGGAAACAATATACCAGCAAACACAAAGGCTTATTGCTTAATTCTACACGATCGAAGTGTAGAGTATACTGCATTAACCAACATCGTTACCAATGTCGTGTAACAACATGATTATAATCGACTGTCAAGGATATCAGTCAAAGTGTAAACAATTTATAGCAGTGACTTCGGTGTATGACAGAATTCTACATTTTGTTCTCCAACCACCTAAAAACAATTACCCAGATACAAAGTCGCAGCGTTACATCGAATCCAACATCCATGGAAATCCGCTGATACTTACCCTACGAAGACTTGAAGCCTGTTCTTGAAAGTGTATATGTTCTTCATTGTAAACTGATGCAGAGACCTATTATAAACATGGATGATATTGGTGTTCCAAAGCTTGACGAAATAAGAGACTGTGAAACCAAATGACTTTTTCATAATGACTCTAATATGAAATGTGCATTGCGAAATGTTATTGTGCTTACTCTGTGGATGAAATCCCAGTAAGATTGTAATAAAGTGAATAAAATTCTATAATCCTGAGTTGTGTTCTTTATTTCACAGCCCCTCATCCTAGGAATTAGGAATAGGAGATGTTAGGGAAAACTGGACTTTGTCAAACATGAGAAAATCCAGCTATGAAATAACTTACAAAAGAATACATTTTTTTATCACTTTGGTTTTATTGAATATTTACAAGATGAATTTCACTTGAAAAGTCTCCTATTTCTAAAATGAATATCACTCATGATCTTGAGAGTCTCCAACTTCTGAAACACAGAAAAATAAAAAGCACATAAGAATTTAGCTTATGATGGATAAGAATGGGAAATGATTCATGTTATTAACACATACCTTTCTAGAGAAATCGATGAATGTAGGGTACCGGTTGTCGTGTTGTATAATCACTTTTAGTCTGTTACACACACTTCACACTGAGTCTAAAATCTCAAAAAGTTTCCCATATTACACAAAGTTGAGAACGTGGTAGTAGTATCCATCTGACTTCGGCTCCTTACCATAGTACACCAATGAAAGTTTCTCCTCGTTCATCTGTTGAAGCTGATCTTCACTTAACTTCCCGAACCTTGGTGGTAGAAAAACACTGCATCCAATCATTAAGTCTATAACGATTCTCCTTCCATACCTTGTATACACGGAACGAGCTTCCTTTACCGGATAAGCAAGTCCAATTTGCAGCTCGCTCAAGGGTTTGGTACAATTCACATCGGGGATGTTTACAACTGAATACCGCTCTAGAGTGGATACTATAGGTGTCTTCTTATTCTTGTTTTCCTCCGATTGAAACTGTGTATTTGGTAAATCCGCTTGTGATGGATGTATGGTAGGGGACTGCAGCGCATCCCACAGGTCTTGCGTTGTAATATCCATTATATCAGCAGCAGCAGCTGTAGTAGATTTAGGTGCACTTTTACGACCACGCTTCGTTGTTGACATCTCGGAGGTTTGACGATCACTAAACTATACATACACACAACTAAGTATTATATACTGTCCACCTTCCCCTCACTCTTGCTGTACACAATCATGCTCGTCAGGAACATGCATCATTTCACCTGTGCCACAAACATCTCGTCCCATATCGATGAGTACCTCACCTTTAGTTTTACTTATAAACCTGCAGAAGGGGGCCCATCTTCTATGTTCATTTGCTGGATCGTCCGTTTTTTCCCATTGTCCTATCTGCGTATGACAGTACGCGCACTCGACTACATCCTTGTATCCAATATAGTAGAATCCAGCTTCGCTCATTTTGTCCAAGTCAATAAACGTCAATGGCCAATCTTTAAAAGTTTTACGTCGATCAGATTGTATATGCATATCAAGCATCGTTCCATGATACAGAGCCATCCTGCGCGTTATGCTTCTCACTTACGACTAGCCTTGAACCTGTCCTGCACGTGCCGTGTAAGACCTTGAAACAAGTTTGAACAAGTCCGAGTGATGACGTCATACATAAAGAATTCATGATTCAGTTGTAATGTAAGATGAACTTCCGGCCAGGTGTTCTGGTGTACGTGACAAAACGTGGGAATAAAACTGATGATGTAGAGGATTATGATAAAATGCTAACACAGTTCTGTACATTGACTTTACAAAACGCCTTTGAATAATGAAGTATGATATAATATTATTCCGACATTATACTGAGGGATTTGAAGATAATTCAACACGTAAGATTATGCACCGATCATGATAGGAAAATTTACGACTATCTGCTAAGCCAGAAGCTGAGTTAACCCTTGGGCTAGGATTATAATCTTACAAATAAAATATAGTTTTAAGACGAAAGCTACCATATTTACGAAGGAATAAAATAATGCTAACTATACACTTTCGATGGATTCTGATAATAAATAAGGAGGTTTAGATTTTTTAACATTCGGAACGCGGGGTACCGACCGCCTTTACTCTAGGTTGAGTCACTAGATTTTAGAAAAAGAATCATCTTACAGAAAACTGATAACGATGCATTTACGCTTCGTGATCTATATGCTTCCATGCTAAAAAGACATAAAGATTAAAATCTGCTGTGACGTCATCGGCTCCTGCGGCTCCTGCAATGACGTCATCGGCTCCTGCGGCTCCTGCAATGACGTCATCAGCTCCTGCAATGACGTAATCAATCCTGCGGCTCCTGCAATGACGTCATCAATCCTTTGCTCCTCCTCTGATGACGTATGCGATGCTGCCATATTGTAAAACATTCCACCTTCCCCTCTCATTCCACTTGTGACGTAAGCGATGCCGCCATGTTGTAAAACAATACCAATATACAAATTTCAAATTTCCCACCATCCGCTATTTGCAATTGTAATATTCAATTTCCACCTTTTGCAATTTTCAAATCAACCGCCATCAAGTATTAAATCTCCCACCATCCGCCATTTGAAATAGGAACCGGAAACGTAGCCATTTTCATTATAAATTTCCAAATTTTGAATTTCGCGCCGGAAACGTAACCAATTACATTATAAATTCTCAAATTTTGAATTTCGCGCTTCGTACGCCCCGGAACCGGAACCGCTGCCATTTGCAATAGGAACCGGAACCGACGCCATTTTGAATCACGTGGTTATAGCCACGCCTACTTGTGACGTCATACAATCCGCCACTGACGTCATAGCCACGCCCACTTGTGACGTCATAGACCACGCCCACCTTCCCCTCCGGCTCCTGCGGCTCCTGTCACGTGACCCGTTTCCCCCTCCACTCCGGCGCCACCCTCCCCTCCGGCTCCTGCAAGCTCCTGCAATGACGTAGGTGGGAAAACCATACTACTGTTGGTAATGTAGCTGATTTTGTTAGGCTACAGTAGTTTATTTGTGGAAGTCAATGTTGCATTATACACTTCACAGAATTTAAAAAAAATGTTGTGGCTCACGCCAATGTCTCGTTAGATCATGTTTCGTCTCGACTCAAGCTGATTAAAACAACATAAAGCTACTTCAGACCACACACTTGAAACTGTGGAGTGAACCGCAGATGGATGATCCTCTCTCTGGTATCGAATAGTCTTAATTATATGAATGTTTAGTCTACTTAACTACTAAAAAACAGGGAAAATTTTGTCAATGACTTCCCTACTAACAACAGTCAAGAGCAGCTATTTCAGAAACATTTCAGCGGCGTTATATTACATCGTATCCCTTTCAAAAGTGGTTTAACAGTGAACATGAAGAAGTAAAATTCTCACCGAAGATATTCCTGTTAAAATTTAAATGTTTAATTTTTCACAAAATCGCTGTTCATGGATGCGCCCAGTTCAAATGATTAATTTTCACTCTGCACGGCAACACAACCCATGCGTTTAAACTGAACGTTTGTGTAACCCTCTTGACTAAGACATAATTATGGACAAAACCAACTCAGCCTCTATTACCAGCAAGTGCAAAACTATAATTATTACTCGACTCCTATTATACTGCATAAGGTAAAACGATCCTTACAAAAAGAATTAGAGGTTACGCATATATTCGCTTTCTAGTGTCAATGCAATGTATATTTCGTAATATTAAAAAAGCCAACACTGATTTAATGGAGATAAACTACTTTGGAAATAAAGTATAAACCTTCAACTGTTTGTCGATTCTGTGCGTTTTGTGCAAATCTGGAAACCATTTTATAAACTGGAGACATGTGAAAGTGCGTTCTAAATTTTCAAGTTTAGTTTAAATTTGACGGTTTTGAAGTCTGCAGAGAAATTGCCTGGTTCGTTTAGTTAAGCAACTAAATTACTTAAAACAAATCATTTCGTGTAAGTAATATACACTGTCTTACAATTTATATTTTGAAGAAAAAAAGTTTCACCCACATTCGTGCATTAAACGAACATAATCATCTGCTCACAGGTAAATTTATACTTGAACTACTATGCATAAACAGAAAGAAACAGGTAGATAATTATAGGAAGAACAGTACGCGAGTTCAGTTAGTTTTAAATTAGGAAAAATTCATGGATTATGCATCCACGTCTTATATTTACTTCGTATATCTGCTAATACAGAAGTAATTCTATTGTCAAACGCCGCCATGAAAACGGTATTAAACTAAACTTAGTTGTGGGTGGATGAAAAGACAAAGAGTTATACTAAGAAGAAACTTTCTGGTTGAAACGAAAAGCAGAAAGAAGGCTGATTTAGAATCAAGAAGGGATTTAGTTAGTGAAAGGGTAAAAAAGGAAAGTGTAAAGAAAGGGGTTTTGGTTGTGGTAGAAAAAGAGACTAGCTGGGCTTGAGGGAGGGAAGTTAAAAGCTGCTGCTCGTAATCACTTCTGCCAAAATGTGGCAGCGGCATCAGGGAACATCTTGAGAATTTCCATATCCAATCTCTTCTGTCCTAATAAACCCGAAAATCCGAAGAGATAAAAATGCAAAACAAATCTCAGTTCTAAGGCTTTGTTATTCTTAGAAAGCAGAAGTCCAGAATACACGTCATATATTTCTTTTAAAATAATACAGTGATGTTCAAGTGGGCAAACGAGAGTTCCATTACTGAATATGAAAAGTGGAACGAGAATTTCAAAAAGCAAAGATGCTTCGTTGAAACTAGCAGTGAATAGCGTATTCAGTGCCTCGATAGCAATTCTAACCAAATGTAGAACTTATTTTATGGACAGATTAACCAGAAATTGCAAATATGTAACATTAGTAGCGAAGGCGAAGTAGTAGGCATTTAGGCCTACTTAGTGATCTGGACAGAAGGTGGACAAAGCTTGGAGCACAATTGAAATATCATAAAACTCGTAATGTAGGAATTTAAAAATATTATCGTTCATCACTGAAATATGCTTGGTCTATAATAAATTATGATAAGTAAACCTGCTGAACTTCGCCTAAACTAGTTTTTCGTTTTTCGCGTGCACTTTGCTCAAAACTTAAGTGAGATATCGATTTGAAACGTATAAAAATTCTAACTTGAATCTCATTTTGTAAGAATAAAAAGGGGTTTCTTAAAATTTTAATTGGTTGTCAAGATTTGACTAATTCAGTAAAAATAAGTGGAAAATTTATTAATACTACGATGTTCTTATAACAGTTTATATATATAACAGAATGTCACGTCAGCGTTTCTTTGTTAACAATTACACCACAGAAAGCCAATATCAATAAATATTATTGTCAATTACAGTAAGCCTATGTAGATTTTTTCATGAGAATCCTACTGAAACGCACTATCTGAAATAACAGACTGTTTGTCTCCTTTAAAAAAATATAAGAAAATTCAGCCAGTTTTTAAATAATGCGCATGATAATAGATATATGTTTAACAGTATTTTTTATAAGTATTTAGGCTTTCACGGCCGGCTTCTATTGAAGTCAACTCTTCCGGGCTTATGGGCCGTGGTTGGTCAGTTTAGCTGGCTGACGTTTCGCCGCGAGCTGCGTCGGCCATCTTCAGAGCCTGTCTATGGCTGTCGGGTGTCAACTGCTGCTGCTTTCCCCGTAAAACCGATATTTATACTGCCTTCTGCGCGCTGATTTCAGTATTTTTAAAAATTCGATTATGCTACGTGGTGAATGTTGGCGAAACGAGTTGTTCAAAATAGTAGTAACACATGCTGAATATGTTGGATCTTATTTCAGTGAAAATATCTTAATTTAAAAATGCAGACAGTAGGTTTTGTGATAAGTATACTGATTTTCTTGGTGCTTAAGGAAGACAACAAGAACGTCGGCTTCTTACTAGGCAAAGCAAAAAATATCCTTCCGGATTTATTCAAATGGAAAATGTAGCACTTAAGTGACTGGTATAAAAAATGTTTGCAAAATTTCTATACGGATTGCTGAATAGGGGGATTGGAAAAAGCGAAATGCCTGAAGCGTTCATTTACCACTCTTCTCAAAGATTGCTGTACCGATATTCTGAAAAGAAATACAGGCTGGAAATTTAGTGTTATGGCGGAAGGATATGTGCAAGACTCGATGCAGAACAAAAAGACAGTAACAAATCTTATTCTCAGAAGGAAAAATTCAGTACTGGTAAATTTACATACGGTAATGCTGATGACTTGTGACCGAATAAATTAAAATAAAAACTATAAAGAGAACAAGCATTACAAGTAAATATTATGTAAATTCGTCAATTAGGTAGGCCTACCTTAAGTAAGCATTCAAAATTGTTTTAGTCGCAGAAACTTATTACATTATAATTTGGCTAATGCGTTGTCATTTATGTGATAAAAAGATGAAAGCAATTTCAATGAAACAATGAGCCTCTTTTAAAATTAATTAATTAATTAATTACCCCTGTATTAACCACAGTTAAATGAATAGCAACACAATAACCAACAATCATCAAGAACATACTGACAATTTATTGTGATTGCTTTCTTCGAACTTAAGCTCTTATATATTTCCCTCCTAAAGCAAATGCCTATTCGTAATAACACCCTAATTATTTTCTCCGAGATACCACTGATAGCGGGTGAAGTATGAGGCTCTAAATTTGATGTAGTTGGCTGGTAAGATCTGTCGCAAACCATAGAGCAGTTATTACACGGGTAAAGGAACAATGAAGGAATGAAAATAAGCAGGACAGAATAATTGACAATTTTCAGAAAAACGTCATCCCATTTCTAATTCCACTTGGATCAATAGGGATTGGTCCCTGGCCTCGGCAGTGAGAATCCGACACGTGAATTATGACGCAGGTCTCCAACTAATAGACTATAAAATAAGGCGCTTTATATAGAAGAGGTTGTTTTTCGTTGCCTTTCGATAGGTGAATATATTATGGAAGTCGATTGAAGGCAGATAAATCCTAAGTCCCAGAAGTCACAGAAATTATCCTGCGTTTGTCTTGTCGATTGCGGAAAAGACATCCACAGAAACTATCAGCCAAATAAAGTCAGATTGCAAGTAGACTCGCTACTAATTGAATAGCACAGAACTCCACTTATTCCACTTACTGACTGGGTAGATCTAATTGTAAATGAAATGACGTATCTAAAATACACAGACATTAAATCTTCCAAGTTGATATTACACATAAATATATCACTTATCAGTTTGCTTGAGCTAAGATGATGGTAAAAAGTGAAAGATACTTTCGTCTTTGCTTTAAAAGTAGTAGACCATAACAGATTACAAAAGGACCGGATTCGTATTGGTTCTCGCTCAGTTTCCTTGCTGCTCCATTAAACGGTGAGGAAGAAAATAAGAAGCAGATGTAAATCCAGAACATGAAAACTCGTGCCAAAACTCATAGAGTTACACTTCTTTCAGCACCACAAGCTTGCGGCTTGCTACAGCTATGCAGGTTTACCTGCGGTAAGTTTGATTTAACTGGAGTATTCTAATGCAGAGAGTAAAACTTGCATTTAATAGTTTTCTGAATTGCTTGCCCCAGGCACAAAAGAGCATTTGAATGTCAGCGCATTCTAAAATATGTTTTCGTAAGTATATTTTTTTCATCTATAATTTTACTGTTTTAGGAAAGTACCTATGATTTTTGCGATCACTTTACCTTACATTAATGCAATCGGTGATGCACTATAGTATGATATAAGCCTGGAGATATACGTCCAAATCTATTTTACCTCTGTTAGGCCTAATGCCATTGATGAGAAGAATAAAATTGTTAAAATTTGCCTTTAAAACTTTCGATCTACCTGATTATAGTATTTTATTATTGTTTGTAAATTAATAGATTTGCAAAATATTTTAAACTTGAAAATCGCAGGTTCACACTTAACCAAGATCGCTAGCCTTTTCGGTTCCATAAAATCTCCAACTTTTGTTTTCCAGAAGGAAGCTTTGGCTTAAGAGTTTGAAATTTAAGGCGCGCTGAAGATCATCAAATCTAAACAATTGCCTCTCAGCAAAATGTGTTTTATTTATCTCCTCAATACGCTAAAACCCTTAGTTTATGATAGAGTGGCAACAAGCGTGGGTTCGGCAGATATCCCATACAAACCCGTATATAAATATATTTACACAAATGCCTATATATATATATATTTAATAAATGTAGCCTACATTCATACTATAAACATAAAAATAATATAATGAATGGATGCCATTACTTTCAAACAGCCCCTACTTCTGAGCTGACATTGGTTTGACCTAGAATTTTTAACAGGTAAGTTGTTAAGCACCAAATTTTGGCCAATATTAATAAAATGAAATTCTAAATTATAATTATGCATTATTTTGATTGGCTCGACATAGGCGAATATAATAATACTCTACTTTGTACTCTACTTCTAATAATAATACCATATTTTTATCGTGTATTGTTTGCGTTTATCTACTACGAACACGAGTAGACTACCTGTACTAAAATAAAGTGCAAACGTTAGTGACCCTTTCTCAGGCAATGGATACTTTAGGGTTCCAGGAGGTGAGGCTCCCAGGTTTAAGTCATACGGAACGTGAAGGTGGTAAAGTTGTTAACCTTTCGCATCGGCCACCTTCACCCACAGGGTTACTCCTGGTACTCATTTCTGTGGGAGGCTGAGTCAACCCCAGGACCATAGTGCTACCGGAATGATTAGGCAAATTGAAAAGTCCCAACGACCTCATCAGGGACCGAACTCGCGAACTTTCAGTTTGTAGCGCTGTGCCTGGACCATTGCGACACTTCGTACCACATTTGTGCTAGAATTCTGTATAATAACGACACTAATAAAATGCTGATGTTTGAAATACTTTGAAATATCGCTGAGCTATGGAAATGAAAGTTTTTGGTTAGATGGTTTTATGGTTACTGAATTATTTTAACGGCGAAGTGAACAGCAACTTAGGCCTAAGACTGTCATAATCTAGTCCCTTAAAGATCGAAGTCCGCGTTGGACCGTGAGCGGAATCATGGAATGGAAGCCACTTCCATCCACAGCCTTTCTACGCAAGGTGATGCAGCGGTGGTTTCCACTGCCTTCCGCAGTAAGTGAAGGTCCCCACTACGATTTGAACCCAGTACCGCTTGTACTGCAGGCAAAAGCGCTAGCGATGCGCTACCTGAGGACCTAGGAGTTCTCTTACATGCCTATAAATTTAAAAACTTGGGATTGTCACATTTATGCACAAATAACTGCAATGGAGCTGGGCAGTGGTCGAACATGCGATTTGGCTACTCAACTCGACTTTAGAGGTAAACAGATAATTAATTATCTATGTAGATATGACAGGCAATGTCAGTGACTGAAATAAAATGAGAGTAAGTTAATCTACCAATAAGTTAAAGTGATTATATGATGAAATAATGTGTCTTGTCACATAAAAATAAAATTAGTAGAATTGGCATAGGCGATAATAACGAGGATTCATAAGTTATGTTGGAAATCGTGTGTTCGTATCCCGGAAACAGCATTTTTCAGTGTGGAACTTACGGAATTTTCTGTACTCGCAAAGCTTAGTGCTAGAATAGAAAATGTCATTACTTCCCACTTCAATCTTTTCCTGCACTTTTCTTTAAATAATAGTGATATTCGAGAAATAGTGCTGATCAAATACCAGGGAGACTTCAGATAAAATTTGTAGGAGTGTGTAATCAATAGGTTTCCTAATAAACGCAACACGATACACAAAGGAAGTGACAAAGGCAGTACGAGAAAATGAGAATGGTGGGGGCAAAGTGAGACAGTGTGAGCAGTAACACGTTATATAATTACCCCGACGAAGGTTATACACGATAGAGTGCATATCATTAAAGAGGAAAGTAATAAATCACATTCGTAATATTCAGCACCGGTTTAAAGGATTGAACAACTGAAACGCCTCCTATACATCAAATGCAGTATCGCTCGTTACTGCTTGTTAGCTAATGATCTCCTTGATCTTCTAATTCTTCCCTTCCTCTAAGAGGTTTATATCGAACATGAGGTCATTAAATCATTTCCTCTTACATTATTTAGTATCTACATATTAAGAACTGAAGCTGGCATAAAACTTGGTACGCATCTTCCAATTCTGCAATGACTACGCAATTTCCTGATATTACGATGAACATCTGTTGATTGCACAAAACAAGACATTTGCTAAATTCCGTAACACACATAAGAAGTTTTTTATGAATGAAGTGTTATGATAACTAGTGATAACCATTGTGCAGTTATAATAACCATTGTAAACCATAAAACCATTGTATAGTGTTTTGTTTAATAACCCGTGCAATTGTTGATCAGTGATTTTATACTTATAACGAGAGGTTTCGCACTGCTGATTAGTCTTATCAAGCCAATTATTATAATATAATAATATTATATAATATTATATATTTTTAACAACATTCAATAGGCATTGAATGGAAATTACTTTATTGACAATTTTTAACATTGATTTTTGTCGTACATGTGAACACTACATAGGCCTATTTTATATTGTTTAACAACAAAACATTATGTTATAATTTCAAAGTAATCCCAAGTGTCTTTCATTTTAATTAGAATAAGGAGAATTTTTACCAATCAATCATAATTGACCCTCAAAGGTAAACATGAAATTTATCAATTAAATCATTCTCCTTATACAGTTCAAATTCTTTGTAAGTTGCATTATCTGCACTTTTGAGGGAAAGAATTGCCTTTGACCCTGATATTCGATAGTGTTATTCCGCTAGAAAAATAATATGCTTTGACATCTAAGATATTTATAAAAAAAAGTGTTACAAAAAATTGCAAGAATAAATAAAAATGAAATAAAAAACTGAAAGATTGTGTTCAATCATAGATTTAAACTATGTACAAGTTTAATTATTTTGCTGCCAACTTGACAGCAGTATATTCTATTCATCATTTTTCTTTAATTTATTGTTTAAGTTTAAATTTTAGGTTATTGCATTACTTCCTATATTCATTTACTTACAACATTAGATTTAGCCTATCATGTTGGCTTTGGATATCTTTCTTTTGTCAGTTCCTGTTTCTGAAGTCAACTTGATTCATATTACTATTTAAATAACATTCATTTTCTAGCTTGTAAGCTATTATTCCTATTCATTGTCTTTATTATTCATATTTGATTGTTATTTTTTGTATCCAGTCTTCAGGATACACTTCTTGAGCAGTTTATATGCGTTTCATATTGCTCATTGACTTGACTTCCTTCTTCTTCACTACAACAATTCCATTTTACTTATACATGAAAGGATTCATGTGTTTCTCTGGTGCTTCAGATTATTGAGATATAATTTGAACATCAACTTTCATTCATTCTATTTGTAAGGATAACATATCCTACAGATTCTACATTTCTTCATCATATGCTTCAAGTAAGCAATACTTCTAGTGCATCAAGAAATGTGCTTGTCTTTCATTCAACTTATGCCTGGCAAAATGGCGTTCTTGTGGTGTTTTGCTAATTGCTAAATAGCTGGGACATCACGACATATATGCTCATTCTTACAGCAGGTAAAGATTCTGCTAATTTCAATTTATACGAGGACATATACTTCACTTCAAGTAAGTTATCAATAGTATTACTAGAAGTGGCTTCAATTCTCCATTCATCTACGCATTAAACATCGATCTTATTGTTGAGATTTAGCTATCGTTAAATAGCTTATACATCAGACTTAATATTCAGTTTCTCATATTGAAATCTACTTCTACAAGTGTCACACTTCACGGACACATATATATATTTATTCACAAATGTGATTTTATGTGATTTCAAGACTGAATCTTCAACTCCATTATTTACAAACTTTCATTCAATCTCATGCGTTAAGATGACTCACATATTACATCAAACATAAACTCTACATACCTGAAGATTGTCAACCATTGTATGGATATATAAATGCTACATCAAGAAGACTGTTAGCTGAAGACCTACTATCTTCGTTTTCAACTTTGTCAACCAAGTGAAAGTGTATTTGTTCGTGTGCTTAGCTTATAATTAAATGTTATGTCTTATATTCAAGGTTTCATTGAGTGATGTATGCTATAAAGCTTATTCATTTCATTTCCTCCATTATGGAGGTGGTCCTCCGCCAGAGATCTTATTAATTGTGGTTGGCACGGAAAGTGTTAAGCACAATTAAATTTACAATCTCGTGTAGGTATTAGGGAGTTTTACAGTCCGCTATCACATATAATACGCCCCCTGATCCTACAGATTGGATGGAAGAATCATAATCACAGGTTTTCTGAAATTGAGCTATTGACCATTGACAGAAGTGAGAAAGCGCAACAAAACATTACAAACTTACAAAGGACTATGTGAAATGAAACTGCAAAATGCGATAACAAGGAAGTTCTAGGAGCTACAAGGTTTTATGAAAAATATGTGTAATCTCGTGACAAATGGTTTTATGGACTGTTATCTGGCGAAGCAGTACTTCGTAACGAGCAATGAGAGTACAAGAAAATGATTTTTCTAATATCCTCTCAATATTCTTTATATGACTAATATAGTTTTTCCTTCTGTAATATGTGAGGATTTTAATTCACGTATTCACGTATTAATAACATAAACACAATCGGGGGAAATGCAGAAAGTTTATTCGATGCCTGCAGGAATGAAGGACTGGAAATTAATACAGAAAAAACTAAGTAAATGGTCATGAAACGACAGAATAATGCAATACAAAATATTAAAATAGCAGACAAAACATTCGAACAAGTGACGAAATTCAAATATATGAGAGCAAACATTAAAGATACAAATAATATTAAGGAAGAAGTTAAGTGGCGACTGAAATCAGGAATTGCTTGTTTTTATTCCATTCAGAAACTTCTATCTTCTCGTCCTTTGTCCAGAAATCTAAAAATAAAAATGTATAAGGCAATTATTCAGCCGGTTGTATATATGCTTGTGAGACATGGTCCCTGACTCATAATCCAGGTGTGTTCTAAAAACTGGGTACTTAAGAAATTATTCGGACCTAAGAGAGAAGAAAATGGAGACTGGATAAAACTGCATAATGACGAACTTCATAACCTGTACTCTTCACAAATAATAATAAGGGTAATTAAATCACAGATGATGACATGGGCTAGACATGTTGCACGCATGGGACAGGGGGAAAATACCTAAAAAATATTGACTGGATGACCCGAAAGGAAGAGACCATTTGGAAGATCTAGACGTAGATGCGAGGATAATATTAGAATAGATTGAAGCGAAGTTGGATTTTTAAGGGATGGTTGGATGTAGTTAGCACAGAATAGGGTTGAATGGTGGGCTCATATAAACGTTGCAATGAAATTCTGGGTTCCATAAGATAGGGAAGGGTAATATTCGATTAGCTTGCTTAGGAATTGCCTATTGGCATTGAGTAAGTAAGTAGCCTACAAGCCCTTCGTATACAAAATCGTTAGAGCCGTTTTCGAGATAATCGCGAAAAATAGTGGCATTAAAAGTAAGATAATGGCATCGAAAATCTTCGTTTCACATCCCCAGAAGATATTTCATCCAAAAATTAAATCTTGTTCGCATAAGATTTTTAGTTCTCGAGCTATTCTGTTCACAGACATACTGACACACAGACCCACATAGACATGTTTCTTAAAACAGCTATTTGGATTCAGGGAATTTCAAAACGTGTACCGTATTTATGTTGTAAACGCGAAATCGAATTTTGGGGCCGAAAACAATACTTCCTCTATCTATAGTAGCCCTGCGAGTGGAGGAGGTACCTAATACACTGATACACACACAGCAACAAACATAAATTAATACAACTGCACAAATAAGTGACAGGAAAAGTAATTAATGCCATAATACATTATTTATTACTAGCATTGTTTCCCAGTCTTTCATAGAGTCAGATTTCAAGCAAAGCCAACATTTAATTCCTCTTATTTGGATTTGCCAGGTTTGAAAGCTTCTGCTATATGTACACGTGAAACGGTAATTTGTTTTTCTCATTAACGAAAAGTTTAAAGTTAGTAGGAAATTTTTATTGTTTAAAATGTCTCTTGTTATTGTCTTTCTCTTTCAGACACAGTCGGTGAGGGAGTTTCAGAGAGAGATGTACCAAAACTGGTTGTAGCCACCGAAGCGTTCTCTAGCAGCCTCCAATTACAATGTCACCTCACCGAGCAACTGGAAATGAAAGTCGCTTTTCATCTACTACTGTAAACCACATACAATACTGACCAAGACACACTGTCTACTCCCCTGTAATGAGGAATGAAAATCGTGTAAAAATCAGTTCAGCAACTTCTACACGAGATGAGAAAAACTTCACTTCTGTATACGGAGACAATGAGAAAGGAGCTAGAAACTTAGGCAGACGGAGAGATCAATTGAAAGTTTCAAAAGGTTTTGAAGCATTAACTTAACTTTTTATAACCTATCGATTTTAATTAAAGAAAAATATATCAGCATGCAGAGGAATGTAGTCCAATTTCCAGAATAACGAAAGAATTTGAACTGAATACTTATTGATAAAAACAGTGATTGGCTGATTCCTATCAGAAAATTCTAGACATTACAAAGAATGCAGTATAACCTGAAATCAGGCTGTGTGAATCTTTTGGTGTCGATACATTTTTTATGCACATTGAATTTTTTAATGCACACTAAATGTTCAGTCCTAAACTAAATTTTACTTATAGAGGCGTTTCTGCTATTCAGCGGTTATCTTGAGTAATTCCTATTTGCAATTCTTCCCTTTTCTCCTGTCACCATTCTCCAAATGACGAACTTCCAATACTTTAGTTATTATTCATCTCTATGTTAAACGATGTAGGATTCGTCTTCCTTTTCGGCCTTTGGGGTCCAATCGAGGATTCTTCTTGACCACCTCTCCAGAGACTTCTTCTAACATGGCCGTACTGCTATATTGCCTTTGCTTCCAGTCGATCCAAAACGCATTCTTCTTTCTTCTGCCTTCATTCTCCACCATTTTTTTTATTCCTGTTTTTCTTGACACTATGAAGCTTGGCCTCAAATTATCTATCTCTACTTTGGTAACCCAAAGTTTAATAAATTGTACTGATATGTTAATTATTATAACCTTATCTTGAGAAATCAGTAGATCTAGGCATATCTGTGTACATGATAGTGATTACAATGTTCAATCCTAATGTGAATCAGAGTTACATAATACTTCTGATTTTGTGTGATCAGATTAATTATGATATATTTTAAGTTTTTAAAAGTTGCCTCATTTCTTACATTTTGCATTCATTAAAACAGCTGTTGCATATGTAAAGATAGGCATATTTTCTTATCTTGATAATTGATGCTATGTAATTTGTTGCGTTGCTTGTAGAAACGTCCAACTCATCAATGACATTTGCTATTAAGAGGATATTTTGTTCAATCTGTTACTCATTATTAGAAGACAAATTCCTTTAGACAAAATAATAAAGGTCATACTGTACAGAATGCAATGTGAACTCCATGCTTAAATAGCAAAGAATTTAATTTCTTCTCAATTAACTTTTTCCCGTAAATTAGTCTTTGTCATGAAAAGGGAAAAAAAGGTTGATTAAACATTTTAAGTCCGCCTCCGTGGGTGAGTCGGTAGCGCGCCTGCCATCCACTCCGGCGGCCCGGGTTCGATTCCCGGCCGGGTCGGGGATTTTTCAGTAGTGAAAAATTCCTTTCCCGGGTTCAGGACTGGGTGTGTGTGTGTCCTTAGGTTTAAGTAGGTAGGGGACTGGCGCACCCCGGTAACAAATACGCTGAGAATATTCCCTTACGGGATCACCAGGGGTCGCTCGCGAACCTGAGGAATAACTTTTTTAAACATTCTAAAAAGTTGTATTTCCCATCATAGGATCCATGTGTACTTATTCAAGTCATAAAACGTGAGTTTTCAATTGTTTGTGTCTGCTTCTTTGTTTATATTCTTGAGTCTATAAGAAGGGCCAGGATTCTTACTTATGTTTTAAACTATTTTGTTCCCTGCTAGGTAACTGTGATATTTTAATACAATTTCATTGTCATGGTAGTCACATAGTAAAATATTATAAAACCTAAAAATGGCTAAATAAGACGTTAAAAAATAAAAATGGCTAAAACTGCTTTTAAAATAAAATATGACAAAATACTTAACAAACCAATAATATGTAATGAATATAATTATTATTGTTGTACTAAAATTACTTGTTAAATAACTGCCTAGTCCATTTGTACCCCATTGTCCCATTAAAGGAAATCGTTAATGAACCGAAATGTCCGGTTTCATTAGAAGTAAATTAAAGGCATTCGTAAGAAGCTTACACTTGCAGTTCATTCACAGTGTTTACTCTAGCAAGATGACGGAAGTGAAGTGTTCTAAAAAGTTGATTGATTAATTGAAGAACGTTCTTTGTTGAGTTCATTTGGTGGACTTGGAAATGACAGGGATAATATTCTAAACTAAGCAAACAGTATCCTATAGTTTCATGGTCGGAGCCATGGAAAGTTAAGTAAAAATAAAATGATTTAATATATTTGAGACTAACAAAAATTGTCCAAAAACGGTAGAAAAAATAAAACAGGGTTTATAAAAGCAAAAAAATCTGGACCCTAGTAAAAGTCACTATTTTTACTAGCATGAGTTCTCATTCTGAAATATTGCATGGTTTTCTACATAGGCTATGCTGCTCATTTAAAGCAAAATGTTAATATGGTATCATTGCCGCCATGTGCACTATCATTTTATCATGTATGCATTAAAAGTACTCTCTGGTTTATGGCAAGGCCAAAAAAAAAAATTGTCCATCAAACTTATTCTAAGATAGAAAGGTAGAGTCAATGCCATAGCCGGGATTTGAACCAGGATCTTCGACTCTCCGTGCCGATGATCTACCAATTGAGCTACCATAGAAACATGCCGGTACAACATTAAACACTCCAACTGACTCACGTATCCCGGTATACTACCAGGCGTTCTCAATATGAGAAAACCCAGTGGTGACTTACCACCCTTAAGTACTTTAACGCCCGGGCTTCATAGTAAACCACTATTAGGTCACAATGGAGTGATAATTCTTTCATACTGGCCGTGTGTAGGCTAAGATATTTTACTGTAGTTCGAAAATTCTGAGTTTGGAGTGAAATCGCTCATGAGGTTGAAGAGTGATTAATTAAAAAATTCTAATTTTCTTATTTTATACGTAAAAATTGGAGAAGAATTGTTAATTTGAAAGTATTTCAATGTACTAGTGATTCATTAGTATCTCTATGCAGTACAATAAAATAAAGTATGTCATTAAGTATTCGAATACAGAATGGGGTATTCAAAAGGGGGGAATAGTACCTTGCAAAATCGTAATGTGTAAGATAAGCTTCATTAATTCAATGATAAGCTTCAGTCACACATGAAAAACATTTTATTTTTAAGGGCCTTCACGAGAAGTGAGCTACCGTTACATCTCCGGCTTCGGGATTGCATTAAATCTCTATGTAAATGACGTTGCAATTCAAACCCATATCACTGATCCCAAGGGGAGATAAAAACCAAAGGCAAATAAAATCCCTCCAAACCAATCCAATAAAATATTTGATTAGCCTATCTTTAACAAAGAAAAAGAAAAAAGGCATGCTGGCATATAAAAGACAAGAGATCTCCCTGTACTGATAACTTCAAACATGGTCACAAAAAGCAAATAGTTGGAACTGGTAGTAAAATCCGCCCTCAATACGAGCAAAGAAACAGTTCAAAAAAAGAAAAAGACGTGGAAAAAGTGTTGGCCTGGAGATGTTTTAAGGGGGCTGGATATCATCCCAAACCACGCTTTATCTTCTTTCGTGCGTTTAGAACACAAACACAATCACGAGCCCTAGCGGAAAGCTTCAACACTATTTATTCGCTGGAAGAAAAGCAGGTTGGAAGCTAGGATATCTAGGAGAAGAGGTTCATCTCCACTATCTATCTACAGTGGGAGAAAGGGACCTTGTACGCCAATCAAGACTCCCCTACTATCATCACTGCAAATGGAGAAGAAAAAAGTTAGGAACGGAAGCATGCTGTCAGAGTAGAGTACTCCAGTAAGTCAAGAGGTTTTCAAACAAGGGGGCACATCTCTACATTGTAGAATAAATACACATAAGACGAATGTACCATTAAACAAATATTAATCCATGAAGCGCTTCTAGATATCATCGAATGTTATTGGTAAAGAACTAAGAATTGTCTTTTTTTTTAGAAATGTGCAACCGGCGGGAACTTTGGCGGTTATTAATATTAACATTTACCAACAGAATGCAGTCAACTAACTAGCTAATTAGGCTACCTCTACCTTCAGACAGTGGGCTTTGTCTAGGTAACTAAAAACTCTTCTAAACAACATGTTGTGTATAGAAGAACAGTAAGATTTGGGTTTTAGTTCACCAAGACATGTTAAAAATGTTAAACGAACCCTATGAAACTATCTATGTAAAAAAGTATTATCTTAACGTACCGTGTAATTTAATGTATGTACATTTTATTTAAGCAAGGTAATATTTGTATACGAGGTTATAAGGTTGTGAATGTAAAACAGAATATTACTAACACTCGACCGTCACTATATTCGTTAATAACAATTCAGTTGTGTGAGAATATGAACTTGTTAATCAAACAAACTAAATTATAACAAGACGAAACTAATGTAGTTTAGCTTACACTCAGCTTATGAAACACAGAGATAATATTGTAAGTGCAAATATGTTCGCCAATTTATGTGACCACTCCTAGCAACATTGTCATTCTTCTTGCCTTCTACTTGCAAATAATAAGTTATGATATCTCTTTTGTGTTATTCGATCATTTTGGTAGCTGTACTCGTTTAGAAAGAAATTTAGTTGATTACTTACTTAATACACTCGTATTATAAAAAATAAATAAAAAAGAGCAGAATAGCTGGATCGACATGCGACGAACTACAGAATCAGAGCATTGAATAAATAGATGGCTTTTAGCTTGCAAGTTTTCGATTAATTTCCCTAGCACTAGTTCCTTCACCTGAAGCTGTCCGAATCAACTAATTCGCGGTGTTAATACTTTGTCATAAAAATTAATAATTTACCTAATAATATACCAAAGTTCACGAATTTTATCGGAAAAATGTAAACCGTTTGTAAATGGGCAGTAAAAAATATATCACACTGTACGGATAGAGGATAGAGAAGGATGAGAATTACGGATAGGAATTAACAACTATTATCTTTTTTCCATCCAATGGCATTACTTATAAGAAAGGAGCAGGCAGTGGAAACACCATTCTCGATTTTTTTGGAATGGGCTTCATAATGCGTGTCTTTTATTGGTTTCCAGTCTCCACTAAAATCGCGTTAATCCCGTCATGAAACTCACTCAAGTTACCAGTGCCTCCTTGTGAAAAGAAATAATACAGCAGATTTGTAAAATGACCCCTTTACTTTTCATTCCTTTTATTACCAGCAGTTGCCCGCGGTTTCGCCCACGATTATTTACTCAACTGCTAGATGGCTTTTTGAAATCACGTTTTATTTAATAGATAAATAATTGAAACAAAGGCCGATTTATAAACAATGCCATCGTTTTTACATAACTTGCATGAATTACATAATTTATTTCTTCATTACATCGTTTTACGTAATAAATATAAATAATCAAACGAATGAAACGTAACTTGTGCTCCCATATAGGCATACAGATTGGAATTGAAATACTTAAACGTAACACAGATTCATAAATCTTACCCAAGGACAATTAAAAGATTGCTTAAAAAACTAAAAAAAGTCGGCTTCTTTGTCCATTTTAAGATTAAAGTGCGCCGCTCGGAGAAAAAGACCATATGTTCGAGTTCCCTAGCCAAAAAAAAAAAAATCGCATAGTGAGTTTCGTCTAAATTATCCAATGCTTTCCCATTTAGGCGTGCATTTATGATCCCCTTTTGTCCAACTATGTAAAAAAAATCAGATCTCTGCGAGTTGTAAACAAATGAATCAAATAGAGTGTGTTGAAAAAATCTAAGCGATGAACAAATTGATGTGTTATATTGCATAAAATAGCTTTCAGCGATGCTCTTTTACCCAGTTGCTAAGGCAACCGAGCAAGGTCACTTTCAATTAATTTCACAATTGAACACGGTCTTGTTAATAGGTGGAGTTGGATCTACAGGAAACACAAGCGCAAATATTATAAAAAACTACCATTGCCATTCAAATGTACATTTTAAAAAGTTACTGATAACTTACTTAAGAAGAACATATACCATAGTTATTTTCTCAGTTCTGAGTTATTGGACTTAATCAAGTCTCCGGAAAAGATTAGTTTGTCAAGAATCTCTCCGATTTGTGAAGCTTTGAGAAGTTTGAGAACAGCAGAAGGTCACTCTCATGTCCGGCATCCCTTCCAAGTATCTGAAGAAGGCTTACACACAGTGACATGTAGCTTAATTGCTGCGACAAAGTAATCCCCTGAATCACCCTTCTTCACAAGTGGATAAAATACAACAAAAAAACTTAAGTCCAGATCAAGTAATGGGACGAGGTCAGATTTTTAAAGAGAACTCTGGAAGTAGATACTGAAACACGGTAATTTACTATAATTCTGAAGAATTCGTGTATGTGATACAGTTACAGCGTATGCCTTTTCCAGTAGGTCTCTAACGATATCTCTTAGAGCTGAGTGATTGTACAGTTCCTTCTTCCTATCAAGGTTAGGGGTCAGGTTATCACCTAATTCCTCATGGAGAAATAAATAAAAATATTTTATGGACTTGAAATACATTTTTTTAACAGTTTTAAGAATTTTAGCAATACTTTTGACTAATTTAATGTATGTTTCGCGAGTTTTTATACCTCTAGACTAGTAGCATACGCTACTTATATCTGTTGAATGTGTTATAAATCATGTTTTTCAAAGTAGGCTAAACAATTTTTAAGGAAATTGGAGCACAGGTGGAAATTATTTTCTAAACAAATAAAAATAAGTTTACTATAAAGCACATCATTATTGATTAATGACTACAGTATATTCAAAGTTATTATATCGTGAAAAAATAGCCGTGAGAAACTTTGGCACTTTTCCTTTTTGACAAAAGCTATAAAAACTGGAATTTATCTAAATAAATAGGATTCCCATTATACAGTCGTTTATGATCGCATAAGTAATGTTTAAAAAACAGACACCGATTTTACAGAAAGCACTGACAATTGCTGAAATTGTACATGATCTACTGAACATGTAGTTATGTCGTAGGTTTAGAGTTTAGAAGATAGCACAGCGAAACCATCTTCAAGCTGTAAACAATCCGTCAGTTAATGCATTAATACTGGTACATAACTGAGGAGGCTTCTCAGATTAAAGTTTATTGTAGTTTTAACATTAATTTTAACTTCAAAGTTGACCATAATCACTTGAATTTATCATTCGTTTCATTGTTATGATCTGTTCATTTAATTAATCGCCTATGGGGCTCTGGAATGAGAAATGGAAACGAAACTATCTGTTGGACTTTAAATATAACATTTTAATTTTAATTTTTTAGGCATAATACCCATTAAAACTCGTGCAAATCATTTAAAGCGGAGCGAAAAATCTTTGGATTGATCCCTTACTTAATGACCCAATATTCGCTTTGAAAAATGTAATTGATTTACCTTGTTCTAGCTCGGCCGCTGATTGGCTTTCGTCGTGAGCAGTCAAAATGCTTGGGGCTTCGGACATCGCAAAATAATATAATAAGCCTACTGACATAGACTATGTGTTTATTGATGCATAACAATAATAATTCATTTTAATTATATTTTACTTGTTGACTAACTTCATATTTTTTATAAATATTTTAAGGATGTTCTCAGTTAGCAACTTGTGAATTAATTTTTAACTTGGAAGAGCTAATAATTATGCAGGATGGCCTTATTAGACTAAAATATTTAATATTTATCACTTCCGGAAACAAATATTGTATGAAATATTATATTATTATGTAATGTTCAACGGAAATATTGTTCTATATATATATAACGATCATGTGGTTTTAAGTATTATAAGTATTTGGATTAAAAGTAATCATTACAGCCATATCCATAATGTATGGGCTCTAATGATACTTGGGAGAACACGTAGAATGAATCAGGACAGAACGCGCGACATAACAATATGGGACCCGAGGAAAGGAACAAGAATAACGCGAAGTTCACGACACTGATGGTCACAAGAATTTACGTTAAGTATGAAACTAGAATGAAAAGGGACAGCAGTGTAGATCCCAAGAAATTGTAGCTACATTCTTTAATTGTGTGGAAGGTATTAGGCCCTACTGTAAATGTAAAATTGATAGAAGTAACGGGATTACCTCACCCCGTGACTAATTTAAGAGATAGTCCGTACATGAATGGTAGGAGTCTTTTTCCCGTAAGAGATTAGCTGGGCATGTTAAGTTATGTTAAGATTTATGAGTTACTGTCACTTTTTGTCAGAAATCTTATATCACATTCCTTTTATGTCCTTGTATAAAAATTTAGTGGTTCCTGACTGTTCCTATTTGTCACAAACACTAATTTGTCACTAATAAACTGATAGAGCTGATTATATTTGCATGGACATAGCTAGAGCGTTGGGCAATTTTCGTGCAATATATTTCTGATCTCTGCTGCCGGGTTCGATCCGATTCATTTTCTTGCACAGATGACATTGCTTTCTTCTGATGAAGTATTTTATATTTTCTGCATGCACATATAGGTAAAATGTTGAAACAGTACCACACAAATAAATAAATAAATAATCGTGTTCCCATGGACAGACAGACGACTTTCTCAAACTCCGATAAAGAACATCAGGAGCACTAAGAAACGAAGTAGTCTGCGGTCACTTCCTCGTGATATTTCTCGGATATGGCTAAAAAATGTGCAATTTTTTTCGCTCATACGAAGGGAAGGTAACAAACTAGTCAGTCAGGTCTTTATTTTACGGAAACACCATATTAAATAGCTCTTCATTAGTCTATTCAAATCTTCAATAACGAATCCTGAGAAGGGTCAACGCTAATGAACGCGTGGAAATATGAATTCAATGTTAATATCGTCTCTTTGTAACCTAATTTTATTAGGAGGTGAGTTGCTCGTTCACGCAATCGTATCAGAAAATTTGTCCGTTACTCTATAATGCCTACTCAGTTCTAAGCTCGCAAAACCAGAGATTGTGTGAGGCCATTTATATAATAGCTCCAATGTCGGCTCATTTGAGTAGTCAATGAGACCAGATTATTTAGAATACCAACACGTAGAGATTTTCCCTTCACGGTTTTAAGTAACAATGTGTTTATTCATCTTGCAAGTTCCTCGTAAAAAGTACAATGACAAATTTATAGCCTAATGTAAGAAACTATTAATGTGGAACTTTCTGCAGCTCATTCATTTGTTCCTACACCAGTCCGAAACCGGTTCAAGAGGTCACGGACTAACGTTTTATATTTGGACTTTAAGTTATTTTTATCAAGATAACTTCTTTCTTGGTCCTCACAAGCAATAATACATTTTCAACTAAGTATTGGGACTAATAAAAATCGCATAAATAATAAATAATTTTTGTTTTTAGTTAATATCATAATAAGTCTTCTTTAAACAATTGTATAAATTATTTAAACTATTTTATAAGTTTTTTGGCCAGTAATGTACAGGTAGGGGGAAAAAAACGGACCGACTCTTGTAGCTGATTTCAGAGCCATGTGATACGTAAATAAATGTAAGACATGTAACGGAAACGTTTGTTTTCACAAGCAATGCAAATTACATGAAATTAGTTATCAATTCAAGCAATTTATCGACACTAGAACAAATTTCAATACATTCACTGCTATCCTCTGAAATCCGCTAGGCATGCGCAGTGGCTCATATCGGTAACTTAGATATTTTAGTCGGTCCGCTCTTTTTCCCCCTATCTGTACATAACGTCCTGTAGGTATACAGTCAAGGAACAAAGAAAAAGACGTGAAGCGCATAATGTTCACTGATTAGCCTATGAAATGATGGCAACTGGGGGATTAGAATACGCATTTTAAATGTGGTGGAACGTGCGCAAGGTTAATGAACAAACAAACACTCAAATTCATATCGGCCTACATTATTCCATTTTTATCAAATGATCTCCCTCATTAATGCATCGGTGGATCCGTTCGACTCTACTTGGCCAAGGTAGCGAACAGGAGAGTAGGCCTACCTCGAGAAAGTGAAACTATAAATATTGAGGTATTAGCCTAATGCCCATATTTTAGCACGTAGGATTATAACATCATATAGAATAAAGTACAGCATTAAAATACTACTGGACTCACATTTTTTTAACGTTAGAGTAATTCGCAAGTGTTAGGAAGAAGGTTAGGAACATTCATTCATGATAGTAAGTAAAATTTTTACGTAAACCACATAACATATTCTAATATATAGAACATGGCTGCATTACAATAGTCCGCATTCAGTTGTCTTAGCATCATTCAAGAGCACATAATTCGCGAGGCAAGACCTAAAACTCAATAATTATAACTATCTTTCAGAGAGTTTGTTGTGAAACATTTTCAAATAAAAGTTCTAGATCTTCATATAATGTATTATAAAAAATAATATACCTAGGCTACATAATATGCATATTATTAAATTCCTGTTGAATATTTAAGAACATTGTTAAAGCCTTTTTGGGGAAAATAAAAGGTGGTGTCCTCTTCATTGTAAAATGGGCTATAAAAATGAAAAGAAAGTAATTGCCTCGAAGGACGCACGATCCAAAAATAAACCTTATTTAATGCACTCACATAATTTTCCTTTTATTAAGCATGGGCAATACACCTTTCTTTCTACATATTCTGATATTGAATAATAGGTCGAATGGCAATGAATACGTATTAAGTTGTTTCGGCTTTATATAAAGATTTATCGTTCACAAGGCAAAATTGAGTTTCTACGAACGGTACCCGGCTTATAACTACCCTTCATAGAATATTTGTCAAAAAAAGTTTCAAATAAAAGTTTTAGCTTATAGTATGTGCACCTCATGTACAACATTTAAAGAAAATCGTTAGAGCATATCCCCAAAAGATAGCCTATCTAACCCAAATATAGAAACACAGATACAGACATGAGAATATTATGGCAGAAAAGTTCCAATGAAACTGGGATTCGAACCCTGGGCCTTCTGCTATCCGTGCCGCTGCTCTACCAACTGAGCTAGCCAGAGTTCGCTCCACAGCGCCAGATGGAACCTCTCTTCTATAATCAGTGGTTCATGAATACATAGATTCACAGATAGATATGTTTCTAAAAATAGTATTTTTGGAAACAGGGAACCTCAAAACGTGTATTTCTGTTGAAAACGCGATATCGAATTTCGAGGTTGAATACAATACCTCTACCTATAGTAGGCCTACCTTTAATATGGGCAGTGGAAGTAAAATAGAAAGAGAAAGACAATGATAGCAGCAATACGAATATACTAGGTAACAGAAACCTCCACTTGGAAGCCCGTCTCCCCAACAAAGGGGATGTAGGAAACCAGATACAATACGAAGATACAGGTTGGTCGAGAATTAGAGATTGCCTCTGTCGTCGGAAATGCTTATAGCCTAAGCTATGGGTAGCTATATAGCCTAAGCTATGGGTAGCTGAGTTTAAAAGTAGAATTCCTTATTACGTTATACAAAGTCCGCATGTGCACTTGTCATTTATATATGACTGTACACTGACAAAGGGAGCTGCAACTTACAAGCTTAGGAGAGCACGTAGTGGTTATTGGGAACACAAATGCAATATGCTACAGTATTTTTATTTTCAGCATACAGTTCTTTTCATTCTGACCTTATTTCGAGTGTCTTAGATCAAAGCAAGAGCGAAGTTTGAGAGCATTCAACAGAGACCAGCATCTGGCTGATCAAGAAACACCTGTAAATCCTGTAAATCCATGGTAATATGAATTTGCATTATTGCAGAGACTATTCCACGTATACGACGCCTGTTTTTTTTATATTGACGTTTATATTAAATTCAGCAATGAATCGGGTATTGACCAATCATGATCGTTTAACTTGTAATATGCTTGCAACGGTAGCAAGGATGAAAATTCATTTAATAAAATGTCAATTCATTATTGAACACGTCAAGTATCAATGTGCAGTAATTATTAAGTCACATATCTTATCTTAATCAGGTTAACTATGTCTCATACGCACTGTTGGTAGCATTGGTTAGTATCTGGTGACGCATTCGATAACCATTTGTTCATTCTTTTAGTATGCCGTAATCTGACAGCTGACACAATGAAGATTTGATTTTAAACAACAGAAGTAAGAAAGTGATTATTATTTATGTAATCTGATACACGAATATATCATTCAACTCGTAATATCTCGTGGGATTACTTTCAATTTAACCTGCTAGTTGGCATTACATGCTTCAACACACGTAGCAATAAGTTTTGCTATTAGGACAGTGTCTATTACTGAGTTCTCATTCATACAATTCCCAGGTCTATTAAGGATAAAAACTGTTAGTAGGCCTACTAAGAATTAATAAATAAATACAGGCAGGAGACCGATAATTATACTTCATGAAAGAGCCCTTAGGCAGGAATGTGGAGAAATATGGAGCAAAAGGTCCCTGCTGCATCCCGTTCGAACTTTTTTCGTTTTCAGTAATTTAAGTTATTTCCATTATTTTACGCAACTATTTCGCTTTTATTATCTGCTTATATGATTTCGAGCCATTTCATTTCATAAGATCGATATATTATAATCAAAGAAAATGTTCTGCATACTGAAGATTTTATCATTTCAAGTAAACATAAAATAAATAAGGATCTTGATAGCAAATTATTACGTCTTAATATCAAATAAGTAACTGAAAATTGAAAAATAAATACGATTACCCTATATGGAAGGTTAACAACTATCGAAGGAAATCTTTCTGTAGCACAGGGATAGGCTAAGAATTAGAGCACTGGCGTAAGAGGTTCCGTGTTCAGTCCACGAATATCGACAAATCTCTATCACTGATTGAAATGTGGCATTCTCTTGCGAAGGATTTATAATGCAAAATATGTTGAACGTTAAATAGGTACGAAATAGCCTATCTTTAAAAAGTCTCATGTAAAATGCTTCGTTAAAATTTTTCCTGATGTAAAACTGATTTAACATCCGTAAGAAGTAACTTAATAATAAATTTTAATCGTACCGAATAGGCATGCCAACTACACAGTAGAGTCTGAAGAACATATTGTGCTAAATACATGCAGACTAGTAAGCTATATATACATATCTCTTACCAATCAAACGTGTACTAAGTAGTTTAGTCATCTGAACTATGACATTCTTCCCACAAAGCTCTGGTCGAGGACTCACCTGCAAAATAAGAGACCACAGTTTTACAATTAAGTTATTTTATAACTAGTCAAATTGTAATGCAACATAGGATTAGAAGAAGTAAAAAAAAAATCTAAATAATGTTACCAAAAAAATGTGAAATTAATCTACAATCAGTGCTTTAGTTGGGCCGGTACGCACCGGTACTGCGTACCGGTATAAAATTATTTTCCTTCTACCATACCGGGAAAAATATGTGCTCCGGTACGTCGTACTGGCAGTACAGGAACAATATTGTCCTAAAATATTTATTAAATGTCCAATTCAATACGAGAGTGTATTTGTTAATAATGACAACCACTATTAAATTCGCAATAGATATGCGTTCTAATCTTCACCTTCGTGCGCATTTCTACAATAATTACTTTCTCCTTAGATTACATGTTGGCTATCCTGATAAGGTGCTCGGTTTTTTAAAACTCTTTTGTATGAGCCGATATGGAAAATTTTGAAGTAAGGTGAGTACCCCCATAAAATATTTTCCAACTAAAGCACTGTCTACAATGGTGGCAATGTTTAGCTTATGTTCCTAAGAATAAGGTAGTAAACTGATGGGCTATCCAGAGAGCCGTATAGGTTTACTTAGCATACGTTAGGTAGTATATTAATCCTACTAATTTCACTCAAGTCGTCGGCATTCTGTTCCCAAGTTTGCGAGTTTTTCACATTACCGGTAAGTAATAAGCCCATCGTTGTTGCCATGTGAGTACTTGGTAACAATATTGAAAGTACGCTTATTGCTTACGGATGTCGAGAAAAAAAAACACATTTTTCTCAAGTGATAACTTATATATATATATTTTTTTCAAAATTCAAGTTTCAAATTTTAGGTTCGAATATTTTTTCGAACCACAAACCGAATCACCATATGAAATTCCTACTGATGGTGATAAAATGAAACATTACGTAGGCCTAGAGAGCTTTACAGTATAATTTTAATTTGTTGAAAATTTAATCTTGAATACGCCTATGCCTTGTTTAAAAAGTTCCCTGCACTTCTGCAGGAGTAGTCACTCAACTTTGCATAAAGTGTAAAAATTGAGATTTCCATATTTAAAAGACTAATCCAGATCAATATTTATTTTATCAAACATAAATGAGTTAATACAAATTTTCAACAGCTACGCAATTTGCCTGTATAATGAGATATAAGTTATATAAAAACTCCATATAATACAATAGCGCTCTGATTGTAAATTTCAATGGCTATGCAAATATTTTGTTCACCGTATTTACCTTACTGTATCAAGATTTTATTGTGAATGGACCTATGAGAAACTGAATAACATATTTATACAGCAATTCAATTCCCTGCTCATATCGAGTAAGACTGATATATCAGTAAACTAAATACATCAAATGCTACAGCGCCGGAAACTGTAGGCTATGGGTTAATACCAACAAGTAGGCATGCCTATATATGTGTAAAATTAGTAGGTCTGTTAGGTGTAATGCAACTTTATTTCCTATTTTATTTCTTGATGTCAATCTTCATAAAGAAACAAATGGCCAAGTTTTAGATATGAGTTCTTCTGTTGACTGTCCTCGATAGTGAAATCCGCTTCACTTTTTCTTTTTTCCTCTACCTAGGCCTAAGGGCAGTAGAGTCCAGCTAATCGGATTTTCGGAAAATCCTAACGGATTTTTTGTACTGAAGAATCAATACGCTTTGAATTTTAATGAGAAAGACCTTTTGTTTTGTTAATCCTACATCAGTTCGTAGGATAAAAACTTGGGTCTATCAATATGTACAGTAGTATTAAAAATACAATTAAATTGTAGGAAATTTTGTATATGAAGGGGAAAAAACATCGATTTTTTTTTGTTTACCCATCTAAGACGTATATTACAGTACAGTACGAGCATTTTACAGCAAACTCCGTTGATCCGGACTTACGGTGATCCGCACAGGGTCCGGTCCCATATAGTCCGGATTAGCGGGATTCTACTATATTAATAATAATAATCATAATGCGAAATATACTACGACTGCACACCTACTGATCAGACCTTATACTGCAGCAAATCAGATACCATATTGTTGGACAAGAAGAAAATTACATTACTTATCGTACATAGCTGTTCCTAATAGACACAACGTAAGTGTCACAATCAATGAGAAGTTGACACAGATGCAGAGCTTAAATTTGAACGTGGAAGTTAAATGAAGTTCACATTCTGTCAGTAGTAACTTCAACTAAAGATACATTATTTTTGCGATGGGCGGCTGGATCGCGCCAGCCGGCCGGTCGACGACTTGCTTCCGACTTACGTCCATGCGTTCTCGGCACATTGCAAAAATTATTTCTCAGTACATGGATCATATTATCTCCTGCCTTACAAAATATAACCATAACTTTAAATTTTAATCTCGTCATTTGAATACTAAGATTTCTAGAAGAGTGAAGACCCGAATTTTCTCCAGTCAAACAGCTAAAAAAAATAGAAAAAATAATAGGACTAATATTATTTAATAATAATAATTCTTTTCTGCTTTTCCTATTGCCTCCAGTGTTGAGGCGTAGAGCCTCCAAGTAGAGGTTTCTGTTACCTAGATGAATTTTGTTACGCTTATTTTCAGAAAGGGCAGAGTGACAGGATGTAAGCCCATCGCCTCACAAACCCCCTCCGGAAGGTAAGGTATTACTTGGACGTGAAAGGATCGAAGAATTTTGTCCAGAGGCCCTAATTTACGTCCTGTAAATCTACGACACGGGCCCTCCAGATTAAAGTCCCTCCCGGAGGACACCGTGCCCAGGATTTTTACGTACTGAAAAAATCCATCGACCGCGACCGGGTTTGATCCCGCGACCTTCGGATCTAGAGGCGGACACACTACCTCTAGAAAACAGCGGCCAACATTAATAATAATAATAATAATAATAATAATAATAATAATAACAACAAGAACAACAACAACAATAATGATTAAATAGTTTGAGACCAAACAAAATGTGTTTTGACATCATTCAGTTTTTTTCCCCAAAACAGAAAAGAACTCCATGCACAATTTGTAAGAACTTATTACACACATTAACAAACATCGGATGTGAGTTCCTAATAATATTTAGTTTTTTGTGTAAATTGAACTCTCAAAAAGCATTGACTCTAAACCTTTTTCCCCGCCATATTTCGCGATTTTCTGTTTATCCATGCCATAGTTATTTTGTTATTGTTATATTATTATTATTATTATCATCATCATCATCATCATCGTCCTTATGGTTGATGTTATCTATTTACTGTCTCAAATAGGTTAAGTTATCAGATAGGATACATTATCCCTCTGTTGGATACCATGTAGGGTATGGTTTATGTAAATTACATGTAATTCATATATCATTGTAAAAGAATTGCGCTCTATTTCCTGAATGAATTGTACATTTCGCATTAGCTGAATGGAAAGTGGTGTTCAACATCAGGGACAAGTGATTTGCGCTAGACCTCACCTGTTCGATTCGCACTGTGCCTCCGCAAGTTTCATTTTCGACACTGGTAATTGATTTGTTCTCCAATACCATTTCGCTTTGAAGACTTTGAACACCTGTGCTGTCCCTTTAATTCAGTTCATGAATATAAAACATTCACTGATTGGCTTCAAACGTTTACATAAAAACAAGCAGCCATTAAACCTGGCAATATCTAACGATTAATTATTTGTTGCGTACATTGCAAAGAGATGAAGGCCTCTGAGAACCACATTTTTCACTATATGTATCTAAATTTTATTGTTTTTGTTGTAATTATACAATTTAGTTATTCGTATTAGAACATTATTTATTTTATAATATTCCTATAAATAATATCAGGAATCATAATAAATACGTAAAATAATTGTTTAACAAAACGATGCACGTTTTGTACAAAGAAAGATATCTATCTGAACGTAAACATCAATGAGAAATCAACACGGTAGCTAATAATAATGTAATACTTGATAGAAAGAACACTTGAAATGTTCAACTACACTCTAAAACCTAATATAAAGGTCATGTTTTAAAGAAAATGAAAATAGAAATTATCCTATTTTTAAAATTAGCAAGTGCTGGGATTTATTCGTGCATTATAGCAGTTTTTAAATAGAGATAACTTATCCAAACGTAAACACGATGAAAATCACTTGGTAGCTAACATTACCGCTCTCGGTGAATACAAAGTGAAATGCCTGTTTTTAATACTGCTAAATAATAATTCGCGTCTGTTTATTGGATGCAATGCACTAAGAGGTTTTGCAAATTTAAGAAATGGTAGGCTATGTTCATAATTTATTACTCGATTTAGATGAAATTTAAAACTTTGTTTTTACTTTTTTTTCAATACTATGTGAAAAAATGTAAAAGCAGATAAGAAAAGTTGGCTCGAATTGATGTCAGTTTTGTGAAAGTGACGCCTCCAGTCATTTGTCTGTTGTCAGAGAATATAAATAAGACTATTCACAGATTGTGGATATGATTTTTTGAAGTACCTTAGATAATAATATGTCCTCACGATTTTTTTCTTTACTGTCAATAATTTCACAAGTACCGGTAGTCGTTAACATTATTTCACCATTTATCTCCATATCTGAGTTCACTTCCTTCTTTCTCTTGTTTATGTTGTTGTCGTATTTTTTTCATTTTCTGCAGTTACATGCCCTTCCATGTGATTTGGTTGTTTGGTTATTGAACCAATTTGATTCTGAAGTAAAAATTGAGAAAGCCTTGGAAATGGTTCTTCTTTCCCTTTCTCTTTTATCATAGCGTCTTTCCAGTAAATAGTTAATACAGATTTAGAATATATGGAATATATTGTTTAGTATACTATTGTTTAGTATAAGTTTTTTTTTTTTTTTTTTTTTTTTTTTTTTTCCTTCTCTATATATTGAACTGAACCACCCCCGAACACAAGCTCTGCTTCTTCGGGTGGTGTATCAACTTTTGTATTTTTCGTGTAATTTGGAAAAATAAATTGTAATTGTAATTGTAAAAAAAAAAAAAAATTGTAATATAAATACCAGCGTATGAGATAGGCATACTATGAAAGAATCAAACAATACTGTCAAAACATACTGATACAGTAGCCTATATTGGTAGACTTATTATAAAATTATAATAACAATAAGAAATTACGAACTTTGAAAACGCCAATAATAATTAATTGGAACTTACATTCATATACAATGGATTATGAAAGAACTCTAATTTAATCTATATTGTGTTTTTCTGAATAAAATTGTAGCCTGGGTAATCAACGAATGCGTGTTTATTAAGTTGAGTTCTCAACATAATCAGGCCCTAAGCTCGAATTATGAGTGAGACATGCTTTAATGAGATTAAGTCTATGGTTTTGCTGGTGAAATGTGGATGACATATAAATGTCTATTCGAAGTAATGGCAACATTTGTGTAAGGGAGAGGGTATATTGGCTAGTGAGAAGATAGTGCTTAAAAAACCTGACTAAGCAGAGAGGAGAGTTCCTTTCACATTGGTTTTGCTAGACCACCGGATCATGCACTTAATCTTCCTTCGTAATTCCATTTTCCATCCACTCTCTAACGTATTATCCTCCTCTTCTGCTCCTTTCTCCATCAGATTCATTCAATCTCTTTTCCGTTATCTCAAACCCTATCCACCCCCACACTTCTCTATGCATATCACTCTACACTGTTACCCCTCCTCACTTTGGAACGAGGTCAGCTTTATATTGCTTTTCAAGCTAAATCCTTAATCAGCAGCGTCTAAATCCGGACCAACCTCTCGATGAAATAACAATTAAAATTTTCTAAATCTATTCCCCTTCACTTACTTAGTGAACGTCAGAAGTGTTGCCGATATCACTATACCATCAAATAAAAATGTATTACAAATTAGGAATGTAAGTACACGCAAAATCTCTCCCAGTTCATTTCAAGATGAAATTCGGTTCCGATAACCCTTCTTCAAAATAATATGTTGCGCAATTGTTGTATTCTAAAATCTTGATAACTTAAAATAACCAAATTTCCCATTCTTAACTAATTAAAAATCGAGTTATGTCAACATTATGCTTATCGAAGTACCGAGAATATATTTGAATAATGTGTATGATCAAACTTTTATGATAATCTATTATGCTTTAAGTTTCAATAATATAACATTTCAGTGAAGCATATGTTTACTATAGTAGCCTACGTAAAGTTATAATTTGCCCCATTGTTGTTAATGTCTAAAGTGAGCCTTTGAAATGCTAGTATCTAAAGGAATCAAGCTAACTCATTGCGCACTGTTAATATTTTACGCACCGAACAATGATTGCAATTGGCGATCGCAGGTTCAGACGGCCATGAAATCGTTACTTTATAACCTAAATAAATGCAAATGACGATCGCAGGTTCACCCGGTCATGAAATCGTTAACTCATGATCTCTCTATTTTGAAAGTAATTTAGAGATAATACTGAATTCTGCATTAGAGGACAAAAACTGGATTCAGTCTTGCCTTCCTGTCAGTCTCGGAGGTCTTGGCATTCGTAAGTTATCTGATGTTTGTGTACCCGCTTTTTTAGCTTCAGCATATGGAGCCCTCGAATTTGTCAAATCCATGTTCCCCTTTTCTGGTGATGAAATCGAAGTGTGCTTCTTGTCTGAGGCTTTGGTTAAGTGGAATACAATGACGGATAACATTAACCCTCCTGAAGAGTCTTCAGTTCAGAAATGTTGGGACATATTATACACCAAACTTATCCTTGGTAATCTGTTGGCATCATCATCTTGTGACTCCGATCGAGCTCGTTATCTGGCCCTCCAGGAAAAAGAAGCAGGATCTTGGTTGAATGCCTTACCATCTTCAACAATAGGAACTTTGATGGACGCAACGACATTTAAGATCGCTGTCGCCTTACGCCTAGGATGCAAAATCTGCCGAGAACACAAATGCATATGCGGAGCAACAGCTGATTCTCATGGTCATCATGCTTTGTGTTGTGCTAAGAGTAAGGGCAGATACTCCCGCCACTCGGCAATAAATGACATCCTCCGCAGAGCTTTGATATCAATTCACGTTCCCGCACTTGTTGCTGACATTGGCAGAAGGCTGTGTTCTCTAACCGGGGAACCTCGTTCAACCGAGTTTTTGAGGCAGCGAATTAGCATCGCCCTGCAGCGTGGAAATGCTGCCAGCATCAAGGGCACTTTCGCTGAATCTTCTGGCCTGGAGGAAGTGTATTTCCTTTGACTTCTCCTATTATTTGAACACAAGAAGATAGTTGTTTTTGGGAGACGTCACAAGAACATTTATATAAATCTTTGTAACAATTTAAAATCTAAATGAATCAATTGTGTAATACTCAAGATTGTTATGACAAATAACTTAACCCTACCTCTGTAATTGTTTATATAATTTCTCATTAACGAATAAATTAAACTTAAAGTTTTGAAATACTTATTTTTGAAAATTAAAATTAAATTAATTAATCAGCCTGGTAGAGATAGGACCATCAACATTCTCTTCCCCTCTATTTATTGTAAGTTTAAATATTTATTCACAGTTTTATCATAGGTTTTATTAGAGGTGACGAGTTTAACGATAGATTCGCGACTGTGCAGCAGGAGCGAATTTATCTGATGAAACTCAACTCGAGTTGGATTTATTAAGACTATTCCATGAATAGGCCTAAAAATGTATCGGATTATAAAAATGACAATTACTGTCTTACTTTGTTATATAAAAACAAACTAACAGCTGTTAGGTCACGGCTTACTATGAATCAACCATTCATGAATGGATTCGACTGACCATGTTGGTAACCAATGCTACTTATGGTGCATATAAGACAAGTTAACCTAATTCAGGTAAGCTAAAAGCAGAACAGAATAAAAGCACACGAACTGGCTTGCACCGAATTGAAATTGTGTCTTTAATCAATGTACGTTTACATTATTTCAATATCCGAACATTTATGTTGTATAAAATAATGTGTTTTTTTTATTGTGTTCAGCTGGCAGCATGTGACGTATTAATCACGGCAAGATGATGTCTTATAAGTCCAGTAACGAGCTGACGTTTTATCAGGTATCTTAATTTTATTTGGAAATCGTGTATTTAACTAATTAAAAAATCACTCTTTAGAAACTCTATCATTTTATCCATGTACGCAATTGTATTCATCTAACATATGTGTATGCTCTATAAACTGAATAATATAAAGTATATATTTGTTGGGTGTTGTACACCATATAAACTAAAACATTACTTTCAATTCATAAATGCAAATTTTTAACTTAACGTTTTAGAAGCGAATGTGAGACGTATTACATAAAAAGAATTCAAAACATTATAGGGCATTGTAAACACAATGTGTACATGTGGATCGCAGCTTGAATATCTCGTATCAACGCTGATGCAGATACAAACACAAACATAGCTGATGCTATTAATTCACTTTCAGGTCAAAACGCGGCTAATAAAGCAAAATAGTAACTATGGTAACATGTATAATACTACCGTTACATGTTTTCCCTTGGTATGCCTCTCAACGCCACTCAATATTGCAGGCAAGCATATTGTGGTTAAATTCAGCAGACTGGAAATTCAGCGAAATTGACAGTGAAGTAAGAATTAACTCCACAGTGATTATGAGGAAGCTAGTAGCTTAAATTCCATGCAGCGATTTATTAGAAGTGTTTAGAAAATCGTTGTTGTACCATGCATTACTAGTTGAAAAAACTCTTCCCATTATCAAGAGGCTAATAGTATTATTTCAACAGAAATCACTAATTTTTTTCGAGAAGAAGCGTAGTTTTATTGTAAAAGTTATTACTTTCGGAGTTATTCAGAAAACTGTCAGTTATATGAGAAACCTATTAAAATAGATAATTTAATGTTATAAATAAAACTGCTAAACCCACGACAAGGTTTGGTACTTCTTCCTTTGTGACAGATGCCCAGGAAAAGTGGATAAAATCATGTTCCCTCACATAGGAAATAATTAAAAATATATGCAAATATTGTTAGCTATTCTTTAAAGTACACAAGCCTCTTTATCGTCTAGCCTATATTATTTCTGATGTAAAGATCCCTCAACCTACGCATAACTCATTCAGTACATACGAATGGGGTATCAACCGAAAGGTAGACCTAATTGTAGAGGTCTTACTAAGCATATTGATGGAAAATCTTCTACTTCATAACTGTGAACAGCGCATTTACAAGATACAAACATATTAAAGGTACAATCCAATGATTATTTAAATTGTAGTGAACCTATGCTGTATAAATAACCTTTCATCATATTGTCATCCCTGTTTCTGTAAAGCGGGTATCTATCAACTTTAATGTTAGTTAAATACAAAAAAAAATAAGTTGAAAAATCTTTAGTGAACTTACCATCTCCCGTACATGGACTGTAATAATTAAGGAAACGCGCACAATATGCATTATCTTAACCTAAGACTTACTGACAAACACCCAGTCCTGAACCCGGGCCGCCGGAGTGGAAGGCAGGCGCGCTACCGACTCACCCACGGCGAACTGTTACGATTTAAGCATCTATATGAGCCTCAAATCATGCGATATTGCTCTGAGCATTAGAGCTATAGAACTTCCTCCATGAGAGACATTATTTTGTAATTCTTGTCCTTAACAATTCATTCGTTTAAATTGCTGTGAATCGGATTGTATATCCCGAGCGTATGACAAACGGTACTTTTGATTTCTAAGGATAACATTTTCATTACATTTTTAGCCAAAAGTTACTAAAACACAACAGTGTCTGAACTCATCAGACCGGTAGGCTATGTAAAAATGCATTGACTCATTTTCATTAAGATAATGGGATCTTGACATTGACAACATAAATAATATAGGCCACATATGATCCAGCCATTCGAAATGAATTTGATGTCGAACAGGCAAAGGAAGTTCAACATTCTAAATTTCATATTCCTAGCTGAGTCCGCCGCCGTGGGTGAGTCGGTAGCTCGCCTGCCTTCCACTCCGGCGGCCCGGGTTCGATTCCGGGTCGGGAATTTTTCAGTTGTGAAAGATCCCCTCCCCGGGTTCAGGACTGGGTGTTTGTCAGTAGGTTAAGATAATGCACATTGTGCGCGATTCCTTAATTATTATATTCCTAGCTGAGAATCTATAAAATCTATACACCTTTAGGTTTGTGTATATAGTAACATCAGGACCCTTATGGTAATTAATATGGTATGGAACTGATATCTGAGAAAATATATATGTTATTGCTTAACATTTTTATATCAGCACTTTTAACAAATTCAATAGCAGGAACAATATTATTGACAATTGTAGGATATTGTCGTATTGTATCTAGTACCAAATTTCTGTTTCTATAACAAAGCTGCGGCACTGCAACCGGTCCTGAGAACGGGCTTAGCTCATTCATGAAATTTGTTGAGATTATGTAGATTTTAAATAATCGTATAATTGCATAAGTGAACAAATAAATAACTGATCCATGCCAACTTTAGGACACGTACGGTAACTTACATTTGCTGGAACGTAAGATATGAAAATATTCGAATATAAAATTAAAATAAGTTTTGATAAAATTTTAACTTCTGAAATTTAGAAATTTACAGTACTGGTATGGTGGTGGCAGGCCGCACTAATAATAAATTATAATTACACTGATACCACATATATCTTCATGTCGTTTCATCAGCCGTATGTAATAATACAGTAATTTTTTCTGACTATCATCTTACTTAATTTAACATTAAAATAGTAGGCGCTTATACAACATCTTCATAAACAAGAGGAATCCACAGATAACATTGTAATATGTTTTACTAAGCACCCATCTGTTGACAAGTGAAAGGATATGCAGTGAAAATATTAAACATGAATTCAACAGAGTTTCCTGCTAGGAGCATTGTCTGGTAGGTTCACTAGTTTCCTGAGATCTATGGTAGGCTACAAATTCATGTAATATTTCGTACTTAACCCTGTTTATAAGAGTCCTGGCACCAGAAGAAGGCTATATGTTCGTAAGCAAGGGGAAAAATACAAAACCTTTAAATGTGGTTCCTATAGGCCTACATGGACATAATGTGAAGACAAATTATGTTGCTAAGATGATGGAGTGATAAATTTTCAATACAAAGGACTAATAAAGTGTGCTAGTACGCATAAAGAAATGATGTGACGACAACGGCGTCTAAACTAAACTCTGTGTCGCTGCATCCCTTGTGAGAATAGGACTACCATCCGACCGCTGTGAGCTCTAGAATATTCAAATGGCAGGATTGGGGGGGGGGGCATGTCATCAGCATGTCATCAGCGTTATTGATTATTGTCGTGAGCAGATCTGCTACCTCTTTGTCAAGCAGATCCTCAGCTGATGTCACGAGGATGAGTGCACTCCGTTCCCGAACTCCCTACCTCAGAAAATTCGGAAGTACCGTGGATCGAACCCAGACCTGGGGGTCCGTAGACAGTAACACTAGACACGAGGCCACGCAGGTGGTCGCAGTAAGTACTGCAGTAAGAATAATAATTGTAACCATGGGGTTTTAGAAATTAAAGGATAAACTTCAACTCTCTAACGGTGTCTTAAAACCAGAGAGTACAAATTTAAGGAAGTAAGAAAGGGGTTTTCAGCATAAAGCAGGCACCAAAGAGAATGAGTAAGTGGTATTTGTCGCAGCGTGAATAAATAATGTTTAAAAGTAGGCGGTACGAAAGAAAAGTAAGATGGACGGAAGGAAGTAAAATATATTTTGTATGAAGGAAGTGACTTTACCGGTGTTGTTTCTGAACTGTTTACTTCCAACATCTTTCAGCCATTTTACAAGAATACAGTGACATTACCCCACCCCACAGTATAACCCTCTACATTTTTTCCCTTGAATATTGTACAGAAAGAAGTGGCATCGTTTTTCATACCGAAATTGTATTTAAATTTTCTGTGCTATAAAATATTCATTTATAAAGGGATTTTCTTCGCGTACTAAGAATGTTCAATTTCCTGATGTGAAATTTTAATACACAGGTGTTTGTGCAATAGGCGGTACGAAGTTGTAGGGTATTCAAGAATTCAGTAGGCCTACGCATTTGAAATATATTATAGAATTATTCGCTGAAAGATATGGCCTACATACGACTAGGAAGAAATCAAGCAATAAAATTTAAGTTGTAGGTAATATATATGCGAATGTTAATTAAGTAGGCTACCTAAGTTATAGAAGCTGAATTAACTGAGTTTGGCCACCATTAAGATCAACCAACTACGGCGGGAAATAAATTGCAGGGATGATTTCAAAACCAGGTAGCTCCAAAATTACTAATTTGGCAGAAAACGAAAAATCGTTTTAAAAGTACTAAGTCTTAGGGTTATTATTATTATTATTATTATTATTATTATTATTATTATTATTATTGAATTCCCAAAAATACAGAACCTTATTTTACCAGATGGCATATTAGGGTTATAGATTAAACATATATACAGAGTATACAGTAAACTACATATATATATTACAATTTTGCAAAAACACTATTCATGAAACTTCAAACAACTTTATAACTTTGCTTATTTAAGAAGAGACGATAGATTGGTGTAGTAAAGTCAAAATTTAGAAAATTTAAATATAATATTAACTGATAACGTTCATGCGTAAATAATGTACATTGGAATAAGAGGTGCCTAACAGATTGGATTTCCTCTTTACATTTACAATTTGCAGAGGTAGAAATTTTAAATCTATGTAAGTATTCACCAAATTTCCCATGCCCTGTTAAGAATTGAGTCATAATATAATCCGGAATCAAAAGTGTACAAGCTATTCTATCTTGCACTCTTGGGAAAAACAAATGTTTCGTTGTGCTGCCGTTATTCGTTTCTTACCAAATCCGATCCCATTGGCTGTGCATACGTTCGCTTAATGTTTTCTTAATGAAGGATATAGGGCATAAACTATAAGAAGTTTTAACATTACAACGTGTAACAAAGAAAATGTAAAGTTGCATTCCCCTTTATTGTTTAACCTCTTCATTCCAGGGCGGAACATGGAACGTTCTGCTTGAGGCTCAATTATCCGATTTCTTCATGTCCGGTTCAGGTTTAACCTCTTCCCAAAAGTAAAGGAGGAGAAAAAAATGCAGTGTTTCTGCTCAAGATTATGCCGATTTATAAGTCCAACTCGTAGCTTATATTTGTTTCACTTTGTAGTTCCATTTCGTGAAGCTTATAAAGTTATAAGTAAATGCTTAAGAGAGGAACTGGATTGATCTGAGGATTTAGGCAGGATTTGGACAGCATCCCTGGTGCCATCGAAAATACGAAGGTCCTCCTACTAAGGCAGCATAAACATACTGGCAGAGAACATGTTAAGAAATTCCAATACGCTATTTGCCTTGCTACCAGGGAAAATCCTGAAAACTCGCGGGATTTAGATCTGCAACCCCCTAAAGTGAGTTCGGAACATTACCATCTCGGATAACTTACACCAGATTCATGTGACTAAAATGAAAATCGCTATCGTACCTTCGAAGTCTTCACAGGAAACCTGGGAAATTTCTTTCTAAATATTTTTACGACGATTTGCTGAAAATATATGCTATAAAGAACAAATGGAATAGAGGAAAGTAAAGCTCATCTATAGCAATGAAAACTTTTATATGATTATAGGCCTACAAGACATATCGACCATGATTATGCGATCAGAATTCTAACATACTTGGAGAGGCAAAGAAAATAAACGTACCGGTACATGCCTGGCTTCAAACAGACTCTATATTACCTTGGCTCTGCGCCGCATGAGCACAAACAACGATCCTTATCCAGTCTTTCATAACCACACTTGAACCTCAAATCAAAGCTTAAAGTCAATATAATTTCCATGAAATTCAAACCTTTCTCTCTCTCCCTTTCCCCCGGCAATAATAAACCACGAACCTGAATACATTTCTAGAAAACCATTTAATTAATTAAACGTGTTGTTCAAGCAGAAAGTTTTAATAAAGTGCCACATAGGTCCTCTTATTTATTATTAACTTTCTTTAGGTAATATTAATACAATTAGTTCTAAGTGGTGTAGGCCTATAATATATGTTCATATGGACCAAATGAATGCTTTACCTGGTTTAATCACGCTAAAATATGAATTAAAGGCCTCGTTTTAATGTATGAGGAAGTAGAATCTCAGAGCAGATATCTGTGGCGTTATTTGTTAAATTAATTATCAGCAATTACATTAAATGGATGTACACATCAACTTGAAAGTAATCAGGACTATGCTAAAAAATAATATAATTAAAATAATTTAAAATCATCAGTGGTGTTTAACGCTTGGGTTAGCCCGGAGGTAGCCGTGCGCCTCGAGTTGCAAGAGACCTCAGAATGATAATTTAATAAAACCGAGATAACATTGGACAAAATTAAATATAAATTTTGGAGTAAAACTAATGCAAACTGTAATATTAACATGATGTACAGTCGATGACTGCCTATACAAAACGTTTACAATTTATTTTCGTCGTCAGCAAGTTGGGAAATATTGCTTTCACATTTAAGACCTCCAACGCTGTTCAGTATACCCGATGGTCTGCTGAAGACGATGCAAGAAGATGTCTTAAGAGTTTAGATTGAGTTCGAAGTGTGGGAGCAAAGATCTGGCGGTCATTTGCCCGAAACATGTCTCATGGGTCAGAGTTTTAGTTTATAAGCCAGATCAACTAGGAACAGTTCTTTTAAAGATATTAAAGGATAAAACTCTCAGTAGACTTAATGCAGTGAGTAAATTATTACCAGAGTGATAGTTTACCGTACATTACAATATTCTGATGCAATGGGCTATTCAGCGGATTCATGAATGCATGTCTGCATCATGAATGAACGTGTCTGTAGCAATGAAGATATTTAAGTATTTAATTATTGTTTTTATTAAGGAAAACCTGGACTGTAGCTTGGAATGTCGTAGTCAACTTTATATGAATATATTTGAGGGATTTCGCTTTGAAAAAAGTGTTAAATTCAATGAAATCTCGATAGAATGGTCTTGCATGGACTAGAATAAAGTATTATTGTTGGGAATGTTATTGTTATATCGAGAATTTACACAAAAAAGTGTTCTAATTTTGATGGTAACTTATTATAGGGAACCATTCCCTAATTAAATTTTTTAACAATTTAAGAAAAGTTAATGTAATTTTAACACATGCACTTCTTGCTCTACTCTTAAATTAATCCCCTACACTATTGTGCAGTACGTCCACTCACTTTTTGCTCATTTTGAGCTAACATGTTTTACGGTACATTACAATATCAGTCAAAGAAAACTTGAACAAATGAGATACATTTTATTCTTGACTCTCTTAAAAAGTTGAACATGACCGTCTGTTTTGGTTTTTCATGGAAAGGAAAACACACAAAGGCCTTATTGCGTAGAGGGTCACTAAGTGATTTTCTGGAACATACGGGGAAATTGATATAAACTTCTGTAGAGCTTCGCAAGAAATAATGGTTTCTAATGAGGTTAAGGTTGGTAGATTGAAACTCTGTTCTTTCTCCTCTTCTTCTACCGCCGGTTTGTTCTGGTTTACACTTTCACGATCTATTTTATCGTTGTACTGGAGAAAAGTGCGTTATAGGGATTCTGAATTTTAATCGTAATGAAGAGATTTATCGTTATTAAGAGTACTCTAAAATCGAAAGGAACTTTATATCTTAATGGAATAAGTGCCGGGACTATAACATTGTAACGTTACACAGAGATTTATTTACACTTTCATGATCTATTTTATCGTTGTACTGGGGAAAAGTGTATTACAGGGTTTCTGAATTTTAATCGTAATGGAGAGATTTATCGTTATTAAGAGTAATGTAAAATCGAGGGGAATTTTACTTTATTTTAATGGGATAAGTGTCAGGTCTATAACATTTTAACGTTATGCAGAGTATTATCGGTATATCAATAATCATTGTAAGGATATTTCACTTTAATACAGTAAGTGAACGATATAAGGACAATAGCTTTTCAGTTAGCGAGTACGTAATAATATCTTTATGCTACTTTCTTGTAGTAACTCGAATAAACAAGAAGAAAGACATTTTTTTTTCTGAAAAAAAAAGTCGTCATAAACTTAAAATCCAATTACAAGCATGTTATCTACTTTACACCTGAGGTTGTGATCAATTCGATGTGTTTTATAGTATTAACATTAAACAACGGTGTTCTTATTTCTGTAAAATATTTCCAGTTCTTTTAATACACCAGTAGGGAAATGTAAACAGTAATGATAAACAATTAAACCATTGATAAAATTCTTGTTATTGGTGTTAAGATCAACATTAATGTAGCTAGTACAGAAGTGAGCAATAGGTTTCGGCCGTAGGTACGCAAATTATTGTAATTTACCGTAGATGTTATCAGCACCACATTCATCACCTAATTTATTAGCACTAACACTACTCATCATCTACTACAGCCTACAAGATTTCCATAACGACTATCCACACAAAGCCATGGGAGAATAATTAGCTTTAGATTTCATGTCCATTTTCATTTGCAGAAATGGATGATCACCTTAAAGTAGGATGAGTCGTGAGGTCAGCGTGTTAAGCCTCAAACAATAAAATAATAATAATAATACTAATATGACAATTTTCATTTTTCATGTCACTGAATGAAAATTCCTGGGTAGTTATGTAAAGTGTTTTAGTGTAATTTATTTTTTATTTTTATTTTTTCGTCATCAAACAATAAAATACATAAAAGATGTCCCTCTGATACGTTTCTGTTTCCCATAGGGACAACCTAACCTAAGTTCACCTTTTTATAAACAACAATCTATTACACTAACAAAACAAACAATAACATATACAACTACCATATACCTATAAGTTTCTTTTAACAGAAGTTTTGAACTTTAAAGCTTTTTCTCCCCTATCGCTGTTCCCCACTTTTTCTTGACTATAAATAGGAATTTGCGTAGACTTTAAAAACCATTCCTCGAACAGAAAATTCTCTTATAATGCTACTAATTTGTTTAGCTTCAACATATATTTTAACTGCTATGACTTCTCGCCTATGATTAGTAACATCAAAATATAGTGTAATGTAGGTGATTTTGTACAGTAAACCTATGTATGTATCAAATTACAATGAAGTAGACATACTCTATTAACTTTTTAACTACGATTGGAAGAGGGAAAACAAGGGTTGTAACGTAGAAAAGATTACTCTCTACAAGGGTTGGAGCTTAATTCGGCAAATACTACGAAGATAACAATAAAAGGAAGTTGTCTTTCTTCAGTAAACGGATTATATTGCAGAGCAAGGCGGATGAATCAAGCTCTGTATCGTGGTACGAGGGCAACAGAGCTTAGGGAGACGAGGAGCGGAAATGTCTCCTGTAGGGTGACTACGGCCTACACCGGGCCACGACAAAGGGTCAGCAGACCAGAAACTACTGCTGCTATCCCCTCAGCCGTTGGACAAAATGGATTAAGTAGTCTTTTGTCTGAAGAAAACAATGATGAAAAGAGGAACAAGGTCTCTGCTGAAATAGAAGTAGGGAGTGAAGGAAAGGAAAGACATGCCGATGTTTTTAAATACCGCTATTGCAGTTGTGACGAGAACGACAGAAACAAGGAAAAATTAGATAAGTTCACATGCTACATATGAAATACATAATCTTTACAAAGTGTTGTTGTGATTATTACTATTATGATTATTATTATTATTATTATTATTATTATTATTATTATTATTAGGCTATTAGTATTAGTTCGCGCCGATCGACCGTTCGGAATTTCGTCTGTTTGTAAATTTTTGTGTTACGCATTTACGACCAAACGCGTTTTTCGACCTTTTCCAATTTGGCATTAATGTTCCTTGTACCATTTGCCTTTTTTAGCTACTGCAGTGGTCACTGTGACGGCGGAAGATAATTGTTTAATCACTGAGGGGAAATTCAATAAAAGAACTGTGTTTTACCAGTGATGTTTGTAACGCAAGGATAACGATGTGCACTATTTAACATAAAGCCACTACTTGCATTTTATAAATGTCGATTCTATGTGAGCATATTTAACCAAATTTTTCTCGCGGTCACGATCACAGTAGTTATTTAATAAAAGGTTAAAAACGAGCATGTGTAAGGATTTTTGTTTCTTTATTCCGTTTCAAAGTGAATGGTAGATCTTAGGTTTTTTTTGGACGAGATGTCAACAGTTCACAGAACTACTAGCAATAATATTAATGCCAGTAACAGCAAAGTAGTTGCAGTAGTAGTTGGCTTATAGTAGTAGTATTGTAGTATAGCAATAGTAGTAGTTGATGGTAAGCAGTAGTTAATAGTATTAGAAGCACTGGGATTTACCACGAGGCTCTCGCCTAGGGCCGTAAGAATCCCAAGAGTTCGGACAGGCAATTTACATAATAAGACAGCAGATGATTTATAACAGCGTTATAACAAATATTTAAAACTGAATTTCTTGAAATAATGTTAAATCAAGTTGAACTATAAACATTTAATAAACTAATTCCATTATTCTTCAGAATTACAAGCAATAACAAGGTGTAATGATATTTTAAAAGATATTCTAGTCACTTTATGAGACCCGAAAAGACTTACATCCGGTCTCCCCTTTTTTTAGAAAATCATATTTTGAATATGCCTTTATAAACACTAGGCTACACAGAATTTCAGTTAGTTACCACGAATAGGGATCCTTCAGGTTTATTGGCGAATAGTAGTTTAGTAACGGTAAATTACATATTTTATGAATGACAAATCAATGACTGCAATCGAATCAGGTTGCTTTATAATAAAAATAAAGAGAAAGAATGGGAGCTTGAAATGGTAGTAGGGCCTGTGAATTTAATTGTGTTTTTAAAGATTAAGACAGAAAACAACTCAAGAGGAAGAATAGAAACATATAACTGCAGAAGCAGAAAGAGTTTGGTTACTCGCCTGCGCCCAATAAAGAATTCAATGTAGTTTAAGGTTAAGCATTTGTCTTCATCTGTGGTTGGAATTTGCACGCCGAGTAGCAGTTCAGCCTACCCTATATTTTACACAACATCTGATGAAGATTGGCGCTGTCTTTTATGTAGGCCCTATTCTCCTTGGTACATAGGGGCTCTGTAAATAGAGTCGTGCGGAAAAAGTGGATTGATTAATTAAAACATTATGATTAATTATTGGGGTTTTTGCTAAAATTTTATGCAGTAGGAAATAGGTAAATGGGTCTCAGATACGTATAAATGAACATTATCCATGTGTCACAGTTCTCGAACGCTCTGATTGGAGATACCGTTGCCATGAAACTAAGCATACTTTCGTACTATAGAGGACAGAGGAACAGGTGGTAAAACCATCAGCTCGACGACCACCTAAAAGAAACTAAGGTATTACCTGAACATGAAAGGGCAGAGGAATTTAGCTCAGAACTCTAATTTAGTCTTCGTGTGTTTTTTTATTTACTATTTTTTTTAACATGCCGTAAATCTACGATACGGGACCCAGGGTTTATAGTCCTCTCCCGGAGGACTTCATGGCCATGATTTTAACGTCCTGAGAAGTCTATCGACTGCGGCCAGGTTTGAGCCCGCGACGTTCGCATCCAGAGGCGTTCAAATCTTGAAAGACATTTAATCGAATGTGCATATTCTATTACGACATACAGTGGGTGATAACTAGATAAGAAACTTACCACGGAATAGGAGCGATTTCTGAGAGAAACATTATCTTAATTATCTTTTTCTTGTGAAAGCAGTGTGTTTTATTTGTAATCTTTTCATTGCTATCGACGTATGAATGCGTGACCTGAAGAAATTATTGTATAAAGGGAGATAAGATCAGTAAAGTTATGTTTTATGCTAAATGTGAACATTTTTACTCTTGTGTTACGTATACCATTTATGGGAGCCAGGTATTTCATTGAAATTTTCCTCTACGATTTCAAATTTAAGGCCCAGTGATGTTTTCACTTGAGAAATTCTGACATGCCAATATTTTCAAGTGTTTAGAAGCATATAAGACAAAAGTTTTGAAAAGATTCACCCAGCATCCACATGGTCCTCCTGCGTAACAGTAATAACACAATATACTAACACCCAAGGATCACTTAGAAAACACATTTAAAGCCGATTGGATCATCGACGCAGAACATAGTGGAAAAATCCATTTTAAAAAGTGGAAACCATTCTACAAGACAATGCAGAATTCAACAGTCTGTACCGTGTTCCAAACCGAATAGTACATTCGTTAGAATTCGGCATTCGCATAAACAAAACAAAAAAACACACATTCAAAAGGCCGACTATGAAGGTGAAGAACACGAGACACTGGAAGTGCGAAGTTACCTTCCCTCTCGTCCCCATTACTCTCGTTTAACAGCAGGCTGAGGCAACTAAACCGGTTAATTTTGGGACTAGTAGGAAAGGAAAAGAGAAGGGAGCGAATGTAAGGGTAGAGCATTTCGCACTTCCAGTGCCGCGTTTCCCTGCCCTGCCATAGACCTTATCCCTTCGGCCAATCCTACGGCAATGTAGAGAAACTGAAGTGACATTTTGATGTACATATAAAATAGGATATAACTAATATCATATACAAGCGGCTGAAATGCGATTTTTAAGAAGGGTTAAGGGATGTACAAAAAGAGATCAGATTTGAAATGAAACAAATAGGGAAGATTTAGATACATTTGAATTAAATGAAAAAATAATCGAGAATAAAGAAAATTGGAAAGACCACATTAGTAGAATGGAACATCGTAGAATACCATGGCTTGTATATAATTATAAACCTAGAGGGAAGAGAAGCATTGGACGCCCTATGAAGAGGTGGGAATAATTATTAAGTGTGGACGGAACAGGCTTTTTTAGCCTAATCCCTGGATTGATGATGATGAACTAATATCATACGATTCTCAATTATGAATATTCCACGCATTGATTATTGCATATTTTGTGTCGCCTAAACTTCAGACTCACATGATATTGTTTATTCTGAATATGGTACAATATATTTTTCCTAGGGAATAGCACATAGGCTAATTAATCGATCTTATAATTATTCTGTAGTAGTCTTCAAAGCACTTCCTGTTTCTTACAACTGTGTTGCGCCCAACTAATAACTGTGTGAATTGTGTCCCTTCTCACCATCGACAAGAATGCTTCTCAAAGCGTGATTGCTTCTGACAGCCTCAAAAGGACTCTTTTCTTCTATATTGCTTATGCAGCACTACCCTCGCTCATCCCTCATTCTGTTTCCATCCATTTCAATTATTCAAGACGTTGCCAGCTCTCATCTCTAACATGGAGGTCACCACTATTATGAGCGAAGAATCCTCATACCCCCATATCACCCCTCATACAAAACCCACTGACATACTAGGCCTACGATCTGGTCACCGCATGATCTCCATCACCTCCTCTTCCTCTTCCTCCAGCTCCTCCTTCTCCTCCTCGTCGTTTTTCTTTTTGTCTTCTTCCTTATTTTATATTTATTTTCGTTCGCTTCTTCCTTTTATAGTTTTTCTTCTTCTTCCTTCTCATATTACAGGCGTCGAGCCTTCTCAGTTTCCCACATTTCAGTGGTGGATTAATTAAGAGGATGAGAGGTAGGCGGTCACTTAGTTATAAGATAACATAGTCCATACCATTGTGATTTGGTAATCACTGATGTTGACATTAGACTAGCTGGGACATTTTACTAAATTATGGAAATGAAGTAATAATGGTCTTGAATTTCCTACCGTTCAATTTTTAGATATTTTTATATATTTATGTAAACTATAAATTCTCAGAATAAACAACCCTTCCTCAATACTGGTAAATCTATCTGAGGAAGTTTCAAGTATGAAGCTGCAAACCAATTTAAAATTACTGAAATAGGTTAAAGATACCTTAATTAGTTTTACCTAGTTGCACAACAATATCACATCATTTCTGCTTAAATATCTGCACTCCCTAAGTACAAAATCAGTGCAATCAGCAATATGTTCGCTAAAATGTGGCACGTGCCACATATTATAAGTATTATAATCAATTGTAAAGGTGTCAAAGCAGACTAAAATTGTTGAAATATTTCATAAGTAAACTGTAATGAAAATCCCACTGCAGAACTCAAGAAACCAATAATACAATATAACTTACAACGTTTTCAACTAACTAAGGAACAACTATTTGTATTCCATATTACATGAACCAGAATCTTCACTAAGATTGGCAACAAAATAGGAAAATATACACTACATGAGGATTAGCACCGATGGCACACATTGCAGACTTGGTTGGGAGAATGATTGACAACTATAGTAGGAAAAAAAACCGCAATGTGCTTGGTTACTTTAAACCACCAACATATAAATGGAAAAATGACATTTTAAGTTGACTTAGTACAGTTCATCTTGTTCCCCTAAATTTATCTGTTCCACTGAGAAAAATGTATGAATTCAACACTGCTCAATGCCAGACCATGACGTTATCTTCTCTGCCAGTTCACTTGGAGAAGCTGTTGCAACCCAAAGGCTACTTACCATATTACTAAATTCGGACTTTAGGTTGCTAAAATGCAATTTTAAGGCACCTAATTAGGCTCTAAATTTTTGGGAAACAAGCCTAAAATCGGAAAAAGGCTCTATTTTTCAATCATTAATTAAATTTATGTGGCCAATTTTCTTAAAATCCCACTTATAATACAGGATTAAATTTATTAATATGCCAACTCATCAATGATTATTATCAAACAATAGGCTACAGACATAGAGTAGGCCCTTCACGGAAATACATATGCCTATTACTCGTGTCCATATCTCTGATATGTAGGAGCATTACACAATTTTACATAAGAATTTCATATAGTATACACATTTTAGAAGGAAAAATTATTATTAATTAGCCCATAAACAACATTAATTAATTTCTTCCAATTCTTGCCCATAATTAGCTTCATAATAAATAACCCCTTATTTTCGGTACTTCACATTATACACTTACGTCAACGCAGTCATATGAACATCGAAACTGAGCTGAGCTTCCATCCTAGCGATTTTGGTTTCGCCATTACATAGAAACTATGCCCTCTAGCTTATTCACCCTCTCGTAGTCCTTCAAAGAACTGCACTTTCTTTCGTTATCGGATGACGAAGTTTGAACCAAAATAATTATTACTCTCCCGGAAAGACATTGCTGCTCTTTAGACATAGCCTATCATTAATTGTGACATGTAGGCTACTACTAAAAAACATGCAAAAATGCAATATTAGGCTTTAAGATCAAAATATGTTGTTTTAGGACCTTTACAACCATCAGTTTCAAGCATAGCTACCTATGAAATGCATATATACAAAAGTTTTTCTGTATATACCTTTTAAGGATAAAAATAGTATTATACCTAAAATCCGAAGTCTACTTATTACTATGATACGCTTAGCTTCGTGAATTGAGGGTTTTTATTTAATTTTAATTTTGAAAATTAATCTGTTTTTCGAAAAACACAAGAAAGTGAAGAATATAGACTACCGAAGAGTTAACTCCATAGAATGTATGTACTTCTTACTAAGCAGAACGAAAAAGAAGGAAAATTTCTTGTTGCAGCTTATTCTTCATGTTCTTTAGAAGTTGGTATGATTTGATACGTGCTTTTTATTAATTCCGGGGTGCGCGGGCAAAGAGAGTTAAGTCCACTTTCTTGTTACTGAGAATTAGAGTGACTTAACACACTATACCAGCCCAACATAGCTTTAGAGATGGATCAACCCATGAGGCACGCGTCCATAACTACCGTACAATTTTGATTATGACTTACTGGACTTAACACAGATGTAGAGAACATTTTTATCTATAACTCTATGGACATATCTCAATTTTTTAGGATGGTGGACTTAACTCTCTTTGCCCGCGCACCCCGGAATTGTTATCTACTAACGTTTCAAATATTTACACTTTCCTAGTATAGCTTGCAGTGCAATCTTTGCTTAGATAGAAGCAATCTTTCGTTATGGGGAGGTAGTAAATTCTAGTGCATGGTTTACTTAGTAGTCCTAAAGAAATACTCAATGATTGATATTGCACACTCACTCACTGCCATAAATCATACCATAATAATTAGAGTTCAGAATCGTTCGCTGTCTGCATATAATTTACATAGTCGCCTTCTTCATAACTGCTTCTTTTGAATTAATCTAACATGCCAGTATTTAGTTATACCCGTATTTATGTGTAGACCTATTTCGAACAGAATACATGCTAAATTATTCATCGCAGTTCATTTTATTCTATATTACTTTTTACTGTGTGTAGCATGGCATTTAAGCGTAGGCTATCTTTTGAAGAAATATACGTAGATAAAAGAGGAGATAATGAAGTGAGGGATTTGTTCATATAGTATGCATCCTCACGAGAAAATGAGAAGCAGAGCATAAAACGCGGTGTTTCCACCCTCGAGAACTAGGAAATGAGCAAAAGAGGAGATCAAAGTAAGTTTTCTTTCAACACAGATGTAAATAAATTAACATTCGTTTCAGCCCGAGCTACACTGCATGCTCTTAATTCTTGTTTTGTCCCACACTGACCACGCAAGGCACATATAAAACGTTCTGGAAAAAAAGATTTCCGAAACAAGAAATATTTACTGTACAGAGAGGACTCGGAGATGACCTAAATTACATTTGAAATTATTATTCTATAATGACCAGGGTTAGGATTTTTAGGTGCAATTTCCATATGGGAAAAGGACGAGAAGAAAGGCCAAAAACAAGGCAAAACAAGGGACAAAAAGGTATTACTTAATTCGTTAGGCTATGTAATAAAGTTACATTCACAAATAGCAGGATAGGCCTACTGACTAATTCCAATGGCACAAGTAGGAATATTAATCTAGTAATCATTTTACACATGTCTTTAACTCCTAGTTTCCTGCAAGAAAAACACGCACAATATTTCCACTTCACTGCAAGCTGATTGGTTCATTGAAAGTTATGTAAGTTCTTAGACGTTAGAATGAAATCAAGGTAATAATAATATAAAATAAAATAAATCTTATGTGAAACTCACATAACTTCCTCTAGTCAAATAAATGTTAGGCTATTAGTACAATATATTATGATATTCTCTTCATGTAAATTGGTCGTAAAAATGAAGAGAATGTCATTAGCACTTCACATCGCATCCCCGAAGGATACATAATCCAAATAAAATCTGATCAATGCACTCTCGCAACTTTCTTTACTTTAAGCGTAACCAATACATTTTCTAACTTCACATTCTGATATACAATAAGAGGTCATATTGAAAGAGTGCGTATGTAGGCCTAACTATGGCTTAAAACCACCTGGGTGGTTTATAACTATCCTTCAGGGATATATATATATTAATATTTTTAAAAAGGCTTTAGCTCTTGGTATAAGCACCCCATGTACAAAATTTAAAGAAAATAGTTAAAGCCGTTTTCGCGAAAATCGTGAAATACAAAATTTTCTTCACATAAAGTCCCCTTAGAAATAAGAGAAAGTTGTCGCCAATCTTCATGTCACATCCCCAGGAAAGTACCTAATTCCAATATAATTTTTTTTTAACGATTTTCCGTTCTGGAGCTAGGCTTATCATAGACACACACATACACACACATATATATAGGCCTACATACATATTTCTGAAAATAGTATTTTTGGATTCAGGGGACCTCAAAACGTGTATGTATGTTAAAAACTCAACTTCGAATTTCGAAGTCGAATGAAATACTCCCTCTATCTATAGTACCTTTGGTATGGGCAGAGGAAGTAAAGAACAAAGAACCTAAAACTATAACATGCGCTTTAGAATCTAAACTAAAATATAAAACGGAGTAAAGAGGGGATTATGGACACGGTGGAGAAAAAAGACATAAAGGCCCTAAAAAGGGGAAAAAGGTGCTCGAAAATTGCATCCATTCTCAACTAAAGATAACTTTTCACCTTGTGCTTTTTCTTAAACAAGAGATTTAATATGCCGTTTGAAAAAAGTTGCGCACCTAAAAATTCCAACTCTCATAATGGCATTTAAGTATTTAAGGGAACACAATATAAATAACTGCAAGCAGTTCAATATAATCGATTATGGAATAATGATTAAGGAACAGCGTACAATGTAGCCTACATTATCTTAACCTAAGACTTAAGCTACTGAAAAGCTATCCAGGCCATATCATGGCGAGGAGATTTTTCATTACTGAAAATAAAATTCATGCCTGAAAATTTTTTGCTAATGAAAATCCCCTACCCGGACGAGAACCAAACCCGGACCGCCGGGGTGGAAAGAAGTGACGACACCAATACACCCACGGTGGAAAACATGGATATCGAATAGATTCAATAGGCCTATTACTCCAACAAAGAATGGAAAATTCGTTCATATTTCCTTGACCATATAATATTTACTCACAAGAGAAATGAATGTAATTTTATAACTTCAGGAACACCTTTATAACGTACCTTGCACCAAACTCTTTTCACGGAAGTTTTGAACTTTCAGATTATCTTACAAAATGTTTTCTTTAAGGGTAGACGTGCATTTAAGTCTCGTTATCTTATTTATTTACCTCTGCTACTAGGGACATGAAGTTTACCAGCGCTCACAGACGCTTTCCTTGGTCTGGCGCAGGTGTAAAACAGGCAATCACATAGCGCTATATTTCCAATGATGGGGCCGAGATCGAATCTCGACCAATTAGAATGGAACTCGTGATGATGGAATTAGTTTATAACATGATTTTCATGCCACCATCATATTTATCTGCTTGTTCCACCAACGCGAAAAGCTTGTGTTGCCTGAAGTTCCAAATAAGTATGGTACTTAAATAAGCGAATACTGAGCGAGTATCGCTTAAACTCACCTATGGTGTGACAATCGTCATTAGAACATTTTATACTAATTAACACTTTCAGAGCTGAAATTAAATTTTAATAAAAGCATGCATGAACTAAATCAACTGTGGGTTTGATATCATCTGGGAAAATTTTCCAGAATCAGATTAAACATAAGAACGCGATATTAAAATGTTTATACTATACTATAGTCTGGCCGTTCAAAGAAGGAAACCTGAAGTAAACAAAAAGCAGTACACCTGTCTCACTCTAGCACATTATTCGTATGACTTAAGAGTGAAACAGACATACTGGTTTTTGTTTACTTCAGGTTTCCTTCTTAGCTCGTCTCGGGTATAGCGAGTGATTCTATAATATTCGTCTATATCGACCTATCTGGTCGAAGGCCCAATGCTCAAGAACACTGAGTTCTTTTATAATATGGTATACTCCACAATATGTATATTAAGCTACATTTAATAACCATACTATTAGAAAAGATAAGAGATTTTATGAAAGATTACAGTAAGCACACAGGCCTATGCTTATTCATTTTGCTTGATAATGCTGTTTTTTTAAACACAGCTTACTTTAGAACGTGATCTTTGTATTAAAAGTGCTCTTTCAAAACAAATATCGAAGTAGAAATATTATTTCCGTGATGTTCTGTGATGATAAACAACTCCACCAAACGTTAATAAACTTTAACTTAATCTCAAATATACGTGAGCTATAAATTATTTCAACCACTTTCGTTCGCCCTCTTTTCGTGAATGAGTTACTAAGACAGATCCTAATTATGCCAGGGCTTTACTTTATCCTTTCTCATCCCTTCCCTTAGAATCATCCCTTCCATACCACTACCACCACCATCCTTAGGTAATCAAGAATGACAAATTTCCTTACAGCATTTACGGCTTCCACTCGCTTTGTGCTTTTCAACTAACAATAAAAAACTGCAATAAAAATGTTGGCATCTTTTCAAGAAACAATTTTTTTATTTTATTATTAGAATTGATCGCACGAGATAGCTCAGTTGGATAGGACAGAAGTGTGTAAATGACGTCATGGTTAGCAATTCCTTGGCATCTTAAGTATCATCCTATTGGTAGTAGCAGTTCTGAAGATAAGGTTCAAGCCCAACATCTTTATGATGATAGAGCTGAAGAAATTATTGCTGCTACTCAAGATGTTTCGAATTAAAGCATACTAGAGATTTCACACAATTTCACTCCCTTTTCGCACAAAATGAAGCGTAAATATAATAATACCCAAAAAATTCCTTCAAACATGCATCCATAATATACATATTAATTATCAATTACAAGACTTGCGGGCCCTTTGTTTCATGATGACTACTATCGATAATGCTTGCGTCAATCTATCTTAATAATAGATGCATTGACAAAAATAGACTTCAAGGAATATTTATTCCTACTATTTTGAAGAAGATATCACACCTGAATTAGGCCAAATTGGCCTACAAAACAAAACAAAACAAACAAACAAAACAAAAAAGGAATAATTGCATTCTTAAGTGTAATGTGTACACCACATGTGTTACGATTATTTTGTTTTAATGTTTGAATATTGTTGTACTTTGCCTATAATGTAGGCTTAAACGTTGTATTATGTCTTTTTTTATTCTGCCATACTGTTACATAGTATGTAACAGAAATAAGTCTTATATGGTAAAATAAGTCATTTTTCGACACCTATAGAAGTTCCTCCTTCGTACGTTCAATGATAAAGAGAGAGAATTATTGCTTCATTTATTATTATGTTTTCCATTCTTTTTATTCATCAAGAACACTATCACAATATTAAAGTAGATCACGACTATGTTACAACTAAGCTTCATTCAGTACAAACTACACTGTAATAAGATTAAATTAAATTTTAATATATCATAGATCTACAGAAACATAGAGAAGACGAGACGAAAACATAGGTTGACCCAGGGTAATTGAAAGGTGACTAGATAACACATTTTTGTTGTGACCATAGTTATGATATTTATGCTTTCTATATTAGCCTACATCTTCTTCTGTAATGTTTTTAAAAACTCTTTTTAAAAAAAGCCTTCAATTTTTACATAACATCATAGTATTCTGTAATACGTAGCATGTAGTGTAACAACTAAGTAATCAGACTGTATCAATAACCTAACATTAGCAATGCCACTTTACAATCTGCCATACTACCAAGCCATTTCCTTCAGCTGACGTCATCAATTAGTTCCAGAACTCGCCACATTTATTAGTTTCCTGGTACATTCATACAGATGATGTGATGAGTAACGTTATTGCTCACTGCTGTTAATGCTGTATTTCTTTGTACTTCATCACATTCATTTGAAGTACCCAAAGGGCAAGGGCGAAAACCCTGTCAAGAGGAAAAATAATAATCAATATTGTTATTCCAGTAAAGACTCTAAGTCATTAATATCGACTGTAAGGTTCCAGTTAATGTTATGAGAAAAATGTGGTGTTTCTCGTTATAGTAACATCTTATTTTAAGACTAAATGCTTTCGTTGTGGCCAATTAGTCCTCTGTCATCCCATCTATAATGGTGAAGATTAAGTGTAACTAAATTCGCAATGTGGGACATCAACATTATGCAGTTCATAACAACACTTTTTGTACGCGAGAAAGCTCTGAACTGAAATTCTGACTGACAGATGATCGATATTTCCAGTTTGTCATCCTGGTAAGCGTACGATGCCTTCGATTACTAAATTACGTTCTTATACTGTACTTACGGGGAACAATACAGTGGCTAATTTGTAATGTAACTGACCTCCACTCGTCCTGGATCTATAGGTCTACCTAGTATTTTACAATATTTTTGTATTTTCTCACTTCAGTCAAGTTATACTGTGATAATTATGTTATGAGCTAGAAATCGAAGGGAGGCCAGATTGCTTCTCAGAGAAACGTTATAAATGATGTTGTAACAAAATCTTCATGCAATTATTTTTAAATATAATACGCAATGGATCCGGCTGCCTATTTTCCAAACAAGCCGAAACATAACAAACTATTATTGCTAAAACAACCCTTCTGAGAATTTTTATAAAAACATTTCTATTACCTTGTAGTTCTCTCAATACCACCAAATACTGAACCAAGATAATTGCTGTATGCAAGAAAGAAAACAAGTAACATGATATTAAAACTACGAGAATATCGCCCACAGTTTACGTAGGCCTATAACATCCACGGAATACTGTAACTAGAACATGAAACTTTATTTTGATTATGAACTTTCGTTTTCTACATACGGCACACGGTAGACGTACAGTTTACTTTTGGTAAACGTTATTTTATAATTCAGGGAACTACAAGAACATCTGTCTTCCGTAAAAAAACCTGACATCTAATATCAGGGTCTACCTACGGTACTAGAGTATGGGTAGAGAAAGTAAACATTCTTGCCTTGTACAGTGGTACAATGATTGGTATGCCATTTGTGATATGTCAGTAAATTAATTGAAATACAGTAATAATAAATGCGTTAATTACTTCTCTTCAATTTGTTTCGCTCTTTGAAATGTTCACAACTTTAGCTACTGATGCAGCCTCAGTGTGTTCTTTCAAACAAAGATTACAACCATCAAACTACTCTGTGCTGAACGAAATCTAAGAGGATTAGAGTACTTGTACAACATTTATGATTTTATTAAACAACTTTATTTACAAACTCCATCAGTCACATGCAGATACTTTTAACCTTCTAATATAATCCTGGAATTACATCAATAACATCCCTAATCTTAATATGCATCCGAATCCCCTACAAATGCATTGTACAACGTTGATGAGATGAGAAGGGAGGATGATGAATTAGAGACCACGTCACCCCAAGAGAAATGCACCAACACACCCGCACGTGTACATTAATGCAGCCCCCTATGATATTTTCCCCTTTGCTCTTTGCTTTCAACAAAGCATCGGGGTCAAAGTAGGTGTAAAATCTCTTTGTTCGAGCAACGGGAACTAAGGGTTGGAAGATTGTCATTATTCGCTCTGCATAGTTCTTCTTCGTACCTGCTTTATAAGACAAATTCGTTTCTTTATAGGCATCTTATTAACATAAGAATGAAATTTCATGCCACAAAAACATGACAGGTTATCAAAACCGATTTGTCGATTAAAAGTAATACGCCTATATACTGTAATAATAATAATTCTGAAAGGCTTTAAGGGATAAAACAAACTAAAATAATGGAGGTAATTTAAGTAATAATGATGTGATGATAATAATTAGAACAAGTTAGAGTATTAATGGTAATTCAAACAAATATTATTTATTTCCTCCTTCTTTTTAATTTTATCTCTCCGACCTAACTTCGAGTTTCGAATTTCTAGGATAATCAATTCTTAGTGAGGTTTCCTCAGTCATTTCAGCATGAGCCATTTTCTAAGGATAGGTTAGTATTAAGGGCTGAAGATGACCTATATATTTGAGGTCGAAATGCATTCCAACTAATGAATCCAGCGATGAACAAAGATTGCCAATACCAGATAGTAAGGATCACAACACATCAACGGAACAACAAGATCCTAACATTTCAGCTAGTTACAAGAGAAGAAACAACAACGTTTTTTATCCATAAAAAAAAAACCACTTAGCGGCCGGCAAAGACAATTTCAACACTAGCTTCAAAAGAAGAAACAACAAGGTCTTTCTTGCCCATCAAAAAACCACCCAGCTGCCTACAAAGACAAATCCAATAGTGAGTTTTTACGCAGTGTATTTTAGTTAAATGTACGCTAATATGACGAACCTATCTAGCAGGTTATTTTATAATTGAACACATTTTAATACAAACATCAAGCTACATTCTCTAGCTGTTACAACTTGCATAATGTCACAAGATTATTTTAACTTTTTATATCACATTATGCTAATCATTTAAATATTTTAAAATAGTGACGAAACTAATTTAGTGATATTTTTTACAACTTGTAAATATACTTAATAATAAAAAATTATATGTAACTGATATTGGCAATATACATTCATCCTGGAAAATTAAATAGAGGGTATAAGGCTGTACTAAAAAACAAAAACTATTACTACGGACCCTCTTTGGATATCATGAAATTCTTGAATACTAGTAGCAGACATTTCTGCTACCTAAGTGTCTCGTTCATGTAATTCAAGGATTTATTTCATGGGTTCTAATAAATTCTATATTGCCTTTTGAGTTATGACAAACATGCTATCTTCAATCATATAGAGGCCTATGATCAAAATTGTCGAAGATTGCACCTACCGGTACATCAATATTTTCAGGTATTAAATGAAAGGAAAATTAGCATTTCAGTTGTTATTAAGTCTCATCAAGAGTAAGTGCAAGAGAAGAAGTAGAAAATGGGTTCACTAACTGTAGATGCAGATGAAATACTGTATAACCACAACGAATTCGGTGATTACAATCTTGTAATTGCAACATTGGTTTATTGAAAGTTGGTTTATAGTCTTGAATAAATATTGAATATGAAATATTTATTTACAATGTTTTCACATTTTTGTTCACGCTTGAAATCAATTAAAATACGTAAAATAAAAATACAATAAATTATATTAATTTAGAGCAATAGTGCGAAGGATATTTTAAACACAAGAAACACGATTTTTTAATAAAAATCTTAATTTCTTCCTATTTTTGTAATTGTTAAGACTAATTAATTCAGGGCTATTTTTGACAATGGAAAAGAATAATTTGGGACCGAAACTAGAGCTGAGTTTTAAAACTGCAGGTGTGAACCGTTTAGGTTCTGTTAAAGAATTTGTATCGTATGTATGGGGATATGGATGTGATCCAAAGCTTGAATTTATAGATAGAAATGTAACTCAAAATATAGTTAATCAATTTCATTTTTCCAGTGGTATAGATGTGATTGTCAGAATTATATAAACTAGAGCTAAAGAAGAAAGGTCTCAATACAGTACAACATTTCGGTATAAAATGTCCAATCATTTTGTTGGGTAGTACAGAAGAGTGCATGCACTGTTCTTGAAATAATTACACACTTACAAGTCTAATTCATGAAAGCAAACGAGTTAGGCTTTAATCTCTGGAGGATGATTTTGGAAGCAACACGTCGTGAATAAAAACATCTCAGATGTGAGTTCAGAGGTAGTGTTCACTTTGATTACCTTTGGTGACCAGCGCAAACTAAATTTCAGTTGTTTACTTCCTTTTCCTGTTGTGCTAGGCTGAAGAACACTACAGAAGAATAACACACGAACCGGCCGCATGCCCGCAATCAATCTCAAAGCTTCTTTATTACTCTCTGTGGGCATGACCGTCCTACAAAGAGGTTAGATTCACAAACGTCGAACAGAATTCAAGAATACGGTCTACTAACAAACGACGTACGTGAGTAGATATATATGGTGGAACAATAACTGAAAATATTTTGTCGTAAACTGCTACTACACAGCCATTTCATAAAATAAAAGGAATTTTTCCCTCAAAGAGAGAAGTTATAAAATTATTGTAATTGGGTGGTCAAAAATAAGTTTAAAACCTCAAATTCTCTGAATTTTAAGGACTTAGGTGTATCTGAAGTGGTTTCATGTGTAAAATCTGTCGATTTACTTATTTATTGCGTTGAGTTACTTTTTTTTTTGCCATTTTTAGCATGATTTTAACACTCTATAATACCAAGTAGTCAAGAGTAATCAGCTATGTCCATTTTCATTTGAGAAAATATACATCGTAAGGTACAATTTGGTATAAGATTAACTTCAAAAAATATGTGTGGTTAATTACTATGTAAAATAACAAACAAGGGAATTTTTGTCCCACCCGTAACAGTGATAGTTTTGTTAAATTATTATTGATGAGTTAAATAAATGTTCTGACAACCTGGAAACAGTTTATAATTTGTATTTAATCCCTCATACCTTTATTAATAACAACATTAAGACCCTAACAGTAATAGCAGAACAGAAAATGAGCTTTTGTTCTGCATCATTAAAATCAGTGTCCATATTATGTCCCACCCGTAACAGATTTTGAAAAATAAATTTAAAATGTTTAAAATAAATTTTAAATAATGTTTTGCATGTAGTGTGGAGGAGAAGGCATTGTAAATTTTACAGAATGTGAAGAACCAATTCTAGTTTATTATTTATGATATGTAATAAACAAAAATATTTTTTTATAATTTGCTAGAATGTCCCACCCGTAATTATGAAATGGCTGTACAGTAGTTATAAAATAAGGTGGACAGTACTGGATCCAGTCAAACAATTATTATGTTAAATGAACCAGTCTTAATGTGATGTTATCCTGTTAAATTTCTTTCTTTCTTTCTTTCTTTACCGTAGTTTCACCTCTCCCTTTGTAGGATTTAAGCGACCCAAGCCGCCCGGGCCTTACAGGGCCGCGACCTGTCGGGAGAGGGATTATCTTTGGATCACAGACATACTTTTTTGACCAGACAAGGACATGGAGGGCCTCCCCGGATGAGTGATCAGCCCAATGCCGGGGCCACCTCCGAGACAACACGAACACATAGGACGAGACACACCATTCACACACACACTCACTCCAACAAGGCGAGGATGGGATGAAGATGATAATGACGGCCAGATGATATCTGGGGACCACAAGGGCCTAAAGTTACCCGACATTTGTCTCAAAGGTGAGGAAAAACCCCAGAAAAAACCCCACCTAGGTAACTTGTCCCGACCAGGAATCGAACCCGGGCCCGCTGCGTGAGAGGATTGAACGCATCCCCTGAGCCACAGCGGTGGACCTGTTAAATTTCCATTTTCAATATTTAAGTATACTGCACGTCTAGTTGATGTTATTATTTTTTTTTACTTTGTATTTTGAGCGTGAGTTCCTACCACTCAACAAAGGCTCAGACTCATTAGTGTTTACATTTCTGCAATGACTGAAATAAAATCTCTGCTATATTCTAATTAGAAATTGAACGAAATATAATGCAGTAACGGTGTAAGAATCAAAGAAAAAGTTATGCTTTGCATTCACATAACTTTCTCTACCTTAAGAATTACTCCACTGAAACATATTTTTCTTATGCTGGAAATTCAATAACTTTTTAAACTAAATTCATCATTGAAAGATGCAGGGGCTTTTGCTATCCAAGTACTCATATCATGAAGTCCCCACGTTCATTAGACACTTTTCTTGGTTTCGTGACCACTACCAACTTCCAGAATACTGAAATGCTTCTTCTATTACTCTCTATAAGATACAATGGCTTTAAAATTGGGATAGTAAGAAAAACATTATCTTCTAACATGTGAATATGCCTACAACCTATGTATATTAGTTTTTTTTATTTTTAAATTAATGTTTCACCTCTCAAAAGGCTGGATGCTCTTTATATGAAATATTGAGCATCTATGATGTTGGAGAACTACTCATACGCAGAATATATTAATTTTATAATTCATATTTATTATATGTTTATGTTGTTTTTATGAACACTACCAGTTCTTGGACTATTGGATGTTTTAACAACTCTGTATTATATTAATGTTAGACCCATATAACATAAATCTTATTTCTTTATTTCTTTCTTTTTCGTAGTTTTACCTCTCCCTTTTAGGATTTAAGCGACCCAAGCCGCCCGGGCCTTACAGGGCCGCGACCTGTCGGGAGAGGGATTACCTTTGGATCACATACATACTTTTTTGACCATACAAGGACATGGAGGGCCTCCCTGGATGAGTGATCAGCCCAATGCCGGGGCCACCTCCGAGACAACACGAACACATAGGACGATACACACCATTCACACACACACTCACTCAGAACAAGGCGAGGATGAGGATGAAGATGATGGCCAGATGATATCCGGGGACCACAAGGGCCTAAAGTTACCTGACATTTGTCTCAGAGGTGAGGGAAAACCCCGGAAAAAACCTCACCTAGGTAACTTGTCCCGACCAGGAATCGAACCCGGGCCCGCTGCGTGAGAGGATTGGACGCATCCCCTGAGCCACAGCGGTGGACACATAAATCTTATGAGAATCTAATTTTTTATTTATTTTATTTCTTCCTGCAACACCTGCAGGTTGCCATTGACAAAGAGTACCAACAACAAATATAAATTCAAACAATAAAAGAAAACAAATTAAATTAATAATGAAGCTTTAACAATTAGTATATATAACTATTAAAAATTGGAAGTCATGGTCCACAGGTATGATTGCGAAATATGGCAATAGACCCTTTCAATGCCACCAGAATTCGTCTCAAAGTATTCGTTAATTTATGTAAAAGACTGCTGTTTTATGGTTGAAAATCTGAACACCTGACTCTTAATCTGTTACAGAGCGTACAAACTCTACCGTGTTAACAGGATACTGCACACTGAATAGAGGGTTTCATCCGAGTAGAAACGGCAGCAATTAGAAACAGATTAGATGGCAGTAATCTTATAATGAGACTACACGAAAGTCAACGAGTTGTGCATTTCTAGATAAACCCAGTTTGGTAGTCAATTGCCTTTAGAAGTGGCTACTAAAACTCAAGTTTCACGCTATTTGTTAAATAAATAGGGGATTTGAACAAAATCCCCGTAAATGCAGTTATTACTTCCCACAGGTAGAGACGAAAGGAAAGCAGTTCGCGGTGCTCGTGACTACCTCTACTATTAGTGCAGGTTCTCTTTCTTTCTTCTTTATTACCTGGAGCTGTAGTATCCTTTCTACACAAAGTTTAATTGCGTCCTATCAACATATCAATCACCATAACAATTAGCCTACTATCAGCGGGGCATCCGAGTTAGCTCTAGTAATTTTAAACCCTATTTTCTACATAAAGATTGAACAGAAACAAGTTCACACCGTTCCTTCGAGTTGAGCACAAACAAATAAATATAAACACTTTCCTTCCCATTTTATTCAAACTTATGACTAATAACATTAACGCTGATTTATTTTAAAGTTGTTAGGTAAAGTACGCCCGTTTATATGTTGAAATATGGTCTGTTTAAAATTGAATTAACAGTGTTCGACTGCTTTATTTTAACAATAAGAAAAGTTTTGCAGTATTAGGCCGCTCGTTTTATAAAGTTCATTCAATTTAATTTTTAGCCATATATTTAAACAATGCATCTACTAATAGATTGCGTATTACCATATTTATCCACGCTAGTGCACTGGTTTCTTTGCAAGATGGCAGCTTCTAAAGGTCTTACACCTTCCGCTCTGCACCCTTTTCACTTCACTCACGAACAAAATGAGTTTCTCTGACTGCTGATGAGGTTTACACAATGAAGACCTTCGCCCTTCTAAAACTATGTAAGAATCAAAACATGCTCGCCACAGTATCTTGAGGTAGCCTATATATTGTTCAAACCTAATTAAAATCGAATTCTACAGGACAGAGATTGGGGAAAATTAGATTGATAATCGATTAAAATCGTATCTGTAAATGACTTATTAGGACTATTTATATTTCGTTTGCGCCCGTTTGAATAATTCTTCGAACTGTGCGGAATGGTACCTCTGATCATTGTGAACAACACTCATAGAAAGATTTCAAATTTTACAGCTTGGGCCTATACTATTTTCATCGAAGTAGGCCTACCGGTACTGCATATAAGTATACCTACGTATTTTCTATTTCTTGCCTCAGTAAACAGCAAAATCTTATATTCTGGTGTATTTAATTGAATTAGTCGCATGAAAAATTGAAGTTCTTATCTACTTAAATATGACCCAGTCTTCATTTCTTGGAAATAAAATCTTGAGTAAAGGGTTATAAAATCAGACCTAGGTAACTTTATATCACAATCATGAAATCACTTCATAGTCGTTCTGGTTAACGAGCCGATCTGGGATATATGGTTGGTTAGACACATTGTTTCTGTTGAGCATTACATGAAGAAATCAGTAGGCTAATTTCTGTGGCTTGGTTCTAAAAAGGGCCAAATTCAATTTCTTGCAAAAATGAGATCTATGCATTATTGAGCTCGGCTAGTCTTTATCTTTCGTATACTGAAAGTGTCAAAGTCTGATGCTATTAATAGACATAATACAGAAACCTTAGAGGCCAATGTCGGAAGTTATCAGCAAAAAAAAATGTTACTTATATAAAGGCTTCAAAGTCAGTTATCTAGAAAGCAAGTTTTATGACATTGGCCCTTTTAGAACCAAGCCACAGATTTAATGTGTCTCACAATACCGTATATGACATAGATGATTTCAGTGAGATCGATAATTAAGGTTAATCATAGGAGAGAGATTCCGTCTGGCGCCATGAGTCAAATTTTGGCTAGCTCAGTCGGGAAAATATCAACATGAAAAGTCAAAGGCCATAGGTTTGAATGCTGGTGTCAGAAGGAATTTTCTCCTAAAATATTCTCTTAAGTCCAAAATTTTCGAGCTGGATCCCGGCCCTGGTTAATGGCATTTGGGTGCGAAAAAATTCTGACACACCACTGGTAGTTCTACGGCTAAGCTAAGTAGTACCCGCGCTCCTTCTGCTATTCGTTCAACCCAAAATTGTAGAATTTCTTCTTGCACTTCTCATCTGCTTCACTCTTCGCTCACACCTTCTGGTTTCCCTCTCTCCTCAGTCGCTTCACTCTTGGCACTCTTCTTCTTTCTTTACTTCTTTATCTCCTCCCGTTTCCACTTCTCTCGACTTGCCCCATATCGCTATTCCTGCTGCTGAAGGCAAACTTCAAAGATTTATCGTTAATCGAAGAGTGTAAGCCACAGTCACCTAGACATAGGCTGTCTCTGTCTTATTATCAGAGCCTGAGTCAGCTTCACATGATTCTTCGAGAAAGTTTCTGCCAACTAGAGTCAGTAGGCCTGCTCAATGCCTGCCAATCAACTGTGCTTTAAACCTAATCATTCTACAGTTCTGGATTCGTTAGTTTTCTATTTATATCTAATTTATTCTTACTTTACCCGTTTGTTTGAAATAAATTAAACTACTTTTAACTCAAGAAATAATTTAAATGTAGTGGTTTTTTTTAATAAGTGCCAGAACGGTACTTTATGAGTCGGGTTCGGATGTTCATGACATATCATATTTTTATCCTGACCTCTAATCTTGCCGAAAACTGAAATTAAACACGAATTGCACTTTTGTTATCCTAATTGGACCGTTTTTATTTTGCATATAAAGTCATATTTTGGACATTTTTATATTTAGGTCATATTTCGGTCATTTTTTAATTTAACGTCATATTTAAGTCATAAATTCGGTAAAAGAGCACAATTGCACAGGTCATATTTTGGACATTTTAATAATTTTGGTCATATTTCGGTCATTTTTTAATTTAACGTCATATTTCAGTAATAAATTCGGAAAAAGACCACAATTGCACAGTATACTGTAGGCACTAAATCGTAGAGTTAAAATTTTTTCGAGAAAGAGTTAATAATATTTTGGTTTGACTGTAACTGGAATGTAAAGGGACAATAACAAGTGCAGGTAGTTGGAGTACAATGCACGGGATTTTACCTCCTTCCTCCTTGTTAACAACTTTCAATAGAGACAGTTTAAAAAGATTTTAAGTTCACACTTGCAGTGGTATCGGGAAACATCAAAATGCCGACTAATAAGTGTTCTGAAAGTGTAAAACTAAAAAGTTTTGTTAAAGAGTTTGGAGAAAACCACTTCTGCACCGACGGGAAAATTTTGTATTGCAAAGTGTGTGAAATTAAAGTGACGACTGCAAAACGATTTAATGACGTTCTTCAAATATGCACCTGTGACATCCTGTAACGTCGAAAGGAGCTTCTCGCGGTTTAAGACGATATTAAGTGACAACAGGAGAAGATATCTATTCGATAATCTTAAAATGCACGTGGTTGTATAGTGTAATACAGACTAAAATGGAGACTGAAAACTGGTACGTAATAGCTTACTTTGAAATTTATTTCATTAATTTAATGTTTATGCCCAATTAATAGGTAATTTAATTTTTAAATTAATGCAATTTTTCATGTTTTATAGGGACACGCATGGACTACAAAATATTATATTGAAGTGGTGGAGCAATCACACAGAAGCAAATGCTTTAAAATTAGATATCCATTACAAGCAAAATTGTGAATAATATGTAAAATTCTTAAAAACACGATCCTGATTGCATTCATGCGATGTAGTAATTTAGTTTCATTAAACGTTTAAAAGTGGAACATTTGTTATTAGAAAATACTTTCTTTTATTAGGTCATATTTACGATTTTTTGGGTCATATTTAGTCATTTTTAAGGGCATATTTAAGGTCATATTTTCCAGTTTTTTAGGTCATAAACATCCGAACCCTATATATGAGACTGTGTGGTGGACGGGAAAATGTCAGTCCGTCTGTCCGTTCGTGTGCCTGTACGCGCGATAACTAAAATACGCTTTATCAGATTTTCATGAAACTTGATATACGCATTTATAACATCCACGGGAAGAAGCCTATTGAATTCGGACCAAATAGGTTGACCGGTACCGAAATAACGGCTGCTTAACGGTCAAATCTATTATAATATAACTTCGTTCTCCGAAAATCCGAAGCATCTTGAATGGCTCGCGGACACCAATCAACTGCCGAGCTCCCGTTACTAACGTAAACAAGAAAAGTTCAGAAGTATCAGTTTCTGTAAAATAAATAAAATCAGGTAAACTGATATAACAAAGTGCCAGTATGCTTTTTTAATCAGTAATAATTGCAGTTATGATATACAGAAAATAAGTTTTATTTTTTTTTATTTTTATTTTTTAAATAGATCTCCGAGTTAAACTCCACATACATTCATTAAGCAGGGCTTTCGGAAGAACAAAGGTCTAAAGTTTGATTCTTAACCTTAATTCATATTGGTATACACTGATATACTAATTCTTAAAATATGTAAACATTTTACAAAATGCATTGACAATGAAATAGTACAGTAAGCCAATAAGAAGAGGATAGTTCCACCTAGCGGTATGCAGTTTTGTTCTGAGTATAGGCTTATGCAATTTTAACGCAACGCAATAACTTTAAAGCTAGTTTCTGTTCGTGAAATAACATTTATAGGCTTATGTTATTATTTAGGAATGATGTAGGTCAATGAAAGACAATGAATTCCCAGTTTTTTTAAAAAGAAAAATGTAATACTTATTTAAGCACATTGACAAAATAGGACATAAGAATGGAATAGGCTCAATTTAACACAATTGATAATAATAAAAAAAAAAATTGCTTCAGGGTGGACTCGAACGTGATATCTCTTGATTACTAGACAAGCACCTTACCCCATGACCAAACCACACTGCGACTTTTGAGTGTCCAATACCAAAGAATACTATTTCGTCGTTGCTCACAGAAGAGAAAAATCACCGTATTTCGAAATTAGGCTATATATCGTGCCTGCTAGATTTATTATGGTACAATGTTGAATTATTTCATTAATTAGTACTATAATATTCGCGATATCTGAGTGATAAATTAGGATGAGGCCCTCGTTGAAGCAGAGGTACCAACCTAACCACATTCTCAAAGCTTAATGTTTTTATTTATTAAGAGGTCAGGGATTATAAATCTGACATAGGCTGAAGTAAAATTCAATGCTTTAATCTAATTGTAATCAATTTTAGCAAAATAATTAGTCATTATACAGCAGCATTTCATCTATAGCCCAATCGTACATATGGGAACATTTGTTTTTCATGTAGATGTCAAACTGTCCATGGCAACTGAAGGAAGCTTTATAAGCTGTCATTAATTGATGACGCTATAAGAAAGAACCGAGAATTTGATTTTACATTTGAAGAAGGTGCCTTCTTTTTACCCTCCTTTACTAAAGAAGGTTTCGACAGGAATTGAAGGCTTGTTCCAGAATTTCCCTTTATTTACCTTAGTTACGGGACTCGCCCGCTGATTGGTTGGCCGCGACCCAATCAAAATGCTTCGAAATGAACCAAAATATTATAATAAATTTGACTGATAATTACTCTTTATTTCGGTACTGGACAACCGATTAGGTCCAAATTCAATAGGCTTATTGCCATGATTGTTATAAATAAGTATACGAAGTTTCATGAAAATCCGATAAAGCGTATTTGAGTTACCGCGCCTTTTCTTATATGATACCATAAAAGGGCACTAAATTGGGTATTATTCCGGTACCGGCCAACCGATTTGGTCCAATATCAACAGACATCTTCCCATGGACATTATAAATAGGTATTCCAAGTTTCATGAAAATCCGATAAAGCGTATGAGAGTTATGGCGTCTTTAAAATATACACAAAATTGGGTTTTACTCCGGTACCGGTGAACCGATTTGGTCCAATTTCAATAGGGTTCTTCCCATGGACATTATAAACGCGTATACCAAGTTTCATTAAAATTCGATAAAGCGTATTTGAGTTAGAGCGCGTACAGACACACGGACGGACGGACGGACAGACGGACAGACATTTTTCGTCCCCCACACAATCTCATAAAGTACCATACTGGCACTTAATAATAGGCGAAATTACTTATTAAAGAGCATGCTTCCATTTCGTAGGCCTATACTTATAATCATTTATTATTATTATTATTTTGCAGTCTGTAGAGTACGGTATAGTAATGTCATAAACTAAGTCTAGAATAAAATGTTTATTAAAAACAATATAATGTTTAGATACTTACTGTGTCGCATATAAAAAATTCGTTCGTCATAAAAGGATTTATTGAGCAGCCAATTTCTAATTCTCTTTATAAAAATAGTTCTGTCAATTTCAAATACTTCTATGGGAAACTTATTACAGACTTTTAAGGCCATAATTTCATAATGCTGCATTGTCTTTGCTAGCCTGAATTTTGGTATGTGTGCAAGATTTTGTTGCCTAGTATCATAATTATGTATGTCATTTTTCCTTGAGAATTTGGAAATGTTATCTTTTAGAATTATCAGCAATTCAGATATAAACTAGCTAGAGTCACGATCCTTTCATTCATATTATTGCCAGTGCAATTTGTAAAATGTTGACATATTTTAAGAATTTCTTATATCAGTCTATACGAGTATGAATTAAGGTTAAGAATCAAACTTAAGACCTTTGTTCTTCCGCAAGCCCTGCTTAATGAATCGATCTGGAGCCTAACTCTGAGATCAATTACAAAATTGACTTCTTTTCTGCATGGACCTGCATAATTACGATTATCACTGATTAGAAAAGCATTATGGCACTTTCTTATATGAATTTACCTGATTTTATTACAATTGATAAAGTTTTTTTTTATTTTTCTCCAAACCAGTGTTAACTAGAGTGCATAGTCAGGAATGAACTGATCGAGACTCAAACCTGCGATGTCTCAGCACCACTCACCCAGGAAAATTTGGAGTAAGGCCTTCTTTGACTGCGTGGTCAAATTTCAAGGATTTGTAATGTTTCTCTTTTCAGTTCTACATATCGCTTAATCCCGCCAAATTCAAATGGACACGTTTCCGTAGGCCTACTAATGGGTTACTTTTACTACAACCGATTTTTGAGAAGTGTGTCGGAATTTTGTCTCGCAGGAGTTTTAATTGTATGTCTCTAACTGTCTGACCGTCAGCACAGAACGCCAATGTCATACTGATTGCGCCAACAGGGCCGATTAATGCAAATAGTAATGATATTACCTGTAAATATAGTGAAGTGTGTGCTAAGTAGCCTATATTTTAATCTCTTTATTACCTTGCAGCTTTCTGCCTTCTAATGTATTAGGTAGTTCATGTTCTTCCAACATACATGTCAAATACACCCCTCCCCAACGCTACAGAGATTAGGGAATTAAACTGCGTTCTTACACGTAAAGCATACAACACCACCTATTAACCACGCAGCAACATGCAAGAGAGTGATTAAATGTTGTTAATGCGTAAGTCATGTATAGAAATTCAGCAGGTAATCAAGGATCATCTCTTCTCCACCACGATGAATGCTTTGCAAATTACTTCTCTACGCCGTGAGTGGTACTGAGTTTGAATGAACTAATCTTATTATGAGCTGATGTCCTATTTAACGTCGTTACTTGAGAATAAAACTGTTTAAGTGATTATAAAATTTACTGCAAAATAACCGATGCAGGTACTGTAACTCCGCTGGTTACGGATCTGCAGGCTCGGATTCGATCGCCGGTACTTCCTCGGATGTTTCTGAGATATGGAGGTCTGAAACGGGGGGCTACTCAGTCTTGTGATACAAACTGATTGAGCTATTTGAGTGATAAAATGAGGCTCCGGTCACGGGATCAGTCATTAACGGCCGTGGGTATCGGTATGCTGACCACATGCCCCCAAACTGTCATCTGCCTATGGTAGATTGTAACTACAAGGGATGATTTATTTCTTAGTGGCAACACATTTGTGAAATCTCACTGAAACAGAGTAAGTGTGTACCACTTTCACCACGATATTGATTGGTATCCAGCATATAGCAGGGAAAAATACATTTCCTCTATCACGGCACATGCCTTAACAATAATAAGAGTTAAATGAGGAGCCTCTACTTACCGCTCTCAAATAGTGATTTAATTTGTTGGATAAATTTTGAATTCTTTGGATAAAAAATCAAAATTTTCCAAAAAGATAATTCACATACAGAGGCTTCTACGGAATCTGGATGTTGTAGGCCTAGCTAAATTGACAAAAATACTTTTGTGATGAATGCCAAAATGTGATAAGAAGACCCTCAGTTGAAAGAATTCTACCAACAGTAGGCCTATCTGTCTCCCTTTATGGCAATGCAGACTTCTTACAGCCTTTCTATGTCAACGACTAACTTTAGCAATATTTATCCTTCAATATTAAAATACCATTTTTTACTTATAAGTAGGAACTGCTTATTCAATTCTTATTATTGTTAAAACATCTGTCGTGATAGTGAAAATCCATTTTCCCGTTGATATGCTGAATATCCAATAAGTATCAGGTGAAAGTGGCATAAACTTATTTTGTTTCAGTAAGATTCCACATTTACGTCGCCACTATTAAAAGATCGACCGTTTAATATAATTGTTAATGCGCCGCAAATCCATGTTAGGACCTTTTATTTTATCTATCTTATAATTTTAAAAAATGCTTGAAAGGGAAAGCGATAGATGAATGTAGGTATGTATTCATGAAACCACAAAATATTATTTCTGTTGAGCATTACATGAGAATATCTTAGGAGAAAAGTTCCTCTGACACTGGGATTCGAACCCAAGAATTTAGGCTTTTCGTGCCAATGCTGTACCATAATTATTCTTAAATAGAATAAATAACTACAACAACAACAAAAATTCAACAAAGAAGAACTCAAAACCCCATTACAATTGAGCTGGGAAGAGGAAATTTTTCTCTTAACATATTTCCCGATAGATGAATATTTTCAAATTTGTTAGTGTGCTGAGAATAGCTACTAGTAATGCAAACCTACCACCCATCACTAACATTGTAATCAAGAAATCTATCCTGCTAACAGAGATATAAAATTATAACTGAATTCCGCTTTCTGCTTGCCGTAAATTCAATGCATTCAAAACTCAGAACGGTCTATGGAAGAGATTTCTCACCCAGAACTATATTCACTAATCAGAGTTTCTTCAGTGCAATATCACACCGGCAGGACCTGGGATGAAAAATGAACAAGTCTATGTTATAAAGTTAACTCTAGGGCAAGGCTGCGAAGATGGGTCTATGAGAAATGAAGAGACTCTCCTCTCCCTACCAGCGCACACATAAGCTCTTTCACTCTCGCAATAATTGAGCGATGTGCTTATTTAAAAGTTGTAAGTACTTCAGATTCCTTGTGAGTACCACTTATCCATCATTTGAAGTAACAGAACACAGAAAGATGAACGATTCAAGTTTTCAAAGAGGATGGGCAGTTGAGTATGTAACTCGAAATGAAAATGATTATTCGTCCCACTAAATTTCATTACATGTTATCATTAAAGTATACGTACTTACTTCCATACGTACTTCATTTTACATGGATGCCTTTATTGCAACATATATAATATCGTACACATGGTACCAGAAAATAGGCTTTACATTGTAGTGATTTCTCTTTACTTTTCCATGTAATAAAGATTATAGAAATATTCCGATTAAATCTCCTTTAAAATATAGTGTAGGTTAAACAACTCAGATTTTTAGAGAATGAAGTTGTTCAAGATAAATCACTCTATGTTGTTTAGGCTTAAATATCTCTACTAGGAAAATCCCTGGCCTGATCTAGTGGGTTTAACAAATTCAAGAAGTGGTAGGGAGTAAATTCAGATGCCCTCTTTCTTTTCCAAGAACCTCACATTAACATAATGGGTTTCACTGGAACCTTCTTAAGACCATAGACATTATTATTATTATAACTGAAGAAATGCGAAAGCATTAGGATTTCAGAAATAAGGCTATTACATTCCCTCAAGGTTCGAGAGCTCTATTGTATTGTCGATTGCATTTAGACGACTTCAGCACCCGAAAGTGACAACATATGTAGGCTTAAATGAGACGAATTTCCTAGTAGCTGTAACTTATGCCAACTTCGCCGTTTTATGTAGACCTATGCAGTAAAATGGAAAACGATGAATTAAACAGCTAAAAATAACTATAAAAATCTAGAATTTACATTTCTTACTGGAAATACAAAAATACCGATTTTAATTTATGACAGACTTGAGCCAGAGATACATTAAAAAAATTACCGGTTCGTAAGTAACCAACCCATTTCATTTTTATCTATGAAGACCTATTTCTCAGCAACTTAAAGCACTGTTTCACAAGCTTACTGCAGAATAACTATTTTCAGTAGATTTTTTGTCGAAATTTGCCAAAAAAAGGATTTGTCATATAGGATTATAGCTTTTCTTTCAAATATTACTAATCTGGCATTCTACTGAAGGTATAATAAGAGTTAACGAAGGCTTGGAATGTGTCAACTTAAAACCCGATATCACTTCGCGGGTTCCTAATTAAAAGGCTTCTCTTCAATAGCTGTAAATCCGTGAATAAACAGCTCATAAATGGGCGACAAAAGCAGGTTAAATTCACATTAGTTCTAATTCATTGACATGAAACAAACGATTCACAGTTTAGTATCTTGTTTAGAGATTAGGGTATGGCGAGGAGTTATTACGGAACATTCAATTCTAAGAATATAAATTTTCCATAACTTTTCTTTAGAGCAATGCTATCCACTAAAAGGATAGTATAGGCCTATCTCCATAGTCCGCCGTTGTGGGTGATTACATTCCACCATGGTGGTCCGGGTTCGATTCCCGAGCGGGTTGTGAATTTCTCAGCGGTGGAAAAATTCCTTCCTGGATTCAGGACTGGGTGTTCACCCTGTACTCACAAAAGATTCACCCTTGCCTTAATCACCTCGGACGAGTTGTGGTCGTCATCCCACGGCTTCGGGCAGAACACTCATCATTATCATAATCATCCAATCTTCATAAGTTCAAGTTAGCAACATACAACCAGTTAGACTCTTTGGCGCTTCATCCATGGAAAACATCGACCGTCGAATCTTTGCAACATTTTCTCTCTTCTTCATTACATCGGTCCATAGAACATCGAAATGTGCTCCATCTGACTTCTACGACCATGAATGACAATTTTATTAATTAGGCTATAAGTCCCAGAGTTCGGCTTAGTGTTAGTGTTAGCCGCTGACCAGAGACAATGTGAACCTGTATTATTACTACAGCTGAAACTTTCGTACATTAAAAAATGTTTACAATAAAGGACAAAGGACGAAAAGCAACAGTGAATTCATAGTCTGCTAAAGCACAGCCGCCACTGATTTTAAGTGAAATTCTAGTAGTGCTCTGCTTCATATGCTATCACAGTTTACAACTCTGAAATTTGTATAAACTTCCTTTAAACGTGTTTACTGAATGCGGTATATGAGAAGATGCCGGTGCTTGTGTTACATTTTATAGCGCATGTGAATTAGCTTTTTTATTACAACACTGAAATTAAATGTTATATAGTGTCCTACTAACTCACATAACATAGAACATTTATGTATAGGCCTAAATCCAAGCGTGCAAGTTCTATGAAACTTGCTAGATTTGAAGCAATTCGTATCTTGGATTTATTTCAGGTCCGCCGCTGTGGCGTAGCAGGCACGGGTTCGTTTCCTGGTTGGGACAAGTTACCTAGATGGGGTTTTTCTGGGGTTTTTCCTCACCTTTGAGACAAATGTCGGGTAACTTTAGGCCCTTGTGGTCCCCATTATCATCTTCATCATCCCATCCTCGCCTTGTTTCGAGTGAGTGAGTGTGTGTGTGAATGATGTGTCTCGTCCTATGAGTTCGTGTTGTCTTGGAGGTGGCCTCTGCATTGGGCTGATCACTTGGATCGGGGTGGCCCTCTATGTCCTTGTCTGGTCAAGAAAGTATGTATGTGATCGAAAGATATCCCTCTCCCGACAGGTCGCGGCCCTGTAAGGCCCGGGCGGCTTGGGTCGCTTAAATCCTAAAAGGGAGAGGTAAAACTAAGATGAAGAAAGAAAGGATGCATTTCATCTGGAATAGGCCTATTGATCTACCGTATTACAGAAATTTCAGCAAAGAAATCTTTGACATCACAAACTCACAAGAAGCGATACTCAAGAAATTATTGCATCTCCACTTGGTCAAATCGAAAGCTTAGCCATTACTGATTCTGAACAATTAAATTCTGTTCTTACCTAAGTCAATCAATTTATTATATGGAAACATGCGTGAGTGTGTACTATTATCGTAGAGAAGACAGAATTTTTTTTTGAATGATTCGTAAATAATAGTCAATATTAAAGTTTGTTAAATTAAATAACTCAGAAATAATAAAGTTGAAAATTCTTAGCCAGTATAGGCCTAAAAGTTTAACGAGTCGGAACAGTAATTTCAGTGGTTCAAAATTCTTCTCTGTGAAAAATAACATTTGAGCTCAATCAATTGTTTACTTCATTTTATTTCATGGAGAAGTTAATTATTAAAACGTTCCAATTTGAACGAATGTATAGTTATAATCACATTTAATTGCTTCTACAGATATTTTATTTAGAAAAATTTAGTAGTTTTACAAGACATGACTTAAAAACCATCTTTCATGAATTAATATGGTACGCCTGAATTCAAAACACACTGCTCTGCAGGATGTACAGCTAAGCAGTGAATTGGCTTATGAGTGAATATAACTTGTATCCCACCGCATCTATGTCCTTTTTTTCTTGACAAGCCGTGCCGCAATGACGTAAAAACAAATAGGCTACCGGTAACAGAAGTTGCTCTGCTGCCAAACTGTTATACTATTTTTTCATGGAAATGATAAAGCCATCTTACCTTGGAATTTCTTACAAAACTCGTGTATCCATCTTTTATGTTTTGGCATAAATAACGAATCGGATTTTGATAGAACTAACTCAAGAATAAAAGTTGAAATAAAGAAATTCAAAAGCTTTATGGGTTGAATGTGAGATTATATAGTTGATACAGGAATTTTCTAGGATAAAATAGGCAAGGATAGGCCTAAACGTGCATAAGCCTAATATATATTCGACCAGTATCTAGAAATGAAGACCTATATTAAATATAAACATAATTATTTATTATTTATTTACTCTTTTTAATTCCTAAGTGGAATATGGGACCTCTCATGGAGGTTTCAGTACCAAGAGCAAATTTAGTTACGTGTGTTTTCCGAGAGGGAGAGCAGAGGGACAGTATAATTACATACTATTTTCAGAATTAAAGTGTTATAGTTACTTATTATTATCGTTATAAAACGGGGGCCACGTTTCTGGCACTGAAATGCCGTTTCCATTATAATTTTAAAATTATCAACATTTATGAGTGAATCATTTTTCTATCCATTAGTTAATATTATGAGAACAAAATTATCTACAATCATAATCGATTTAACATTAATAGTTATTTTTTTTAATAATATTTTAATTTTAAAAATTTAAAGAAAATGCTCTTTATGATTTTAATAATTATACTGTAAGTTAGTTATTCCAAAGATTGTAGATTAAATGACCAACCTGTGAAACTTTAATTAATTCTGAAATTAGTGTGTAATATTATAGAAGTAGTGAATAAAGAGCACTTCAGTTTACAAGGTATCAAAACAATTCATTCCCGAGAAACAAAATGAATTTCATCTATTTCTCAGTACCCAAAACTATATGTCCCCCTTAAAATCCCACCTGGAGGACACCGTACCCTGAATTTTTACGTCCTAAAATGTCCATGGACTTGCGGCTAGATTTAAACCCCTTCGGACACACTAGAAAGTGGTCCAACTAGCAAGGGGTGTGGAGGAGAGTGAGTGGAAGGGAAGTTCACCATTGCGTTTCACGGTATCACTACTGTATTTCACGGAACCAAAAGCACACGAGCGTTCAAACATCTTCCTATCTGGTCAGCTCTCTCTCTCTCTCTACATCTACACAACCGCGGCCGTCTAAACACCAAAGCCCCAAAGAAATCAGTAAATAGTCAAGGGAGAGCAATAAAATATATAACAAGGGTAATAGTCCAGTCAAATTATCACAAAAAAAGTCATGTGGATGCAAAATTTAGGGTAGAGCTAATTTTTTTATATGATGTCTGGGATGGTTTTGAGAGTAATTTCTGACATTTTGCCAACAAAATTTTTTGCCGCCGGAGCCGCCATCTTGAAAAAACTTCAAAATTTTCGATTTTATTTCTGTTTTTGCCCATAATCTGCCAAAATACGCACCTGACAAAATGTTTTATTATCCATCCTAAAAGTGGACTAAATTTGCCACAGTTCAAGATCAACCATGAATAGTTTCGGAAATACAGCTCTCTGAATTTCAGCAACATTTTGCAAAAAATAAAAAAATCTGAACTTTCAACTAGTTTTTGCTCGCTATCTTCTAAATGACCAAGCCTTCAGTAAAATTTCGAAGGATAACTTTTAAACTAGAGTAAATTTGCAACAAGCTGAGTATTTTAACGTTTTGATACCTATTATAGGTCACCAGATACAGAGGTATCTACAACTCCTCACATTTCAGAAAACTTATCGAAGGTACGAAAGTCTAGTTTTGCCTAGGATATTCTAAATGACGTTTATCAGTAAAAAACCTGTGTTGTCTTATAGTTAAGTTTTACATTGTAATTAACAACCAAAACAGTATTTCCAAGAATTTATAATGATAAAAGACTAAAAAAAATCTAAAAAGAAAATAATAAGAAAAGTTGGTGTAGGTACAGCATTTTAATTTGGAAAGAACGGCGTTTTATTTTAGAAGAGCACTTTTGCAGTGTCCTCTGAAAAAAATTACTTCCTATAGCAGATACAGTTCTCCGAAAATGGAAACATGTTATCGGAGGAATGGCGCTAAGAGGCTCTTTGTCACTGCTCCGCATACCGTTCTCTCCGGATACATCTGTTTTAATGTGTTTGTACCAGGCAACCTTAGGCATTTTGAAATATTTGCAGACACATTATGACTCAAAGGTTTCAGTTATCTTCGATGGTTATCCTTCAGACGCTAATCAAACAAGCACAAAGAATTGTGAGACTCCGACGGGCTACGAGTCCATCTCCTGATGTCGTCTTTGATAGAACTACTGCTTTGAAAAGCTCGCAAGAAACTTTTCTCACCAATGAAAACAACAAGAGGCGCTTCGTAGAATTGGCAAAAGCTGGAATAGGCTGTTAAAGATGCAGATGTCTTGATTGTTAGCACTGCCTTCTCAAAAGCATCTCAATACGACACTGTCTTTGTAGTTGGGGAGGACATAGACCTTCTTATTTCCTCGCTGCATTACCATCCCCTCACATAAAGAATACATATCTCCAAAAGTACGGAAGAAGCAAAGCTGCAGACATCTTCTATTCAAGGCAGTCATTTCGCCGCAGCTTCTCCAACATGCTGCTGTTCATCCATGCTTTCAGTGGTTGTGATACAACATCTGCAGTTTTTGGCCACGGGAAAACCCACTTCTGTTCGCTGATTTTGAAACATCCTGAACTAGAAGAGAAGCCTAATGTATTTCTGAACCCTCAAGCTACATCAGGAGAAGTGGCTGAAGTGGGCCAACATTTATTGGTTCACTTATATGGAGGAGACCCTGCTACACAAACACTTGACGAACTTCGGCACGGAATATTTGTAAAAGCTGCAGGAAGAATGAAATTTAACTTAGCGAGGCTGCCCCCAACCAGTGATGCGACTCAACTTCATGCCATTCGAAAATACCACCAAGTTCAGGCATGGCTCAGTGAATACAAAGACCCTTTGAAGTGGGGCTGGGTGAACACACCAAGAGGCCTCTTTCCCCTTAAAGCCAAGAAGGAGCTAGCTCCAGAATCAATTCTGAAAAGTATTTCCTGTACCTGCAAGAAGGGGTGTTTAAACGCTTGTGGGTGTCGTAAAGCTGGATTAAAGTGCACAACGATATGCAAACATTGCAATGGGCAGTCGTGTGAAAACATACTAATAGTCCTGTCCTCCGACAGTGAGGATGACGACACTCCTGATGAGCCAATTAATTCGTTTTTGGATGAAGACGCTGAAGAGAACTTTATCAACACTGGCTAGATTGTGAACATCATGGACGAAATAGCAGACGTCAACTGCCGAAGTCCCTCTAAGTGCCGAAGACTATGAACAAACAAGTTATTCAATGCAATGTTTCACCAGAACTCCAGCTAAATAAAATCTTTTTGTATATAAATGATTGTTCTGTGCCGTTATTGCTCCTAACTTGTACGCACATGCAATTATTCAATCGTTGCTGTATATATATTTTTAAACCTCTGTATTCTGTGACCTGTAAGAGGTAGGATAAGTTTAAAGTACTCGACAAGTTTCAAATTACCTCTAGTTTAAGTTTCCATATGGAGTTTTACTATAGGTTTGGTCATTTAGAAGATAGCGAGCAAAAACTAGTTGAAAGTTCAGATTTTTTTAATTTTTGCAAAATGTTGCTGAAATTCGGAGAGCTGTATTTCCGAAACTATTCATGGTAGAAAACTCAATTTGATCTCAAACTGTAGAAAATTTAGTCTACTTTTAGGATGGATAATAAACATTTTGGTCAGGTGAGTATTTTGGCAGATAATGGGCAAACACAGAAATGAAATCGAAAATTTTGAAGTTTTTTCAAGATGGCGGCTCTGGCGGCAAAAAATTTTATTGGCAAAATGTCAGAAATTACTCTCAAAACCATCCCAGACATCATATAAAAAAATTAGCTCTACCCTAAATTTTGCATCCATTCTTGACAATTTGATTGGACTATAAGTCAAGGACATAAATACTGATTTATTCATTTATAAGCATGTTCACGCCTCTGAAATTTTAGAATACATTCTTTTTTTAAAATAATTTTCTTTCATATAGCCTACCATTATCTACTTTAAAGTCGAGGGTAGGTAAACATCCCTCTAACATTCGCCTTTGCGACTGGAAAAAAACCTGGAAACCCCACTGAGATTGGTCCACCAGAGAAGTTGAGCCCGGGACCTCCAAATCTGATTCGCAATATTTTTCACATGTTATAATCTACATGAAGAATAACGACCTTGTGAATGAACATGCTTTTCAAGAATGATCTGCATAGTTGACGTCGCAGTTAAAATAGACAGCACGTTGTAAAACGTCAACGTGAAAATAACATGCTCGTACAAATAGAGACTTCGATATAAACTCGGAGTTCATGTGGATGACAGGATCTAATATCCGTATGCTCAGCAGACAACCTCTCACTGTGTCAATTTAATATTATACACGACAGGAGCTCGTTAGATTATGAAACAATTTCGTACGCAGCTCGTATACGCTATTCAAAGTCATAAGTCGCAACAAACAATATTAAATTCTTCATATACAAGAAACAATTTTAATCATTCATTCTATTTCTTTATTACCTCAGTCAACTGTAGGCCACCACAGTTCCTGTTCCGAAGTAATGCTATAACATCTTTTTCAATATGGCCTACTAGAATGTATATTATGTAACAGTTCATAAACGGGTGTCCCAGAATTCGAGCACTAATTCTGCTTGTTCTACAGACAAATCAGTGGCAGAAATGTAAAATAATAAATTCTCTGGGTGCCATAGCTAAAGTTTCCATTTTATTTTCAGGGAAATCTAGGCTGTTTAAAAAAATATAAAAGAAGTAAAATCACGGACATCTGAAAAATTGAGGATAAGTTACATAAGTTTCATCAGCATTCAGAAGGAAAAAAACTATTCGGACATAGCCTAAATAGTTTTACTTAAAGAAACTAAAGTTGTATATATATAACCCAACTTTGTCCTTACAATGGGTTGTGGCTCCCTGGGATTGGAGGTTATGCCCTCACAACCCTTATACTTAACATCTAGAACGATAATTACATTATAGGTATTTACGATGTAAGAACGTTATAACGAACTTAACAGACAAACACGAACTTAACAAAACGAGCGCTAGCGATGGAAACTTGCTTTCAGGACACGCCTCGTACTTTTCGGATTTGCCCGGAGAAACGATAATAGTCAATGCAATGTGCCTTGGGATTCTGGAATATGAAACTAACAGAAAGCACTTCAGGACTTCTAAGGCCCGGATTTTTAGGTCCCTATAGCTTAGATTCTAGGTGAAGTACAAAGAACTACCCCAGGATTGAACCTTGGACAACAACCAAGACAATTGAAGAATGAAGGACACAGTTAGTTTGGTGCATTATAAGCTACAGGCCTATGATTATAAAAATCCGGTCCCTACTTATAAGTTAACATCATGCACTGTATTTCATTCTTCACGCATTTAATTTACTACGTGAACTTTGATTCTGTTATCTTTTTTTATTGCCAGTCTAAGGACCTGTCCTAGCTCCATCCACACTTTCTATAGGGCTCTATGCCAATGTTATAAGTTATTCTGTAAACAGGCCAAATTTTTCAGTAATTACTACATTTGGTATTTTTTTAGAATGTACCTTGATTTCTCTTTATTACAGCATACTTCATGCATTAATTATGCCATTCATTAAAGCGATATAAAAAACTAGAAGTGGGAATCAGGCCTGTTTTTATTAGTTGCTTGTAAGACATGGAACACTTAATGCAATATATGAAATACCCCGCGATACTTGAAAGTAAATTCCTTAATGGAAAAGTATACTTAAGTTTTACAGAATTCTGGCATGTTATGTGCACTGCATCCTGCATCCGATAGTTCTGTGACCTAAAATCTGAACAGGATATGCAAATGAAAAATATATCAAGCGTTTACGAAAACTTTATATTTGAAAATAAGAATAGAAAAACACTAGAAGCACCAGGAATATAGCTTCGAGTCCATTATTGACTCTATTCCTAACAGAACTTACAAACTTGCGTCACAGACTTTAAAAAACTCCTACTTCCTTCTCCTTGCCAATACTCTCGAGCATGAACGGAGAGTGGGGTTTACAAAAAGATACGCTTAGAATTTTAAGATTTATTGATACAATCGGGAAGACAAAAACAGTTTAAAACTCTGTCTGGAATATATACAGTAAAAGTGAAGTATATTAACCGTATGAAAGCTCCTTGCAGTTTATATAACATTATACTAGAAATTAAAGTATTCTTTTTCTAATTTGTTGGCGTGCTCTGATTTACTCTAGAATTAGTTCAAGCGTATAAAATAACTAACATGAAGTGTCCATAATTATATAACCATTTCAAATGTAGTCATCTTATATTATTAATACAATTCTGGTCAACAAAAATGCTGAATGACATTTCGCATAATATTACTGAGCTCGTACTACAGATGTCTGATGTCGAAAGAAAACGTAACTATCCTTAAAGCAGTATTTATATGTTTGAAACTTAATTAATAACAAAATATAGTGTTTTATACAATGTTATTGCCGATCATGTTCTACAAAGAAAAAAAGCGAAATACGTTCGTTAAAAACACTTCATTTTTTTTTTTCAAAATAACTTGTTAGTTACGAAAATTACATCAATAATTTGTCACTGACTGAAAAAAGTTAGCCAGGAAAGTACAATGAGTTCAGGCAGAGATGTCGGTTAACCGGACATTTTAAGAACCTTGAACCAGACTACACAAAAAAGGAGCGTTTTGCTTCTCTCCTTAGGCACTGCTTCGACGGACTCATTAATAAGAAAATCCTATAACTTAAGGTTAACATCACCTAGTAGAATAAGTTTAACACCTAATTGTGCAAAGCATGTAATGTTAGTCTAGTTGTAAATATAACACATTATGTAAACCATTGTGCAAAAATTATTCCGAAATGTTGGTTATCTCTGTAGAAGCTATTGATCCTACGAAGTAATGGATAGTACTCATTTAACATTGAATTGGAAAGAAAATACGATGCACTTAATAACCTCCTCCCATTTAACCGTGAAAACGTTTGTTTGGCTTGTTAATTAGTTATTAGTACTAGCATATAATCCTAATATGCAATGAAATTAGTATTATTTTAAGGAAAATTAACTTAAACAAATTAATTGTCTGTTTGCTCCAAATTTGGCTGTTGCAATTTTTCCGGAAAACCAACATTCTTGTTAATAACAATCCAGAATGATATTGTGTTATTATGACGTAGCATTGGTTTGAATCTTTTTCTCTCTGAGGGGTGTATTGGGTGAGAAAATAGTATTCCTATCTACTTGTGAGGATGTTTAATGTCTTCTTCCAATCCCTTTTCCATCAATTTTTCTTTTGTCGAATACTTCCTGCCCAGGAAAATAACGATGCTTAGGCATAATCTATAAATTTTCTTAAAGTGCATACAGTAAATTTATACCTCTTACGAATTTAAAACATAGGCTATTGTGAAAGAGTATAGTCTAGTACTACGATCTTGAGACTGATAGTAAGCAACCTATTCAAAACAGGAATTATTTGTAAATACACGATTTATAGGCGATATTGAGCTCATTACGTAAATAAATCCTAAAGTATTCTGATCAATTTTACATAGGAGGCTAGAGAACAGGTTTCAGTTCCTGATGGTTGAACTTACCAGTAGGCAAAGGAATGATAATCATGCACAGCAAACTAAGCTAAGGGCCAATCTTGGAAAACAATAATGGCGCATCGTTAACAGCCTGCTTGGTCTAGTGGTTAGTGTTGCTCACTACGGATCTGCATGTATGGGTTCTATCCCCGGTACTTCCTGTTTTTCCCCGAGGTAGAGAGGTTTCGTACGGGGTTCACTCAACCTTGTGACGCCAACTGAGAAGCTACTTGATAAAGAAGTAGCGTGTTTGATCACGAAAGTAATCAATAACGGCCCTGGGAGTCGGAATGATGATCGCATGCTCCCCAATCCTGCAATCAGCCTATGGGATATGACGCTGCATTCGGATGGTAGGCAAGTCCCTCTACGGATGTAGCACCACGGAGTATAGATTAATATCTTTTAAGTTCAAGAAAGAAGGCAATGCTCATGACCAGATAGGATCACCTGTCTGCCCATGCATAGTGCTGCCTTTCTAGGACTTAGATTTTGAAGATACCGATGCGCCACAATTTTCTTCTGAGATTGTACAAAAGACCATATCACATAGGTGTCCCATTAAAAAATAAGTCGTTCTCAACAAGCTATAAAATAATATAAACGAAATTAATTTTAGTTTTATGGAGTTGGAAGAAATAATTGTGAGTGTCAGACAAGAAGAAATGAAAACACGAAAACATTTTGACAGTAACTTATTTGCACGTCACACTTTATAGAAAGAACCCAGATTAATGCAGCATAACAATCCTTGAATAACATCATCGTTGTATGTATTTTGATATGATGATGTTACCGTTGTCGAGAGATGTAAAATACACTTGGAATTGCAAATGGCTCTAGTCACTGAAACAGAATATACGAGTGAGTAATAGGAAAATAAATTCAGAGATGAAATATTAAATAATATTGGTACAGACTACAGCATTAGAGAATCTGTCTTTTTGTATAGAGTGATGGATCATGCTGCATCCCTCTTCCATATCAGCCCCGAGATCACCCTCATAGTGGATAGCAATACTTCACTCATATTTTTCTCTTACAAGGTTGGAAACTGTGAAGTGACATGAGAAGAGAGAAGACGGGAAAAAGTGTCTTGACATAGTACATTCTCATCTTTTTTCTTTCCCCCTCTTTTCATCTATCCCTCTTATTCTCATCTCTTTTTACTATATTTTTGTATGTAGGAAGGTTGAAAATGTTGAAGTCTTGAGATATCTGACGTAAAAGAGTGACTGTGCAGTACGTAAACATCAATTTATCATTCTTTACCATGTTATAGCGGGCATAGAAAACTCACTATTATGTTTTACATGTCAATTTAATCTCGATCCATCTAAAGACATCACTCATTTTCACCATACACAAGAACACATACACCATCACACCATATAAATGTAGGCCTACTGGCAAGATATTTTAATTTTCCCCATCTGAATTTTTCTTAATAGCATTTCTTTGCATTTGCTTACTACAACATATTTTCCTATCCCCAGATACCTCAATTTGGATTAACCCTTTCAGAGCTGTATTTCATATATTGACACAAGCATTCATCAAGTGCAATCATCGGTTTGAAATCAACAAAGAAAATTTTATCAAATTACATGCTTTCTATGAATGGTAATTCTAACATGTCAATAAAATTTCAGATTATATAGACTCTGCTGTTAAACTTTGCAATCTTTTGAAGTGACGAAAATATACGTCGATAGCAGAAAAAAAAAAGGTTAAAGCAGCGAAATTTCACAATGAATTCACAAGTTCTTTCAAAATTGTCCATTCTAACAGCTTACTCATTGGAAATTGATAGGTGTAAAATTGCTAAATACACAAATGTTCAAACAATAATTTAAAACATTTGTTCTTAGAGGGGCTTAATTTCCCCTTAAAACAATCCCTTCTCGACATGGATATCTTGGCTGCAGATGTAAAATATTTGGAAGAGTATGTCTACATGACATAGTAAGGAACAACTTATTTTTACATGATGGAAGTAAAACACCAATTAGAGTAAATGCCAATTTTATTCAAAGCAGTAAAGGATTTAGGAGATGTGGTTAGGAGGGAAGAAGGGCCCCAAAGTATTTTCTCCTATTCACTTCACTCTGTCTATGTGATAAGATGATATGAAACTATCCAGTGGTAGGCCTGCCGTGCACAAATATGATCACCCATAAATCCTCCCCATATCCCACATTGGTTCATTTTTTCCAGTGTTTAAAAAGATGACCGGTCCTTAGTTTAGCTTACAGGTTGCATACAATTATTGGTCTTACCAACGGGATAAGCAGCATCGCTTAATTTTCATAACAATGGTTCAGGACCCTTTGAGAAAGTGTACTGGTGGACTTAGCCAACCCCCCCCCCCCTCACCCGACCACATCTGTTTCCTCTGTGGTTGCCAGTCATTTGATTTTCTATTGGAAGAAATAAGGATGGCGAACGAGGTGAAAAGCGAAAGAAGAAGGTGTGAGAGGTGCAACGAAGTTCGGGAAACGGGAGAAAAGCCGGAATAATCCTGACTTCTTCCATAAGGCGGTACACTCGCGAGCTACATCCCTGAATGGACAAGGCCTACCACCCGACCGCTGCGTCTACCATAGGCAGATGGAAGATTGGGGGCAGGTAGGCAGCATGCCGACACCCACGGCTGTTAATGGTGGTTTCCATGACCGGAGCCGCTACTTCTCTATCAAGTAGCTCCTCAATTTGAATCACGAGGCTGAGTGCACCACTACCAGATGTCCTACTTCAGAAAAATCCGAGGAGGTACCGGGGATCGAACCCGGGCTGACGGATCTGTAGTCAGCGAAGCTAACCACAAGACCACTCCGGCGGTCACGTGCTGTAGCCTGTGCTATATTAATTTATTTTAAGCACACCTACTTAGGGACATCATTCTTATAAACATAGGCCTACTGTAAGTTAATAAGGAAATAAGCACATCAAATATGTCGTTCATTGCGAGATTTCAATTAAGAGGCTTGATAATCTCGCTGGGAATATTCATAATAACGGAGGACACCCTACATTTAACACAAATTTTGTCATGACATGGTTTCCAGTAACGTATTAATGAAAGCAAAGTGCATGGGTACTAAAACCTAAATTCAAGGTAATGAAACATAGGATAACTGAGAAAATTATTAATTATAAGTTTCATGTTTGTTGAGGATTATGTGGAATTTTCTGTCTTATGCCCTTCCTAACCGTATCCTTACACAACATATTTTAAGCTACACAGAACTATTAGTCGTAAGTCAAAATACTTGCAGTACGTTGCCAATAAGTTAAATTATCTGATATTTGTCGAAAGTAAATAATGTAAATAAAGACATTAAAGCAGTTAAAATATTATTGATATGTATTGGGTTGTGTAGGATTACTAATATTCTATATTATTATATATAAGTTTGGTACTACATTCAAATTTACTCAAATAGTATGAAAACGCACCCTATATTGATGTAGGTAGGTATGGTGATGGTATAAAGCAGAAAATGTTTATAGGTAAGAATAACGCTAATAAAAATATATAGGCATACGGTAAATATAAGTCATATTATTTTAATACGAAGGGATCAGCAGATGATACATAGTGTACCACATGTCATACAGTACTAGCTTTTATCCGAAATACAGTCTATATATTCAAAATATAAAAAATTATAAACAGAATTTAAATTCATGTTGGAGATAGCAGATATAAAATTTGTCTTAATTATATGAATCTGATGAAGTGAACGGTACGTAAAAAGGCGTTTTTTTTACTAGCCTTTAGTGAAATTCTCACATTTACCCTATTGCTGTTTATTAGGCCTATACAGAATCAGTTTATAATGTTCGTAAACATAATATTAAATTCCAAATAAGTTTTTATATATAGTATTGGATATCGACAAATCACAGTCATTTATCTTATAATATGCTCGCTTTGAACACAAGCATGCAATTTTATCTGATTAAATGTCAGCCCGTTACTGAAAATGTAAGGTACTAATACGCATTGATTAATACGTCACATACCGCCAGTGAACAGAATTAAAACACTAAGCTTATCTGAATTAGGTTAACCATTTCTCACAGGGATAGTAGCATTGCATTGGTTAGAATATGACAATTCATTCAATTCATCAATTGTTCATTGATTAGTACGCAGTGATTTCACATCCGACTGAATATTCGTTACATTTTAAACGACATATGTAAGAAAGTAATAATTGTTAGTATAATCCGTTATATCTTATTCATGGAATATTATTAATTACTCCCAATCGAGACTAACATTTCCCAGACTTTCCATGACCAAAACCTTACATTTCCCTCACCACAAGAATCGATGTTTTCACGGTTCTTTGTAAACAAACCGAAAAAAATCCAGCCTCTTCCATCCCCATAATAAAAATAAGAAATGATTAGCTCAAATACATTTGCTTACACAGTCTGGGTTACAGCAGACAGGAGCAAAACACATGTCCCTCATACTTCATTCACTGGGGCTTGTTATTTTACCTGACTATTCCATTTTTTTTTTTTTACGAATTTTCCTTATTTTACTTTTACTTTATAAAATTTCCTGACTTTCCCTGATTTTCACTGACTTTCCCTGACTTTCCAGACACCTGTAAACTTATGGAGGGCCAGAGGGGCTCAGAACGTTTAATTTTTATTTATTTATTAAATCATAACTATTTGGAACAAAAATCTGGAAAAAAATTGTCAACAAGACATTCTGCTTGCGAAATACTGGAGCAGTTTTAAAATGTTTTCCGATAAATAAATTTAAAATTTGTGCTATTTGTTATTGGTCTGAGAGCCTATTCTGTTAATTGAAGGAACTGAGAATTTATGTTTTAATTTTTGAAATTCAAAATATACCTTCAGTCGAATTTTTTATGGTTGTGTTTTTAATGAACAACTTGCTACCACTTCATATTTTTTTGCATTATTTGTGAAGAATGTTATTTTCATAAAAAGTGCACCACTATTTAAAACAACAATCGTGTATCTTTGTTTCTATGTGATATCTTTAACTAGCAACAAAACCATCGTTTTGAATGAATAATTACATAAAATAGGTAAATAACAACTAATTTGAGTAAAACCAATGATAAACCATAATTTATTTGTAGGGTTCAGAGAACCCCAAATAAAGTTCCTAACAAAAGAAATTATTTGGTATTGCAAGGGTTGAGAGAAGCTAAACACGCCGACCACTAAAATACGTGTAAAGATTTAAAACGCAGCATGAATAGTACTATTGTTAATTCAACTGGTTCCTCTAGTATAAACTTATCTAGAAATCTAAAAATAAAATGTTTTTGAGGGGAAACAATGTTCAGTACAAGATACCTTTTCTCGAAAACTACTAAACCTAGGCATTGATATTTTTTTTAGTTTCTAGAAACATACTATGTAAATACTGAATAAAGGATTTTCCATAAATATACTTATTTACCGAAATATGATTATTTTTGTTTATAATATTTTCAACATCTTTAAACACCTGTAAATATTTCATAGTTTAACCGATTCAAAAAATGATTTGTTCAGTCTATGTAAGACATATGAGTAAACAAATCCTGAAAATTTCAAGATTGTAGGTTAAGCAGAAGCTGAGAAAACGTACTTTTTGTACAGAAAAAGTAAACTTACGGGACACGAGCTTAAAAGTTAAGAAAATGATACAAAATAGCATGGATAGAATTGTAATACAATTATGCAAGATACACCCTTTTAAAGAGGAAAGTCCAGGGGATAAAATATGATATTAATAAAATATCTCAATTTCCATTCAAGAACCAATTGAACTTCAACCCTTGCTCCGTAGTCTGGATCAACTCAGGAAAAAAAAAGTCATGGATAGAATTAAAGTACAATTATGTATGAAACGTCATTTTAAAGAGGAAAGTTCAGAGAATAAAATACATCAATAAAAATAAAATAAATTTTTTTACCAAAAATCAATTCCATTTCTCCTTAAGTAGAATTACGTAAATACAAAAGCAAATTAAATTACTAAATAGAAGAACAACTGAATATGAAGGCCTACGAAAAACATTATTATAGGGGTAAATGTGAACAATAGCGGGCTTCGCCACCAAGTAGTCTACATGGACTGTTTTGCGCAGTGCAGAGGATGTGGAATCTGCTGGTATATGTCTATTCCGTAATGGCTTGGAAAAAATCTACTCTCAGCTGATATCGAAAAACATTGTAACCGCCGTCACCGTGTTGCTGCAAAAGTGAACTATCATATTAACCTAACACCAATAAATATGCAACTGCATATACTACACCGTGCGAGATGGCTGAAGAGGTAGCGTCGCGGACCCAGTCGCCAAGGCAAATGCTGGATTGGATATTTACTCATAGTGACATATCGACGTTGTTTCGATTTCATATTATAATAAATCGAATATACCTATTAGTTGATATGATCGGAAGGCATAACACAACGACAATAGGAACAAAGGCATATCAATGGTTCCATTAACTACCTTTTTATTATCATAATTGCTGCATTTTATTATTGTAATTAAAAATTTCACTGTACAACACACACTTATTAACCTTTGAATTGGTAACAAATCAAATTGGGTCTTTTAAACTTAACTAACAGTAAAGAAATAAAAACTTAGGATCACATCTAAGATCGTTGTTTTGAAAGCACATGCGTACTGGTAAATCAGATAATACAAAAGGAGTGATGTGACCAAGGCTATATGCAGTTAAAGCGGGTATAAATTAAGCTAAACAAAAAAATTACCGAGTCAGTTTATAGTAATGTAAATTGAAGGACTTCGGGTTTTAATATATTGCATTGAATATATGATCTGATTTTCCTGTGACCCTTACGGAGGGGATTAGGGCCTTCAATTGGAGGTTTCAGTATTTACACTAATTTTGTTACGCTTATTTTCCACGAGAGGACAGATGGATAGGTGGTAAGCCCAAAGCCTCACAAACCCTCCCAAGATATTAAGGTATTGCTTGGACGTGAAAGGGTCAGTAAATTTTGTTCAGAGGCATTAAGGTATGCTTGGAGTTCTTTAACGTGCCGTAATCCTATGAAACGGCCCCCCCCCCAGCTAAGCTTCCTCCCAGAAGACTTCGTGCCCAGGATTTTTACGTCCTGAAGGATCATCGATCGCGGCCGAGTTTGATCCCGCAAACTTCGGATCCAGAGGCTGGTAAGCTACCTCAATACCACCGCGGTCAACACAGTGAATATACTAAGCTAATAATGTAATTATTGGTTATGCTGTATTATGTATAATGCGCTACAAATCGAAGTTCAAAGGTTGTATTTTCGATGTAGGCATGGGGCTTTTTCAATTGACATAATCTTTCAGGTGACAATATGGCCCGGGTCACTCATCCTGTAATAAAAATAAGTAGCGGAAGCAATTCGGGGGGAAAAGTGACAGTACTAAAGGATGGAAATCTTATCATCTTATTGTGCCGATTGCCAGAAAATCCGGAAGCCTCACCTCCAGATCCCTGAGAATCTTTAAGGCCTATAATAGGGAGTATAGAATACGTATTTATTACTAATGGATACAGGAAGGATTGCTAAAATATCGTAGGCCTGGTCTAAATATAAAGTCAACAAAATCGTAAATTATCAAATACTTCCTAGCCTATCACCTCAGTAAACATTATAATGATTAGTACAATTAATTATAATAGTTCTCCGTAAGCAATGTTAACTGAAGGATTGTGCCTACGGTCGAGACAATAGTTCTCCATAGGCTATCAGTTTTCCGGGTTCATTGATGGAGGTAGACTTTTGGTGTTTATTATTATGCAGATTTCTAAGTTCCTTAAACGTGCGATTTTGGCGAATCGACGCTTGGCCGAGTTCATTGATAATTATATTTAGTAAATGTTTGCATAATAAAATGTTTTCCATTTGAACAATATTGTACACTTGAAGTTTTAATTATGTGATAAAAAGTGTACGAGTGGGCAGTAGTAACTTTATACGCTTCGTAACATTAAATGTTTTCTTACTTCAAGTAACCCATAATGTTAGATGCGCCCATATTAAATGTAGTAAGTAAACCTGCAATTAACTTATTTATTGATTAACTGGCCACAAAGTGTAGTCCCATTTACAACGAAAATAAATAAAAAACAAACTCAAAATAATATTCAGTAAATGACACATTTTGATGAATATTCTTTAATGGTAGACTATTGACTGATTTTGAGTTAACCTAGTTTTATATGTCCTCAGTCACTATCCAAAATCTAGTAGAGTGCGATTAGTCTATTTAAATACGATTACGTTTTAAATAACTGGCTTCCCTTCAGTGATTTGCATCATACTTACCTACCAACGATCCTGCTGGAAGTGTCCAACATTTTGTATAAAGTCGATTATGAAACCACGATTTCTTATTGTTTTGGTTATAGAATCTAATAACTAATAAGCCATTAAATAAAATTTAATTTTATATTATTTTAAGTCTACTAAACTAAAAAAATACATGGAATACTCTTTGACAATCAAATAAAGAACAGCATTAAGAAAAGAAGAAAAAAAAGGAACATTATATCCTTGTGATACATTTAGTCAACCAAAAACTGTAGATAGATCTATACTCTTAAAATGTAACATTTAATGCTTAAATGGTGAAAGAGACGAAAAAAGATAGAGATAGGGAAAGAGAAGAGAGTGAGTGAGAGAAACAGAGTCAGAAAAAGTGTTAGAGCGGGAGGAAAGGATAAGAGATCAGACGTACAATGGACGTAGTGACAATGGAAAAAGGAATACTATGGGGGTGTCAATGCTGATGGCTTCTGTGAACTCAAATAAAAATAATAATTAAATTCTGTTCATAGAATATCGTTACTGATTAATTGCAATATGGGTATGTCATTATGGTTATCATACGAAAATGCAGTAATGAATACCTTATAAAGAGACCCAATACGGTATCAGTATATAAATAAACATTTAATCAAAAATCTATATTGGGGAGTTCATATAAACGTCATTAGGATTATAGATTACCGACTGGTCCACATTGCCATTGGAAAAACCAAACGCAGATAGGCTAGCAGTTGATAGGATTCAGCTTCGAACATTATACAACGTCGACTGTGTGCAGTAGAAGCTTCGTTTGACAGCGGAATGATTTTAGTTCAACCTAATGCCGAACCACAGCAATAGCCCATGCACGAAATTCTACCATTCAACAAATCGAATGTATCTTATCTAGCCTTTGTTAAATCTACCACCATTAACATCAGAAATATCACCACCTTCATTAATAACTAGCTGAAAAGGCCCGGCGTCGCCCGAGCTTTGTATTTTGTAATTTGAAATTAACATATGGAAGACTTTCGATTTTGAAACTCTAGGTCCTTATATAATATGTATGTAAAATTTCAAATGAGGAAGAACGACTTATCACAGTCAAATTATTCTCTCAGAAAACGCTAAATATAGCTGTTTTATGGCCCATAGAGGATGTCGAATCTTGCATTCCGTTGCTTCTACATACCATTCCTGATAGGGGTTGAAATAACAAGAGACAGATATTCCGGTTATATAAGATTGTATTGTCTTTATGGACAATTTTATTTCTCACTCTCATGTTATAAAAGCGTTTTGGGGCTGAAATAAAAAAAAATCAATATCACTTTCATACTTTCCTCCCCTAAAACCTGGGACATAATATACTGCGGGCATAGGATGAAAACGTACCATCCCATCTATTAGATGCTTAGGGCCTATGATAAACATCCCTATTTCTCAAATAACACAGAGCCTACAGCTATGAGTAACTATCAGTGGATAGGATTTTATTTTACAGACATCTGATATACGAGTCATTGCCACACACTTAAGCTGTCCCTGCATTATGGCTTCTTAGTCTACACCAAAATGTGAAGTGAGAAAATTATATTTTCCTTGTCGAGGGTAGAAAAAGATATGTGACTGCATCACACTGTGCTTTATTTTCGTGGATTTCATTTTTCAGTAATTATTTTCGCCAATATATTACATCGATAGAATCATAATTTGTTAAGTCCAGTATTATGAAGTTCCCAAAGCCCTACGTAAACACTGTAAACAATACACTGTTGTCATGTGAACTAAATTGCACTTCATTTTTTCAGTATAATATTCTCAGAAATTATATAATTTTCAAGGGAAGGAGTTGCTTGTTTGAATGTTAATGTTGACCGGGCTTAACTGGGCATGTGTGCAAAATTTCGTGCAAATTGGAAAGAAATGTAGTTTTGTATAGGGTACATACATACATACATACATACATACATACATACATACATACATACATACATACATACATAGATACATACATACATACACACTTTCGATTTTATATATTACATATAATATTTGGACTCGTGCACATCCAATGCCACTTACTAACAAGACAGTATTCAATTGTGAAATTAATTGGAGGTGGCCTTGCTTGGTTGCGATAAAAAAATGGATAATAATGCCATTGCCGAAATATATCGATTATGATTTTTTGAAAAGTTGAGAAGGACGTTGCAAGAGAGAGAGAAAATGAAGTGGTATAGGCATTAAAGTTGTGGGTGAAATAAGAACAAAAGCGTAGGGTAAGTAACTTGATTGAAAGTAGAACAGAAACGAAAGTATGTTGGTAGAAGTGGAAATATAAAAAAGTGAACATTATTCAAAACGGGATAGAATGAATGAAAATCAAAATGCCAAACGGAAACAGGCTAATGCAGAACGAATGAGAAATAGACGTCGAAATGCTAACGAAGAGCAGCTACAACGCGAAAAACAAAACGATACTAAAATAAAACTAGACACGTTTGCTGGGGAATCTGATGAGAAAAAGATCTCAGCGTCTCGCAAACAATATAATTCGCACGATAGTACTCTATGCAACAAGCCTATAATGGCATTAATTTAGATAGGCTACATGTATGTTTATTAAAGGAGCAACCCTAATTTCTTAATTTTCATACGAGTATCTTAATTACCATTCTAGTCAAGTTGCATACCACTGTTTGTGCTCCACCGTAATAAATTAGTATAAATGATTAAGTTTTGAAATTTTAGATTCACTCAAACAAAGCCCGCGCTGTCCTTCGCATCGACTGGCTACTATTTGTTGTAGTTGGCGCTTCCATTTGTTAGTTTTCTTGAAACCAACGGATTTTGACAACATGAAATAAGTTTTTCTTAGAATTATGTTAGTGTGATATAAAAATTAGCACGAAAACAGTTGAGTTTATTTCAAATTCAGACAATTTATTACGCAGTTTTCAGCTGATACTCTCAAGATCGTTCCGTGTTCGATAATAATCGCTACCATACCGATGTCATAATGGAAATCTGTATCGTAATGGATATCATTATGATACTGTTACGTCATGCGTGATAAGCGTGTTATATTATTGTCGAACAAAAATAGTGTTAAGAGGCATATGCGTGGTAGGTCTATATCGAAACAATATATCACCTAATAGAAAACTATATATCTTGTTTTGCCTGATAAAACAATGTGAACTCTGTGGGATAAGTTTAAAACTAGTCTAGTTAACAGCACACAACTCGATTTCAGTAATATGTGATGTGTGTTCTAACTTGAAGCAAATATTGATTCTAATAATTTAACCCCTCATGGATTTTATAATTGAACTCATTCAAAATCTGCATTATTCATAGATTTTTATTATTCAGTGGTGAGCAACTGAGAGCTCTTCAATTTTTAATATGTTGAAATTAATTCAAATCTACTGAGACCTATTCAATCAAACCGTATTATTCCTGCTATAAAGACAAATGGGTACGCATGAGTGCGCCCTGTTGCAAAAAAATCACAGAACTACTGTAGAGAGGTCATGTTTATCTTAAAAAGGTGAAATACTTATGTTTTTTAGCTCGTTAGGAATTTCCACTTGCAAAATATTTGCAGTACTATGCCCTGATTTCGATCTGCATATTCTGTCAGAAATTGGTAAAATATCCGGAATTCATTCCAGAGTGCGGATGATTGGCAGCTTCTGGAATTATAACCTTCTAGTTAGAACTTTCTGTGTAATGAAGACTAGTCAGAAACCACCTTGTGAGAATTTTACAGTTATTATTGAATTCTTATTGATTTTTTGTTGAACACATCTCAGTCTGACTGAAAATAACCCACTTTAATAATACCGAAAATTTTAGATTTTTGATAATGTGCCAAGTAACAATAAAAATACCACAAGATCCTATGTAACTTATTTCACTAAATCATAATCAATTTAATATCAACGGTCTCCACTCATTTATTTTCCCCTTCTTTACTTTCTTTCTTTGCGCCCTGTTATACATTTAGTTTCAAAAATTTCTCCACCATTTTCTTATGATGCACTTTACCTTTTCGTTTTCTCCTACCGTTGTTGTTTCGGGTAATGAATTGTTTTAATATCCTTCATTTCCTGTATTATGTCATAAAAGGCTGGCTTTTTACTGAATGTAGAAAGTTATTTAAAACAAACATTCAAGTAATTTAAAAACTCTGCTAGCGTATTGAGATTCAATATTTAAGACAAGGGCTACCCAGGTCTCGTTCATCATAACAGTGAGTTCTTCGACGTCAGACTGTAGTAGTAGGAGATAGGATGTGTAATTAACACCGAATTTCGATACAGCAACGGAGAAGGGAATAGGTATTCACTTTCACATTAGTCCGGTATTACTTTGGCTGGTTTCAGATATACGTAATGAACGCATCCCAGTTATACAAGTAATATGATACACGGCTATTGTTCAGCAGGCAATCATTAAATGAGAATTTAACGTAAAACTCTACCAATATTATTTCTGCTTCATTAAAATAAAACCCATAGCTGAAAAGCATGCATTTTTCTGGAATACGAATTGCTGGACAGTTGCACTAATTAACTCAATTTATCAGGAATAAATGGGAGCTGTCCAGATATTTTTACTTCGTTTTCTCATCAACTACGTTAAAAATGTTTTGTTACTATACAGATGCGTTTAATGATCCTTCATGTTATATTTCACATTCTGGCATGAAACAAACACACCACTGAAATAGCCCTACCATTAGGCATGAATCCTATTCCGCCGGATTTTACACCAATTAACCCTCTACTCCAGTAAAGTGAAACGCTTATGTAACTTATGGTACCTTAAAATGCGAATTTATCGACTGAACTCTGAAGTTGTGTGAATAGAGAGCAGAGGCCTAGAATTAAAGTTACATCTGTGCAGGCAAATAACATCCAGGTATACAGCAACCAATAAAATAATATAATTTTTATTGTCCTCTGTTACTGATAGTTCTAAAAGAATTAAATATGTTCGTTAATCTTTATATAATACATTTTCTAGAGTTTAAAAATTAGGTCAATCTTTAAAAAAAACACGTTTTAGCTATGTTTATCAATCCAAACCTCCTTCAGAAATGTGTGCTTTGATTACAATTGCATATAAAATTGGCTTAATTTTACTGGCAACTCCACAAAATCGACCGTATTTATTAATAATTCTATATTTTATTAACCCTCATTTCTTTGGCAAAAACATTCAAGAACGTGTTTCAAATTAACTAATTATAGTTCACCATTCCCTGGACCATTCGCAGTTATAAATGAGAATTATTGTCCACATTTTAATTTTCCTTCACCTCTGATGGTTGCAGGAATATAAATCGATTTGCAAAGAAATACCAATGAACCTTTCTCAAAATTTTCCAATAACTGGAATTAAAAATGTTACTTGTTAATAAAAAGTGCATGCCTTATGTGGTCTACGCGTCCGATGATAGAGTGAGTACAAAAAGGCAACATGTTTAGGTTGCGCTTTTCCAAACGACACCTAAGTCCTATGATAGTAAAGGTGAAATCAATAAGTCGTGTAATGAGTTATATATACACGAAGTATTATTCGAATGAAGAGGAATTTTTTACCCATTTCATTTTCAATGATATCATAATAAATAATATTTTATCAGAAGTGAACTTTATAAAGAAGTAAAACTTGACCAGAAGTAAATATGCGATTATTCGGCTACCTGCACAAAAAAAAACATAAACGCCTAGCGTACATATAAATGGGGAAAAAACTAATGCTAAGGTACATCATGAGCCTCGGATCCACGTCAATGTAGTAATAATAAACACCGAATATTACCAAATAATTCGTTCTCTTTGTTATTTTAATGTCATCAAACACGCGCTTTGATGCATAAATAGGTCGGGTTAATGGAAGAGCCATACAAAATCAGCAGCATATGGTGAATCATTAATAATACTATGCTGTAATTACTGCATTTATTTCGAACTAGGGCGAACTTTTGCAAAATGGAACGTCTATATTAATTTATGATTACTTTCTGCGCTTTCAGTCATAATAATTATAAGTAATAGATATGAATATCCTCGTAGAATACATTAGAACAGTAGGTACTAAATATTATACAACTTTGGCGATAAAGAAGGAGCAATAATGCCGAGCGTCTCGTCCCCGGCTGAAGGAACCAGGAACCCAAATCGTCCCCGTCAGAAATATGTTTCGTTTTTCCAGGAGTCCGTCTCGTCCCCGACATTCTCATGCATCGATTAATTTTCACGGGCTAAACCAATTCTCAAGCACCGATTTTTGACGGATTAGTAGATTTTGAAAAGGCTATTCAAAATGCTGTTAACAAACTATTGCTACGTGTAAAAAGAATTGGATGTAGATTTCATTTGACAAAGGATGGTGGGCGAGAGTTCAAATGACTATAAAGAAAAGAATAAGATTGGGGCCTAGCTGAAGCGGTGTTTTGTCCCTGTATACTCAGATTACTACGAGATAGAAAATTGTTTCATATTTCATATGGTGCCAATCGCGAAGAAAGATCAACTATTGGCAAAATTTGAAAAGTATATATCTGACTCTTATATGATTTTTTCCCCCCCACTGGCAATATGGGCAGATTTTTCTGCATTTACTACAAATGCTTGTGTATCCTTTCATTCATATCTTGACAATGCTTCTACTCTTCACATTCCTAAGTGAATAATTATAAAATGGACACTATTTTAATTATGAAAGACGATATTTTAACCACACCGACGAGCAAAATGTTTATGCAGTCCAAATCGGCAATAAGGGGAAAGAAATATTTTGTTCTTTACCTGGTTGCACCTCTCCTTAAACTCCCGAGAAGAGATGGCCTATGAGATTAACGCCCCGAGAATTAGGTGGGGAAGAGTAGGACTACATAATTAACACCTTGAAATTTTCGTTGGGACGAGCCAGGCTTTACCCATTCACCGATCAGGAATTCTTAATGATTGAGAATAGAAGTAATAGAGCTGTGCCAATTTAACAGCTTGTTCCTTCGGAAGAAACAAAACATTCAAATGCCATGTTTGTCTCCAGTAATTCCGTTTCTCAAAGAAAACATTCTGTCATAGAAATTAAGCATTAGGTTATCAGTACTGTTATAATATTTTCCACCTCATCAGAGGAAAGAAAAAGGAATAAAATTCCCTTTGCGGACTTTCAATAAGTTAAATGTAAACATTAATACGTGGACTACATTCTCCTCGAAGAATGGCAACGTCACTTCGTCATCTAGTACATAGGTTTGCTAGCATACTTGTGACAAGATAGGTCATTGCCATCTACGGAGAAACCACGGTTTTACTCGATAGGGAATAAAAAGATCAACCAACCCGTATTGCATTCTTGAACAAGGAACGAGGCTAGAAGGAATTAGTTTATAGAGATCTGGTATGCAACCTGGGCTGATATGGAAATTTGTTGTAATTTCGGCGCGTTTTGAATTATTAAACACATCACCAAAATTGTACTATCTGATTTTTCAATTCATTTAATAGCTAAGTCTCCATCAATAAGAAGGGATATGTTTGTTTGCTGTGAAGAAATACTAACAATTTAATATTGGAACTGCAAATATAACAAACACTGTCTCTGAGAATCTGGAGGCCCTGATATTGTCAATGGTATCACCTTGGATTTTTCTAAACTTGAGAGAACTGAAGTTCAGTATCGGGAGAACAATTGAGCTGCCGATAAGGAAAATAGTCATCAACGCACATGGGAGTCAACACACAGTCTTCATGCTTCTGAACTTTTTATTATCATTATTATTATAGAAGGAATATAAAGAGTTTTCTCAGGAAATCTTTCTGCACCTTGGGTTGTAAGTTTAAGGGTAGAGTACGGGAAAAGCATAAAAGTGAAAAAATGTAAAATATACATAAATAGAAAGAAACCGAGAAGGTATGTTTCAAAATAGGCCTATTTACACCAACATCGGAAAAACTGGTTTTAATTTGGTCTGTTGATTTGGTTATTTAAAGATGGAATTACACTTAGGTATATTTACGGCGTCAAATAGGGAGCAATAAGCATGTTTGGTGTTAATGAGAGGTAAAGACGTTGAGGAGCGTGTTGGGAAATTTTTAATGAAGGCGAGACAGCTCAGGTTCGAAAAAGCGGCGAATTGGGAAGCGGGAGTGGGGTTGAGTAACAAAAATAAGTAAATGAAGTAGAGAATGTACGAGTCTAAGTAATATTTGTTCTGCAATTTAAGGGATAGGCTTAGTGTGTGTCTATTATTTCTTTCCCCTTGTTCTTTTTCTGTATTTAGCGCTAACGTGCGAATGTTTAAAATGTGTAGTGTAAACAATAATTAATACAATAAATTTATCTACAAACAAACAATAAATAGATATGTAAACGTGGACACTTCAGAGTCGGAGTTGTGTTACGCATGAGTTCGTTAGCAGCCTGTGAAATATTTGAGACGCATAAATAAAGGCCGTCAATCTTAGGCCGAGATGGAACTCGCGAATTTTAGAATAAAAAAAACTAATACCCAACTTACTGCTCCAACTAAGATCGGTAGGTTTATTCATTTATTTTACGTATGTTTTACGTTTATCTAATTCAGAAGAATAATAAATTAGCATTATTGAAATAGCAATAACAGACCCACCTCTATCAAAGTAGAAGGCCCTTGCCCTCAAGGGATTTTATGGGCTTATTACTATTATTATTACTTATTATATGTAACATAAAATAAAGTTAATTATAAGGTTAATTATAAGAATCTATTCAATATTACCTGCGTATTTTTTGTAATTATAATAATCAAACTTCATTGTTGTATTATCATTCTTTTGAATACATTCTAATGATTTTTAATGACTGAATAAAAGAACACAATTTTATAGCTGTAAAATTATGTGACGTACAATACGCTACACTATTACTGCGTCAAATGGAATAACAATGTACAACGTACCGTCGTTCCTATGGACTATATAGAATCAGATCGTTCGGGTCGTGTAATATAAATATCGATCTTATCAACATGCATTACGCTGTACAACAATAAAAAGTGAATACTTGAACAAAGGGAACCGAACAGCTTATGAAGAATGGTCATTTGTCATGTGCTAGGATCAATACTCCGGACAACTGATTGACAAAGCTAAATGAATAGACCAGCAACATACGCTGGCCAAGCCACAATAACCGAATGTAAAAATTCACAGAGCCCAGCACTGTATAATACGGAATGCTATATAGGCTATGTTTGCTACCACCACTTTCACCGCTTGCAAAGGCTCTTTCCTTATATCGACCCATACAAAGGAAAACAACAGAAATAAATACAGCGTACAAAGCTAAGAGAATGCGTAAAGCTTTCTGGACAGTACAGGCTTCCAGCAATAATTCACTACTCCTCAAAGCGCTTACGCAACAGGGCGAGAGACCACGAAAAATTGTGGAAACATGACAGAAACATGGAATTTCTGTACATGGTATAGATTTAATGATCCATATTTTAAGAACACATTTACACACTTCCTTTCCACTAATTGAATACCTTGGTGTATTTAGAATTATCACGTTGTTTAGAAGCACGAGCAATCATGTAGTCAGGCTACAGGTCAGCAGTACAGAATCATCTAGCATGGGGCATGGGGTCAACATTAGTAAAATTCTGATTATGGCTAAACGTTACAGTAATAACATTATATACTTTGAAGAATGGATAAAAGCATAATGCAGTGCGTTTATACAGTTCAGTTCAGTTCAGTTCTAGGTATTTCCTTCAGGGTTGCCTACAGCTAGATATCTTCACTTTACTCTGCGACACCAATAGTTCCTGTCCTGCAAATCCTCATCCTCCAAACCTCTGGATGCCATTGCTCATCTTACAAACAAATAAAAAGAAATATCCCAGTCAAGTCTATTAACATCCTTTTCTATAATTCAAAGTGTAAGTTAAAGTGAATTAACTCTACATTCTGGAGTATTAAAATAAGAATTTATTTCATTATTACATTAATAGGCTACACAGGATGACAGAATTGTTGGCGAAAAACGACAGGAAGGGAAAAAAAATTAAATAAGAGTGAAAGACGGACCATGCAACGCATGCAGACAGCTCGCGATGTGCTAAGTACAGGGATTGATTTCCACACTATTGTTTGTGCGCCTTACATTATAGACTACTTGTACGACAGTGAAATGAACATAAAAGCCTACGATGCAAGGCGTATAAACAGAATGGAATTTAGAGTTCTATTCAAGCACACAACTGCTGTTCGGACTTGCATGTCCCTGAACTCAATTTGCAGGGTGTCCCCTTCCACCTCCTTGGTCTACTGTGTATTACATGAGGTTGTAATAATGGAAATATCCTGTGGATTACAGCAGTGGTCTATAAGATTACTTATATATTATAAATTATATTAATCACATTAATACTTTAGTTCATTATCAAAGTAACCAGTATATCATAATATATTTCTAGTTGTCCATCTAAAATTAATTATTTTTCTAGATATTGTGCTTATTATATAAATATTCTTAACGATAGAAACAATTTAGTAAAACATGACAGGCTTAATAAAGAAATGTAATACTGAAAAAAATAATCACTTCACTTTTCCAGTGACCAGAAAAATAATTTTCTCTTTCGCAGTTAATAGTCGAATTCACTACTAAGTGACGATTCCCCAACAAATAACAAAAATATTTCCCTACCTGAAGAAGAAAGTAAAGTTTATATAATCCTTGTGGAGTGACCCAAACGTCGTATAGTAAATAACTTTAATTAATATTTATATAACAATCATTTATACCAATTTACATTCTAACATAGGATGGTACCTACAAAAATGATACATCTCACAGATTTTTATGGTAATGACAAAATGCTACAACAGGTAAGAGTATCACACAAATTTTAATGAATTCCTCAAGCAACTGCTATAAACACATTTCATTCTGAATAGGTCTATATACGACATCTCCTTAGCAACTACTTTTGAAAAAAACCCTACATTCAGTGAATGGTGAAGGGTATTTCCCCCATGTTATTGGTATTCAGAAGCCTTATAAAAGGGCACTTAAAGTCATTCTTATATTCCATAGAGAACTACAAGTCCTACGTTAACAATATGTACTCATGACCAATTCTGCAAAGGGAGTGTCACTTTTTCCCTTTTAGTTGATAGCATTAGTTCACCATTTCAGTTCCCATGTCAAAGTAACGGAGTACAATAACCGCAATATCGATCACAGTACGCGAAACATTTACCTGCAAAACATTTTTTTCTCATTCGTAAATTAAACTAATTTAGTGCACAGCATTTTGTAATCACAATATACAGCCAATTTAAAATTATCTTCAGATAATACTAAGAAGGAATACAGTACGGAAGAGTCTGGATATTCCCATAAATCCGAGCTGAAAAATAAAGAATTAACCAAACTAGTAAACCGTCAGTTTTCTGTCCCGAGTGCCTTATACGAGCTAGACACTGACGAGGATATGACAGAACCGCTGATGAGCTGTAACGTGGGATACGCTGCACTAGAGGATTTGTTGTTTAGACGTTGGCGTAATATTTCTGTTAAAAAACGGTGCGGTTCGTTACCTTAAAACATAATAAAGACCGTGTTTGTTTTCATCACTAATCGAATAGGAAACGTTTATTTTATTTCTAAAAGTCACTTAATATCTTTTAGTATAATAGCTTTTCTTTCTGTTAGTAATTTTCTCAACTACTGTGCCAAACTCTAAAAACTCCGTGGCGTTGAATTCCTGCGTCATCCACCATAGGTAGACGGCAGGATTTGGGGACATGTGGTCAGCATGCCGACACCTATGACCGTTAATGATGGCTTCCGAGACCGGAGCCACTATTTCTTAATCAAAAAGCTCCTCAGTTTGAATCACGAGGCTGAATGCACCCCGTTCCAAATAATCCCTACCTCAGAAAAGAACCCCGACCCGGCCGGGAATCGAACCCGGACCGCCAGGGTGGAAGGCAGACGCGCCATCGACACACCTACGAGGGCAGTCTAAAAGTTAGTTTATATTATATTAACTGCGACACTGTTAGGCATATCCTGCAGAATACATATTTACAAACGGAGATCGTCATAAGTCACCAGCAGCTTCAACAGTAATTCAACAGTAGTTAGCCTAACTTATCCTTATACTTTGTAACTTCCTACATGTGGTTGCTGCTTATTACACTTACCTACAATGTAAATATTATTTTTCCATGTTCACTATACGTATGGCGTATGCTGTGGCGCAACCGGAAAATTTCGGGTTTGATACCTGATATGGTCCTAGGATTTTTTCAATTGGCCTAATCCTTCTGGTCGCATTATGGCCCTGAGGGTCGATTCAGTCCCTTCAATGAGTAACAGGAGCAATCTTAGGGATAAAGGCAGGTGCGTAAGGCTAACAACCTTACGATCTTCATGAGGTGAATGTCTAAAAAATCTGGGAGCATCAACCTCCTTGAACACTAAGGGCCTTTATGACCTGTATAGGGACCACTTTAGTTTACACTAAAGGTAGGCTGTATTTTTTTGGTCCCATTTTTATTGTGTGTAAGAGATTACCAGATTAAATAAAGAATTATTATTATTATTATTATTGTTATTATTTTTATATTATTACTACTACTACTGAAATATCCAAGGACACATTCCATAAATAGTTAGGATCCTATGTAAAACTTCGAGTCACTCATCAGCATGTCCAAGAGGGAAATAACAACCTACCAACTTTTAAATCCTAACAATGCATAATATGCTTATCAGCTTACCACCAATTCACATATATTCTAATGTTGAGAAATACTAATAACGCTACAAAACTGTATTATTAGAGTTCTTGTAGACTAGTCTATAGTGTACTAGAATAAGAAAAGTGTAAACGTAGAAAATGAAGCGAAAACATAAGCAGGAGAGTTACAAAAACACTTGTAATGTGCATGTAACAGTCAAGTACCGGTATGTACTTTACTGAACTAGTTTTTGTTCTTACGTAATATGAGATAGAGTTTAAATACAATCCAAAAAGCCCTGAAGGAGCAATGAAAATATATGGACCGGAAACGAGAAGCTGAAACCTGCTCGTTGTCTAAAAGAATAAAGAAGCAATTATCGAAGCTTCACTACTTACAGGTACGAAAAAACAGAGAAAGATCATTTCATAAACATTAGAACGGTAAGGGATTACCCACTTGATATGTATGTTATTAAGCTAAGACCTAAAAGTTCACAAATAAAAGATTCTAATTATGGGAAGTCTAAAAATGATTCGCTAAAACTCTTACTTATAAGATTTAGAAGAAAAAAAATTAATTTCTTGCTACCGGTTATAACTACGATTTCCATGCAGTACACCTGTCAGTTGCAGTATTCGTAAGCAGAGCAAAAGTATTTCGTTTTCTTAATTTATTATTTTTTTTTTAATTTCCACAATGTTGGCCTAATATGTTTTAGAGACTGAGGATCAGACTTGGTGAACTACAATTTTGTTACATATCTCTCACTTTCTCTGCTCAATTCTTCACAGGTCTTCATAGCATTCATTCTGAACACGGTGCGGATGGGATGAAGGTGATCATGACGGCCAGATAATATCCGGGGACCACAAGAGCCTACAGTTATCTGACATTAGTCTTAAAGGTGAGGAAAACCACTGGAAAAATGAACCTATATAACTTGTCTCGACCAGGAATCGAATCCTGGCCCAGAGCGGTGGACAATACCATTTTAGGTTAGTAAAGGTGGAAATGAAATGCTGTTTTAATAGATCGTAATCAATTCGAATATTGCGAGAAAATAAAATATCTAACTTGATGAATAGTTTTAAAATCCATGCACTATTTGCATTTATAGGCCTGGTAACTTTTAGTGAATCAACAGACATCTTAATAAGCCGTGTTTTTTTAATCAATACAAATAAAAATGTATACAATGAAAAAGTATAGCTTAATTTGACCTATCCTGGGAAAGTCGGCTTTAGTAGATGGGATTTTTGAATGTACATAATGTTTTACCATGATATTAATATTTGGTTACGCGGTTTTTGACAAGGACTGTTTTACAGTAAGGACAGGGTCATATAAACAGAGAGCTAAAAATAAAACTATTTAGTTCAACTTAATTTAATTTTGAATCATCGTACTCTATTTAAGAAAAATAAAATTTGCCATATATAAAAAAACACATCAAAGAAAAAATAATGTGAGACATAGACACCAAAAAATTACTTTAAATAACAATATTGATGTAATAAATATTACATACTACAACGCATTACCGGAGAATGAAAGAAGAAATAAATGAAAAAAAAAAAGTTATATAACACTTCACACGAAGAATTGCAGAAAGTGATCAAGATGAAGAGGCAATTTAGGGAAAGGAATTACGAGGAAAACGATATTACATGAAAAATCATATAGCAAGTATAAAAGAAAATAAAGGAAATATAGAGGGGAAAGGGGAAGGAAGAGCAAAGCAGAGAAAGAAAGGATTGAACTGATTTTATTTTAAGGATTGTAAGCGTAGTGCTTCAAAGTTCCTTTTAGACATAAAATATAATAATAATTACAGACAGGATGATAGAGTGAGGTGAAAATTAAATAGACTGATAGAGAGGAATAACAATAATTAGAACTATATATGATTCAATTGGAAAGATAAGTTATGTCAGATTAAAACTAAAACACACAAGAACAAGGAAAGCAAGTTTCGTGGAAGCGGTAGAATATACAAGTGGACATCTTATCGTATGGTGTGGACGGTTGAATCATACGCCTTTATTAAGTGCCAGTATGGTACTTTATGAGATTGTGTGGGCGACGAAAAAATGTCTGTCCGTCTGTCTGTCTGTCCGTCTGTCCGTCTGTACGCATCATAACTCAAATACGCTTTTTCGGATTTTCATGAAACTTGGTAAACACATTTATAATGTCCATGGGAAGAACCCTATTGATATTGAACCAAATCGGTTCACCGGTACCGGAGTAATGCACAATTTAGTGCCTATTTTCATAGATTATGGCGTTTTTCTAATAGAAAGGCGCCATAACTTAAGTACGCTATATTGGATTTCTATGAAACTTGGTATACGAATTTATGACATCCATGAAAAGTTCCCTATTGGATTTGAACCTAATCTGTTGTCCGGTACCGGAGTAAAACCCAATTTAGTGTCTATTTTAAAGGCGCAATAACTCAAATGCGCTTTATCGGATTTTTATGAAACTTCGTATACGCATTTATAATGTCCATAGAAAGACGTCTATTGATATTAAACCAAATCAGTTGGCCAGTACCGGAATAATGCCCAATTTAGTGCCTTTTATGTTAATATATGAGAAGTCGCGATAACTCCAATATGCTTTATTGAATTTTCCTGAAACTTTGTTTACCCATTTATAATGTACATGGGAAGACGCCTACTGATATTGGACAAAATCGGTAGACCGGTACCGGAGTAAAACCCAATTTAGTGTCTATTTTAAAGACGCGGTAACTCAAATACGCTTTACCGGATTTTTATTAAACTTGGTATACACATTTATAATGTCCATAGGAAGACGTCTATTGATACGGGATAAAATCGGTTGACCTGTTTCAGAGTAATGCTCAAATTAGTGCCTATTTTATGGTAATATACGTATTCGAAAGAATTTATAACTTAATAAAATGCGAATCAGTTATCTTGACAACATAGCCTATTGTTTTACTGTGATCTTATAAGGCCTTGAATATTAAAATACAGTTAGCAATGACCAAAAACACTATTGCTTTACATGCGCTTATCCAACTAGACCGTTAACCTGACCCAGGTGGCCGAGATGGTAATGTCTTGGCCTCACATTCTGAAGTCCATGGTTCAAATCCCGAAACCGGCCAATTTGACTTTCATTGTATTTTTATGTGAGTGTGCGTTTGTCAAGATATCACAAATCTGTACAGTTCAGCTGATACTGGAAGATTTTAATCTGATTAAAAAAAACTAGACCTTTGTTCTTCCGTAAGCCCTGCTTAATGAATAAATCTGGAACTTAACTTGGAAATCAATTAAAAAAACATATTCTGCATATCATAATTGCAGTCATAACTGATTAAACAAAAACATACTGGCACTTTGTTACATCAGTTTACCTGATTTTATTTGTCACTGAATTTTGTGAATGTTGACATATATTATATTTCAAGTTGAAATACATTTAGATTTGACAAATAACACTATTCTTTCACATATGCTTATCAAACTAAACAGTTAAGCTGACTGAGTTGGCCGAATGGTAACGTCTTGAACTTGTATTTTGGAGGTCCCTGGGTCAAATCCCGGTGCCGCCCGATTTTACATTTTTTTTATGTTTTAATTTTATGCGAGTGCGCGATTGTCAAGATATCATTAGTCTGTAGTTCTGCTGACGCTAGTCGATTTTAATCTGATTAAAGAAAAAAAACTTATTTTCTGCATATCATTATTGCAATTATAATTGATTTAACAAAAGGATTTATTAAATAATTCCAAATTAAATGTGCTTAAACTTTTGGATGTTGTTGCGAATAATTAACTCTTAATGAAATGGTCATTAAGTATGGGATATTTCTGTCAAACCATTTAGGTCATGAAGATAGGTAGAGAAAACATTGGAAATTTATTTTTCGTTCATACATAGAATTTATTTTTCAATCTCATCCCAGGAATCTGAATATTGATATTCTGCCAGAGAATTGTTCAAAACATACCGAACTAACTGTTATTTCCAGATTCAAGCCGGTCAATAGCACTTAGTAATTTTTTCCCATATAGAGAAATACATTTTTTAAATAAGTTATGTACATGTTGCCAAGATATTACTAAATTCTTCTACGCCATCAAAGAATTTTGTTGCTAAGAGATCCTTCTTCATTTTCGGCGTGGATCAAAATTAGTAGTGATTTGAGAAACATTTCTGTTTCTCAAAAGCATATAAAATGGAATCTCCGAAGACTTCAACTTCCGAAACCACACTCGCTAGGCATAGAATTCAGGTATTTATAGCCTGTGGTTTTTGTCCTGGTTTCTTTTATAACTTCGGCATGAGTACTGTATCCTTGTGTGGGTTTGCACCTGTGTTGATGTGGGTATTTAAATAATTTTATTTGTAATCTGGGAAGCGTATTTCTTGCGTGAAACACCCAAATTAGAAGATAAAGCGTATAATTTAAATAAAAAATATTGCTTCATTTAATATTAAAGAGCCCATTATATCCATGTAGGAGATAATGGTTTAAGAACGTCTGACTTTTATAGCCTATAACGTTATTTAAAACCGTATTTTGGAATGTTGCCTAATGGAATTAGTGCTTATGTAATTTTAGCACAACGTTTTTTATGAAGTTATAGGCCTAGCAGCGCGTCTCATGTTGTACTGTAGATGCGTTTAAATTAAGAAGTCATTTATTGATAGTCTACAGCAGAGGTAAGTTACACAGAGTTCCTCGTATAACCCGCCGGCCGCGGAAGAGTTTGATCAGGTCCTTAGCGTAGAGAAAATGTTGATACGAGCGAACAAAGATAACATTAACCTGCATACATAAATGTAGTAGACCTGGTCCGGGATCGAACTCTCAATCTTGCGCACAGAAAGCCAGCACGATACTGACTCTACCAAAGCAGACTCACTTATTTGTAAACTGATGCAATCCAGAAGGAATAAGTTCAACAAAGGAAGCCTTGTTCGGTTTATAACATCCTTGCAAACAAATATATTGAAAATCAGAGTCTGAGCACAAAGATATCTGCGTTTGAGACTATGAGAATGTTTGGAGAATTCATGTTATTACATCTGTTTCTTGGAGTATTGTAAATATAAATAAAATAAAAGTTCACACAAAATTAACCTAAAATGGCGCAATGAAATAATGTGTGTTCACAGAATCGACTTCTCAGGGAGAGGGAATCGTTGGGTCACGTGGTGCAGGCAAGGGCTGAAACTTGATGGCGGTCTATATGGTGATCAGCAAATAATTAGCTTTAATGAAATTAGATTAGATCATGTACCGTATTTTTATTGAATATCCAAAATTGGATTAAACCCTATTTCGCCCGAAGGTATATTAGGGTTAGAGATAATGAAAAAATGAGTTAACAATAGTTATTTATGAAACAAGTGGCGAAAACGATATTTTCTATGTTCGCGAAACGAGCCCGTAAGAGCGTGTGTAGCAATCCTACGAGCAAACTAAAACCATTTTACCATGTGTAACATACAATATGTTTTAGACAGACGTTAATATTTGTGAAATACAAATTTTATTGCGTGCCGTGCAGAGAAATTGGAAACTTCCAGCCGTCCTGCCACCTAGTATGCACTTGTGCAGCAAGGCTTTGATTTTCTGGTGCATGGCTCCCAACATATTATGGGATGGAGTGGACAACGCTTTTCAGCGACCAAGGATTACCAAAATATGTTTTCTTATCGAGGCTAGTGTTCACGGAATGACAGTGATGAAATTAACTGCTTTACTAGAAATTCTTATAAGATAGAAGAATAATTTATTTAACATTAAATGTTGTTAATTGTTTTTATTTGTATTATTTTTTATGCATAAGCAACTTAATCGTTTTAGAACATATTTTTGAAGCACTATGCCATAACAAGGTAACTAAAAAACATTTGAAACTTTGTTCACGACTTTTATTAATGATACTACAGAAACCTCTACATGCAGGCACAAATTTGGCTTTACGCAATTAGCTATACAATATATGAGTGTTCAAGGTAAGTGTATATGCATTGATTTTAATTAGGCGCGCAACATAACCAAGGTAAATTGACTTTCCTTCATGTTGCAGAGATATCTTTATATCTTCAGTTATCATTGATTTAAACTAAGGAAGTATATATTTCTGCGAGTCAATACCCTGGAGAGATTTCTCAATACTTGATATGAGTACTTTAAGAAGAGTTCGTTTTAATACATTTTAGAACTGTTTATTCGGGTTAATCTCAACGACATATTCCACCATCAATTTCACTCACCTGAAACTAAGTCACATATCACAGATCTATTGTTAGCTCATTATTTGCTAATATTGACAAATATGATATCATATTACTCAATTATAAATATTATATAGGCCCTTTTACAGACTTTCAAGAATACTAAGAAGAGGGGAATAGCTATTTATGTATAGAGTATGCAAAGCATGACTTTAGCCAAAAGCATGGGATGTAGATTTATACAGCTTATTCCTTCGGTAGAACGATAAAAAACTTTCAACAAAAATATATTCATTGTCCTAGTTTCTTCTGCTTAAGCTATTTGTCTCTTTCCGATCTTTTTGAATATATTAGGTAATTCTCCCCTCTGTGTCTAGGTCCTCAATAACTTGCACGAAACTGTGTTCTTCGAGCTACGAGTTCTGCTCAACCATGTCTACATGATTATTAGGTGTTAGGCCATATAGAAGTTGAATTTCATCACTAAATGTGTCCTTCATTCCCTTTTCATTCATCTCGTTATTGTCTGAAAATTTTTCTCTCATGATAGATGAGCGGAGCATGTAGTAGCTCATGGTAGAGCAGCGGAGGAGATAGCAGCTCATGATAAAGCAGCGGAGGAGATAGCAGCTCACGATAGAGCAGCGGAGGAGACAGCAGCTCATGATAGAGCAGCGGAGGAGATAGCAGCTCATGATAGAGCAGCGGAGGATTTAGCATCTCAGAGCAGCGGATGAGGTAGCAGCTCATGATAGACCAGCGGAGGAGATGCAGCTCATGATAGAGCATCGGAAGAGATAGCAGCTCATGATAGAGCAGCGGAAGAGATAGCAGCTCATGAAAGAGCAGCGGAGGTGATAACAGCTCATTTTACAGCAGCGAAAGAGATAGCAGCTCATAATAGAGCAGCGGACGAAATAGCAGCTCATGATAGGGCAGCGGAGGAGATAGCAGCTCATGATAGATCAGCGGAGGAGATAGCAGCTCATGATAGAGCAGCGGAGGAGATAGCAGCTCATGATAGCGCAGCGGAGGATTTAGCATCTCAGAGCAGCGAATGAGGTAGCAGCTAATGATAGACCAGCGGAGGAGATGAAGCTCATGATAGAGCAGCGGAAGAGAAGCAGCTCATGAAAGAGCAGCGGAGGTGATAACAGCTCATTATACAGCAGCGGAGGAGAAAGCAGCTCATGATAGAGAAGCGGAGGAGATAGCAGCTCATGGTAGGGCAGCGGAGGAGATAGCAGCTCATGATAGAGCAGCGGAGGAGATAGCAGCTCATTATAGAGCAGCGGAGGTGATAACAGCTCATCCTACAGCAGCGGAGGAGATAGCAGCTCATGATAGAGCAGCGGAGGAGATGGCAGCTCATAATAGAGCAGCGGAGGAGATAGCAGCTCATGATAGAGCAGCGGAGGAGATAGCAGCTCATGGTAGAGCAGCGGAAGTATCAGTTCATGATAGAGCAGCGGTGGAGGTAGCAGCTCATGATACAGCAGCGGAGGAGATAGCAGCTCATGATAGAGCAGCGGAGGATTTAGCATCTCAGAGCAGCGGAGGAGGTAGCAGCTCATGATAGAGCAGCGGAAGAGATAGCAGCACATGATAGAGCAGCTGAAGAGATAGCAGCTCATGAAAGATTAGCGGAGGTGATAACAGCTCATTTTACAGCAGCGGAGAAGACAGCAGCTCATGATAGAGCAGCGGAGGAGATACCAGCTCATGATAGAGCAGCTGAAGAGATAGCAGCTCATGAAAGATTAGCGGAGGTGATAACAGCTCATTTTACAGCAGCGGAGGAGATAGCAGCTCATGATAGAGCAGCGGAGGTGATAGCAGCTCATCCTACAGCAGCGGAGAAGATAGCAGCTCATGATAGAGCAGCGGAGGAGATAGCAGCTCATAATAGAGCAGCGGAGGAGATAGCAGCTCATAATAGAGCAGCGGAGGAGATAGCAGCTCATGGTAGAGAAGCGGAAGAGATAGCAGCTCATGAAAGAGCAGCGGAGGTGATAACAGCTCATTTTACAGCAGCGGAGGTGATAACAGCCCATTTTACAGCAGTGGAGGAGATAGCAGCTCATGATAGAGCAGCGGAGGTGATAACAGCTCATTTTACAGCAGCGGAGGAGACAGCAGCTCATGATAGAGCAGCGGAGGAGATAGCAGCCCATGATAGAGCAGCGGAGGAGATAGCAGCTCATAATAGAGCAGCGGAGGTGATAGCAGCTCATGGTAGAGCAGCGGAGGTGATAACAGCTCATCCTACAGCAGAGTAGGAGATAGCAGCTCATGATAGAGCAGCGGAGGAGATAGCAGCTCATGAAAGATTAGCGGAGGTGATAACAGCTCATTTTACAGCAGCGGAGGAGATAGCAGCTCATGATAGAGCAGCGGAGGTGATAGCAGCTCATCCTACAGCAGCGGAGAAGATAGCAGCTCATGATAGAGCAGCGGAGGAGATAGCAGCTCATAATAGAGCAGCGGAGGAGATAGCAGCTCATAATAGAGCAGCGGAGGAGATAGCAGCTCATGGTAGAGCAGCGGAAGAGATAGCAGCTCATGAAAGAGCAGCGGAGGTGATAACAGCTCATTTTACAGCAGCGGAGGTGATAACAGCCCATTTTACAGCAGTGGAGGAGATAGCAGCTCATGATAGAGCAGCGGAGGTGATAACAGCTCATTTTACAGCAGCGGAGGAGACAGCAGCTCATGATAGAGCAGCGGAGGAGATAGCAGCTCATGATAGAGCAGCGGAGGAGATAGCAGCTCATAATAGAGCAGCGGAGGTGATAGCAGCTCATGGTAGAGCAGCGGAGGTGATAACAGCTCATCCTACAGCAGAGGAGGAGATAGCAGCTCATAATAGAGCAGCGGAGGTGATAACAGCTCATAATAGAGCAGCGGACGAGATAGCAGCTCATGGTAGAGCAGCGGAGGAGATAGCAGCTCATGATAGAGCAGCGGAAGAGATAGAAGCTCATGAAAGAGCAGCGGAGGTGATAACAGCTCATTTTACAGCAGCGCAGGTGATAACAGCCCATTTTACAGCAGTGGAGGAGATAGCAGCTCATGGTAGAGCAGCGGAGGTGATAACAGCTCATCCTACAGCAGCGGAGGAGATAGCAGCTCATAATAGAGCAGCGGAGGAGATAGCAGCTCATGATAGAGCAGCGGAGGTGATAACAGCTCATCCTACAGCAGCGGAGGAGATAGCAGCTCATGATAGAGCAGCGGAGGAGATAGCAGCTCATAATAGAGCAGCGGAGGAGATAGCAGCTCATAATAGAGCAGCGGAGGAGATAGAAGCTCATGGCAGAGCAGCGGTGGAGGTAGCAGCTTATGATACAGCAGCGGAGGAGATAGCAGCTCATGATAGAGCAGCGGAGGATTTAGCATCTCAGAGCAGCGGAGGAGGTAGCAGCTCATGATAGACCAGCGGAATAGATGCAGCTCATGATAGAGCAGCGGAAGAGATAGCAGCTCATGATAGAGCAGCGGAAGAGATAGCAGCTCATGAAAGAGCAGCGGAGGTGATAACAGCTCACTTTACAGCAGCGGAGGTGATAACAGCCCATTTTACAGCAGTGGAGGAGATAGCAGCTCATGATAGAGCAGCGGAGGAGATAGCAGCTCATAATAGAGCAGCGGAGGAGATAGCAGCTCATAATAGAGCAGCGGAGGAGATAGCAGCTCATGGTAGAGCAGCGGAGGTGATAGCAGCTCATCCTACAGCAGCGGAGGAGATAGCAGTTCATGATAGAGCAGCGGAGGAGATAGCAGCTCATAATAGAGCAGCGGAGGAGATAGCAGCTCATAATAGAGCAGCGGAGGCGATAGCAGTTCATGGTAGAGCAGCGGAAGAGATAGCAACTCACGGTAGAGCAGCGGAGAATGTAGTAGCCCATGATAGAGCAGCGGGGAAAATAGCAGCGGAGGAGATAGGAGCTCATGATAGTGCAGCGAAGATGAAACCAGTTTAGGATAGAGCAGGATGGAGTGGTTATAAGAATTTAAGAAAAATGATATTGAGACAAATCTTCAGTTTTCATATACGGTTCCAACAACTAAGGCTTTTAACCAAACAGTTTTTCAAATTTTTGTGGAATTTCTATCAACATTGTACACCATAAAATAAAGAAGTAGGTTGATGAATGTGGAAGTTCTTTTATTTTAGTGTATTGAATTAGTTTCGTTGTTAAACAGCTTTGTAGTTGACACCTATATTACGGCAAGAGTCAACATTTTCAACCATAATATTACTCTATATAAGCTTAATTTTTTATCGTTTGGAAGATGCTCTGCCTTTGCAATCCACTTGCAGAACACAATCATTGATCAAAATGTCGGATAGAATAACTCTGTAAAGGTATATAATGCTGATCAGCAATTCTAGGAATGTTTGTAGGCTAAAAAAAAAATATGTATTTACGTAGAAATCCTTGGACTGCTGATCAGCGTTTACAGCAATGTCGTATCAATATTAAATAATTCTGCCAGTTTTGATTTCTATCTATATCCTAGAATAGTAATGTTCATGGAATAATTTCCTATTACTATATACGCAAACTTATTGGAGTAATTATAACAAGGTACAGAACAGTGCTATCAGAACATAAATTCATTAGCTCAGTCTTTAGGTAACCTCTGAGTATAACCTAGAATGTATAGTTATTTGACTGTCATCTTAGCATCTTCGCCATTTTAATATTCCCTCTCTACATTCCGAGTATTCAGACATTAAGTCACCCCTTTTATTGCTACTAATTTGTATACGGTTCGTGGCATACTCTGCCCTATGGAACATTACGTAAGAAGCAGTTATAAACAAAACTTACGAAGTATAAAATAGTGGTGTTAAACGGGCATGCACTACCATGTGTGATGAGAATAATGTTATTAATTAAGATGCATGTACAACGCTAGTTAGGTGATGTAATGCTTTGGATTGAAAATTAATAGACTCGGCACTCGATATCCCGGCAGTTCGGATTACTCGGCAACCAAGATGGGAAAAATAAAATCAAGTAAACTGATGTAAGCATGTGCCAGAATGGTTTCCTTTAATCAGTGATGATTGCAATTATAATATGCATAAAATAAGTTATTTTTGTAATCGATTTCCGAATGAACCTCCACACCGATTCATTAAACAGGGCTTACGGAAAAACAAAGGTCTGAAGATTGATAAGCATTTGTGAAGGAATGTATGGAGAGTGTTATTTGTCAAACTTACCTGTATTGCAACTTCCAAAGCCGTATATGAACACTGTAAAACAATATGCTGCCATGAGAACTGATTTGCATTTGATAAATTCTTTCTAATATATTACCATAAAACAGGCACTAAATTGGGCACTACTCCGGTACAGGTTAACCTCGATGGTCCCATGTCAATAGGCTTCTTCCCATGGACTTTTTAAATGCCTATACGAAGTTTCATGGAAAACCGATAAAGCGTATTTGAGTTATTGCGCGTGCAGACACACGGACGGACGGACGGACGGACAGACAGACAGACAAACAAACAAACAGAGGGACAGACATTTTCCCGATCTGGATGTTAACTCGGAAATCTATTACAACAATGATCACTGAATAAACAAATGCATTCTGGCACTTGGTTACATCAGTTTGCCTGATTTTATTATCTTCCTCCTTATCAGCTTTCTGAATTAGATATTTTCTTTCCCATTACAAAGCGTGGGTGATAGGAAGGAAGCCTAACATCATGTGAAACCGTCAGTGACACGAGATAAGTTACTACTGGGCACAAAATAAGGCAAAGTTTTCTGTAGCTACGTTCACGTAGCCTTTAAGTTTTTTCATGAACCTGCAATTTCAACAGGATCCCCAGCTTTATCCCTCCTAAAGAATCCGTGCTGAACTTTTTTGAAAGTGAAAACTAAGCACGGCACGCTGCACACCACAAAGAAATTATGGCAATCTGCAAAACCACAATAATTGCCCGAGAGAAAGGAGGTCCTGTTTTAACTTGACTGTTCGTCTGTTAAATTTGTTTCTTACGAAGTCTCGACCAAACGTGTTGTTCGATTGTCTTCAAATTTTACATGAATGTGTCTTGAAGTCATTAAAAAACGACATATGTGTAAGAACTTTAATTTTTTCTTCCGTTTTAAGATTGTGTCCGTTCTAGTGGTTCCATCCCATGTAGGTCTAATATTCACCTTCTTTCAACGATTCTATCCAATGTTGACTTCATAGTGGCAAAACTTTTAAAGATTGCGATGAAGAGCGGATTTTAGAGAATTTTTCGGACACGAGGTCTACGGTTCACAGATCTACTGTAATAATAATAATAATAATAATAATAATAATAATAATAATAATAGCAATAATAGTAATAATGATACAGTTCAGTCCCGCTAATCCGGTGCCCGGTAATCCGGACCCAGCTCGTCCGGACATCCGGTTAATACGGACGAATTTTGGTACTGAACAATAAAACTAATTTGAATGTTTTAATCGCAAAATACTTTGTTTTATTAATCTTACATCAGTTCATTGGTTGAAACGGGGTACGCCCTAGCGTAGAGGTTGAGGCGTTGCCCTACAAGCCGGAAGCTCGCGGGTTCGATCCCCGATGAGGTCGTTGGAGTTTTTCAATTGGCCTAATCCTTCTGGTGGCACTATGGCCCTGGGGTCGTCTCAGCCTCTAACAGAAATTAGTACCAGGAGCAATCCGGCCGGTGCGTAAGGCTGAGAACCTTACCACCTTCACATGCCGAATGTCTAAAAGCTGGGAGCCTTAACCTCCTGGAACCCTCTGGGCCTCCATGGCCTGTAATAGGGAACTTTCATTGTTTGAAAACTTATACGTATGCAGTAGTATTAAAACTACATTAAAGCTAGATTTGCACTATATAACTTGTTTAATAAATTTATTACATGTAACGAGTTATAAGCAATCCGATGGACCACGGCAACAGAGCCCGGAAAGTTTTAACAATATGGACACCGGCCGTGAAAGCCTACATCATGTTATATGTAATTTTTGTTTAACAAATAGGTTATATAAAGTTTGGAGAGACAAAAAGACATTTGTTACTGCACAGACGCTGATGCTGTCCTCGCTGCTTAGGCTTTTCTTGTGATAAGTTCTGCTAAAAGACGGTATTGGGTCCAGGGTACCCATATGACACTATAAGTTGGAAGGAATCGTCCATAATGTGCTAGTACTTTCTGAAGATGAAATTGGAAATGACTTCGAAACTGATTAAGTAAAATAACTGTCTTACAACATACATATGTTTTTGTCTGGACACTCGCTTTTACAACAAATTAGTATCACCAACTGACTTTCGTTGACCCAGGTAGGTCCGGTCACATATAGTCCGGAATGTCGGGACTCTACTGTAATAATAATACTAATAATACGTAGGACAAGAAAAAGAGCAAAACATGTAGTAGGATATGAATAAAAATAATTTTAAAACTGTGCATTATATTTTAATGAATGATATTTTCATTAAAATTCTGCCCATTGATGAATTGGACACCAGAAGTTAGTCTAAGAGCGTATTGTTAGTTAATACATCACATGGAACGCATTCGTTACATATGCCAATAACAGCAACACACATGCGTGCACAACAGTGACAGATGTTCCCCCGCAACTGTGACAAAGCTGACCATTTAATATTAAGCTAGAAATCGATGAGCATCATAAAGGCCCAAAGTAAATTCAGCGAACAATTCAGTTCAAGTAATGTATGAACATGCAATATGAAACAATGCTCTGCCATATTGGAACTGTACATGCGTAGGATATATTTTCAGGCCATCTTTAAATGAACAACACTGCTTTTATTGTAAGCATATCAGGGCCAAAAAAGAAAGAAGAAACTCCAACGAAATTCTTAACTTCAGCAGACAAACCAAAGAAAAGAGCTGATTAACAGTAATTTCCCTTCATTCTGGGATATAATATGACTAACAGCAAGCATATGATCAGTATGGATTACAACAGTAGGACAGCAATATCAAATAACCCTATGTAGGCCTATGTGTAAAGGCATTCAAGCTATATGGAAAATAATATAGGACAGCATAAAAATAAGCAGATATCATCCCTTTTCCTACAGCTTTGCCTTCTTACTTGCCTTCTCGGTCCTAAGATATTAAATAACTTCACACTCCTACATAGAGTAGGTCTAACTGACTTTCTAGCCGGAGTAAATATTTCGCTGCCTACCTCTGCTGCAAGAATGACTGACCTGGGAGATAGCATTTTCAGTGTTTTGGACGATACGACTCTTGATCCAAGGTGCAAAAGTAAACAACAGACTTGCCTTTACTAACTGTCTCCCGTCGTGTCATTGGTTAATCGCACCAGCGCATAATTCACGACAATGCGACAAGCTCAGTCAGATGTTTACTTCCATTCCGCACACATCACACAATTAGTTATATCTAATGTAATTGTGAAAACGTAAGTTCTGTTAATTGAGTTTCTTGCTTTCGTATTTATATAATAGCCTTACATGTTTTACAACATATATCTAGCAAACAAGATTTCGTTTGTTTTTATCGTTGCCTTGGCAAATTTGATGATTATGACATAAGTTACTAAATACAAGACGTATTTTATAACTTAATTAATTCGTTGTACTTTTCATTTACATAATGTGTGATGAATTACACCATATATTGTAAGAAAAAGTAATAATTTTTATCATAGAAGAAAATTGCGAGCCAGGGCCTTCAGAACTTATGTCACCGATAATGAAACGTGCGAGGATAAGGTTTTTCCAGCGGCGAGAAGATTCAGATTGTAAATTTACACAAAACATTAAAATAAAACCCGGAAGTATCTGTGCAAGATCTTTGAGTGAATGTAGCGTCATCCGTGGGAGTAGTTTTAAGTACGTTTTTCAAAGTCCTAAAAGAATACAGATCTACAGGAGGTGTGAAGTCACCTTTCAAAATTAAAGACAAAAAGATCACTTGGCAGAATTGGGAATCGAACCCGGGATTTTTGCCGCTTAATAATAAAAATTAAGTTCAATTGACTTTACTATGTGTTATCGACTAAACAGTCTCAAAACAAACCCTTGTGAACTGTTATTTTTGTACTTTCGCATTCGGTTGTTTACGTTTGCTCCGTACACATCTTGGATCAAGGACTATCTCATAAGTTGAACATTCATACGATAAATAGGCCTATCTTAGAAACTGTTGAACTCAATACAACCAGTAAAGTTATTGTACAATACGTAAAGAATATCCTTATAGCCTTTTCCTAGAAATTCAGAGAAAAAAACTAGTTTAGGCAATAGGTAAAAGCGCAAAGAAGAACTTTTAATGGTAGATGATAGTGTATAAAAGGATAAAATTATGCTCGAGTGGTATAAAATTATAACACTTCAGGGTTATCAGATCTGGTTTCACTCACATGGAAAATACTCTTTTAGTTTATAAAATTTGCATATGATTATTACGTAAACTCGTGTTAGTTTGAAAAAAAATTAAGTTAAAAATCATTACACCTTTTAAAATGTTAAATTTATCATGGTGGTTGAAAAAATAAACAGTCACTTAGTGGTTGAAAAGCGATATCCACTTGGAGTGGAGAACCACAAAAAGTATGTTGGCAGCCATGCACCACAAAATCAATTGTCTCTGTCTGCGCAAGAGCATATTAGGTAGCGGGACAGCTGGAAACCTCCCAAAATGGCTGCACGCTATACAGTAAAATTATTATTTCACAAATATTTATGGCTGTCTAAAAAAATAGTGTACAATGCACAAGATAAAATGACTTTATTTTGCTCATAGAATTGCACTTACTGGCTCGTTTCGCAAACATAAATACTCGCAAAATACAATCTCGTTTTATCACCTTTTCATAAAAACTATTTAGTAAGTAATAAATATACTTCATATCACATCCTCTAATATGATCAATTCGGATATATAACTTAACTACCTTATTTACGGTTACGCTCTTTAATATGGACCAACATCGCAAACACATCCCATTTATGTTTAGGTAAACAGCCGCCAAAACACGTAATTATGGTAAAATCTCGATAACGAAGATTAAGGACGAATAAAGTACTTTCTCAGCGTTTGGAAACCACGATAGGGGTAGAAGAAGTAAAACATAGTTTCTTATAGTCACTTTTTTAAGGCCCTTTTTATTACGCCTGCTTGAATAAAGGAAAATTTATTTAGTGCAACAAAACATTTTGTTTCGTTCGAACAAGTGGAAAAATTCAAATATCTGACTCTTTTACAAAATTAAAAAATCAAGTATGGGCCTATATATAATCTTAGAAACTTTGTAAACTAATGCACGGATAATTATGACTAAGCCCCTCTCCGCAAACCTAAACTATAGCCTACGTCAAAATGCGTATTCCTATTTTAGACAACTTATTATAAAAAATAGTTTTAGGAATTAAACAGACCATACACTTTGTGGTCCATACATGAAGGTTTGTTGCTATGACGTTTAAATTATTTTAAAAAATATAGGCCTTCTTAACTTATTAACTGAATTCATTTCTGCAAGGGTATTTCATTCAGTAGGGCCTACTGCAGAAATATTCATTTTACAGCATTACAATGATGCCAGTGTAGACGCCATTATGGGAATACAATAATGATGATTTATATTTAATATAAATTACTACCTGACCTATTGCAAGACATGCAAGGAACCTCAGTTAAGATAACAAATGACATTTTAGGAAGATTCCTGCTGTTATGGCATGTAAGCGGTAAGGCGAGAAAGAAATGAAATTTGACATGTGGCTTGGCCGTACATTTCATAAACAGTATGCGTGTTCCCGCGAGGTATTTTTTTATCCTGCAAGAAGTACTGCAGCACATGAATTTTAAGATAAGACAGAACTGTCATCAAATTTAATCGCCTACTCGTGTTTCGTATAGCGGTATAACCTATCTCTTTCATGAAATTCTGTGCTTTGAATTTGAGAAACGTAAGTCTGTTTGATTAAAGACATGGAAGTGAAGAGAATAAAACAGATACGAAAAAATTCATTAACATAATATATATTCTAGATAGCTCACTACTTTAAATACACTAAGTTAACCACAGTATATGGTAAAAAAATAAATGATTTTAAAGTGAGGGCAATTAAAATATTGAATGTATACAGTCTTCCATAGTGTTATAATAATATATGAGAGGAAATTTAATTAAAATCGAGATGTCAGGCAGAAATGGCGAATAAGCAAATTGGGGAAAAATTATGCCAAATTTCCTAAAATATCAGGAAGAGTATAGCTGAAAACATACCGTTGTGTTTAAACGGGATTGGTTTACCGAACTTGCCAGAAGCTCGTAATCCTAAGAATTAATCAAATAATTCAATCATTTAAATCTTTAATCATTATTATTACAAGCAGTATTACCATTAGAATTACAACTACCTGCCAACATGTACTGCTGATGATGTGTATTTTTTTCTGAATAAGTATAAAAGGGAATGAAAATCTGTGCGCATTCATCTGAAGTGCGCTAAAGTCATTTTTGTTAAGTCGTGCGATTTGAAAATAGGATAATATGCGCTTTTAATTAGCACCAAAGACGATGAATAACTTATCTAATCTATATGGAAAGTAATGTGCCTAATTTAATCTGCATTTATTTATTGTAGAATATCAAATAATAACGTTGCTGACAGTGTCATGAGTCGTATAGAAAAGACCTTGTCTTTCATGCCTTAATGAAAGTAGGAGTCAGTTTTATTCCTACACTTTAACAAGTACAGCTGCCGAGTAAATGCTAGTCTTTTTTGGCACTCTACACACAGAATTTCTTATACGACCTTTCAAGTGACGCATACGTGAATTTTACATAATTCTCCAGTACTTAAACCCTCTATCAGCAATTATTACAGTTATGACCTCTCGGACAATTTTACTGTCTGTGTTTTCGATATAACTAAGACTAATCTGAACGAGATCGTTGTGAAAATTGTAACACAGGGCACCGTTAATGGGGCAACTAGGCCTATATTTCTTTTTACTATTTTAGTGAAGGAAACAGACAGCCATAAAAATTCATACGCGACTGCACCGTGCCACTCTAATGTACTGCGGTAGTTGGAAGCATTGAAGCACACAAACACACTCCATGAACCCTTAATTTCGGTACGGATGGGTATTATTCCCGAAAGCTTTCATCAGCTCCTTCTGGTAATCTCTGGCATTTTTATAAATTTCTATAAAGAATCTATTAATAATGGAAAAAAATACACATGTTGAAATACGTCAGAAGTTGCTCTACAGAGATAACAGGCACTCCATTAAGCCTTACTTCAAAAGTCGTTATTATTTCATGTTAATGTAAATTAGAAGGCAAATTCATCTGACAATGGGATCCGAACCCGTGCCGTTGTTCTATCAACTGAGCTAGGCACAGTTCGATTCACAGCGACAGATGGAATCTCTCTCCTATGACTGTACTCATAATTGTCTACTATTGATCATGGGTTTGAATCCCAATGTCAGAGGAATGTTTATTCTAAAATATGATTACACATAGTATGTTATTTTTCATTACATTTATCTATGTCATAACATTTTAATGTACAATAATAGTGTAAACCCATTCTCATAACCACTAAATTAGTATGCCTCACAATACTGTATAAGACGTAAATGTATTTCAATGATGTAGGATATTGGGTATCATGTCATAGGAGAGATATTTCACCTGGCGCTGTGAATCGAACTGTGGCTCGCTCAGTTGGCAGAACATCGGATGGAAAGGCGAAGGTCATGGGTTCGAATCCCTGTGTCAGATATTTTTCCTTATAAAATTTTATCATGTAATGTTCAACAGAGTATTCTTTGGTTTCATGAATAGGCCTACTTAGCTATATCTTACTATTCTTTGTCTATGGAATGTAAATTGATTCAACGAGTTACTGAAACAGTAGGCTAAACAGCACAAATATTCATATTAAACAGACAAAATATTCATATTAAAGCATATAAGTACGGCAGTTAGTGCTGCTGGTCAATTCTGTGAATGTTTCTTTTAAAAATCTTGAAATCTGCAATACGCTGAAGATTCACAGTCAGTGGCGCCAACTTATATGGGCTCGTGGGGCTCAAGCCCATCCAATAATTTTCCGTATAGGCCTCCTATTAACATAATTATTTATTGCTACTACTAAAAATCCTGTTTCTTTGTTGAATCGCTGTACAACGAAAATCAGGCTGTTGTTGATATATATAGTACGATCCCCTATTGTTTCAATTCAATCACGATCATTTGAAATCTTTTTCAGTTCATTAAATTTTTACGACTTTTAGCGCATTTTCACAGCCACCGCCGATTTTTTTTTTTAATTTGAAAAGGCTAAAGACATTTTTGCGTTCAGAAAAAAAATTAAGCACTTTTTTTTCAAGTAAGTCTGTACATATGTGATAGGTCTATAGCCTAAGTGAAGAGTGTGAAATACAAGACATTGGTGACTGGTTAAAAAGAAAAAAAGATCAAAAAGATCATTGTGGAATTAACATGTAGAAGGAACGCAAGGGCAATAAACCGAGGGAAATGTAACTTACAGGGGGCTTAGGTATATCAAAATGGGAAAACATTGCATAAATCTTACACTTCTACTTGAATCAAATATCAGTAGAGAAAACTTACTTAAGTATGCAATTAATAAGTACAGATTTTCACAAAAGCTGATAAAAAACACTATTGTAAACAATTATCGGAATTAGGGAAAATCTTTTTCTGCCAAGTCCAGGTTTTGTGGCAGCTAGTAAAAATATAACTCAAAATAGTTTTGTAACAATAGGATCAAATAGTTCAATAGTCCTTCCAACAAATTAGTACAGTATTTGCATTTAAAAGGACCGTCATATTAGCATTGATATCGAAACCTTCTTTTCGATTTGATTTATCTTTAATAATAGAATACTTAATGTTGACATAAGCTTCTGTTTTAACTTCTATAGATTTTGCTCAGGCATTATAAAGATGTATACTGACAAATGGAGATCACTTCGAGTCATAACAGTAATCATAGCCTTCTGTTAACCTATGTCCTCGAGAGCCAATCAAAATGCTTCGGGTCACCGAACATCGGATATAATATAATATATAGATGTTACTAAATAAAGAGGGCCATGCAGCTATGTGTTTGCGGGCAGACTTTCACGGCTAACGTACTTTTTTCCCCTCAATTTTATGTCTTGTTTTACCGTTTGCTTACCTTGTTTTACCATTTCTTTTCCTTGTTTTCCGGATCATATAGAAAACCCCATGCCCGAGGCATGACTCGAACCCACATTTCCTTCACCGCGGCTCGCCGTAGGCTATTCGTATTCATTACAAGGCAACTTGGCAACATAAAGACAGTGTCGGTCTACCTAACCAAACTATAAACATATCTGCACTATCACAAAAATAGATGAGAATGTATTACTTACGATAACGAAATTAGGCCGGCTTTGTCAAGACGTAATCACCACAAGAGAAGCCAGTTCAGTTAATCCAGTCACATCGAGTGAAATATGAAGATACAATAATGACAAACCGTATAGTTTTACCACTGTCACTAATGAATATTTCACATAAAATATAAAACAGAACACCACTTTACACACTAGAACACTCAACTGCCCGCCATTTTTAAAAGCTAATCGAAACAAGGTTATTTAAATCGATCGATAAAGACTCGATACACAACAGCTATTGCTTTTATTAGTAAATGAATCGAACACTATGACTAGGAAGGCGTTGATCCCTCGTGGTTTCCAATTTCAATCATTTTGTCTCACGCTTTGTTAAGTTATATGTTTCATTTTAACCTTGTACGAGTTTGTTATAACCAAAGTTGTAGTCACATACGAATAGTCTTGTGTTTTAGAAATATAGGCCTATAGGAAAAACAATCCAAGCAAAAGATCCCATTTTTCTCACGGGTGATAATGACGTTCAGCTGTCTCCATTTTCAGGAAAAATTTCATTCTCTCATAGGTAATTTAAGAGGACACCAAGACATTTTACTGTATCACTAGCTGGTTACCCGTCTTTCGTACAGGCAACAAAAAGTAGTTTGTATTGAGAGGACACCAAGCATTTTATTGTATAACTAGCTGATTACCCGTCTTTCGTACAGGAAAAAAAAGCATTTTGTATTGAGAGGACACCAACTGTGGGAGTTTATTAAAATCTGTTGAGCCCACCCAATGTTTTTCAAAAGTTGGCGCCACTGTAACAAACCATTCTTATTACGTCTGCTTTACCGAAATGCTAACGAGACAAGATGTAAGTCTGATCTTACCTAGTGCTATTAGATAGGAATGAAGGATATTTTTTATGAAAATTATAGTGATGTGATAGAAAAAGTAGCGTTCGTGTTGCCTTACAAGCCCGAAGGCAGCTATCACTTAGAGTTTTCCCCATCAGTCTGAGATAATAACCAGGATGGTGTCCGCGTCGATTAGTTTTAAGCAAATAAAAAGAGAGATTACAGTTTCTTTTAAAAATAAATATATTACCGTATTAAATACTACTAGCTGAAGAAAATAATTTCTGAACTTTGATGACAAATAACAATTATGAAAAGACTAATTAAAATAAATTATACAAATGAACTAAAAAAAACATTTAGGTTTGGATATTGAAAAGGAATTATAATTAAAATAATCACATGAGCTTCAAACCATAGCCACAGATTCACACTTTGTGTTCATTGCATTTTTTATGGTTTTATATCTGCAGAATTTACAATCAGCGACAAGAAGAACTAAACCGTTCAAGTCGTCACCTGAATTCTGAGAAAAAAAAACCTAAATAAAGATTAAATGCTTAACATTCAGCAGATATTGCAATAAGAAAAGTTTTGTTAAAATTCGAGAGTCATTTCTCAATTATTTCAAGAATATTCAAATTATTATTTTAAAAAGTAAAACGATCAACAATGTAGCCTATTACATTAATGTACGGTATATTATAAGACACAGCGGAAGTATTTAGGATTGTTCCTTCTAAAGAAACAAACAATTCAAATAGGCCCAACGTTTTTGTCCCAAAAAGTATCTTTCTCAGAAAGAACCAGTTTGTGCTTAAACTTAAACCGTGATTTACTTGATAAATATTACCTGTAATTTTTTTAATTCATTTTACATCACCAAAGAAAAGAATTTAGGCATGAACTTTCCGTCTGCAATTTGTTAATAAATTAGGCAGTTTTAGTGCAAATCAAATACACAGGCCTATAGGCCTACCGTATAACATATGTAGGCCTATTGAATGAGTAAAATGTCTTGTCAGGAGATTTCGAAAGGTTAATAATTCATCTAATATCCGCATAAAATTTCAGCCTGTATTATGAAAGGATTAGGATATACTGTACAAATATTACTCAGGCCATATTATGCTTTGTTCTGGTTCAGTCAAGATGCTTCTTCGCTTAAGGTGTTAAAGCATGTGCCCGCGGCATCGCACGCGATTATTTACTCGGTTACTAGATTTTTTGTTTGAATAATTTATTTAACAGAAAAAGTAATTAGTACATTATATTTATTAAAAAATAGTTTTTACATTATTTTCATGAATTACATAAATTTATTCTTAATTATATTGTTTTTCTGTAACAAATAAATAAAATAATTAAACGACTAGAAAGAATCTCGTGCTTCCGTATGGGCATAAAGATTGGAAATGATTAAAAAGTACCACAGACTCATGAACCTTACCCAAATCATGCATAAACAATTTAAAAAATTTATAATTAAAAAACTAAATTTCCGGTATCGACGGGCATTTCACGAATACAGTGCGATACCCGGGGGAAAAAAGACTCGTATTCGAGTACCAAAACCCCCCAGAAAACCCACCTAGTGAGTAGGTGAGTAGGCATTAAATGCTCTTTTTTTTCCCGGGTTGTTCTGGTAATTAATCTCACAATTGAATATTGTCTTGTTAATAGGTGGCGTTGGCTGTGCGAGAACATATATACCTAGCTATATACATAGGTACATAGGCTATATACCTGTAGGGGCAGATGCAAAGCACCACTTAAGAAGTAGGATGTTAATGATGTTAAAAACAAATACATATACTCCATAAAGAAAGTTTTATAACCTCACTACAATATTTTATCATAGATATTCCACGAGAAATTACGAGTTGATCGATATATTTGCTAGAACGTAGTTCGAGCAAATTTATCTGATGAAACCCGTATTCTCATGCAGGATTTATTAAGACTATTCCATGAACAAAATGTAACGGATTTTGTAAATAATAATTACTTTGCTATCAATATTCTGTCAAATTGTGAGATCACGGCATACTAAATGAATGGAGCAGTCAATGAATCGAGTCGGTGAATTGATTCGAGTTACCAATGCTACCAATAGTGCCTATCACAATATAAAAAGCATTGGTGTAGATTGCTAACATCAAAATTCAATAAAGCACAGGAACTGGCTTGCAAGGAATCGAAATTATGTTTTTAATCAATACACTTTTATATTATTTCAATTTATAAACAAGTTAGGCCTATGTTGTATAAAATAATGTGTCTTCATTCTGTTCTCTGGCAGCATGAGACGTATTAACCACCGCACGTAGATGCCTTACGTGTCCAGTAACAAATTTACGTTTTATCAGATAAAATTGCTTCCTTACGATCCTAGGAAGCATATTACAAGACAAACGATCGTGATTGGTCTATATCGGAATGGTTAAAGTTATTGGTCAATATCAAGCACGAGGTCTGTGAATGGAATACTCGTAGAAATCTTGATAAGCACATGGTACGATTATTGTGACTGGCAGTTCTGCATTAACATCAAACCTAGAGGCAAACTGACTACTTTATGATTTTTCCAAAGCCCAAACATGTATTTTCATAAGTTCCTGCCCTGCTTTTCTAAAGGGCTCATCAATCCCATCAACATGACCAACTATTCTGCATACACCATTATTAATTTGTCGGATTAGAATGTAATATAACATTTTTCTTCTAATTCTATTATCACATTTTAAAACAACCAAACTGAAAATTCCAACTTAACTCTATGATGAAGAAGTCCGGTTTTACAGTTTTAACCTGAAAATCAGATTTCAGGAAGAATAAAATAAAAAACGAAAAATGCAAATGTATGTTCGTTCGTAATGACTGTGTACCGTCAGAGTGTTTGTTTAATTTTTCCAGGGATGTTAGCATAACATGTTTATCTGTGTCCGTCGCCGTGGGTGAGTTGGTAGCGCGCCTGCCTTCCACTCCGGCGGCCCGGGTTCGATTCCCGGCCGGGGCGGGGATTTTTCAGTAGTGAAAAATCGCTTTCCCGGGTTCAGGACTGGGTGTTTGTCAGTAGGTTAAGATAATGCACATTGGGCGCGATTTCTTAATTATTTACTTGTTTATCTGTGCATGAAAGCCTATGCACGCTGCTGGTGACTAAATTAGATACGTAATTCCTCAGGTTATAGAGTAATTCTGGAAGCTCTCGTGAACTCTCCTCAATTAATATAATCGAAGGTGGTTTAATTAAATTGAATGCGCATGTTAAATGTGTAGTTCCAGGGTGCGCTTCCTTTTTTCGCTAAATAGAATAAAGCAAACTTAAAATACGAGAAAATTATTTATTTTCACAAGGCATTGTTGGGACTCATCCTAATAACTGCAATTTAGGCCAGGTCTAGCAATTCAATATGCAAATCTGTATCATGTAAATCGTCGGTACATGGAACAGAGACGATCATAGACTATTCAATATATCACTTGAGTGAGGGTAACCACAGAAGTGCTAGCTACAGGAGGCGTTAGGATTGCACCACAGCATCTGAATACAAATTACAAGCAATTACACAGGAGCGGGGAATTTTTATGCAGAAGACCTGCCATTTAAAATCCTCTCTCTTTTTCACTATGCAGCGTACATCCGATCGGTTCAATTTAGATGTTTTATCGGAAAATGTCAGCATGTAATACACGTAAAAACACCATTCATAGCACACACTAACTCCCGACATTATGAATAAATAATAGACTTGTAACTGTTTAAACACCCAATACCCTCATGAATGGCTTAAATGTTCCGAGAATAAATCTAAAAACGTACTTTTAAATAACTAGCTCTGCACTCTTGTGACATTTTCATACTTATGTATGATTAATGTGTATTTCTTAGAATTTATAGATCCTTGTCCAGGGCAATTCCTTTTCTCGATACTACTGCAGTAACTTATAAATCTGAGACAAAAATGACTTACAGCGCTTACCGGATTATCTCTGACATAAACCAGAGCATCGCTCAGACTGCATAAATATTAAACAGACCAGTAAAAATTCAGAAAGAAACAAACTTTCTAAGTATAACACAAAATAAATATGAACAAAAGGAATTTCTAATTTTAAAACTCCAACATCAGCAGCGAAATAGAGTTTAGTTGTAGACATACGCCAGTGTTGGGCACATTTTAATTGTAAAAACCATTAAAGATTAATAATGGATTAATTGTTAATTGTCACCATAACAACTAACAATTGACCAACTGTAATTGTGGAAAATTTCAATTAACAATTGATTAATTGTTAATCGTGATTTGCTACAGTTAACAATTAATTACTTTCCAATTGTGTTATGAATTTAAATAAAAACTAACAATTAAAAAGGACTACTGTATGGGCCTGGTATCATAACAAAATGCGTAAGTAAGATACTGAAATACGTATGTTAGTTACAAATAAAACACTGAAGTTAAATTAAGTTAAGTAAGTTAATTGTTAGTTTTAATTGTTTCACAGAACAATTAAACAAGTTAATTGTAATTATTTTAATTGAGAGTTACGATTAACATACATTAATCCAAATAATTTAATCGCAATATGCAATTAAACGTTTTAATCGCAATTACTTTTTAGTCAATTGACGAGTTGATTGAAAAATTAATTGATTAACGCCCAATACTGTCATGCGCCTATTGCATTCGGGAGGCTTAAGTTCGATCCCCGATGTTGACCAAGTTCTGGACATTATGAAGGTGAACGTCGAACTACATCCCCATTCCATAACCTCTCCCAGCTATTTATAGGCTAATCGATTATCTTAGAAAAAACGTAAACGACTATTCACACTAAAGTAGCAAATTGATTAAGTAACTGTGTTGATTATGGGCAGTTCGGCAGAAAACGAGTGTTTCACGCCATTAGCTGTCTTTGGCACCGGAAATGTATTAGATTCCTGCATGGTATGCACTGTATGCAAAGCATTTCGAGTAAGGCTGTCACTGGCAAATTATTAAAACGAAAAACTAAGGTTTCATTACCACTACTTGTTCTCGAACCTAACTTCTTGAGTAAGATAATCATAAATTAAATATTGTCTTCGTTGAGGTACCGGTACGGGTAACTTTTTATAATCGAGTAGGGCAAACACTGACAATTAAAGCGGAAAATTAAAGTTTCATTATCACTTGTACTCGAACATTACGTCTACAGTATGATAATTAAGACTGGAAGTTATTGCTCCATCAGAAGACGATATATGCATGAAAATATGCTCGAAAATCTGTAAAATATGCTCCGGCACCAATGAAGTATGCTCTACAATATTTAAGTAATTTTAATGCTTTATGCTTTCTTGTTAGCTGAATTACATAATAGATAACAAAAACTATAGTAGGTAGAAGTTGTATAAACTGCATTACAAAACTTTAAAACAACAAGGCGAGTGGAAGAGATCTTAATAAATTGAAAAGTAATGAAGTGAAGAGTCTTTTTTTAACATTATACAATTAGTTCCAAAAACATAAGCCTATGTACTGCCAATTATTGTACAGTCGGTTCTCAAAAAATTCACTTACTCAAATTACTGTAAATGTCTAAATTAACAGAGAAATTCACTATATTAAAAATATGCCAGAAATATGTCGCTAAAAAAGTAATAAATTAATAAAATATACGCAAATATTTTAATATCAAGCAAATACGATACATTATCGCAAACTACAAAATATGCAACAATATGCAAAACAAAACCATCAATTTCCTGTTATTTCTCCCATGTCTTGCACACATTTTAACTCTAGCATGTAGGCTAGTAGAGTGCATAATTATGAGAGAAAAAATCGTAAACTTCCGAGTTCAAATAATAATCGTAAATTAAAAATTATCTTAGCTTAGGATAACTTTTTAGAGTCGGGTAAGGCAGTCACATCATGATAAGAAAACGAAAATAAGATATTAAGGCTCTTACTATGTTTTATTCGAACATAAATCACTACAATGAGAGATTCATAAGAAAAAGCAATCTCGAATTAAAGTTACCAGATGCTGACAGTAACGATACCAGGTAAATGTGCAATTTAATAACGAAAAGTTACCAGGATTATTGACGGTCATGGTAACCACCATATGAACGCACTGAAAAAGTATTAAGTTAAATCGTACCTTTTTTTCATATCATGCACGACAAATACACAAAAAAAGTTTCTACGTTTCGAACTATTTAATGTGGATGATTGGATGGAGACTATCGCAACTGTATTGACATTAACAGGTAAAATATTGAATAACGCAACTAGGCAATCGAGAAGATTATTTTATAATTAAATTTCGTTAATTGACTTAATAACAACAAAACCAGATTATAAAATAATTTTATTACATACTTTGATTGATTTCTATATAACTTATCCTAGTTGTCTAGTTCTAACGGAGTACGCCGTGGCGTAGTGGCTGAGGTAGTGCATTACATTCGGGAAGGCCACGGGTTCGATTCCCGATGAGGTCGTGGGATTTTTTATTTTTCATTTGCCTAATTCTTCTGGTGGCATTATGGTCCTGGGATCACTCAGCTCTAACAGAAATCAGTAGGCCTACCTGGAGTATCCAAAATCAATGCGTATGACTGACTACCTTCATTTACCGAATGTCTCGATCTGGGAGTCTCAACCTCCCTGAACCTTACGGATCTCCACGGCCAGCACAGGGATTACTTTACCTTTTGTATAATTGTATTACGTTGGTAAAATACTTCCGTCAAGGAAGTTTACGTATCTCAAACAGTGTGGACCCACCTTCACTTTTCTGTGCATTTGGCATTTTGACTTGTGACTTGACTTAAACATAAGGTTTAATTGTCTGCCAAGACAACTCTAGGGTGTTTGTAAATAGGTTAACATATTAAGTGGTTATAGAATTAAATATATTCTGCTTCTAAAAGTGTAAGTACTCAATTGGATGCATGTAGACCTCTATAATGATATTACAAAATTCTTTACGATGTTACCATATTTTCTTAAAATGGATTATTAAAAAAGTGACGAACGATCTTTTGTAAAACTTACATCCTTACGCCTCTATTGCAGTAATGTAATCACATAAGTATTTATAGAATAGACCGATAGTTTGATCCGTATTTTCTCTAACAAAAGGAAACAATCTGTTCTTTGGTATTATGTTTTCAAATACAATTAAGACTGCTTACTGAAATAATTTTATCACCTTCATTAATCTGAATTGTGTGTAGCAGATGAATAATGAATGTTGACCCTAATATTCACTAAAACTTCACAAAATACATAAAAATCCTATAAGCTTAAAAAAGGTACATGTTCCCGGATAATAATTTTTAAATTTTGTGATATATTTTTTCCAGACATGCTACACGTCAAATCTCAGTTATTTATTCCCCTTAAATTGTAATAACGAAAGATCATATCACACACTTTCGTGGTAGATAGTCGAAGAGACTTACACGTACATGCATAACCCTCACAAATCCATTAAAATGTACAGCTGCGAGGGATATTGTAATTACGGAAGTACTGGTATAAATAATAGTCACAGCTTGCATTGTACAGAAAACACCCTGTCATGAAGACGAAACTTAGAGAAGTAGTTTAATGTTAATGTAGTGGAAATAGAGAAGATCTAAATTAATCATTACTTTATAGATATTTTGGCATGGTTTATGCAGTTACTACATTCACTATGTCCCCGTGTCTTAAAACGCCTACCGCCTTTATCATTAAAGGAGAATTTTCATCCTAAGTCAATATATTCAATAATAAAGCCTTACAAGTCAATACAAAAACTTTTGAAGGTTACGTCAATTAGTTAACAAATAAAATGTGTGTAATGTGGCCTGATCAGTAACATCGAGGACTCGCATCTGGGGAAAGGCTTATTCGGTCTGAGCAAGGGTTCTTTCGCGGATTTCCTCACCTGCCAGGGAAAATGCCCAATAAAAACCACTAACATTTCCATAATTATGCTGTATGTTCTTATTTGTTTTCTCTTTTGAAAATACTCTTGCATCCAGCGTATAAGATACAATGTCCTATCAAGTGTAACTGTAAATAAGTCATTCCCGTTAAGAGCAATTAATCTTAGGAGAGAGGATCCATCTGGCAATCTGAAACGAAATCGGCTAGCTCAGTTGGTAGAGAGGCGGCACGGGTAGCCGAAAATCAATATCCGGATAATTGGATAAATCATTAAAAAGAGCATTTCTTTTGATTTTATTGCACAGTACTGTACTTAGGCTATGTAAAGATCATATTGATCGTAGTCAGTTGTTTTGCTGACAAAAGGTAGATTTTGTCGGCTAAAAGTTTTGCTTTTTTTGCAAATAATCGGCCATGAAAGAGGTTACCCGATAGCGGCTGCTGCAAAAATCGAAGGGTATATGGCCTAAAAGGGATCCGGATAGTTCGAGCTCTACTGTAGCATTAATAAGCCTTGCTCGGCTCGTTAGGCTCGAGGAATGTAGCCACACGTAAAAGATAAAACATTCAATACATAGCCTGCTAGCCAGTTGCATTCACTCAGAAAACCAATAGCCTACATGTTTTCATAAATAAAATTTCCGTCCGAACAGAAATTATAGACAAAAAAATAAAAAATAAAAATAAAAATAGGACATGTCCGGGAAAACCGGGGAATGGAAACCCTAATTTTATGGAACCCAAAAGAGTCATTGCCGCATTTACCTGAGCCCGCCATTCAACCCTATTCTGTGCTAACTCCATCCAATCACCCCTCGCAAATACTACTTGCCTTAAATCTATCCTAATATTATCCTCCTACCTATGTCTAGGTCTTCCAAGTGGTATTTTCTCTTCGGGTCTTCCAGTCCAATTAGAATTCATATTAGTATTAATTCTACTATTTTGAAATTCACAGTAACGAGGAACATGCCAAAAATTGAGAGCTCGAAGCGTTCTCTTCAGAAGAAAATATGAAAGATTCGGAACGGAATATGTGGATGTGAATGGAAACAATGCTGCATTTTGCAAATTTCATACGAAATAATATTTCTATTCCTACCTGTCCGTATATATTATATACGGATAGGTAGAAATGGATCGTTTGAAAAAACGCTGTGATAACAAATTGCAGATGGGAAATATTAAATTACACATGGGTTTCCTTTTCTTCTCAGGGGCCAAAAATTATTTCAGATTATTAAAACATATTGTATATTAGGCTATAACGTGCTAAGGAAATCATTTCTAAACTAAAAATGCAATGCATATATTTATTGGTAAATTTATGTTTGCCGAAGAGGGAGACTTATTTTGAATAGTATTTTTCCTCTTTATTCCCTCTAATAATGACAACAGTACAACACACTGTGACACTTAGGGGCAAACCTAGTTTATTGACTTGTTATAAATGAACTTATATTGTGTAGTACATTTACAGACATGAAATATATGTATTACCATGGGGTTAAAAGAAATAGCCACATAATTTCAATTGAGATTAAAAATAGCATATAAGTTATAGAGTAAAAATAACTGTCAAGTAGGCCTATATTTCCAATTAATAATGGTGATGATATTAAAACTATATCTCGTAACTTTCCAATTATATTGTTTGGAGTGTCTTATGTACAGGAGGTAAGCAAGATATGTACAAATTAAAAATGATAAAATGACATACGTTGCACACAGGTCTATGTTGTCAATCATTGAAAAAGGGAAACTCATTTACCCATTTATGAAGTGCTCACTATCCACAGAAACGCAGAAACAACATTTATATCATTTTATATGCTTAAGAATGCTCAACAAACCAAATTTGTTATAATTTATTGGTACAAAGAACAATACTCCAAAATTAATTTGGCAATTTTTGTTTCCTCTCAAGGGTTTGAATAGTGTATTACATTAGAAAATACAATCTATATATTATAACTTGGTCACATTATTCATTAGACAACAGCTTGCTCAGGCCACGAAGAGAAATGCAGAATTTACCAGTCGACCTGTCCCTTCTACATGGAAAAGTACCAGCTCACTTGAAGTCATTGGTTTAGTGTTTGGTGCTAGAGGAACAATACTGGTACCTCGCCTCTCTGCAAATTTCTGCAGGAAATTAAATCTTGGAGGAGACTTGATATCTGAAATTATGCTTGCTGTCATTAGAGGGTCCCCGTCGATGCAAAATCTGTTCACTTTTGTTACTGTGTTACTCGTTTAGATTATGTTTTAAATTAAGCTTATTTTGTCTATTTTTGTTGTTTTTAAGCATTAATTGTTAGCCATATTATGCTTTCTCGTTTATGGCAATCCTCCCCGCAGAGAAAGTTGAAAGGTTTAAAAAAAAATGAATCTTTGTATATTCCTTTTTTAAAAATCTGTTTCTATTATCTATTTTCGAAATACTTTTTAAAACATGCCTATATTCTGAAGTACATTTACAGCATGGACATGGTGTAGGTATAGTGCCTCCAAATAATATTAGTGCACATTCATAATGTATTAAATTAATAAAACATACACGGAAGAAGCCCTTCATATATTTGATTTTATATAGAATTAGCTTTCTCTGATGCGTACAGCTACGGTTTCCTTGGAGAATCACGAACAGAAATCCGTGACTGTCTAGCGCAATTATTTATTGGTTTTCTTTGTATTTAACGTTAAATCGAAATACTATACTTCAAAACATAGGCGTAGCGAGGGGGGGGTTTTGGGGGTTTGAACCCCCCCCCATTGATTAAAAAAAGGAAAATTGTATAATTTTTTTAAGTCTGCCCATAAATTGCTTAATACAAGTATAAAGCGTGGGAAGCTTAAAACTCGTTATTTTGAGTCTTAATTTTTAAAATTTTCCGGGGAAGGACCCCCGGAAGCTTAAAACTTGTTATTTTGCATCTTAATTTTTAAAATTTTCCGTGGGAGAACCCCCGGAAGCTTAAAACTCGTTATTTTGCATCTTAATTTTTAAAATTTTCCGGGGGAGGGCCCCCGGACCCCCCTCTCCTTCCATACTCGCCAGACCCCGCGGATGTTATAACCCCCCCCATATGGTCGGCCTGGCTACGCCTATGCTTCAAAATACCGTACTATGAAACGATACATAATAGTACGTCAGTTTTACATCATGAATGTAAGTTAAGTTAGGCCTGCGCGAGGAAATTCATGTGACTTATTTTAGCTTAATTTTCATTTTGTACATACCTACATAAGACGTTCATATATAAATTGTTTCATGGAAAAATACAAGAGGGATATAAAATACATAATAATTCTAATTTGTATTCTGAGGGCGTGGATATGAATTATTAGAAATGAGAGATTGCTATTTTCCATCACTTCGTATTACAACTCATCGACACCCCCATCAGCCAATAACGAGACGAGGGGAAGCAGTTATTCAGACATCCGATTTCCCCTTTGCGACCGTTCTTAATGAAAAACATTTTCTATTTATATGCAGGGTCGATTCCGAGGAGAAATGATTCGAGGTAAAATAACAAAGATAAATTAATTCACCTGCCTGGTGGTTCCATCCATCAAACGTCGAGTTTGACGTATTTTAGATTTAAACAAATGTCGGCTACCCTGTTTTGTTGAGCTAAAATGGCTTCTATCCTAAGTGGAATATTTTTTATGAATGAAATATTTTTAGAAACTCGCGTCATTTTACTCTTCGAACCTCCCAACGAAGTCAAATAGAATGCGTTACACGCTTCATAATCAAGATTATGATTTAAAAAAAAAGGGAGAACAAAATTTCATAATGATTTTTTCAATGAGCACATTTCTGAGGTGAGTGGAACGATTCACTTAAGTTATAGTAATGTACACTGTACACTGATGTAATTATCGTTGCCCTACTCATTGCAATAGTGTTTGTAAACTAATACTACTATAATTACCGACAGGGAATATATTAACTTCTTGATTTAGGAAATAATACATACATAGCAGTAAGATCACAAAGCGTATTGTCTTACGAGCAGGGAGTTGCGTTGGGCAAATTAGGCAAAGATACAAACTGAATTTTATCTAATTTATCGAGAGGTAAGTCTTACTTTACCAACGATAACACCGGGAGTATATATGCGCTATTTTAAGCAGCACTTAAAATCAAATAATAACAACAATAATAATGAACTAATCTCGAAGTAGAGTTCATTACTGAAACGCATCCCAGTCTAACCGCTCGCGTACCAGTAATAGAATCGCAATTAAAATATCAAAATAGAATTTTAAATTGAAAAATAGACTTTACTTCGAGGTTAAAGTACAACAATAATTCTTTATTTAGGCCTATTACTTCTATCGCTCGGGAGGTTAGGTTAGGCGCTTATTAACTATAAACTTATTCGCAAAGAGATTTTATTCATTTATTGCTCCTACAGTCAGAAAAACATTACTCACGTCCCGTCCCTTTTGCAGCTTATACTCATGACTTGGAAAAATACATTATCTAACCACCCAAATTAAAATTACTTCCTGTTTACGTTTGCTTGAATTATCAGTCTAGTATTATACTGTGACATAAGAGGTGTGTGGTCGGATGGGCGGCACATGGTAGTTAAATGAAAGGGATGATAACCACTGTGGTTAACCTAATGATGCGTGCAAAAATACAGACATTAGCTCACCTGTTTCCTCGTCTAAGATCTTGGAGGCGACCCAATTCGCTTGGAGCAGAAACAAAACCATAGGAAACACGAGTTGATTTCTTGAACCATGACCACCACTGCATCCACCCCACTTCACACTTAAACTTGCTGTCCTTCTCATGTTGTTTAGCACAGTGTCGTACATAAAACTTCGCAATTATCTCACGATCTAGAAAAGTAACAACAGATTCACTAGTTGGTACTAGGGTTCACTTCACAAACCATAACCAATAATACTGTACCTCCAATTACAGTAAAATATTTGTTCGCACTATTCAGTATCCAGCACTTCCCTTAGTATTCACGGCCAATTGAAATTATTTCAACTTCCTTTTGATGTATACACATGCCTACAACTATTTTTGCTGATATTACACCAGTTGTGTTCACTAGGAATGGTTTAGAATGTTATTACGCACAACAGAAATCATTTCATGATTAAGGTCCGATGGCAAAAATATCGCCAATATCCAATAATCATTTTAAGCATACGTTTCTAAATGTATTTAATTACGCATCTAATGCACTCAACATCCACCAGCTTGACAATAAACTCGCATTCTTATTTATAAGCTTATTTACACAGTTGATTTATTCATGTTCGTTAAATAAATGGCGTCAACTGTCACGAAAACGGAGTTGTTCATTACATTTTTATTGAGTTTTAAATTAGCACACGTTTGCAACGTCACTGAAGTTTTTATGCGATAGTTTGAGCAATAAAATCCTATAAAATTAAAATGTTAATTTAAATTGAAAACTTGTAGTTTTAATTTAATCCGTATCCGAAATGCCAGATTTTAATGTTTCTATTAATTTCGGAAGGAGAAGAGTTATAGGTTATGTTACGTACATTCTGGGTAGGCTATACGTTTACTACACTGCTGAGCATCTGATTTTTAAACGCCAGTAATGTTTCTTCACTTTAAATTATGACGCTTACGACGCTGCTCGTGTTTTTGACACTATACGACTTACATCCGTACTTGACGCTTCCACAGTACACACTGACTTCCCCTCCAAGAAAACCGGCCGGTGCGGCGTGCGTTCTGGCAGGCAGCTCGGACACCCCGCCAGAATACGAATCCCGCCCGAATCTGCTCGGAGCTAGCCGACATCCAATATTCCTAACTTTTTCTTTGTACTCTGCTTACACGAATCCCCATGCAATGAATGTGGAGGAGTCCCTCCAATTTTTGTCAAGTTATAAAACAGTTTGCTTTTCAATTCTGTTTGTTTTCACTCGACATTCAAAGAATAAAATAATATGACACGCGAGTAGGTCGTAATAAAGAAAAAATAGAGACATCAGAAACAAAAATTAGCAGTACTGGTGATCGTGTGGCTACACGTTCACAAACAGAATTCTCAATAGCAGAGTCGTTCGTAATTCAAACCCATCTGGGTACTTTTGGATTTTTAAAAGATAAATTGCCTCCACTAAACGCCCATTTATAACGAAATTTAGAAATGAGTTAACTATAAATTTGATAACTAGTAGTTCTAATTAAGTATAAAATGGCATTATAGTGGCAACGTGAATACTAGTATTAATATACAGAGTGTTAGGTGGTATGTCATCATTTTGGATGGTGTCGGAGATTACCTAAAACCCTAAAGCAACAATGTTAATAAAGTCTGGGATAAAGTCAAAGGTTTTGCTACAAAAAAAATATGTTTAGAGTTGAATTATCTTTTTGTATTTACTCCTCATAGGCATATAGCCTACGAGGGACGGGCATAAGTCATGACAACTATTTTTTTTCTCAAAGTAAGGCAATGGCACCATGAGATGTCGTATACCACTGGAGGATGTGGTCATGTGGATCTGTAGTGCATATCAAAATTCAAATGCCATGAAGGCAATGTGATATACGGTTATACACAAAGAGGTGAAGGTAATTCATTGCGAGTCGGTCACCTTGCAGCATGTGTGTGACAAAATGTGCACAGCGTTCTTAATTCAAAATAACTGTTCTCCGAAGGAGAAATGCCACAAGAAGTTGATGGAAGCTTTGGGGAATAATGCCTTTCCATAACAAACTTTGAGGGTACTTAGAGTGGATACTTGTGCTTTCATGCTTCCAACTACAATGCTTTTAGTGGCACGATGTCGTCGTGTATAGATGTTTATGGGCGTCTGCATGCTTCCCTTTCTACATATAGTACCCATAATCTGTATTATGCATACATTCTATACCCTATCCTTTCATTTGTACATTTCAAAATTTAAAAAAAAGGTCGCACATTTTTCAAGATGAAAGAATAGTTGCCAAGACGTATACCCCGTCCCTCGTATATGGAACCAGTGCCTGAAAATACTTAGACGCATTTCATATTATAATAAACAAAAAGGGCTTTATTAATCATTGTTTAAATTTACTTTACTTGCTTAAATTCGTGAATAATACCGAAATGAGGCCTATTACGGTAGTGCAGAGCTAAGTAGGCCTAATGTAAACAAATGAAAGTTCAGGAATGTGCATTTCACGCAAGAAGGAATGCCGTACAGTACATAACTACTGTAGCCTACGTGCATATCTCGAAACACTTGGCCATGTAAGTTGTCAGCGTCATTGCCAAGATTTCAAAAATGTTAACTAAAATATGAGCAAAGCTAGAACAATAAAATAACAATCATAATGACAGTTTTAGACAGCTTGAACTAAATATAAAACTCCTAACGCAAGGCAAACGAAGTGAAAGGAACGCTTTATGGCATTAGTGCTAAAAAATCTAATGTAACCAACTTTGGTTTCAATCACATGGAAAATACACTTTTAGTTAAAAAATTTTGTATAAATACTCAGTTTGATAGAAATTGAAAGTGTAGAAATTCATTAGGCTTTCTTGAATGTTAAATTTCTCTCGTCGTACTTGGTGGTGGTACTTTGGCAGCTGTGCACCAGAAAATAACATGTAGGCTCATGTGCATGTCTATAAGTGGCTCTAGTTGGCAGGGCAGCTCGAGGTTCCAATATGGCTCCATGATTGGTAATTTATTAGAATTCAATATATATTTATTATTATTTCATAACTATATACTGTTGTCTAAAACGTAATATATGGTAAGTTATACTGGAAATTGATTTAATTTTGCTCGTAGGATTACTACACTGGCTCTTATGGGCTAATTTTGCAAACATACTTATTCGCTAAATAAAAATACATTTTCCAATTTGAATCATAAATAATTTTCCCCCTTATAACATGAGTATTATAATATTCACGTCAGTAATATTAAAGTTTAGCAATGTTACTCAAAGACGAACGTATTATTTTTGTATCCACACAAAGTTTTCTTGAACCATTATTATTGTATTTTTTCGGCTATATTAAATGTTGCCGAAATCAGCTGAGTGGTTTGGTTGATGAATCACGAGGTATTCTAAAAACTCAAAGATTAAATACTTAATTATGACTGAACAAAAGGCCACATGAAACTTGCCTAATGTATTATTATAATTCAGAGATGTATAATGCAACATTATACAGATGTATAATACAACAGTATAATGCAACACTTTGAAAAATGAATATCTTCAAGATATTGCCGAAAAGTTTACTAATTAATATGACTTGGTTGTTTAGGTTTTATAAGCCTTGTATTACTTTTCAAAATATATTTATTTAATTTTATTCTAGTTTTCTACAATTTTCAGACGAGTTATTTTAAGTTTCATTTTAATAAGTAGGCCTACAACAAATACATTGAAATAAATGGATTAATCAATTTTATTATTGCTTATAATGTCTATAGCCTTGAATCGCGAAACTATAGGACTTCTCTTTGCTTAATTTTCAACACTTCATAGTTTCATAATTCTAGAGTGATAGGCAAAAAGCGAATACGCCAAAATTCCAAAGTTTCAAGAATGACAAAAAACAATTTATTTTCACAGCATAGTTAAACTATTTAGTTCAGTCCATCAAATAATTTTACACAGTATCATATACTATGTAAAAATATCTGGGTGAACTGATCTAAATATTGTAAAAATGCTGTGAAAATAAATAATTATTTATCTCTCCTAAAACTGTAGTATTTTGACTTATTCGCTTTTTCCCTATCACTATAGAATTAATTTCTGAACTACCCTTGTCATTTCCATCTCTACATAAACTCAACAAGAACTTTTTTGTTAATCAATGAACGTTTAGATTAGTTTACTTTAGGTGTCTTGCTGGCAGTGTGAGTAAGCTACCAGTGTAAGTTTCCTTTAATCTGCTTCTAAAGAAACCAGGAAATTCGGTTCATTAATGATTTTCTTAAACGGGACAATGGGGTACAAACTGACAAAATTACAAAATGCAATGTTACATTTTCTCTTACAAATGTTCTAGATACTATGAGCAAGATGGAAAATGTTATCAGGTATTATCTTTTAATGGAACAATAATAAGATTAATTACATATAATTAGTATGTACTTTCTTTCTTTACCGTAGTTTTACCTCTCCCTTTTAGGGACTAACCCGCCAGGGCTATTAGTTTGTTAAGTATTCTAATTGAAACTGTTTTAGCCATATTTAGTTTTAACGTCTTAATTAGCCATTTTTAAAGAATGGACTATGTGACTGCCGTGACAATGAAACGGATAATTATGTTAAAATATCACAGTTAGGAAGCTAGCTAGGCCCCAAATAGTTTAAAACATAAGAATCCAATTTTCAAGCATACACAATTATTATAGGTACGTATACTGAACACCAAGAATAGTTATTATTATTATTATTATTTTAAAAATCGACTAAACTAATTGTTTTATACACGGTAAGGGTATTAACATTAACACCAAATTTAGGCCTATGCTAGAGGTTAACCTACTTGTTGCTTGGTTTTTTACTTATTCTCTGTGCTTCCATAATTTTGGATAGCTAAAAATGCATATAAAAGTGGCTTCCTTACTAATGTAAAGAATTGGATTTCTGAAGAATATTTTACTATACATTTACTTTGGGTAAATACACGTATTATGGATTATTCTCTTCAGAATTACTGATAATGAAGAAACTGATTAATATAATCCACAGTTTCTTGTTTCTTTAATTATGAAGTTTAATGTACAAATCAATAGTTTTTAGGTTGATCTTGAGAGTTAGCTATATGTATAAGTTATTAGTTCTTCCTTGTTCAGCGTAATTTCGTTCCTTTTTTTCCGTTAATTATCATACTACCTAATTTACTCTGTTTTCTCTCTCATTAAATAATGACTATCTTCTATAAAACATTTATATTGTTCAAAGTGTCTTCGCCACCCACAAAAGGAAGACGTAGCCTAATAACCCTTCCACACAAGCATGCTGATATTCGTACGTACCTTGATTGAATTGTCTAGTGAAGTTTATGGTTGTATTGTTGTCGGTTTATTGTCCATAATAGTCCGTGGAGTTAATTAAATTTTACCGCGAATTAACATAAGCACACGCAATCTCTGACACGGAAGCCATTGCTTAGAAAATACTGCCAACTTCGCAATTTCAAATATTTAGTTTTAAAATGCTTTCGTACATTCAGGAAAATAGCTAACGTCAACGAATTCATTAAACCGCCCAAGACAATTATTAACAATAACATAAATTAACTCTATGAGATGCAGTATGTATAGTTTCTTATGAAGCTTTTTTATGTTTAACCACTGAAGAATAGTCTACTTTGCATTACACCCCTAACACTGGGATACCATCAACATGGACTTTCCCACAATGAAATCAACGACACCATGCGGACGCTACATGGAGACAGGTTTCCTCGTCCAAGTCTTAAAGCTTTACCAACCTGTCAACCCGCGAAAATCTCGTCATTGGTAGGCTACATGGGAAATGGGCTCCGATAATATTTAGTTTGCTACAATTCAGAGCGGAAGTGGAAAAAATATCAAACTAAAGATAAAATATCATGTTGAATGCGTCATATTCACTCGCTGTAAGGAAGATCAGAGGAAGTGAGAGGGCATTTATCCATGTGCCAAGTAGGCTTAGCAGGCCCGGGTTTGGTTCCCAGTCCCTCTTTGGATTTATCTGAGTTAGGAAGTGTGAAACGTGGTACACTCAGTCTCGTGAAAATAGCGAGAAGCTAGTTAATAAAAAACTAACGGATCAGATAAGAAAACATTAATAACAACCGTGGGGGGACGGAATATTAAATACTTGCCCTCCCTCCTGCTATCTACCAATGCAGTCAGTTTATGTAGTTGACATAATTGTTTCATGAGGGATTAGGTCCTCGATGGGATTTACCACGGAATAATAATAATAATAATAATAATGGCTGTATCTGTGTGGAGGTTTGAATGTAGTCAGTTGCATGCAGGACAAACTATCGTGAGAACCGTGGGGACGAATGGCTATGGCTTCCTTATATAGGCTACGAGCTAGAGTGATATAGTGTGACATTGACTGAAACCTCAATCTATTTAAACTATTGGTAACTACGATACCCACAGATAATAATCTACATCAGTGTTAAGTAACTAGTTCGACTGGAGGCTAACCTTTAGAAAATAAGAAGATAAGAGGTCATAGTTCATCAGAATTAATCAGTACCACACTTACCGCGCACGCCTTCTCACACTAAACACCCAGCCATAGGCCTATAGCATAGAGACACACACACACACACACAAAAAATAAAACATTTATTTTTTACTGAGCGTAATTAGTGGAATGCTGTTCCTTATCTACTACTATATTTCGGAACAAGCGGATTAATTAGCAGCAATAAGGACGATTTTGGAACAGATGTAAGCAAGAAGAATTTTATTTCACTGTGACTGTGGGTTTACTAGAAATAGCTTGTGCCTCTACATTTGTGAAGATTTCTTGACATGTCGTACTTGGCATAGGTAGAAACGTTATCGATTTTCCCAACTGGCGTTATCAAGGTCATCCTAGAACAAACCAACCAATCACAACAGGCATTGACATACCGGTATTTCGAAGCAGCATGACAACTCTGAATAAGCTGAGAGATACACGGGGTGCGGGGGTGACTGGTCTGCGAAGTAGTGGCATTAAGTTGTGTCTTGTTAATGCGATCATCCAAAATCGTCGCGTTTAATAGGAAAGTAATGGTGTTGAAGTCTTTGTTTGTTGATCTAATGAGAAAGTGACAAGTTTATTATGCATGTGTGGATTCTTGTGGGATGTAAGGTATAAGTACGTTAACATTTACGTGTGAGGAAATCGATTATCGGACACAGTTTAATCAGTGTGATCGGTATTTTGTGCTACAATTTTTAATGTACTAGTTCTTGTGCAAAAAACTATAATTTTATCAACGCAGTGAGGGTAATATAACCTGCAAACAAGAAGAGTTGTGAGGTGAGTACTGTTCATTTTCTTAAATTCAGGATATATTGGCAACTTACAATAATCTATTAGTGCAAGCGAGGTGAGAAAATAGTATGAAATAGTAATTATAATAGAAGTTATGTGAGAATTAGAATTAATTTACTGTATTAAATGTTATCAGGAAAATGAACAATATTTATTATCATACAAATGGATTAACACACAACTTTTTACTTATTTTTATCTATGTTAAAATAGATTATCACCTTAAAATCAAAACATGATATATTGTCATAAACTATTAGGCTATACCAGTATCTTCTTTAAACAAAAATAAAAAAATGCAGACAGTTAAATATGTCATCAATTACAACATTAATTACACCTCCTTGGATAGGACTCGAGAGTAACAGTAACAGAGGTGAGGGTAACGGAGGTGAGATTTTTCTCTTATTTGTCAAACAGCTTGGGAACATTTGAGGTTAGAAAATCTCAGTTCTAGAGTTTAACTTAGCATTCCTTATTATTATAATTTATAGCAAAAGTAAATATAAAAACATACAACTTTACCGTTGGGTGTAGGTAACGGAGGTGAGGAAGTTCAATTACCAACTCTGCATTTAGCCCTTTTACACAAACAAAACAACACTTAAAATCTTTTATTGCATATATATTTCAGCATGTTTGATGCCTTTTAATAAATATGCAGGTATGCAAAGCCTACGCCACCAAATGGCCTTTACCTGCTCTGTAATGTAGTAATGCAAAAGAGAAATTAGTTTACGTAATTACGCGACTTTTTTATGCCATGTCCAACTTTCTGAGGCCAATGTATCAGAATAAATTAATTATGTAGCGTCTTCTCCCTGAGATTTCTTACTTGTAGCTTGAAACGAGTCTTCTTATGCAATATGATGATGCGGAAACGATGATTAGCTGTTATAATGTGATCAAATATAATATAACGTATGGTAGGCCTATAACAAGCTCATTCAGGAAGATTTGTGTTAGTGTTTTAATATAGGCCTAGCAGTTTATAGCTTTTAATTATTTTATCATACTGACATAGTTTAACTTATCTCAATAATGTAAGATCAGAAGGATTAAAAATGTCGAACTGAGAAAAAGTCATGAAAATTTGGAATGAAGTATTCTTTACTCGTTAACACATTTAAAACAGCCTTGGCCAATACTCTTCATTCTCCTCAACCTTTCGGGTCTTCCTGTTGCATTTTTCTCCCCTTTCTTGATGATTTGTATTTTATTATATAATTTTGTTTGCATTTTTGATGCACAAATTGTCTTATTCTTCAAATGCACTCTTGTGTTGTAACCTGAATCTAAGTCTAACTACTTTGGAAATAATTAAAATTGAAGCATTAAATGACGTTAGTATTTAGATTTCATTTTTTAATATGATACAGTTTGCATGCAATACACGAGGACAGACCTACTTGTCTACAGAATTTGACACGCCTACTATATCGAAATAATTTAATGACAAGAATAATTAATTCGGGGCAATGTGGTGCTCTTCAGGTATTATTAGACTACCATACTGAATAGCTGGTTCAGGAATATGAGAATGACGCCATATTATTTGTTATTTTTTGTGTGTGTTTTTGCGTAAACATGTACGGTCTATGCGGACCCATGCGATTGTTTGCATTGGAATTTGTAAAAAGTTAATTATTGTAATAAACACTTACATATTACATATATATATCTAACTCCATGGGAACTGAACTCTCTTCCGATGTCTCCCTAGAGCATTGGAAATGTTTTCCAGCATCTAATTCTAAACTCTGTTTCCGGACTTCATCCGACTCACATTCTAGCACAGACGAAATTGTTCTGGCTTTTGATTAAGTATTTGATATGAGTAGCCTACAATATAATTAACTACTACAAAAATCGTCAAATAAACTGGTTCACATGAAGTTAGATATAGATAGGAATCATTCTTAAACTTTGGAAGAACATCACACGGAAAAAAAAAAGTATGGTTACTTCCTCGTGATATTTCTCGGGTGAGGCTAGAAACCGTGCAAAATAGGCTATGTTTTAACTCCACGAGCGTGGGAACTTGCTAGTACTGTATATAGCCTACGTGTGTATATATATTTACTGTATTGTGAAAGAAAGAGGAAAAATATGATACATAAGTATTGGTGGAATGAAGTTGGGAAAACGGGAAACCTTTTAGCATGGTAGTAAACTAAGACAATGACAGATTTGTGAGAAAATAATCTATTTTTATGGTGCTTCAAACTATATAACATATTTTACAGAAAACAATTAACACAACATTATTGGAGGTGACTAGATTAATAACATCACGAACCTTCCAGTGTGATCAGACGAGTTTCTTCATTCCGTAGTAATTATATTGCGGTTATATGATGCTTATGAGTATAGAAATATTAACAAGTTCTCAGTAGGCCTGCATGATTTATGCTGTTTGCTCGGGAAGCTATATCATTTCATTTTCCCACCGTGGTAACTTCTAACTAACTATTGTGATCTTACTCCCTTTAGCTAGGCTGCATGTGTTGATGAAAACAAGCTATTTTTATGTCAACTATACTATAGTGTAGTTTTTCTGATTAATAGGAAATTGATACTGTGGTAAAGCAAAGTGATCCCTATACAGGCCGTGGAGGCTCTTAGCATTCCAGATTTTAGACATTCGACAATTAAAGGTGGTAACGTTGTCAGCCAACCTGTCTGGGGAGGAAGTTCCTATGGATCACATACATAATTTTTTGACCGGACAAAGTCACGGAGGGCCTCCTTGGATGAGTGATCAGCCTAATGCCGGGTCCATCTCCGAGACAACACAACCATGTAGACGAGACACTCTAGTTATGCAAACAATCATGCCGAAGAAGGAATGATTGCGATGAAGGTGTTAATGACTGCCAGATTATATCCGTAGACCACAAGGATCTAAAACTGCCCGACATTTATTTCATAGGCGAGGAAAACCCAGAAAAAAGCTTCCACTACATAACTTTTCCCGACCAAGATTAATACCAGGGCCCACTGCGTGGCCATGTGAATTTTTGGTGGTTCCCTGCCCACCTGGGGACTTCTGGTGTGCCGCCACCCTATGGGCTCTCTCTCTGCGGGACCGGGAGCGTGGGGCACGACAAAGGCCAGGGACCCTGGGGGCGTAGTGCTCGTGGTAAGGTTTCAGTTCCTTGTTGGATGTTTGGGGATTCCTTGGGGTCTCGCGGTGGCATCTGCTCGTGGGGGAGGAGAGGCCTTTGGACATGCCAATCATCCCATTCCCAGGGGTTGGCCCAATGGACTTGTGGCCTACGTGCTTAGGGTCGCTCCCAACCCGCCTCTCCCCCCTTCGTGGGGTTTCATACGTAGTAACACTGTTTAAATGCTGAGAGATACCATGACCAATAACTTAGTGCTGATGTATAAATGTTGTTTAGAGCAGATATTTAAGTGTAGAGTAGGCCTATTCCTTTATCTACAATGTGAGGATTTTTATCCTTTTGCCTATGAAAACCAGTCATTCTTCTTAATGTTTTAAAATTGATTTCATACTTATAATGGTTTTTCTTGATCATTGCTTATACAAAAACATACTCCGTGGCGCTACATCCCTGGAGGGACTTGGCCTACCACCCGACTGTTGCGTCATCTGCCGTAGGTGGAGCCACTACTTCTCTATCAAGTAGCTCCTCAGTTTGAATCACGAGGCTGAGTGCACCCCTACCAGACCTCCCTATCTCTGAAAAATCCGAGGCGGTACCGGGGATCGAACCCGGGCCGACGGATCTGTAGTCAGCGATGCTAACCACAAGACCACGCCATTGCTTCTATTAGTGTTAGTGTTAGCCCATAATGTCCCCCAGGGGCACGGGCCTCTCTCCTGGGAGAGGTACCCGTTATAAAGTCAGCTCCGAAAGGTTAAGTTAGTTTTCCCCCGAATTTCGAATGGACTATTGTTCGTGTTTTATAAATCCGTCATAAGAAATCTTACAGGTATATCAGTATCAGACACAAAATTCCGTGATTTCGGGCTATAGACATGCAATTTTTTGTGAGTTAAATTTATACAGTTATATAAGTAATCATCGAGTGAAATCATCCGTGCTCTCTACATTTGAAATCGATGATGAAAATTTCACTAGAATATTTGGTATTCTTAAAAAGACAATTCTAACACTTGGATGAGAAACCTCACATTTTGCATAAAGAAATTTTCATTAGTCGTGTATCTTTCTTTTTTTAAAAGCTTCCTGAGGTGACGAAATCATACGCCAATAGCAGTGAAAACTTTAAGAAGATGTTCAACTCATGGCTTAGACAATCTGAATGTAGTTTTCGGGTTTCTTCATTCGCAAAGGCGAATGTTGCATTAGCATATTGTATTTAACACCTACGTGACAGCTCCCTGTCCGTTCCTATAACCTGTGTCTTTGTGTTCTATTAGGATAAGGCCCTACGTCGTACTGATACTGTAACAAGGAGGCTCTGTCTGTCCTCTCAAGATAAGTTTTAAATGTCATTAATAAATTTTATCATTCTCCTGTAGACATTTGCCTGTTAGTAAGTCCCACAGCGAAATGAAGAAAATAAAAAGATAACAATGATGAATTTTTAAAAGAAACGTGGAAATTGGTTTGTCTTTATAGGAACACTTCCACTTGTGCGCAAACAGTACTAGATAATTTTAACCGATCAAATCTCATATTCTTCATACAGTTAAGTACAAGATGCTCATAAATTTATTGTACTGATACATTTTCCTATTGATATTTTCCTTGGTGGTTTTATTGGATGCCTAGTGGCCTTAAAATCAAAAGGGCCGAGTGTGGATGATTATTTTTGAAACGGAAAATCTTTCTTACACATATTCTAAGGTAAAAGCACCAATCCGATGTCTGAAACTTGACTAAAAACCCGTTTAAATCGCAAAGTGGATCCTTTGAATATTTTTTGTTATTCTGGTCCTAGTAATCGTTCCTTATCATTCTGACCTTTTGTGTTCCGGTAGGCCTATAATTATTGAAACCAACCACATATCTGATAAGCTAATAGAAACGAAAGATCATGACTGTTTAAGTTTAGTTGTAATACCGTGTTTATAAGTATTTATCTTATCTTGTGGTTACAGTACCTATTTATAGATCCAGAGGTCCGGGTTCGATCCCGAAACCGGCTGGGACTTTTTTGAGGTAGGGAGGTTCAAAACAGATTGGAGTACATGATAAAAATAAATCAGTCGTGGTGAGAATCGGTAAGCTCGTTGCATACCCTCCAATCTTGCCATGTGTAAGAAAGAAGTTGTAAGACGATGGTAGAAGACACAGCGTCCGGATGTAACGCCTTGTGCCACGAAAAAAGAATAATGCACTAGGCCTACTAGGCCTATAGTTACAGCCTGTGCATTTAGACGTGAGCACTTGCATGCGCCGCAGAGATAGGGCGGGACGGAAGGGTGTTGCTAGTATGAATCACGTAATGACTGATTCCACTGCGCATTGCGTTTACAGTGCTCTCGTCTAAATGCACAGACAGTACATGGGGTTAAAATCACTAAAAGTGTCGTTCTGTAATTCAGGCAGACTTCCAGTGCCTTTTATATCACAATAGCTATAAAATGCACAGGGAGTCGTCATAATTATAACGAATTAATTAATTGATCTTAAAGAGTTGAAACTCTTAGCGCCCAAAGCCACAGGTAAGAAATATTGTTATACTCATCCAAATAGTATAGTTCTTCTATATTTTTTCAGTGTATAAGAAGCTGTCAAATTTTTTATTCATCACATCAAGTATGTCCACTGCGAGTTGAGAATACAAGAAAATGTAGATGTGGAAATCACGTGACGTGTATTCCACGCACGTGAGACAGCGCGATGGGTAGGGGAGGTGGGGGGGCTGCGTGCTGATCGACAACACACATTCACTCCCCCTTATTTCAAACAGGGCGAGAAAAACAAACAGCATTCTCACAAAATTGATCACACTTCATAAAAAATTCTGGTATTATTTGTGAAGGGAAACTGCTTTGGAGATACACTCTTTACATGAATGGAAGTTGTACGTCGCATTCATCATTCTCACAAATGTATTTGTTTGCTCTCAGAAATGGCTGTAAGAAATGAAAGCCAGTATTCATGTTTCCCGGAGTTGTGAACTCAAGTATAGTAAAGAACTAAAAAGCAACATTGTACTTAGTTGTGGTGCACTGTAGTTCTATATTCTAAAGTTTTGTGATATATGTATGGTGTAATGCATGCTTGCCATGTTTCTCATTGCTCTACATTCAGCTCTTCTTCTCTTCAAGGAGAATAAACGTTCATATCACCTCTATTCAAATGCAATTGGCTCAAGTTCCAAGAAGTGGTAACTTTAAAGTAAACATTCACATTACAGTATTTGGGTTAAAATATTGGCAGCGTAGCGTATATCTTTAGAAAATTAGTCTCATAAGAATTTGTGAATTAAATGACACACGCGCACATACACATAAAAATATTTGAATGATAGAATTGATAAATTTCATGGCCGTTAATGGTTGAATTATTATTCAATATATAGTTGATTATCCCACTAATATATCGTTAACTAATTTCATAGGTTTTTTTTATTGGTTATAGATTCTTGCTGAAAACGAAAGATATGCTGTTTTCGTGTAAATAATAATATTAGCAAACCCGAAAAACTCAATTTTGTTAAAAGATAGAGATGCTAACTTCTAATGGAAGTTTAATTAATTTCCTGGTACACATTTAGTGTATGTTATAGTAAATCTGATTTCCTCCCTTACGTGGCAGGTAGGATTTGTAACGCATACACTACACTACATATGTAGCATACACTAAATATGTAGCAGAAAAGGCATTAAACTAGCATTAGAAGTTAGCATCTCTATCTTTCTTCAAAATGGAGATTTCCGGATTTGCTAAAGACCCCTCAAATTATACAAGTTTTAATGATAATGCGGTTTATTTATTCAAGTCTTATTCAAACATTTTTTTTGTCACGTCTAATACTGACACATATATTAGATCTTGAGAGCTGACTGGATTGAACCAAAAATTCTTGAGCAGAGTGAATTTGAAAATTCATTGGTTTTGAATTGAGTCATTTCAGTTGTACAGCACTGAAATGAAAAGTAATATCTTCAGTAATAACTGGTTCGATAATTGTACTTTTAGGAGTCTTTATATCTATTCTTCATCAGCTGAGATACATCCATTTCATAAAATATGGGAATTTTTCCCATAAGTTAGAGAGAAGTTATAAAATTATTGCAATTGGGTGGTCAAATATAAGTTTGAAACCTCAAATTCACTGAATATTATGGACTTAGTGTATTTGAAGTGGTTTCATGTGTAAAATTTGTCTCATTTACTTATTTATTGTGTTGTAGTTACTTTTTTGCCATTTTTAGCACGTTTTTAACACTCTTTAATAATAAGTAGTCAAGAGTAATTAGCTATGTCCATTTTCTCTTGAGAAAATATACATCTTAAGGTACAATTTGGCATAAGATTAAGTTAAAAAATGTGTGGTTAATTACTATGTAAAATAACAAACAGTGACTTTTTGTCCCACCCGTAATGGTGATAGTTTTGTTAAATTATTATTGATGAGTTAAATAAATGTTCTGACAACCTGGAAACAGTTTATAATTTGTATTTAATACCTCATACCTTCATTAATAACAACATTAAGACCCTAACAGGAATAGCAGAACAGCAAATGAACTTTTGTTTTGCATAATTAAAATCAGTGTCCAAATTATGTCCCACCCGTAATAGATTTTGAAAAACAAATCTAAAATATTTTAAATAAATTTTAAATAATGTTTTGCATGTAGTGTGGAGGAGAAGGCATTGTAAATTTTACAGAATGTGAAGAACCAATTCTAGTTTATTATTTATTATATGTAATAGTCTAAACAAAAATAGTTTAAATAATTTGCTAGAATGTCCCACGCGTAATTATGAAATGGCAGGATAGCAGTTAGTCACATGCCTTATAAGTTAAATAGTCATTGTAGAATTTTATACAGAATGGAAGTTGTATTACTGCGTAGATTTTAGTAGCTATTCCTTCTGTAGAAATAAGCAAGAAATTTAAAGAAGTTCTTGTGCCAAGTGAGTACCGCACGTTTCTCAGAAGAAAAATCTCTAAATTTAACCGTACTTTACTCGATAAGTATTATCCGTGTTGTTCTAATTTTTTCCCCACTAGCAGAGGAAAGAATCAGGAGTAAATTTGCCCTTTGCGGTTTAACAATGAAGTTTGCAGTTCTTGTGTGAAATAAATACAAAGATTATTACGTGGACCCAAGCCCGTAGCCAGAAGTGGGCTAGAGAGGCTGCCCCCAAAAAGCTTTCTTTTTGCCCCCTCTAAATTTTTAGCATTTAAAATCCTAAAAATTTATTCAATCAATATTTCGGAAATTTTCTTTAAAAGCTTTTGACATGTACATCTTTTTATTGAAACTTCAAAACCTCTGTTGGAAATAATTAAAAAAAAAAAGACAATGAAAACCGGAAGCAACTGGAAAATGTTGGAGCTGAACTCCAGTTGGTCACTATAACCGTTGCTTACGTTGGTCAGCTATTTATAACAGTTCTTTAATTAGGCCACAAGATTGGACGTCATTTATAACCGTACTGGGGTTATGAAGATTTATCACTGTAGGTGGGATTTTTAGATGTGTAGTAGTTCTGGAGTTCTGATTAAAATAAGGGGTGCCGGGCGTAGTACTCAGGGGTAGTTATAAGCTAGAGAACTCTTATCTAGGGAAGTGGCTAGAGAAAATCGAGATAACAGTCAAAGGGCGGTGTCAGGAATAATGGTAACTAAAAGTTGAGTCGTCTTTTCAAATTAATATATATTTTCCAAAGTTTAGTATTTGCTGAAATGCTGAATTAATCGATTTAGTTTTATTAGATGATGTAAGTCCTGATATTTAGTAGTATTTAGTACGTCGTTAAGGTTCGTAAGTAACACTTTGTAACTTGCTAAATTGTAATAGTAATTACTTCACTTGTACGCGCCGTTGAACACTTCTATTTACTTTCACATTTACTCTCTCGTAGTTTCTATTTGTATCGCGCGGATAATAATGTTCAATCTTACGTTCACAATTAAGGTTTCGTAATAATAAAATCAATGTCTTTACCAAATAATATAAATTACGCGCTTCGACGCTGCTAATAACTTCTATTTCTATCGCGCGGATTATAACGTTTAAATATCAATATATTGCAAAGTTACTTGAGTTTAATAATGTTTAACGTGGTCTTTTGTCTGAAGTGTGTCTTGAAGTTCTTTAGTCTAAGCTGTCGTGTGATCAATAGATGACGAGATGTCCGTGCTTTCTGCTAATATCTTTGTAAGGGGTAGTGGGGGTAAGTAGTTCCAATTGGTTGTGTCTGTGTCTAAGTCTTCTCTGATTGGGGTAAGGTAGTTTCTTCTGCTATCCGATTTGAAATATATTCCGTTTTTCGTCGTTGAAACAGGCAAGTTGCATCGGTCATTAATTACTTGAGCTGTCAAAATTGGCTAGGCGCCAGCCGGGCGGCTCAAGACGAAGTAGGCGGTACTAGGTTTATGTTTTTATCAATAACTCTGATAACTGAAAGTTATCATAGTTCTGGTTATTTAATCCTGATGGGCTATTTTACGGGGCTTCCAATGGTATTAATTTGTAGTGGGTGTGATAAAAATGAAAAGAGTTATTAAGGTTTTTATATTAAAATGATGGAACGGGTTAATAAAAAGTTATGTGTAATATATCAAACTGTAGGGGCTGTTATTGGCTATTGATGGGTGTAATTGATTTCCTTGTCGCTTTTTTCTTAATGGAGTAATTAATGTTTGAAGTTAGGTGTTATATGGGGAATGAATGTTTGAAGTTAGGTGTTATGTGTGGAAGTATAAACAGTCGGGTGCGTATTGTCAATCGTACAGGGGCTATATATGAGATTGTCGTCTGTGTTGAGTACAAAGTACGGTTACAAGATGTCCGCATAATGATTAAAAAACTCACGCGAGGAATTGATCTGCGCAGAATCAATAAGAGCTGGATTTTATGATCATTATAATACCCAATCTGGAATTTGAAGAGTGGCGGTGTTTAGTTTTTGTATGAAATATGGAAATTTAATTTTTCGATTCCCTAAAATAATTCTCCGTCGTCACTTCGAATCATTTCGTGGGTTCTCTCTATTGTGTTTTACTTTGATATTAGCTTTTCTATCAATTGTCTTTGTTTTCAATATCTATTCTTGAAAAATTTAGATCCTTACATCATCTATACTTTTGATTAATTCTGCCGTAATTACACATACACAAATAAATTCATAATCAATAAAATACACTTTTAACATAATTTTACCTTAAATTGGTCACTTTTCTTCTTGGTCGTAGTACACATTTTGCTGAGTTCATAGTCCATTTGATTAACTAGTAAAACAAAATCATAATTATACCTTATACACAAATAAAATTATAAAATACACTCGAATTTCTTGATATTAATATTAATTTCAATATCTTCTTGCATAACGCTGATTTTTGATGCTAATCCATATGTTGTTGATGTCAAACGTTGGAGTACGCTAATCTTCCTCATTGGTCTACTTAATACACTGATATTATATTCAGATTACACATGTTTTCTTCCTACTCCTTTTTATCTATTTACCTCATTAATAATCATTCCTTAATGTTCCTTTTCATTCTTTCAATATTCTTTTACCTTGTTTCCATTATTCTAACCTCATAAATCATCTTTTATGTCTTACCTTCACAATTTCTTTATTAATCTCAATACTCATTATCATTCTTTTCTTTCATATTACTTTTAATACTCGTTATCATATTTCCTCATTTATTCTCATATTTCTCACTTCATAACTATCATTACTTCATATTTTCCTAGTAGACATATATTGTACCATCTTAATTATTCACTCATTTTGCTTATCATACATTTATTTCTTACCTTTTGTTATATTCCTCATTGTTTTACCTTCAAGATTCTTATTTGTTAACACACATATTTCTCAACAACTATTTCACTTTCAAATTCTTACTTAACTCTGATCATTCTTTTACTTCACTTTTGCTATACAATTCTACTTAATTAGTGTAGGGAGAGGGTTATTTCCTGTCCATATTGTTTATGTAAAATAATTTTTCTTTTTGAAAAATTAACAAAATTTAATTATTCTTACTCTGTGTACTACTCCAATAAAATTCAAATATGTCGAAATTTCAATGTTTACTTATTTACTACTTCAAATAATAGTGTGATTACCTTTGTCAAATGAATGTTTTAACTCTTCAGTTGAATAAATAAAGGGAGTGGCCTATCTTAAAATTACATATATACAAAGATTCACTAACAATGGCAATAAACTTATTTGTTGCACTTATATCTTTAGTGGCATGGCTGTTGTGATGTCTCACTCTATTTTATAGAATAAGAATCATCTCATCATAGTCTTTGCAACAACCACGGGGAGGCTAATTACACTCTACCTTGTAAGTATCACATTCGTTATATATAACGTCAGGTAAAACATTAATTTGAGAAGTATGAATCACTCTAATTATTTTACAATGTCAGTCTGATAAAACGTTTTCCTGAGTCCTGGTCGATAATCCTTTTTACTTCTCCTTCTGCTTTAAACTTTCTGCTGTCTTATGGTCTGTGGGCCATTACATGATAAGGCTTTAGCAAGTGTTTCCTGTACTTGCCAAGGATTTTCTTGGGGTTTTTGATGTTGGTTAGTTGGAAGGTGTCAGTTCCAAACTTTGCATTGACACGGTAGGGGCCTTTAAAAGGGAGGCTGAATTTTTTCTGACGATTGTGAAGTGTGCTAGAAATTACATGTGCCTTTAAAAGTACGTAATCTCCAGGAGCGGGGTTCCACTTTTTGCGGATGCGTCTGGGCTTCTGCTTTCTTTTAAGCCACCTGCTCTGAAGGCGTTTGAGAATGGAATTGCATATGTCAAGATCTGATCTATGGCATGTCGGTAACACAGGAGGGGTGTTCTTGAAGAGAGGGTCTATTTTACAGTGTGTTACGACTTGCAACGGGATTTCTTTAGTGACATGGTGTGGCGTTTCATTGAGAATAGCCTGAATGGGCTTTATGTACTTGAACCAATTTTTGTGTTGTCTATGAGTTAACAGTCGGAGGTATGAAATTACTTGTTTGATATATCTTTCTGATATGTTGCCTGATGGATTATAAGCTGAGCAGTGTAAGGTCTTTATATTTAGTTTTGACAGTCCTGAGTTCCATTTGGGGCTAGAATAGATACTGGCATTATCCGTAAGAAAAGATTCTACGCTGCCATAAATATTCACGTATTCTTCTACCTTTTTCAAGCAAATACTCGTAGATAAATTACGGAGGGGGTATAAGGCAACTAGCTTAGAAAATGTGTCCACCATAACAAAGATGAACTGGCAACCGAAGTTACTCCGCACCAAAGGACCTAAAATGTCACCACAAATCAATTGGTTAGGCTTGGTAGCTTCGATAGAATTGACTGAAACTTCGTAGGCGGTGTTTTTACTTTTGCCTACTTGACATAGATGGCATGTTTTCAGGAAAAGTCTGATTTTCCTACCAAGTTGTTTGATATAAAAATGCTCGCTAATGGAATCGATCATTTTTTCTGTTCCACTGTGGGCTAGATTTTCATGGTAACTGACAATAATGTCGTTTTCGATAGAAGAGGGGATGTATGGGCGCCAGGCGGGGTTTTCCTTTCCACAGAGTTTGTAAATGATGCCATTATGGGTAGCTAAGGTACTCTGTACATTATTTTCATTTACTGGGCTAGGGGCTGGTGGTTGGATTTCCTGCAACTCACTCTGAATAGTGGACAAATAGGGGTCTTCAGACTGCAATTTTGATAAGTTTCCAAGTTTCTTATTCAACTGATGTCGGTCATTAACGGAAATTCTCATAATTTTCACTTCTTTTTCAACCTGACCTTCTAAACTAGACATTCCAGGGTGGTTAGGCAACCGTGAAAACAGGTCGGGAAGATAATTTAGCGATCCTTTAATATGTTGGATTTCAATATCGTACATTGTGATGGCGCTGATCAGACGTGATACACGTGAGTTACTTAACTTACACTGTTTCAGGAAACTGAGACTCATGTGGTCGCATAATACGGTGACTCTACGGTTGTAAATGTAGTGTTTGTATTTGTTGAGGGCCTCATAGACTGCATACACTTCAAGCTCTGTGGGGTACATTCGGGACTGGGAGATAGTCAGACCTTTACTAGCAGTCGCAATAATGCGTTTTTCGCCATCTATCACCTGAAAAAGGATACTTCCTATGCCTTTTGCACTGGCGTCGGTTTGCACGTACAGCATTTCTCCTTCTTCCGGTTTCTGAAGCTTAATAGACTCCGCAAACAATTGCTTAACCCGGTTAAAGGCAGCATCTTGCTCTGGGGTCCATGTCCACTTTTGATTTTTCTTGAGGAGTGGCTTTAAGGGGCAAAGTTCCTGGGAGTAATTGATTACAAAGCGTGACTGGTATTGGCATACGCCAAGAAAAGATCTAAGTTGCTTCTGATTACGGGGGGCTGGGATTTTCAAGATGGCTTCCACTTTTTCTTCATCTATTCGGCAATCCTTCCCGGATATAATATATCCGAGAAATTTCACCTCCTTTTGAAAAAAGTGGCATTTCGAAATATTGAGGGTGAAACCTGCATGTAATAGTTTTCCCAAAGTCTGGTCTATGTGGGACAGGTGTTCAGCTTTGGTTTTGGAGGCTACCAGAATATCATCAAGGTAGGGGATAATGAAGTTATCCGTCTGCCAATCAAAGGTCAGAGCTAATGCACGCAAGAGGGCAGACGAGGAAGTGCGGCACCCGAAGGGTGTTCGAGTAAAACGGAAATTTCGTCCCTGATAATTGAAAGAAGTTAAATCGCGTGACTCTACATCCAGGGGTACTTGCCAGAAGGCGGAAACTAAGTCTGTTGTAGAAAAATAGTTTCCTTCTTTAGCACGGGTAAGAAGTTCATCTGATGTCAAAGGTCTATAATGGTCTTCTTGGGAGTCAGAATTAATTGACCTAGCGTCAATTGTAAGACGTACTTGTCCAGAGGGCTTAAGTACTATACACAGGGGGTTGCAATGGGGGCTGGTAGAATTTTCAATGATCCCTTGTGATAACATGTCCTGTATGACAGCTGAGACTTTCTCACGCAAACTGAGTGGGATATGTCGGGGCTTGTGTCTTACTACAGTGGTAGATGGACGGATTATTTTATGCGTGTACAAACGGCACTTTCCAATCTTATTGGAAAATAGGTCCTTATGCTTGTACAGCACGTCAAATAAATCCTTCCGTGTAGCGGGGTCTAAATCGTGTGCTTCCTGTACTTTAAGTGTGATTAGTTCTTTAATTTCATCTAGTGTGTTGATGTTATTTATTTGGAGTTCAGTTTGTATGTTATTTTCGCTTAAAAGTGGTGTTGTAGAGAGCGGGTCATTTCTTGTTTGTATACAAGAGGGTTCGTCTGTACTGAGGTGGAGGAGGGGTTGGTCATAAATAGACAGAGTTTCTATGAAGAATTCTTCCTGGCTCACATCTGGTTCACAGCGAGCGGTCGCAGGAGGGTGAGGTGTCTTGTCACAGAAAGGAATAACTTGTTCCTGCTGGTTCTCATCAATGAAAGCGAAACTTTCATTTCTGAAGTTAATTATCCCTTCTAACTGTTGGAATACCTCTAAGCCGACAATAATGGGCAGATTAAGTCCAGGGATTACTAGAAATAATATTTCTACTGTCTGCCCAGCTAAGGTAATAGGCACTAAACATTGTTGTTTGATCCTACACCTCTGTTTCCCTACGGCTAATAATGCTGTCATTCCGCATACAGGCAGTATTTGCGTAATCGCTTTAGTGCGCTGTAACTCTAGGAAAGTCGATTGCGAGATGACTTGAGCATCGCTTCCAGTGTCTAATGTCACTTGATAGGCTTTTTCACCGATATTGACCTCTATGACCGGAGATCGACGTCGGGTGCTCAATAGTTCATCTCGTTGCAAAATACCAATTACAATGTCAGTTTCTTCGCTGTTTGTGTTGTTTGGCAAATGTCCCGAGATATTTACATTGTTGTATACATTATTATTAATATTCTGACTAGGATTATTACTGTTCTGAATAAGGGAGCTTTCATCATTCACAAGAGGAGAAATAACACTACCAACAATTAAATTGTTGTCAACAATGGGCAGTACTTCCACATTGTTGGCACTGGCATGGTTACTCTCTATTTCTAGTTGCAGATTATTAGGAGATTTATTATTTTCCAAAAATGTTATGTTTGTTTCCTGAGGTGTATTAAGTGTCAACTTGTTACTTTCAACTACTGGAATATTTTGAACATTCTTTGCTGCCTTGGGAAATTTCATCATATGAGATTCATGATTTGTTTTCCCACGGCTAGCCAGCAAGGGGTTTATGTCACAAGTTTGTGAGGTTTTGAAGCCAAGAAAATTATTTACATAGTTGCTACCACAATGTATGATATCGATATTTCCAGTATTTCCTTCATTTTGATTCATAGGAGTTGCAGGGTTGTCCACAGAAGGAGCATGTAAAACCCTTATTCGTTTAAAGTCACGGTGGGTATGGGGGATTGAGTCTGGGGTTCTGCATTGCTTTGGGGGTTGTTGTTAGGCCTATTTCTCGGACTTTCATATGAATTGTTCCTTTCATATTGACTATTGTTGTTACGGCGGGAGTACCTGAAATTATTCCAGCCTCTATAGTAGGGGCGGAAAAAACCTTGATTATACTGATTTCGGTTAAACCAGTTAGGCCTATTTCCTGCATAGCCACGTCTGTTCTGACCACGGTAACTGTTCCCTTGCCTATTATTGTAATTGCCATACGGCCTGAAACGGAAACCACGGGTTTGCCAATTATTGCGGGCGTTCCGCACGTACTCTGTTTGGGGCCAATAAGGTCTGTTGTCCCTAGAATCATTGTTTTGCTGGTCCTCATTAGAATTTCCTGTCCGCAACCCAATCTGGAAATTTTCCTGGCTGTCAGAAGTTTGTACCAGATTGATGTTTTTCCGGTGAGTTTGGTTAGCTGACACAATGGGGTGCGATGGTTTAGTGGAAGTATAAGTTAGGTCCTGCATTGACTTTAGTAATTTTAACATCTCAGTGGTGGATTGAGGAGATGCGACAACAAGGCAATTTCTTATTACAGGCGGAAAGTGAGACGGGAGTGCCTTTAGAAAATCTTGCTCCAAAATTTCTGGTTTAAGCAGTTGGCGGCTTTCACACAAAGAAATGAAATGTTCTAGATAGGTTTGGCCGTGGCTACGGTCGTACTTACCTTGAAATATTCGCGATCTCAAACGGCTTTGCTCGCTTTCGCTCCAATACTCAGATAAAAACATTTCCTCAAACTGACCTATGGACAGGAGGTTGTTGGGATCGATGACTTGGAGCCAGCGAGCTGCGTTAGCTTTCAAAGATTGATTCACAAAAATCATTTTTAGATGTTCTGGGACTCCTCGTAAAGCAAAATAAGTTTTTAGGTCCTTTAAATATCTGACAGGGTTTGTTTTCAAGGTATCTTCAAAATACGGTAATGGAAAATCTGAATTGTGCAATGAAAAACTATTGTTTACAACATTTTGGGGTGTTTGATTAGTGCTGGCAGCTCGTTGATCCAATCCATTGTTGGTTCTGGGTAATGGTGCAGGTGGTTCTGGTATTTCAGGGGCTTGAGGTACTGGATCAGGGGGGTTGGAAGAAGTAGAGGCAGATGTTGATGGGGTATTGCAAACATGAGGGATCAAAGCATTTTCCCTGGTTTGTTCGATTAGGCTTTCCTGGTCTCTTACCCTTTGCCTAAGTCGGTCTAATTCTGATTGAAGGGATACCAATTTAGTAGAATTGCTAACAGTTACCCTTTCTACTGAGGTGACATGATTTTCTACAGAGGAAATATGATTTGTCAACACTTGTTCTGAAGTAGCTATTTGAGCTGTGACTCTACTGTCTAAATTTTGTAATTCAGACGTAACCTGAGTGCGGTGTTCAGTGATTAAGGTTGTCAGTGTAGAGTTCATTGTTGTAATTTGTTGGTTTTGAATAGCAAGTTCGTCTCTTACTTGTTGATTTTGAGTAGCAAGTGTAGAATTTAGTGTAGTATTCATGTTAGTAATTTGATTTTCAAGTGTGGAGTTCATTGTGGTCATTTGTTGATTTTGACTTTCAAGTGTTGAATTTAGTTCGTTTCTCAATTGTTGGCTCTGTGTCTCTAGTGTGGAGTTCATAGTTGTATTCATGTTAGCAATTTGACTTTCAAGTGTGGAGTTCATTGTAGCATTTTGTGTGGCCATTTCATTTCTCAATTGTTGGCTCTGTGTTTCTAGTGTGGAATTTAATGTAGTATTTATGTTAGCAATCTGACTTTCAAGTGTGGAGTTCTGTGTAGCAAATTCGTTCACTTGAGTAGAAATTCCTACCATCATTGCCTGGATTTGTGACAAAAAATCTAAACTGAAAGAAGGAAGGTTAGGGTCTAAATTTATGGTGTTCTGAGTTGAAGTCGATGGGGTGGGTGCACTCACAGCTGGGATATTAACAGGGGGTTGCGTAACAGGCAAGCTAGCAAGGTCACTTTCGGTTTCATGCTGAGTAATTTCTAAGTTGTCAGAAATAGGAACAGAGGCACTTTCATTGTTTTCAGAAGTAGGATTCTGTTCTGAACATAATATCGGAGTATCAGAATTTGGCTCCATGATTTGGAATACTTTATTATTCCTTAATTTCATAAACTAATACAATACAATTGAATTTACTAAAAAATAAAAATTAATTACAATACAAAAAAAATTTGAAATTTAAATTGAAAAAATTTACTTTGAATTCAAATAAAAATAGGAGCAAAATTCAGTTTTCGACACTTAAGTTGGATTAACGATACCCTTTTGTAGTCCAGATGTCCAGCGGCAGGCCAAAGGTGATGTCCAGGTGCCCAGGTGATGAGGGAAAATGTTGTAGATGAAGATCCAGGGGGGGGGGTATTGATGAAATGATGAATAATCCAATGGTGTGCTGACTCTAATAAAATTTCTCACAGAATTTAAAACTTGGTGGTGTGTGATTTAGTGTAGTGTTCCTGAATTTTATTGTTGAAAAATTAAATTTTATTGACTGGTCCCTCGATCTTCAAATTCAAGCAATCACGATGGTCGCCATTTATAACCGTTGCTTACGTTGGTCAGCTATTTATAACAGTTCTTTAATTAGGCCACAAGATTGGACGTCATTTATAACCGTACTGGGGTTATGAAGATTTATCACTGTAGGTGGGATTTTTAGATGTGTAGTAGTTCTGGAGTTCTGATTAAAATAAGGGGTGCCGGGCGTAGTACTCAGGGGTAGTTATAAGCTAGAGAACTCTTATCTAGGGAAGTGGCTAGAGAAAATCGAGATAACAGTCAAAGGGCGGTGTCAGGAATAATGGTAACTAAAAGTTGAGTCGTCTTTTCAAATTAATATATATTTTCCAAAGTTTAGTATTTGCTGAAATGCTGAATTAATCGATTTAGTTTTATTAGATGATGTAAGTCCTGATATTTAGTAGTATTTAGTACGTCGTTAAGGTTCGTAAGTAACACTTTGTAACTTGCTAAATTGTAATAGTAATTACTTCACTTGTACGCGCCGTTGAACACTTCTATTTACTTTCACATTTACTCTCTCGTAGTTTCTATTTGTATCGCGCGGATAATAATGTTCAATCTTACGTTCACAATTAAGGTTTCGTAATAATAAAATCAATGTCTTTACCAAATAATATAAATTACGCGCTTCGACGCTGCTAATAACTTCTATTTCTATCGCGCGGATTATAACGTTTAAATATCAATATATTGCAAAGTTACTTGAGTTTAATAATGTTTAACGTGGTCTTTTGTCTGAAGTGTGTCTTGAAGTTCTTTAGTCTAAGCTGTCGTGTGATCAATAGATGACGAGATGTCCGTGCTTTCTGCTAATATCTTTGTAAGGGGTAGTGGGGGTAAGTAGTTCCAATTGGTTGTGTCTGTGTCTAAGTCTTCTCTGATTGGGGTAAGGTAGTTTCTTCTGCTATCCGATTTGAAATATATTCCGTTTTTCGTCGTTGAAACAGGCAAGTTGCATCGGTCATTAATTACTTGAGCTGTCAAAATTGGCTAGGCGCCAGCCGGGCGGCTCAAGACGAAGTAGGCGGTACTAGGTTTATGTTTTTATCAATAACTCTGATAACTGAAAGTTATCATAGTTCTGGTTATTTAATCCTGATGGGCTATTTTACGGGGCTTCCAATGGTATTAATTTGTAGTGGGTGTGATAAAAATGAAAAGAGTTATTAAGGTTTTTATATTAAAATGATGGAACGGGTTAATAAAAAGTTATGTGTAATATATCAAACTGTAGGGGCTGTTATTGGCTATTGATGGGTGTAATTGATTTCCTTGTCGCTTTTTTCTTAATGGAGTAATTAATGTTTGAAGTTAGGTGTTATATGGGGAATGAATGTTTGAAGTTAGGTGTTATGTGTGGAAGTATAAACAGTCGGGTGCGTATTGTCAATCGTACAGGGGCTATATATGAGATTGTCGTCTGTGTTGAGTACAAAGTACGGTTACATCACAAATCTTACTATTATCGCGATCTCAAACAAACATTCTTTGACTGGAGTTTGTAAAACATTGAATAAAACTGAGGAGCTTTTCCTGGATTTTGAATATTACAGCTATTACTGCCACAGTAAAAAGATGTTTTTCACATCTGCATTACGACCACAAAGACTTTCCATGTCACATGACAGGTAGGCGGAGCTTGTGCTTTTAAGCTATAACAAAGAGTTGACAAAGACCCTTGATGTGTGTCAGTTTTGTATTACAGTTTGCAAAAATCAAAGTCAAGAAAATTAACTTTATATGTATTACGCTTGTCTCTTCAAAATTTTCAGTTGTAAATACATGTTTTATTCCTTCCAAACTTCTTTTAAAAGTAGATAATTTATTGTAATTTTCATTAACTTAATTTCAGTGTCTGTAATTTGTGTTCATTTATTTTATCTGGTGGAGTTGTTATCTCCTTATTTACGATTTAGTTCGTTTTGTTTTGGGGTGGTGATATAAGTTATATATATGGTAGCCCTCTCTAATATTTCATTTGCCCCTTGAAAGCTTGACCCTGGCTATTGGCCTGCGTGGACCATTTAATCCGTCAGAGTGAGAGTGGATATGCTTTGATTTTATATGCGCACGACAGAGGTCATTGCCGCCCTATAGAAAAAAACTGGCAGTGCGCTGATGGGATTCTGAGGAACCTTGCGATATAATTATCTCGAAGCCATTGATTTAAACACAAAACGAAAAATGATACCTTATATTTATTTTAATGTGATCTGTTGCTTCTTTGAATAGGCGCAGTTATACCCGTTCCATCCCGTAAAACTGATATAGCCTAGTATTTAAATGGATGTGTGTGAAGTTCGCCATTTAACTGGAAGCATTCTAAGAGTTTCGTAAATTTTTTTTCTTTTCACTGCTACTGATGTATAAATTTGTATCCTCAAGATGGTTTAAAGCCATTGATATAAGATCAATAAGGTAATACTTTATACTAAATGAGAGTATCTTTCATCCTGAAGGAAGGAGTGTTATTTACGGAAATATGCTATTTCACTGAAAATTTCCATATTGGTTGCAAACTTAGAGCCCACTGATGATTTCATCTGATGATTTTAAAACTAGAATTCAGCACTCTAAAGGTTAATGCAACTGATAAAATTTTAGCAGAGATGGGAACCTGTTACTTTTTTGGAACAGTTACGTTACTGTTACAGTTACACGAAAGTAACTGTTATTTATAACCGTTACCTGTTACATTTTTGTATATTACGTAGTTAATCGCCAGATCACTTCCCACTTGTAGGGGAATGCCCTTTTACCTCAGCCCCCGGTTAGGGATGTAGCCAAGGCTGGGGCTCTAGGGAGGGACCTCCGAAATCAAATAACAGTTGTACAATTAAGCTTTCAATTAGGGATGAGCATCGATAGTTAAAATATCGAGGTTAAAATCGGAGATAACCATTGATATGATAATATCGACCTGAAAACATCGATATGACGATAATATCGACCTGAAATCATCGATGTATTTGGACAAAAAAAATTATGTGTATATTTAAAAATGCCATGGTATCAAAAAATTAGGCAAATTTCATAAATAAACAGAAGTATTACCATGAAAACAATCGATGTAAAAAATCAATGTTTCGGGAAATTAAGCTCCAGTAAATAAAATTATATCGTAGAACCAAGGGAGCCTATTAATCTTCTTTTTGTTACAAAAACATCGATGTCGGGGAGAAACATCGATGTAGCAAAAACATGTTGTTTTCCATCGATGTAAAAAACATCGATTATCGACATGAAAATAAACTTTTTGGAATTTTCCTGTGGTTTACAGCCTAAAAGATATAAGTGTACCAAATTTCTAGTTTCTACCTCATCTGGAAGTGAGCAAACATTAATGTCAGTGAGTAAGCCCTTTTTTCGGGGGTTTTTAGGGCTAAAAATAAAAAAAAAAAACTTTTTGGAAGTTTCCTGTGGTTTACAGCCTGAAAGATATAAGTTTAGGCCTACCAAATTTCTAGTTTCTAGCTCATCAGGAAGTGGGCAAACATTAATGTCAGTGAGCGAGCCCTTTTTTCGGGGGTTTTTAGGGCTAAAAATAAAAAAACTACTTTTTGGAATTTTCCTGTGGTTTACAGCCTAAAAGCTATATTTCTACGAAATTTAAAGTTTCTAGCTCATCTGGAAGTGGGCAAACATTAATGTTAGTGAGCGAGCCCTTTTTCGGGGGGGTTTTAGGGCTAAAAGTAAAAAAGAAAAATACTTTTTGGAATTATCCTGTGGTTTACAGCCTAGAAGCTATATGTGTACCAAATTTCAAGTTTCTAGCTCTCCTGGAAGTGGGCAAACATTAATGTCAGTGAGCGAGCCCTTTTTCGGGAGGTTTTAGGGCTAAAAGTAAAAAAAAAAATACTTCCTCCATTGGAGGTCCCTTCGCCCCACCTGGGGATCATAGGGTACCAGATAGACAGATAGACTATTATCCGTTCTGGAGCTAGGCTGTTCACAGACACACACAGATATATTTCCGAAATAGTATTTTTGGATTTAGGGGGCATCAAAATGTGTATTTGTGTTAAAAGCTCAACTTAGAATTTGGGGATCGAAAACAATACTTTCTCTACCTATAATATAGTCCAGGTATTCATTGCATGGCTAGGTGGCTTCCTTTTGTTAGAAGGAAAAGTTTGCCGACAGCTTAACCCATGTTCTTTATTTTTACCGCACCAATTAGCTAGTTACCTCAGCCAATCAAAATCTAAGAATGTGGTGAGACAGCTGTGATAACTACTCGTCTACTCCGCGTGGTTTTAAGATCTAGCTACAGTAAACAGTAACACGTGTGAATTGATTAAAGCGATGGAAGTTCTGAGGTCAGTGATAACAATGAGCGAATATTGCAACGTTTCTTGTGTTTTGGAAAGCGGAAACCAAGACAGAATTGGTCAGATCAATTAACATTTGAAGGCGGCTTTGAAGCCGCCTGGGTATGTAATGAAAAACTCTACTATACCTATGGTACGGGCAGAGGAAGTAAAAACAGTGTGATTTTCCTGAAGTTATCGGAGATATTTCTAATCATTGTTGCTAAGTCCCGGTAGACCAGCGAAATTATAATTATGCGTAGGGAATACTATTGCTTGAAGCTACATACAATGCACGCAATGTAATATTTGTGTGTGGTAAGAATGATGGGGAAACATGCAAAAAGGCGGAAACATTTGAAGAACATGAAATATTTAGAAACAGCTCTATATTATTAGCCCATCAGTAAAAGGAACTATTTTGAAATGTAATAAATATCTTACTTTGCATGTAGAACACTAATATAATTATAACAAGTGTTTAACGAATTAAATCAGGGAAATCTTTAATGATTTTAAAAGGGAATTTTGTATTCATAATCGAACACAATGCGTCGGATGAAGACAGGTTTCAAATTGAGTGTGTGTTGCTCAATTCACAGCTTTTTATTTTTATTTTTTTCGAGAACGAGATTCCTATATCTTCTTTCGAATAACATTAATATAACATTATTTATAATTCACAAATAATAGTAATTTCTTTACATATTTTACAGTGTCAACCCATTCCTTAAAGTAGCTTGCTTCGTCACATATGTTAACTGGTAAGAGTTGATAAAATAAGTTCCACATGAGAAAACATTGTTTTTCTACGAGAGTGTTTCTTCATCTCCAACACATGCTGCCAGTGAACACAATGAAAACACATTATTGAATACAACATAACTTGTTTGGAAATTGAAATAATATAAATGTCCGTTGGAGAAGAACACAGTTTCGATTCCCTGCAAGCCAGTTCATGTGCCTTTATAGCGTTTTGATGTAAGAAAGTACGACGACTCTCTCCATGTTGTGTTGCGCACTATTGGTAGCATTGAGAAATTAGTGTTCATTCATTTAGTATGCCTTGATGTTATGGTTGAGAAAATATTGTCAACAAAGTAAGAAAATAATTATTATTCACCAAATACACTGTTTCCTTTCAGTCTGCTCAATCTTGTATTACCTGAAAAAAAGTGAAATATTTTCCCGAATTTCAATTTTGTCGCAGTAATGTTCAATTTGTTCATTTTGAATGTTGACTGATTAACACAATAGGGTACATTTTTCAATAATGTGCGCTGTGTATAATTTTTAAAAATATTTATGACTTACATGTCAAATATTAGTTATGCTGTTAAAAACATTGTTTCATTAATTTGTATGGCTTTTCTTACCTCCACTTTCCCGAATTTTTAGCCATTTTTCTGTATGTTCATTATCCTACAAATCACCGAGAGCGATATTGTGTATCAGTATATTAAATCATAGTTTAAATGAACAATGTGTGAAATATAAGCACAACCAGGAAGATGAAGTTAAAACATAATGATGTGAGTACAGATACGTATTCTAAAAAAAGGAGGCTTTTTATTTTATGCAGTCATTTCTTTGACTTGTGAGTTTCTTGCTTAAATTCAGATTTATTTTATCTTTAGTTTGTTCACTTAAGTTTCTTCTGTTTTCTTTCGTCATTGAGAGGCTTTAATCTTCATTCATTCATTCAATCCTTCTTTCTTCATATTTCTTCATTGCCAGGCTGTTTTAAATTAATCTTCATTCATTCATTCATTCAATCCTTCTTTCTTCATCTTATTACCTTATTTAAGTATTTTCTTGTTTACTTCTTAATTTTTTTACTTCTCTCTCTCTCTTTCGAAGTTTTACCTCTCCCTTAAAGGGACCTTTATGCGGCCCGCGCCGCCCGGGCCTTACCGAGGCCGCGACCTGTCGGGAGAGGAATGAACTATGGATCACAACACAGACAGACATACTTTTTTGACCAGACAAGGACATGGAGGGCCTCCCCGGATGAGTGATCAGCCCAATGCCGGGGCCACCTCCGAGACAATACGAACACATAGGACGATACACACCATTCACACACACACTCACTCAGAATAAGGCGAGGATGGGGATGAAGATGATAATGATGGCCAGATGATATCCGGGGACCACAAGGGCCTAAAGTTACCTGACATTTGTCTCACAGGTGAGGGAAAACCCCGGAAAAAACCTCACCTAGGTACCGTAACTTGTCCCGACCAGGAATCGAACCCGGGCCCGCTGCGTGAGAGGATTGGACGCATCCCCTGAGCCACAGCGGTGGACAATTTTTTTTTACTTATGCATTTATATTGTTTTTTCTGTGTAATCAGTTGTAAGTCTAGGCCTAATTGAATATTAAAGTTCTGATTTTCACAGATTAAATATCAGAAACTGCTTGTGATAATATTTGTTCAAAATTCGGTCTAAATGCCGCAGTAATAAACACAACAAGTAAAATTAGTGTAAAATTAATTGAAAAGTGAAATTCATTAAGGCAGGAATAATTAACCAGTAATTCAATGCATTATGTGATTACAAAATATGAAAACTCTAATTCCAAATTTTGTTTACCATATTGCTTACGTGAAAGCTAAGGAGGTTCTATGTTGGATAACGTGTTATTTCCTATAATTCTGAACAAAAACTCTCGTTTAGCCTACCATTACAATAGATATTACGTGTTGTGAAGGTATTTAATGAGGACTTCCGTTTCTCATCGATCAATATGACAGCATTCTACACTCTTCTTCTCCTGTTCACCAATTATTGGCAGTGAGATGGAAGCGCTTCAGGCGTCCCACATGTCAGCAGCTGGGAAGGATTGAAGCTTTTGGTGAATCAATGACAGAATGTAGGCCTAAATAGAAACAGAATAGATCAAAATAATTATGTAAAACAGTGATGAAAGGCATATGAAATAATGAATGAACACCGAATTCCTTGTGATACTGAAGTGAGGATTAGAGTATGTGCTTAAGAGCAAAGACAAGTCACGTTACGCTACATCTGCCAAAAGCAATAATATGACCGACAGCAAATAACTTAATATGTGATTATTTACGTTAATTCAAAGATTGTTTGACAGAAGTGGAAATTAATGTTAGAAATTACATGTTAAATCTTGTCCACTGCTGATGAAAGAGAGTTTTAGTTGAAGTATTTCCTCGTCCTCTGTTCGGCACTTGTTTTGTGGATGTTGACCCTTGCATTCCTCGAAAAAAAAAAAAAAAATCTTTAGGAAGGTAAAGTAGTTAGTATTCTGAATTTTACTTAGGTGACATAACCATGGTCTGGAGAAAAGTCACCTGGGCAAAATTTCCATACATTTTAACCCTAAACTTTCTTTCCTCTTGTAGACTCCCACCCGTAGCCGATGTACTGGTCTTTTGGAATTGTGAGCCTTGAAGGACTGAATGGACTTTAGGATCATGATTTTAAAAAAAATCATAAATTTACTAAGAAGACCCCCGTTTTCACTGAAACTCCATCCTAATATAACGCTTGAATTTTTATATCCACTTCTTTCTTGGATTTCCTATTTAGGCCTATTTCTATCTATTGGAATCAAGGGTTCTAAATCTAAATAATTCCATATTTTCATTATTAATTGTCGTAAATACCAGTGCAATTGTCATTATTTTTCATTTATTAAATCAGGAGTCGTTTATTCTACAGAAAATTCGGCTTGGGGAATCGGAAAAATAATTTAAGTGGATACTGAATGCAGGACATTATGTGTTCTTTGCGCATCTGTCTGCATGCATGAATCTGGCTTGATAGCTCTGCATGACTCACTAAACCTTTATAGAGAGTTTGTATGAATGGAGAAAATTATTTTTTTACTGTAAGGTATAGGAATGATGTAACGTGATTTGAAATTGCACAGGTGTTGAGAATCCCACACGATTCTCAGTAACGGGATAATTTATTGCTACGCAACACTTCTCTCCGGAATCATCATCATATCAGGAGTAAAATACACATTACGGTGTTACAAGCCCGGGAACATCTATTTTTACTTTACGGCCTCAGAAAATACCTTCTTTGTTATATTTAATTGTGGCAATAGCTCCAGATATACGTGCGATTACAAAAGGAAAGAGTTGTAGTAAAAACCCGTGAAACATGCACGTGTTACTTGCGCTAGGACACGCAAACCTCCAAGAAATTTATTATTGAAATAACTCACGCTAAGCCAGTTACGAATGTATTATCTCCCTCTCCCTATTGTCTTCGTCGTTTCATTCACCACTGTAGGCCTACTAACTGTGTGGGCCTTGATTTTCATTGATTAATTAGTAGTAGTAGCAAGTGTATTATTATATTAATAACTGTTTACATAACAAATTTCAAATATTCCTAGGGGTCTGCATGGACTGTACGACTTATTCAACCCAAGAAATAAAGACAATACCAATTTAAATAATTTTGAAATAAACGTAAACTCACCAAGCCAAGCCTCCCCTATTTTCTGTGTGTGTTTTTTTTTTTTTTTTTTTTTTTTTTTAATCTGAGCCATCCGCCTTTATTAAACTTTTCTCAATCCTCTTATGTCCGTTGCTCCCTATTCGACGCCGTATTCGATATTGAAATATATTTTCCCTCCATTTTTCCGAACCTTCATAGTTAGCAAGGATATGAAACCAATATTATTCCTCCTTACATACGGGACAAATTCTCGTCCCGTTTTCTTCAGTATCTTGATCATTCTCCACGCACTAAGTCTAAGTCAAGCGAGCCCCAGTTTACTGAGTTTGGTTCCTTTCAGTATGAATAGCTTCTTCTTCCACTCCAATTTTAACCAGGATTGTAATTCAAGTGAAATCTTAATCTGAGAAATTATATGTTGCCTATCAATATCCTTCAGTCGGTTCATAACCTTAATCCACACACACACACCTCTATTTTCTATTATTATTATTAAACTTTCCTGTTTACACACGAAAGTAATACAAAGAGGTTATTACTGTGTGTACAATTCCGAACTAATTGTTTTTACATGAGGAATACTATTTTTGGAAGCTCAGCTAACCCCATTCCATTATTTTTATTATAAGTAGCCTATTGTTTCTTATAGTGAACGCTAAATTAGTGCACTTTTTGATTGGAATGTGCCACTTTCTGTGGTCATGGTCGATGCCAAAGAGTAATTTTCCAGATAGAGTGCCACTTCACAATCCGTGTAGAACACCAAAATGGCGGCCGCTAAAAACGGTTGCCATCAGCCGCCTATTTTTTTCTTGTATCTCAGCTATGGAGCTATGGTACTATGGAGCAGTGGCGTGACGGAGAAAGGTTGGGCTCCCCTGCAAAATTTTCTTTAGGAATCGCAATTAAAAAAAATTCACGCTCAAACATATGGGTTCAGTGGCATGACTTCGACCGCGGGAATTATCAAATTTGGTACATTGAAAGGACCTAGGAGGTATTCAAATTTGCCTGTCTTATTATTACCGGGGTACGCCGTAGCATAGTGGTTGAGGTGCTGCGCTACAAACCGGAAGGTCGCGGGTTCGATTCCCGATGAGGTCTTCGAGGTTTTTCAATTGGCCTAATCCTTCTGATGGCACTATGGCCATGGGGTCGACTCAGCCTCTTAACAGAAATGACAACCAGGAGCAATGCTGGGGGAAAAGGCGGTCGGTGCGTAAGGCTGACAACCTTACCACCTTCACGTGCCGAATGTCCAAAATCTGGGAGCCTCCATCTCCTGGAACCCTCTGTGCCTCCATGGCCTGTATAGGAATTACTTAACTTTTTTGTATTATTATTACTGGTAGGTGGTAGACTATTATGATTATTATTATTGTTATTATTATTACTACTACTACTACTGCTAGTATTAGTTGTAATGTAGGAAATTAGGAAATAAAGTAGTTTCATTTCCTGGACAGCTTATTACATTTCATATGACACATGCACACCATAATAGGTAGAATCCTCAAGGGCAAATGGAAGCGGCAAAAACGTATTTATGTAACATATTGGTCTAATTGTTTATTACTTTACTTTGTCTGGCTTTATTTGTTTTATCTACAGGATAAACCATCTTTCAATTAAGCAAACTCTTTTTCTCTTCCTGCTTTGCATGTCCCCCGCTTCCCTCATGACAAATTATTTTGGGTATATTCCTTTGTTTCATTTCGGGCTTCCACAGGGCGAGAATGGTATGAAGATGATAATGACGGCCAGATTATATCCGGGGACCACAAGGACCTGAAATTACCAGGCAATTGTCTTACAGGTGAGGAAAAATCCCACCTAGGTAACTTGTCCCGACCAGGATTCGAACCCGAGCCCGCTGCGTGAGAGGAGCGAACGCTTCCCCCGACGCCACAGCGGACGACATCTTTCATCTAAAGAAACAATAATATCCCCATACGTTAGTTAGCTATATATTTTTTAATTGAAGATTTTCAACATTTTGATTGTAAGATTTGAACGAAACTATTGATTACAAAACTTACAAGAGATTCTCATTAAGGTAACATTTAGCTCAATAAGCTGTGGCACATTTTAAAATATCTGCAATGCAAGAGGTATATGCATATATTTTGTATAAAAGTTATATTTATATATTTATGGTTATTTGTTTACACATCTATATCTATAAAGATAGGTTTTTATTTTGTGATTTGAAATTAACTTATGAAGGACTTTCGATTTGTAGGCCTACATAGAACTTGAAATGAGGAAGAACGACTTATCACACTTAAACTATTTCCTCAGAAAACGCTAGATATAGCCACTACATGCTTGATTTCCTTTTGCCACATTTCTGGCGTCACCATCAATACTGCTCTGTCAAACCGTTTCCTAACATCGCATAATTTAAAAGTTTTGTTATTTCTGGCCACAAACCCTTTGATAAAACTCCATACCAGTTCAATTGGATTCAAATTGCTATGATACTTGATAATTGCTTGATCAGTACTTGATGGCCCGCTTTATTTGCCATATCATCAACCACATATTTATTTTCATCTTTGTCCGCGAATTCCTGTGCTAAGATCACTAACTCTGCCTTAACACTTTTATCATTAAATGTTACATTCTCTTCTTGTAGGCATTCCACAATATCTTGTTTAGGCCAAGAAGTATTTGGACGCCGATAGAGTTTCACACTGTGGTATGATGCATTGTCCATAGCTATTAAACTGTTGGGTTCAAGTTTCGGCAAAACATTAGCAAACCAGTTACGGAATACCTCTCCATTCACGTCTTCGTGGTACTCACCTGTTTTCTTTGACTCAAAAATGAGCAAACCCCCATCTACGAAGCCTGTTTCACTACCTATATGCGTAACTATTAGGCGTTTCCCCTTACCCATAGGATTTTTTAAACCTTGACTTAATCCTGCCCTAAAAGCTCTTTCCTTTGATTCAACAATAGTGTCATGCCAAATTTTAGGGGTGGTGTGTCCTGCATTTACCCATGTCTCGCCTAAGTAATAAAACTTTCGACCCTCTGCTCGGTATTGCCGTACAGCTCTAAGATATCGTCTTCTCCAAAGTACAATATCATCATGGTCTACTATAACATTAACCTCACTTCTTTTCACATATTTCATTCCAATGTCCAACAATAACTTGTAAATTGTTATTTTAAAATTAGGTAGGTCGGAGTCCTCATTGACAGCACAAAGAAGTTTATCCACAGTTGAAGGTATGTTATCAAAAAAGAATTGATGAACTTTTGCTTGAATAGCACTTTTCACAAAGTCATCAATGTTATCTAAAACACTATGCAGCTTTTTAGCCTTTCTTGGGGGAGTTTTCACTACACCAGAGTCTCTGTATTAACTACGCGCTTTCCAGATACTTCTGGTACATATACCGGTGAATTCAGATGTCAATTTTACAACGTCCTCAATTGCAAGTGCTGGATATATATTTTTTTTAAAACCCATTAAACACATTCAATATAATTTCCTTCTGTCCACTTCGCAAAGATTTACCTCTCTTATTTTTAATTATGCCACTTGGGCCTGGTTGAATTTCAGTCATTATGTTTAATGCTTCTCACAGACTGAGTTATAAATTATAAACACCACGTTCCGCTGTTGACTGAAATTTGTAAGTTTACATTATTCACAACAATGACTCTCGCAAACTGGAGGGTTATATCACGAATGCCACGTTTCGCAATACATTGAAACATTTGCAATAAGTTGATATTATTATCTTAAAAATTTTCGTCACATTTTATAAGCTTTTACTGTTATAAAAATAAAATCTAATACCACACTATATTGTCATCTAGCATGATGTGTGGTGGGGTTCAAATCACGTGCATTTGTTTACACGGACTTGCATTCTCAAAATGAATGGATAACACACTTTCGATTTGGTTTGGTTGCAAGACTCACTTTTGTTTTTGTTTTGTTATGAAAACATGTGAAAGTGGAACTCTCAAACTGTGAATGTCACACTTCTTTTGTCACACTTCAATTTTTTAATCTTTTTTTTATGTAAACAATTGACAATAGAACTCTCTAACTTTGTCTAACTTTGCCTCATTTTATCACATTTCCGACTTTTCCCGTGGATTTTCCTAAAATTTTCTTTCATACAAACCTTCTCCAGACAATTACGATCACAACAAAACAAAAATCAGCCAAATCGGTCGAGCCGTTCTCAAGTGATGCGGCAACAACCCTTTTGTAAATTCATTTTTATTAATATAGAAGATAGAAGATTATTACTTTTTTTATTAAAGATGGAACAAAAATGGATCTAGAGTTTTTGGTCACTCAAAATACGTAAGAGGGTCAATCAAAATGCCATTAATTTTTTATTTTGTGAAATTTGTCATTTAAAAGATTTTTAAAATACATATTTTTTAAATGAGCGATCCAGCTACAGTTTTATTAAATTGTGTTGCACCCCTTAGAATACATTTCATTACATAACTTGATCAATTTATTATACACTTATAAAATTGTTTTAAAAATATAAGAGAAAATTACAAATACGACACACTCGGCCCCGGTCTTACAGGACCGCGACCTCTTGGAAGAGGGGTTGCTGTTGGATCACCTTAATACTTGTTTTTACGAAACAAGAATGTACAGGGCAGGTGGATGGTCAGCCCAATCCCGGGGCCACCTAGGAGACAACATGAACAGATATGACGAATCTTAGGTTACTACATATCTTACTACTCGCACACATCTCATGCCGAACGAGACACGGATGGAATGAAGAGAATGAAGATGAAAATGATGATCAAACGATATCCGAAAACCATAAGGGCCTCAAGTTACCCGATATTCATCTGAGAAAGCCCGGTAAAAGCCGTTCCAGGTAACTTTTCCTGACCTGGAATCGAAACCGGGCCGGCTGCGTGAGGGGAGCGAATGCACCCCCTGCATCACTTATAATGTTACGTGTAGAAAGAAATACGCACTTTGTATGTTCATATGCTATCTAATTGCTGAGAATTATAGCCTATTTTCAAACGTGGTGTTCATCTGTGGGATTAATTAACAAGAATATGTGACGTTCTTAACTTATCCAGCAGTATTTTTATTTTCATTATTTACTACTACATTAATGTCATTTGTTAGAGTTTATGTGGGCCATGCAGTACGTTTTTATCTCGCATTGTTATCTTCGCCCAGATATTTCGTTTGAGGAGAAATACTGAGCAGAAAGAGACGCGTAAGCTTTTACCTTAATTGTACTTTGTTTCTGCATGGAGAGTTTTGGTTCAGCCGCGCAAGGGGATAATGGAGGGCAATTCAAAAATTATTTTCAATAAAAAAGTTGTAAACACTACTATAAAACTTGCCCAGTACGCTCTTACAATAAAGGATAATGCATTGTAATTATTTTCACGTTGCTTATGCGGCTGCAGAATGGGGTAAGGAATATATGCTGTATATGCAAAAGTGTCTTATGTACATTATTTGGAATTAGTTATGTGAGAGATCTGAATAGTTACTGAAAATGGGGCTATTATTTCATCTTCGTGCAAAGCCAAATTAATACGCTTGTAAACTTAGGCTAGAAGAACATCTAACAATGCATATATATATGACTGCATTCATGCCGCGTAGAATTTGGAGATAACTGTAAGTATGCCTACATATGAATCATTCCATGCCAAAAAGTAAGACAATACTTGGAAGTCTGATTTTTTAAATTGTTATTCCGAATGTAGTGATTTTGGTTTAATCAGATATTGCTCGTCTTCTTCCAAACTGACCTCATGTCACAGATTTTCGGTCTTTCAAGAATTCAGAATCAGTAGCCTATGGACTTTAAGAGATGGGAGAAATTATAACTCACACTAAAAATGGCTCGATTGATGCTTGCAAGAAACGTCGTAAGCTGATGACCCTAATTTACATTGTGACAATTATGTGCGTATTTATTGTAGGCCTATAGTCGCTATTAGTGATGAACATAACAAATAACTTGCCTTCAAACTATTATAATTGCTTGGTAGAGGACAATTATAAATATTAGTTTTGTTGTCAATGTACTATTTTAAAACCGAAATTGCATTAACATTTACGGATCGTGAGGATCGACGTAAGTTTTTCATTCTGGTTCAACATTTTTGTATACCTTTGTGTTTTCGTACATAATTATATTTTAAAAATATTTAATCACATCTTTACTGAACGTTCTATTTTGATTTACCGTGCAATTGGCTTTGGATATTCAATCGAATCATGTCAGTTAAACAACATTCTATTACAAATAATTATAACATTTTTAGTTTCATGAAGGAGATGGCGGATAATTCATGATCCATAAGGACAATATGTGTATGGAGATGGTGCTTTAAAGATTTCCTCCAAAAATGTATTATGAACTAGCCTTAATATTGATGAATATCTAGTTTACAGAAGGAGGAATGACGGTGAGGTTATTTATGTCGGTTTGCTACAATTAGGCTATAGCTATACCTCCTCTATTCATTATGGCTATACTTTTAAATATGTTTCTCTCGTTAAAATACTATGCTGATTATGAAATTTATTATCATGAAGGTTAGTTCATCAATACTATCGTATATTATCTCTATTAAGGGGATATTCACGGCGGATTTGTTTCCAGCATGTGCAGGTCCCCTACCTGACACTTAAACCTAGGGACAGTCTAAATATTGGCCACCCGTATGTAATGTATTGGATTAAGATTATTTACAAAACTGCATTAATATAGCCTATGTGATAAAGAAGTTCGTAGTAATGTTTTTAAGCATTTCCTTTGGACTGTATGGGAGTTTATTTAAATACTTAACTAATTGTCCAGCTTTCCTGAGTTCCTGTCAGAAGGGCCGAACTGCGAAAACTCCACACGAGTTTAATAGTAGGTTTTAAATAAATTATACTGTAGCATATTGTAGTATTTTGTCCGAAAATGCTTTTTGAACTGAATTCACACATTTTCGCTTAAGAGTAGATATAATATCCAATACGATGAATTGAGCTTACATCTCAACATCTGTATATACCAAGGTAGACAATTTTGTGCAGGTAGGGTTCCCTTTTGGCTCAATGATGGCAATTTTACAGCAGAGAGTAGGGGTTCCGTAGAAGAAAGACTACTATTGAAGGCACTGTAATAGTATTACTAGAAGTAAATCGTTATCAGAAATTGAACAGATAAAAAAAACTCATTCCACGCTGCAACAACTTGTTGACAAATACAAATGTCAGGCAACAAAGAAAGGTGTAGAAAAGCTTCCCTTAAAGAGATGATTAAATAAATGCTTTATTAAAAATTGTAACAAACTCGCGTCAATAACATCAAAACATCTGCTGCATTTGCGGTAGCAGAAAACTGTTTTATGTGACGATATCTGTATGTGATTGAGAAAATGCAGTGTTCATGGACGAATAAGGAGAAAAAATTCAAATTTTCGAAGTAATATCTGAAATTTGCTAAATGGTAAAATATTATGTTGATCCTGAAACCAGACAACTTTCATTGTGCGATTAATATAATTCTGAAAACTAAATTTAGTTTCTTTTATTTAATCGATAGGCTAAATAGGAAATGAAGTATACAATGTAGTTAGTTAGGTTTCAGCTACATTTAAAGATTACGGTAAATTCAGATGATATGAATTGCAGTGGAAATTCCGTAGATTAAAAAAAAAAATTATATATATGCAGTCAGGCATAACCGACATAAGATGAATGGAGCCCAAACATAATTAAAAATATTTCATTTTTAACTAGTAATTAAAAGTATCTTAATTACATAATAATGAAAAATGTCCTAATAATAAGACGAATAGTGTTTAAATTGTCTGCGCTGTGTCAGGACGTTGTCGATTTCCGTGTTATGTGATATAACTTGTCCCTGAAGAAAATGTCGGTACATAATGCCTTAGAGCAGTGGTTTCAAACCCGCGGCCAGGGGACGGCATGCGGCCCGTGAATTAATTTTTGGCGGCTCCCAAACAAATAATAAAATTAACTACAATGCTAATATTGACAATTTATTGATAAAGAAGCAGTGTCAGGTTTCACATTAGATTAAAAAGAAGTTAAGCTTACTGCACTTTGTGTTATTCATTAGCATTGCAAAGTGGAAGACAAAATATAAACACATGTATAATGATAAGTAAATCCTATAGGTATTGTAAAATGATTGACATATTTAAATTACGTAAGTATCATGTTATTAATAATCAATAAATCATTGCGATCCGCCAGTCTTTGACCAAAAAGAGAATGGTCCTTTTGTTAAAAAAGGTTGACGACCACTGTCTTAAAGATAAAATAATGATGAGATTGGCATATTTCTTTCTGAATACTACATCCCACATTTTAATAAATTGGCAATCATAAAAACGACTACTTTAAACTTTCTACTAGCATTAATTTAGCCGAACTGTGTAAAAGAAGATGGAACATAAACTTAATGAGAATCAGCAGAATCCTTTCCTGAAGAGGTTAGTCTGCGCAATCATTCCTTGCAGTGGGAGAAAAGAATTTAAACTGGAGGTAGGAGAGGAAAGTATTCTAGTTGCCAAGGTAACTAACAAGTTGAAACAGAAGATACTCTAAACAATTTGCTATAAATCGTTACATTTGTCCGTTTTAGTTTCTACAGAGCCGCAAGAAACATTGGAAACAGGGTTGACCAAGCAGAGTACTGAATGAGGAGAATAGTATTGTTGAAAAAGCACTGAATATACTAAAGTAAGTTATCTACAGGGCCCGGATTAGAAGGTTTTAACCTATTTTTTCCTCAGATTCCTAATTAGGGCATTTTAACGTATTTTTCCGTTTCATACCCATAGCTTCCGAATATATGAATCATGTAGAACCTAAAAAGGGCTAAATCAGACTGAAGGGCCTAAGAGGAGCTAAAGAGGACTTTTACTGAAAAACTGGGGACTTAAGAGGACTTTTGCTGAAAAACTAGAGGCTTTATGACTTTTTCTGAAAACTAGGGGCTAAAGAGGACTTTTACGGAAAAACACGGGTTTTAAATAGATTTTCCAATTAATGCAAAGGAAAATAAATATGTGAATTTGTGCATATTAAGGAAAGACATAATAAACATAAATTTATACAACACACTGAAATTAACAACGAATATGTCACTTTGTCACTTGTCTTTGTAACTCGAAAATGTGCCATCTCGCCGTCGCAGGAAGTGGAACTTGAGCCGTCTTCAATAGGCCTACTTTGAAATCGGCAAGTAATCCATTGTCGCTTCAACTTTCAAATAACAAGTTGCCGACCGACGACAGAGAATTGTCAAAATTATAATACAATTTTCGCTGTTAATATTAGTGTTTTATTAGGACGGCTAAAGTCGTTTGTTTAAACCTAAAAAGGGCTATTCCACGAAAACAAAAGGCTAAAAACCTTTTATGAAAGCCTACAATTCTGGGCCCTAGTATCTGTAACGAATGTGTTAATACATTCTAAACGCACTTGTCCAGTAATTTAATTAGAGCTTAAGAAAGTGCTGTAGGATTACTGCTTCTAGAATAAGCTCAGAATATGAAAAATCTAAATGTTTTTCGTACTTATATAAAACATCATTGTAAATTTTGGAGTAAGAAATCTAAACATATCCTGTCCTAGAAAGGACTCAGTTAAGCTCAGATTTTTTGTTTTTTCGGAACCTTCTGTTTTATCATATCGCAGGACACTTAAACATTTTATCTTTAAAAAACATCGGCTGGTGAAATTGTTTAGGCCTAGAAATGTGATTTTGTAAAATACCACTGTTACACTACTTTTTCGTGTAGGCCTATCATAAAAACGGAGAGTGAAGGTAAGATTGGGTTGATTGTGTAGCCTAAAAATGAAAAATTGTCATAGGCAATCCCACGAGAGAATACAAGTTTATTGATAATTAGGCTATATTCGCGAGAAGGAGGTTCGAGCAGATTTATCTGATGAAACCCGTAATATCGAGTAGGATTTATTAAGACTATTCCATGAATAAAATGAAACGGATTTTGTAAATAATAATTATTTTCTTACCTTGTCAAAATTCTCCAGCCCTAAGATCACGTCAAACTAGACGAATGAACAGTCCATGTATCGATTCGATGAATCCAAGTTCCCTATGCTACCAATAGTGCGCATTACAAGATGGAGGTCGTCGTGGTAGTTGCTTACATCAAAACGCTATAAAAGCACACAAACTGGCTTGCACCGTATCAAAATTGTATTTTTAATCAAATTTAAAACATGTTATATTGTCTAAAAAAATGTGTTTTCATACTGTTCATGGCAGCATGTGACGTATTAATCATCGCACATTGATGCCTTACGTGTCCAGGAACGAGCTGACGTTTTATCAGATAAAATTGCATCATTGCGATTCGAGGAAGGATATTATAAGATAAACGATCGTGATTGGTCTATGGAATTGCTAAAGAACGTTATTGGCTAATATCAAACTCGCGGCGTATGACTGGAATAGTCTATAGTCTATACAATAAGAGGAAGCGTTTATTTGTCTAACTGTTTGTGTGCAATTTCCAGTCCGTTCTAGGGCACACAGAGATATGAAATTTTGAACTTAGATGAACTGAAGGGTGGCCGATTGCACCTCGAAGCCTGAGTTTTAATTTTTGCTTTCGTTCGAGAGTTATGAGCGTAATTATGGCCAATTTTTTTTTTTTCGCTATCGAAGCACCAGTTTTCAGTAAAATATTTCAATGTTAAATAAATGTAAGGTGAACTTTATATATAGCTATACCAACCCAGAAAGTAGTGCATCGGTGAAATCGATTTTTTCAACAGAAAGCGTCAAATTGTCTAACGCTTCAAACTTGTTAGCCCGCTAGATTCATTTGTGTATAATGTTATGAGACGCAGAGATATGATTTTTTACATATGTGGTCGCTAGAGGGATAATAAATGTAGGTCAAAATAGGAAAATATTGAACGATTTGGGCCAGGGAACTTTAATCTGAGGTCGTTTTTACTCGGGCAGCGCTATCTAATCGTAAAATGCACCCTAAGCCGGATTTTTAACTTTTTAATTATTAGTTTAATATATGAATGATCCGCGTGCAATATTAATAAAATTGTTTCAATTATTTTGCTTTTAAATAAATTACGATAGCGATTGAGTTAATACTCGCGGACGAAGCCGGCGGCATCTGCAAGTATTATATAGATGGGCGAAAATAAACCAAAATCATTCTTTATCTTTCGTCTACGGTTTGAAATAGTTAGTGACAGGAAAATGACACGCAGTAACCACCATTCTTTAGTTTTGTATAGACCTAATGGTATAGGTGTATGTTTGAATCCACTAACCACAGCCTCAATTTTTATTCCACTTTGAATAAAATTATTAATAAGTGCCGTCATTTGTATAAAGACAGACTTCCACGGATAGGATGCCAGTATAAGGATAGACCCTTGTTTTAAATTAACATTTTCACACAAGACGTAAAGCTCCGTAATATTATCGTCGCGTCCTCCCGCAGGAAAGATGGTCTCATTCTTCGTAAGGGATCGAAGTTGCTGAAGGCATTAAATTCTTATTTAAACCAATTCTTATTTCGAATGAAATTTGATACTGACTGTCGCTAAAGTGCAGGTATTTCTGAGATACCGGTATCCTTTTTAGCAATTTATTATTATCTTTGGACGTAAGATTTTATCTGAGAGCCATTCTACTCATTGTAAAATATTCCGTTAGCAAAGTAGAAAAAATATAATTTTGTAGCAATCAATTCTTGTTCAAAATGTCATATTTTTATTCTTTTTTAGGGTGCTACATGGTTTTCATTAGTGATGGACTGATGAGATTATCCACATGAATATTAATTGAACTACACACAGAACAGGTTGTAGGTGGAAGCCAGAGATTATATGCAAATTACCGATTGATATATTAATCCTTAGAACACAAGTTTTTCGTTTTTCTCTCTCGAATTACACATAAAAAATTACGAATTTAAGATAGGCCTACTAGCCTATATAAAGGAAATATAGGCCTAACTTTTATTTACAGTTCAGGCATTACAGCAGGGATGGGCACTGTTTAGAGCAGTGGTCTCAACCTTCGGCCCCGGCGTCGCGTGCGGCCCGGGACGTAATTTTTGGGTGCCCGCAAACAAATAATTGTAACTCCAATGCCAATATTGGCAATGTAATGACAAAGGAACAATGTCAGATTTAGCATAAAATCCAAGAATTTTACTGTACAGTTTGTTATTAATCAACATTACAAAGTAGAAGACAAAATATAAAGCGCACATGTATAAAATTAATACTTATTTAAAGATAACTTATTGTAATATCACTGATATGTTTTTGTTAATTAGTCTAAATATCATGTTATTAATAATCAGTAAATAAATGCGGCCCGCAACTCTTAGACCAAAAAATAAGATGGCCCTTTAATTAAAAATGGTTGAAGACCACTGGAAGACCATATTGCACCACAGTCTATATTTTCTTTTCGAAGTGTGAACTGCCGTTTCAAGAATGACCTCGGTGATCAGCTGTTGGTAACTTTTGAAATAGATGGCAAGCGACGGCGTGCAGCCAGCTCAGGTTTTCTCTTGGCATTTTATATTTCCTAGCAAGGATTAATGGTCTGCTGTAATTATACTCTTTTCAGCTTCGAGGCCATATCAGGAGTTCAGGATCTGTGTCTATACAATAGGCCATGAAACTATTGATTGTCAAATATTATCACTGCATTGTCGTTGTATTTTATGGAATAAATATCAACTGTAGTTAATTTAAACGGATATGATGTAGGATAAAATAGCGAGGATGATTCATGGCATGTAAATATCCAATTCGGCATTTGTCTTCACGACTAGGGAAACCATGAAAAACCCCATGTCAAGTTGTACGGCCAAGGGATTTGAACCTGGGACCTTCCGAATACGAGTCCGACATTTCCAACTCGGCCACCTCGCTCTACGCTTAGGATTTTACTGTTATCATAACTGAAAACCCTAGCTCTCACAAAGAAGACATACAATAGCAAGTAACCTCTCTTCATTCAAAGAAAATAATAATAATAATAATAATAATAATAATAATAATAATAATAATAATTTCTTTCTTTGTCGTAGTTTTACCTCTCCCTTTTAGATTTAAGCGACCCAAGCCGCCCGGGTCTTACAGGGCCGCGACAGTCGGGACAGGGATTATCTTTGAATCACATACATACTTTTTTGACCAGACTAGGACATGGAGGGCCTCCCCGGATGAGTGTTCAGCCCAATGCCGGGGCTACCTCCGAGACAACACAAACACACGGGACGAGACACACCATTCACACACACACTCACAACAAGGCGAGGATGGGATGAAGATGATAATGACGGCCAGATGATATCCGGGGACCACAAGGGCCTAAAGTTACCTGACATTTGTCTCACAGGTGAGGAAAAACCCCGGAAAAAACCTCACCAGGAATCGAACCCTGGGCCCGCTGCGTGAAAGGATTGAACTCATCCCCTGAGCCACAGTGGTGGACAATAATAATAATACAATAATTTTTCATGTTGAGTTGTCACGGCATGAATGAGTGCTCTTTTATCTTAAAAATCGTCCAGTATCCCGAGACGTTCTCTGGTACCCGTAGTCATTCTCGCGTCATCGATTTAAACACCTGCTTTATTTAATGTCAGAAAAATTAAGTAACAGTCCACCGCTGTGGCTCAGGGGATGCGTCCAATCCTCTCACGCAGCGGGCCCGGGTTCGATTCCTGGTCGGGACAAGTTACCTAGGTGAGGTTTTTTCCGGGGTTTTCCCTCACCTATGAGACAAATGTCAGGTAACTTTAGGCCCTTGTGGTCCCCGGATATCATCTGGCCGTCATTCTCATCTTCATCCTCATCCTCGCCTTGTTCTGATTGAGTGTGTGTGTGTGTGAATGGTGTGTATCGTCCTATGTGTTCGTGTTGTCTCGGAGGTGGCTCCGGCATTGGGCTGATCACTCATCCGGGGAGGCCCTCCATGTCCTTGTCTGGTAAAAAAAGTATGTATGTGATCCAAAGGTAATCCCTCTCCCGACAGGTCGCGGCCCTGTAAGGCCCGGGCGGCTTGGGTCGCTTAAATCCTAAAAGGGAGAGGTAAAACTACGAAAAAGAAAGAAAGAAAGAAAATTAAGTAACAGAAAAGAAAGTAACATAGGCTACAAAGCGGAATAACTTATATATTAGTGCTTCATCAGTTCCTTCTTCTGGAACGATAGACCTGTTTATTAACGTTCATATCATGCTCTATCCCTTGCACACCGCAGTGAATTAGCCTTAGTCTAATAAACTGATTGTAGCCAATAAATAATGCAAAATAACTTTAATACCATAGTATAGGTACAACGACAGTAGTAGTAGTAGTAGTGGCAGTGGTAGTGGTAGTAGTGGTAGTAGTGGTGGTGGTAGTAGCAGTAGTAGAAGAAGAAAACATTTTGTTTTTTAGAACAAGTTGTCAGATCCTTCTTATCAAGGAGCGAGAACGTTGTCGATTGTTTCTTTACAGCATGATATCTTGTTATATCTCAAGGATAAAGTGGTTGTAAAATATTTCACTCACCCATGCTTGTGGTCACGTAATTAGTAGTTTTCTGTCGCCTACCTCTTACAGGGGCAGCATTAGGAGAATTTTTTTTACATACTTCTACTTTTTATTATTATATACATTATTTCTTAGATCACGCGTCATATTGATAGATTCGAGCTCACCTTGAAAAGCCACAACAATTATTAAGCTACACCGGGTATAAATTTTACTTCCTCTGCCCATACCATAGGTAGGCCTACAATAGGTAGAGGAAGTATTGTTTTAGACCCCCAAATTCGAATTTGAGTTTTTAAAACAAATCACGTTTTGAGGTCCCCTGAATCCAAAAATACTATTTTCAGAAACATGTGTGTGTGTCTTTTTATCTATGAACATCCTAGTTCCAAAACGGAAAATCGTATGAAAACAAAATTTTGTGGGTTAGGTATCTTCTGAGAATGTGACACGAAGATTGCCTATAACTTTCTCTTATTTTTAAGGGAACTTTACATAAAGAAAATTTCGCTTTTCGCGATTTTTGAAAAACGGATCTTACAATTTTCTTTTAATTTTGTACACAGGGTGCATATACCAAGAGCTAAAACTTTTATTGGAAACATTTAAAAAAATTATATGAAGGGTAATTATAAGCCACCCGCTGTTTTTAGAAACTCGGTCTTGCCTGGTGTACAATAAAACATTGCGTTATATTTGAAACAACAGAATACGCGCTCTTTGACGGCCTCTTATTCTATATCAGAATGTGAAGTGAGAAAGATGTATTGTTGGCCATGCTTAGAGTAAAGAAAGTTTCGTGAGTGCATTAATCAGATTTTATTTGGGTTATGTATTCTTTGGGGATGCGATATGGTAATGACATTCTCTTCATTCTTATAACCAGTTTACATGAAGAGAATGTCATACATAATATATTATATGAAGAGGCAAACTTTATTTGAGAAGATAAAGTTATGTGAGTTTCACATCAGATTATTAAGGCCTATACAAGTTGCATATGAATTGATCTATCATATCGTAAACATTGTACATGCAGTAGCACCTATAAGATCAATTTATCTTATATTGTTGTTTAATTTTCCGCTTATATTGTTTTATTGAAATGCCCGAACTGATTATCTCTCCCTAACAGGTAGCCTATGTTTTCAATAATAAATATGCTCTTACTGTCTATTAAGTATTCCGCACCAGGGGTCGCTCGCGAACCTGAGGAATAACTTACTGTTTAATATAAAAGTAAAGAAAAGTGTTCCCCATACAGGCCCTAAGGGTTTCAGAAGGATGAGGCTCCCAGATTTTAGACATTCGGCACGTGAAGGTGGTAAGGTTGTCAGCCTTATGCACCAGCGGCCTTTTCTTCCAGGATTGCTCCTGGTACTCATTTCTGTTAGAGGCTGAGTCGACCCCAGGGCCATAGTGCCACCAGAAGGATTATGCCAATTAAAAAATCTCAACGACTTCATCGGGAATCGAACCCCCGATCTTCCGGTTTGTAGTGCAATGTCTCAACCACCACACCACGGCGTACCCCATTGTTTAATGTACGGTCCTTAATTAAAACATTCTGGGGCTTTATCCTTATTACCATCTCATTTCGAAACATTTATTATCTACCTAAATGGCAGTGCATGAAATGTCCATGTTTCATTATAACAATGTAGGCTTTACTCATCAGACTAAAAAAAAGTCAAGACATTTTCATGGTATGTAAATTGTGTAATATATTATGACGGCAACAGTACTTTCTAGACTTACTAAGACTGAAATCATCTCATCTTTTAATAATCTGGTGCAAGAAATGTAGTGAGTAAACGATTTGTTTTATGGAAGAATGTGACTTCTAATCTAATCTCCCGAGAGATTAATAGTCCATTTTTAACTGTAAAATGATGGACAAATGAGTAGCTTTATTATCAAGTCTTCCAGCCAATTATAAGACATCCTAATGTAAGTGGTATTATTCCCAAAACTATTTTTCACAGCCTTTGAAAGCCACATAATATATTTCAGTGTACGAGTATATTATATCTGTTTAGCCTTAAAGACATTACTTAAAACAGTTAAATGAGAGAATGCTTCATTTTATCCGGTTATTAATTCCTTTGTGAATGGAAATATTATTGTACCAACACACTGTACTTCCACAGATTAATTGTAGCTATAGTGGAAAGCAGTAACCATTAAGACATTTAAAATGTATTATTTTTTTTTTAAGTTCATTCCTAATTTCAGTTTGCTTTTCGATTATATTTGGTTTTCATATGTTTTGCTAAAGATGTAGGTATTCGTAATATAGTTTAATGTTATAATGTAATACAGTATTGGTCTGCGAATAATGTAAACATTCATATGCGTGCAAGTTTTACTTATTGTGTTAAATAGTAAAGTGCTCCCTATACAGGCCATGGAAGCCCAGAGGGTTGCAGGAGGTTGAGGCTCCCAGATTTTGGACATTCGACACATGAAGGTGGTAGGCCTAAGGTTGTCAGCCTTACGCACCGGCCGTCTTTACCTCCAGGATTGCTCCTGGTACTCTTTTCTGTTGGGGGTTGAGTCGACCCCAGGGCCATAGTGCCACCAGAAGGATTAAGGCAATTGAAAAACTCCAATGACCTCATCGGGAATCGAACCCTCGACCTTGGTTTGTAGCGCAGCGCCTCAACCACTACGCTGCGGCGTACCCCTGTGTTAAATAGTAATCCACTTAAAATTTATTATAGTAGTATTATGAATAAGATGAGTTTTTGTAATAATTATTGTACCATTGAAATAGTGTCTTCTGTGAACGAGAAATGCTCATTCTTGCCATTAGATTTGGGGATATTTAACTCGTAGTCGTTGAGGTTTTCCTTCGTAGAGGAAAATTGAGTTGCTGGATAACCCTGAGGCGTGTAACCTATGGGAGCAGCCACAACAGAGTAGAAGAGGCAATGCTAGTTACAATCCGGATATTGAATGAGGGGCTTTACAGCCTCAGACGTGATCACTGTTTTCTTCTCGAGATAACAAAGAAATTAAGAGAAATCAGTGACGGTCAGTGACGCTGTTCAAATCTTTTACATTCCTATCTGAATCGGTGTTATAATTCACTTCAGACATCCCCTACGAAGTTCCCCATCGTCAGAGATACAGTACTGTGAGTCAATTAATGCCAGTTGCAACAAAATCAGACAAGGCGAAGGTTCTAACTTTTTTTTGCCGTATACTGTTTCCTTAGAAATCCTGGCTTCGATATCAAATCTTTTAGTAGATAAGTGTAACTTAATGCAAAGAAAAATAATAGTAGTAATAACAACAATAATAATAAACAACAGTACAAGATATACAGTAGTAAATTCAGCTATAGCCTAATTATTTAGGACTCAGGATTAACATTGCATGGAATTAGCAACCGTGTAAGCATATTCCTTAATTGCATTTTTCTTTAGGCCTTTTAATGTTAATTGTTTGAAACAAGAGCAAAAAGATTGTCCCTTTTATCTGAGTTATACCAGAACACAGAGCGCGAATTTTCCGGTGGCCAGATGGTCAGTGGCGATCAGAATTCTATGGTGGGCGACAAGACTCAATTTTGAAAAACGGCTTTCTTATATAGTTTTGTTATGTTAGTTTCAGCAACAAAAAATAAAATGTCATAGTAGATACAGCCATAGGATGTCACTTATGACATGATGAAGGTGAGTAAATATTCGTATTTACTCGGAAGCGCTCGGAAATATCCGGAAGTTATCGATATAATTTGAATTTCCGAAGCGACTTTCGTTGGTTTTGATCCCCTGTGGTTTAGCCAATCGTTGTTGTAGCTTATCCAATAACAGGCAATATAGTTTGTGTTTGGCATCTCTTGTTACAGCCGTTAAAGCTTTCAATCAGTTGAATTGTTTCCAAAATTTTAAATTTGTTTTAAGAATTTGTTACAAATTAGTTCGTGCCATGCAAAAAATACAAAGTAGTATTTTTGTAGTTAACTTAAAGTGCGTTTATTTATCTATGTATTCATCGATTTATTTAATTCTGAGTTTTTAAAATGCTTATATCATGTAATATATTAAACTAGCTTAAAAGGCCCGGCGTCGCCTCGGTTTTGTATTTTGCATGTAATTAAAAATTAAATTTTGGAGGACTTTTGATTTCAAAGCTGTACGTCCTTAGGCCTGTATATAGGGATCAGGAGTTTGAAGCGAAAGAGATCAACTTATCACATTCAACCTATTCCCTCAGAAAACGCTGGTTATAGCTTTCATCCCTCATACGGGTCTTAGAATTTTGCAACCCATTGGCCTTGTAGGAGTTCAAATAAGAAGAAATAGAAATTCCGGTAACATATTATTTTACTGTCTTTATGGGATACTTTATTTCCCACTTTCATGTTGTCATACAACCGTTTTGGGGCTAAAATCGAAAGAAAATCAATATCATTTTCACACATTCTTGCTCAAAAAACTGGGACATAAAGTTTACTGCGCACATAAGACTGAAAACATTCCATCCTATTTTGTCTCTTTACATGCTTAGTATTTACAATAAACTTCATATTTCTCAACTAATACATAGTCTACAGCGCTGATTAAGGTATCAGTAGATCAAATTTTTTACAAACTTCTGATATAGCATTATTCACTATCCATCGTTGGCACAACTCTGGCTGAAGCAACTGAAAATACTGTCCCGCAATACGATCTCTTATTCTACAACAAAGTGTGAAGTGTGAAAACGATATCTCCTTGCCTGGGGTGGAGAAAGTTATGTGATGCATCACACTTGTTATTTGTTTACGTGGATTCCATTCTCCATTATTGTTTTACAGAAATGAATAATTAATTATTATGCCATCGATATAATTATTAACTAACCTCCTTGGTCACATCGAGGATTTCAATAGCCTTCTCCGGACAACGTGGATTATTTTGCAAAGAACCGCGCGTAAATCGGCTCAGTAGTTTTGTAGTCTATAAGGGACACACGTATGAACATTGCCTTTTATATGTAGAGATTAAAGAATAAATAAGTCATAATTCCTAAAAGGCTGTAGCGCTATACCATTATGTAACAACAATGCCGACTAAAAATTCTTAATTTGGCTACTGTCTTCAGACTTGAAATTTAACCTAGTGATAAATACTCGTTTACTTACTTTTTACATTAATATGGCCATAGTGCAGTTTATGTTTAGTCGAATAGAAGATGTAAACCAAGAATCATTACCTAACAGTCTGGGGAGAGGAAGACAGTAGGAGAAGGAGGAGGATTTCAAAGCCATGTTTCAAAGCTTGTCGAACATCTGTGTTCTAAGATGCACTGAAACACTAGAGTGTCGTATTGCAAATTAACATCGTGACAATTTGAGCTTGATTACCGTACCTAATGCAGCTCTGTGTTGTCGTAAACACTAAAAGCCATGTACCGCATTTCTGCACTTTCTAGTTTCTTCTCATTACAGTGTTCCCTAAGGAGAGCTTTACTTCAATGTCCTAAGTGCTGGAATTAGATCGACTAAATTCCATGCCATTATATTGTTTAGTTCAGGTCCTGCCAGTTCCACACTAGAAGACATTTCTGTAAAAAAGTGGCGATTTCCGTCGGAGGTTTCTAGAAGATAAAGTGACATTCCGTCCCTCGTTAACTGTTCATCAGAAGGTATATGACCCAAATCTATTTGCTTCTCAAAAACAATATCGATTGTCCGAGATACTATGAAATTACCTTACATAACTGATAATCTGATAATAAGGAGGATTTATATTTATTAATTGTTTGACATGTCAACCGCTGTGGAGGCAGGCGATGCGTTCCTCCTCCCCACGCAGGCCCGGATTCGATTCCTGGTCGGGACAAGTTTCCTAGATGGAGATATTTCGGAGTTTTTCCTCACGAGACAAATGTAGGGAAACTTTAGGCCTCCGTGTTCTCCGGATATCATCTGGTCGTCATTATCACCTTCATCCCATCCACGGTTTGTTCGGTATAAGTGTGTTTGTGACTGGTGAGTCTTGTCCTATGTGTAGCCTACGTGTTTCTCGGAGGTGGCCCCAGCATTGAACTGACCACTCATCTTGAGAGGCCCTCCAGGTCCTTGATTTGTCAAAAATGTAGTTATGGGTCTCCATAGAAACTCCCTTCTCCGACGGGTCGCGGTTTTGTAAGGCCCAGGCGGCGTGAAATACTTACAGAACTTCATGTAAAACCTGATAGGTCTAAACATGTTTCACTCATAGTGGTATTTTACTTAAGAAAATAATACAAACACACAAGAAAATACAAAAACACACTTAACAATTCTAACTTTCTTAAAATAGAACACTTATTAAGCCAAAAATTATTTACCCTTACAGCAGTGGACACTTCAGAAGTATAATAATGCCCTCATTTAATAAATAATGCATCTGATGATTTTCCTTTAACTTACGTAAGTTTATTCTTACAGCACAAAATTTTCCTTTTTAGAAAGTACAGAAAATATATAGTTTCAGTATCAGCTTGGACCAAATTACAAAAGTTATTTAAGATTTCAAATTGAAAGTATGTAATGACTTAGGATTATTTTCTTATTAGCATACTTAATTTTCATTAAAATTTCAACAATGTATTTCAGTTAACGTCAGTGTATTTCAGTTTTAGGTATATATCCTTAAACCTATGTACAATATTAAAAACATTAAAAGATAATAAAAACAGTGTGTTAAAATTATAATTTAGCTAGATATATACATTATCGTTGCCTCTCCTTTTAAAGATAATGTCCTTATTACCAGTCAGATTTTCGTATATCTTTCTGTTTTTTTAAAGTTGCATAGTAACAACTTAGTTCTATTTACTCACACCATTTATTATATAGTTCACTGATCTTGAGGTGTTATGTAGAATTCTGGTTCCCATCTGATCTTGTACATTATGATGTTTTTTGCTTGTAGATCGTCAACGGCAAAGCATCAAAGTATTGTGTTGTTTTATAGGTATGTATTTTGGCTTAACTAAGCCATCTTCATCCTTTTAATAAATTTGCAAACACTTATTGATAAGCTTCAAATATCAGTGAAGGGACTATAAAAATTAATTTCAAATAGTTTTGTTGATATTTAAGTATAAGTTCTAAGAGTATTCCTACTTATAGGTTACATCCCGAATATTTATGAAAAATTATAAATGTATTAACTTAATTTAAATCTTGTCCGGTTAAAATATTCTGATTTCTCTAAATTATGATGCGTCATATTTAATAGAAGACATTTTCATACTATATAACATGTAACACATCCTTACAATTCCGGTGATCTGCTCCTGATATGGATTCCATAAAAGATGAGGTCCTTGGTGTTATACATAGCAATCCATTCCTTTTCATATATTGTCGTAGTTTCAGCGATTGCGAATAAAAGAATTCCACTTCAAAAGCCAATTCCAGTAGCTTTCATCCTTCAGTACAAAACGGATATTAAAAGGTAAGAAAATAGCTTTAACGTCTATTTCCGACTAAAATCCTCGTCTTAAATTTCAACAGACAAAGAAAATATTATACACTCCCAGCCAAACTCATCTTTCTTCTCATTTCTTACACCACCCCATCTCTTATTCACTCACTCACTTCTGTGAAAGTTTTTTCCACCTCTCACCCTCCTCCTCCTTCATGCCACTCAAGTAGGTACAAGAAGCCGAAGAAGTAGATATGAAATTTGAATATCGAAAGAAAATTCTTATCTGCCCTGAAGAAGCCCACTTCGTCCCATCCACCATGGACTAGAATTTATCAGTCAACACCAAGTATAAAGAAATACGATAAAGAAATGGAGAATGAGAAAGTATGGAACTTTCTTGTCTTTTTTATGATTGGAATGTAGAAACTCGTAAAAGTTTGGCTTCATTCATTTTGAAAGTGGCGTTGCATTGGGGACTAGCATACAGAGCCTAATTCAATAAGAAAAAGAGGAAAACGCAATTAATTTCATTGTGATGATGAAAGCAATTACGGCTAAGAAAATAAATTGCACAGTGCATTAACAATTACACAATTCAGCGGGCTTGATGATTTCATTATGTCTGTTCTATTCTTGAAAGAATCTTTCTGGGTTCGTCCGAGAGTAATTTGCGTTTATATTATCGGAATATAATTCAAGATACTCGGTTTCCATAGTAATCTACCGGGTTACCTTACATATTGCCACCTGAATGTTGGAGTGTACCATGTCCATAAAAGTAAGGTTTGAGAAATCGAAGGAACCTATGATTACTTATGGGGCATATTTATCGTGACAGAACAGTATTTTGATATTTAAAGGTGGAAATTTAAAAGTACGAGTGACCTGAATAGGGAGTGGGTACGTTTATATCTTACAGTATTATCTAAATATCTATACTTACAATTTTTTAAATGCGCCCTAAGATGTTTGTACCTTAGTCTTTTGATCTAGATGTCTGGAATTTTTATCATACGTTTTTCATGGCCTGGGGAATGTCTATATCAAATTTCAACCTGATAGCGCAGTCAATTCGGTGAAAATTTAATTTTTAATTTTGGTTAAGGTTTTTTTTTTTTTGCGCTTTTAGTAAGGACATTGTTTTGTCATCATTTTTAAATTGTTTCTTCTTCCTCCCATCATCTGCAAGATCGCCCGGGCCTTGTTTTACGGAGCTCACCTCTGATTCGCCAGTCAGAAGACACCAATGCAAAGTTACGATCAGCGTAATATAAGTCACTTTGCATTAACACCAGAATTTATCTATTATAGGGGACGAAATGAAGCAGTCGTTGGAAAGCCAGGCAAAACACAGAATCGAACAAAATAATAAAAAAAAAACACAGCAAAACAATTGGTGCGTGTCAGCTACCACATTTCTAAATATATTGTAGACAAATGAAACCACAATGGGAAGAATGTTAAAGACTGTTTAGTTTTAGCTGCAGAAGATATTTGCTCAAACATAGTCGAACAATTTAAACGTAGGCCTATCAGTCTGTCACCTCACAAAGTTGCTAACAGAATAGTGGAACAGAGTTCTGATGTAGAGTCACAATTAATGAATCAAGAACAAACTATGAAGTGGTAGACCTTAGCACTGGATGAGAGTACAAATAATGAAGATACTACTCAATTAGCTATGTTTTTCGGAGGCGCTGATGACCACATGCATGTGACAAAAGAGTTTCTAGATATGGTACCACATAAAGATCACACACGTGGCATTGATATATTTGAGGCAGTTTTGCATGTTACAACAAAATTTAACTGTCATGTGGTAAATAAGTTTTAGTAGCCACTGTTGGAGCACCTGCAATGATAGGAAATGTGAACGATTTTGCTGGAGGATTGAAAGATTTTTGTAAATGAAACAGGCGTGGATATAAAGGACCTTGAAGTCAAAATCGTAGGATTGAGCGAATCTATGTGTAGCGTCTGCAAATATGAAATATGTTATGTACATTGTAAAGACGGCCAATTCCATTAAAGAATTATTTTCCAAGATGAATCAAATTAAAATAAACACACGATGCAACATAAGTGATTAGTCATGAATAGAGCCCGGATTTCCATGCAAATGCATGTTTTTATATACTTCGGTTACACTTCTCAAACTTTGTAATTACTCATTACATGACTTATGGATTCCAAATAACCATACTTTTTCCGTGCATGTTTGCATATTTCGGCCTTTTTATGGCAAAATTCATGCATAATGCATGTTTTGGATTTTTTTGTTTAATATGCATATTCAGACGTTTTTAATGCATATAAACCCTCATTATCTGGTTTTAGTGCATAATATCAAGTTACCATGCATAACTGTGCATATTATGAATGTGCCTCCCTAAAATCTCGACTTTTCAAAGAAACGTAAAAATGTTGTATTGTATTACCATTGTTATTTGATTGACTTGGCAACAGAGTCTGCCACCTGCATGAATTTGAGAGTGCAAACTACCGTTTACCCTAAATAAACAGTAATATAATACACCAGGCTACAAAAGAAAATGCCAACTCGCTTACCCCCACCACCTCCCATTTGAAGAAAACTGCTATAACAGAATGTTCTCTGCTTGAATTTGTCAGTCACTAGCCATTGTTGAAGACGTTGAATAATTATCTTTAGAATCGTGTTGTGGAGAAATGGGTGTGACAGTTAAGTAGGGAAAAACTTAAGAAGGTACTTAGTTCAAATCCTGATCTTAAACTTCTGAAAACAGTGAAAGACGTATTATGTGGAAAAAAATGTAAAATACATGGAATTCGATCTCACCCTCAGTCAAATTTCTTCCCTTAAGTATGCACCTGTTACTTCTTGTGAAGTAGAAAGATCCTTTTCTGCGTTCAAGAATGTCCTAACTGATAAACGCACGAGTTAGTGAGGAGAATTTTGAAAAAACTCGTATATTGTTTTAAGAGAAATTGAAATATATTGCAGTACAGTGCGGATTTTTGATAGTGCATGTTTCGCCCTTCATTGTGAATATTTGGAGATACGATAGTGCATGAATGCATGCATGTTTTTAAGTTTGATAGTGCATGAAAATCCGGGCTTTAGTCATGAAGTACCATACTGGCACTTAATAATTGAAATTACGTATAATAAAATCAGGTAAACTTATATAACAAAGTGCCAGATGGAGCTAATAGACCATAATATGTAAAAAGCTATTGAGTTTTAGACCACGGTTTCTTCAGAAAGTTTGATATAGTGCAGTTACTCATTGGATGGCCAGTCGGCTTCAAAGGTTTCGGTGTTTCTTTATGTTAATTGATCTTGGGCTTCCGCTATCCAAAGCAAAAGCAACGTTGCAATATTCTCTCATTGTTATCACTGACCTCAGTTCTTCCTTCGCTTTATTCAATTCACACGTGTTATTGTTTACTGTAACTTGATCTTGCAACAACGCATTCACTCCACGCGGAGTAGACGAGTAGCTGTCAAAATCGCCACAGGACATTCTTAGATTTTGATTGGCTGGGGTAACTAGCTGATTGGTGCGGTAAAACAAAGAACTTGTTTTGAGCTGTCTGCAAACTTTTCCTCCTAACGAAAGGAAGCCGCCTGGGTATGCAATGAGTAACTGGACTATACGCATACGTGAAGTCACATATCTGAGGGGACATTGATACCACAAAGTCCTGGTGTAGGTGATTTTGGTGTAGTTCTTGCGGCTGTAACTTATTTACCATTTACAAAATAAGAGTCGAGTACCGTAGCATACACAAACCTCGGCGCTAAAAGAATTCCGACATTAATCATTAAAAAAGGAAGAGAAAATTACAAAGTGTACACAAATTCACTCCAATTAATATTTCTTGTCTACAAATAACAAACTTTTTTCCTAACTTTATCAAGTAAATCTGAAAAGTTATATACTATCCTCATAACTCTTAGACGAAGTATTGTGTTCTTTACTCTACATGTCTTGCTTCTGTTTAATCATCCAGACATACATACATACGACAAAAAATAACAATAATTTTTTTAATCGATCTCAGAGTTAAGCTCCGGATCGATTCATTAATCTTTATTTGGCAGTGTTTCTCTCCGGCAACACCTTCCAGAGACGGGTAAGCCTCTTTGGCATGCGAACCACAAAAACACTCGTTAGGGTCCTTTAAATGTTAAAATATGAACTGTATTATTGTTGGTAGATGTTACATGGGTTAATATAGCTGTTGGCTGTAGGCAACAAAACCGAATAGGAGGTTTATTATTATTATTATTATTATTATTATTATTATTATTATTTGTAATAACGTAATAAGCATTAGACTTGTGGAATACCATGTTGCCTGAGAGCTACAATGTCAATCCAGCAAGCATAAATTTTCATTTTGTTTGTCAATTAAAGGGTTAAGCAGGGCTTACGGAAGAACAAAGATCTAAAGTTATACAAGCATATGTGAAGGAATATGTGGGAAAATTATTTGTCAAAGCTAACAGTATTGCAACTTCCAAAGCCGTAGGCCTATAAGAACGCTGTAAAACAATATGTTGTAATGAGATTTTATTTGCATTTGATAACTTCTGGATAATATGTTACTATAAAATAGGCGGTAAATTGGACATTACTCCGTACCAGTCAACCGATTTGTTCCAATATCAATAGGCTTTTCCCCATGAACGTTATAAGTGCGTATACCCAGTTTAATGAAAATCCGTTAAAGAGCATTCGAATTATCGCACGTGGAGACACACGGCCCTACTGGCACTTAATAATGATAATTAGGGGGCGGATTTGTATGACATGTCATATTTTTCCCCTTTGCATTATTTCAGGTTTCCGACTAATTTAAACCCGATTCCAAGCATCGTGGTGAAAATGGAACGGTTTTTATTGTGCATATAACTGCATATTTAGGAAGTTTTCAACTATTGTAGCATATTTAGTATGAATATGCATATTTAGGTCATATTTTTGGCATTTTGTGTGCATATTAAAGAAATTTTGAAGTTTCATATTATATTTTGTAAATTTTGCATTATATGCTAATGATACTTTTTGAGAATTTACAGATATTTAAAATAATTAACATTATGTATTAACAAAATGAATTGTAATGAAACTTAAAAAATATATACACAATGTATAAGTGTAAAGTCATATTTTAAATTTTATTGGTCATATTTTAATGTTTTCTAGGTCATAAATGCTTGCATATAACCTATTTTTTAGGTCATAGAAATCCACCCCCTAATGATTACCATTAAGTTTTAACTTTATGTTTGGTGAACACTACTTTAGAACCAGACTACTTGGAAACAATAGGTGCCAAAAATCTACAAACCGTGCCAAGACCCAGTGAAAATTCCCTTCAATCTCAAGGCATGTTTTAGTATGGAGAAGGACTATTATACTGATATCACTAACTGTTAATTGCATTTTCTTTACGAAAATAATACTTTAAATTTTCAAATTATATTGCTACGCCACTGATGCACCTTGTGACTGTACGGAGCTGTCTTCGTGTTGTGTACATGAACGGAATGTGGAGTGAGATGTTACGACGAATCTCCCTCACTCTGAGCTCGCGGTCCCTGTAGTAGGCCTATTAAGTTTTCTATTATACGATTGGGAACATAATTTTATAGTTATTATGAAACCCTTCCCTGTCGAGTATTTATTGATCAGTCTACTTGCACACCATCTAATTACATATTTAACATTTACATATCTACAAAAGTTCTGAAGAAATAACTTACAAAGGGTTACACGTATAGGCCTAATACAGGTGATACGACACGCTATATACAAGGACTTTAAGCACTATTTAACATGTATTGTGTCTGGGGTGTCTTCACATTCCATCGTAGAATACATTCAACTGCAGTCCATGTTATTAGCATTTTATTGCACTTCGTTAAAAGAAAATATCCTGTTAAAATTCTTCCTAACAATATATTACACATCTTAAGATGGTCCTTTTACTGAAAACGTCGTGTTGAAATAATTACTAACATAGACGTTGCATATACTTTATTAGTTTCCATATTGTAGATAAATAAAAATGCATGAGCAAGTAACAACTCTAACCTATGTTCTCCGATTCCAAATGTCATGCCTTTTGTCGTAATGATTAGGCATTATCTAGTTCGCTTTGAGTTTATTAGTAGGGGCTAGAGGTATTTGTGTAGGCCTACTTCATTATTATGTTGGCTTTCTTTATAAATTACCATTCAGGCTGCATTCACGACATTCAGGCACCCTGTTGAGACTCTTTGATTGCTACAACGTGTATAACAGTACAAGGAGATATGGTTTACATGACTGAAAAGAAATACGACGTCTTGAATAACGAATAGACCTACCTTAAGATTAATGTTTGTGATTCCTTTCATTCGTTAATGATAAAAAGCCAATACTTCTGACGCTTTTAAAAATACTGTACATTATCATGTGCACGATATTATAATGTATAATTTACGCCTCAGAACGGTTGTAGGCCTACTGTAGGCTACCTATTAACAGAATATTAAATGTAATTCAATGTGAAACCTGTGAATTATTCATATAATTTTTTTAAAAGGAAACTATAAAATAGGCCTATTATATTATTATAATATAATACCATATTATTATATTATTGTAATATTATTTCAGTTAGGTTTTTGATAAGGTTTCTATTGAATAGTAGCAATTTGGCTTATACCTACGATCTGAAAATGTAGCACCACGAAATGCGACATTATTTTACTTCCTCTGCCCTTACCATAGGTACAATAGGTAGAGGAAGTATTTCTTTCGATCACCAAATTTGAAGTTTAGCTTTTAGCATAAATACACGATTTGAGGTCCCGTGAGTCCAAAAAATATTATTTTTGGAATCATGTCCTGTCTGTGTGTGTGTGTGTGTGTGCCTGTGAACAGCCTAGCTGCAGAAAGGAAACTCGTATGGAAACAAAATATTTTATTTGGGTCAGGTACCTTCTGCGGATGTGACAGGAAGATTGGCGATAGCTTTATCTTATTTTTAAGGCTACTTTACATGAAGAAATTTCGTTTTTCGTAATATTTTCTAAAACGGCTATAACGATTTTCTTTAAATTTTGTACATGGGGTGCTTTTACCAAAAGCTAAAACTTTTATTTGAAACATTTTTTCTTCGGAAAAATTCTCTGAAGGGTAGTTATAAGCCACCCACTGTTTCATAATTGAGTTTTGCCTGGTGAACAATAAAGCTATGCATCAGGTTCAAACAACTTGATACGTGGCTTTGGAATATGTACTCTTATTCTCTATTAGAATGTGAAGTGAGAAAGATGTATTGGTATGATTAGAATAAAAAATGTACATGAGTGCATTAATTTTGGTTATGTAGCTTATCCTTCGGGGATGCAATACGATGTGGGAACAACAGCCTTACAACCAATTTACATGAAGAGAATGTCATACATAATACATTATACTAAGAGACAAACTTCATTTAGACAGGTAAGTTTCACGTCAGATTTTTTTGAAATGATAACTTATAAAAAAACTAAACTTCCCTTTACGCTTTTCTAACAACTACCAAATGTTATAAGAACTTTGACGGTATACATATTATATCTTTAGACGAAATTTGTATTTTTCGGGTTTACGTCTGTTATGCTTTGGATACAACCAAAATGGATACATCTGTACAGGCCTATGAGAATAGTAAGGCAGAGAAAATATGTGTGGTTGAAAGTTCTGAATAACTATCGTTTCCAACTGAAAATAACCTATTCTCTTCATATTCTAGTAAGCATTATGTTGCTGGTATCGTTGAAAACTTAAAGGTAGGCACACCAGGTAGGCGTAGTGCATGCTTATGATGGGATTAGTGGATCCCCAGTTATAAGCTAGATTAACTTAGTCTAAGGAATGAGGGTGACTTTTTATTAATTTAATAAATTTCAGGATTCCTCTAATTTGAATTACTCATGTACTGTATACAGTATAATTAATCTTCATGGATACCCCTGTAAACTGGAGAGAAAAATAGCCTAGAACTCTAGAAGTTAAAATTATAAATGACATTAGCTTCAGTGCAGGTAAAGTACCAATCTATCTAAGATAACGTTGCGCGACGTATTTCCGTGGCTTGTAGCGTACTTAGGGTTAAATGATACTTTTGTACTGAGGATTTGCAAAACAAATTATGTCACAGGTAGATGAAAGTCGTCTACTTCACTTTAAAGATGAGTAAAATACAAAATCTTATAGTGGATTTCACATATATTATATTTCTAACGTGAGTAATAAACACACCGGAAAATTATTGATATGTTTCATACTCGCTGAGGGTATTGATTCCGCCTTAAACCCGCGAACATAAGGCTACATAAAGGTACACCTATGTAGGTCTAAGTATATTTACTATATCGTAAATATTTGTTACAATATGAAACTCAAAGTTAAATCATAATATGAATTCCTTATGTGATTCGATGTAAGGAATTCTAAATAACTTTCTCCTAATAATATTACAAGGGATACGCCGTAGCGTAGTGGTTGAGGCGCTGCGCTACAAACCAGAAGGTCGCGGGTTCGATCCCCGATGAGGTCGTTGGAGTTTTTCAATTGGCCTAATCCTTCTGGTGGCACTATGGCCCTGGGGTCGACTCAGCCTCTAACAGAAATGAGTAACGGCGGCCAGTGCGTAAGGCTGACAACCTTACCACCTTCATGGGCCGATGTCTAAAAATCTGGGAGCCTCAACCTCCTGGAACCCTCTGGGCCTCCATGGCCTGTAACACTTTAATTTACTTAATAATATTACAATATTAATGTATTAAAAATACACAAAAATCTTATCATGTGTGCATCTGAGTTAGGATGGATTCAACTCACAGAGGATTGAAGATGGTACATTTTAATTTTGTAAGATTTAACTATTTTGTCAACTATAACTGGTATGACAAGACTACAAGAAAATGCCATTGTAATTTTTAATCGTTGATGAATCCACACCAGCTCGGCAAGATGCTCTGAGGATGATATAAAGTCTCGTAAGGCCTAGGCTGCTTATTATAAGGGTTGTTGAGCTGGTGGTTTTATTTATATATTTTATTTTATTAATTGAGCTCATCATGTATTTTAACACTTTGAACTCCATGTTGTAATATAAATATACTATCTAGGTCCGGTCATGGAAACACCACCATTAACGGCCGTGGGTGTCGGATTGCTGACCACATGCCCCCTAATCCTGCCATCTGCCTCTGGTAGATGACGCAGTGGTCGGGTGGTAGGCCTAGTCCCTTCAGGGATGTATCGCCACGGAGTTTAGTTTTTTTATATACCTAGGTAGTATACAAACTTAGGCCTATGTAAGGGCACCTTTATGTAACATACGTTTGAGGGTATAAGATGGAAGTCATACTCTACAAGATACCAGAGAGTAGGTAGGCAAATTATGCAAATTATTATATATTATATAAATATGCCTATATAACACGGTCCAATGAGGATATTCAAAATAACATAAAATTGACACTCCTGTTTTACCAGACCAGTCCTGTGTAGCTGGCTGTATTGTTTTATCGCAGTCTATTAATTTTGTCCAGTAACTTGATCCCGATAGAAGTCGTTTGACTGAAAAAATTAGAATATCTTCAGTGAAACAGAATGGCGGTATCTGGTTGATTGGAGAAATAAAATAAAATCCTTTGGAATACGGTCAGACGAAAGAAGATAGCAAAAAAGTATAATTCAGAGACAAAAAGTAAGGAAATATTTGTGAATCGGGACGAGCATTTTTTATTGTTGAATTCCTAAATGTTACGAGGTGGTGGAGCCTGGCGTAGAATTAATTACAGACTCTGATGCTGAAGAACTGGTTCTGACCATTATGTTTGCGGGAGGCCGAGGCCCAAAGAACAGCAAAGGAGCTCTCAAGGGCCAATTAAGTGAAACAGTAACTTGAAACAAAAAATGAACAATCGTATCTAGCGGATCAATAAATAAAATTCTAGCATGAACTGGACTTTCATTCACGTTTAGTAGAACTAACTAAAATTCTCTTGTGTCTTCTGTATTTTAATAGCATACTGCTGTTGTTATACCTGCTACGAATACAAATTAAATAAATTGTGTAATTCTACCCTTTTTATATGTGTACCTATAAAAGCTTCAGTTGTTCCTTTCAACAGTATTGGCTTACATTTTAATTAGGGGGTTGTAATGATTTACAGCGTTGACCGTTAAAACAGACAATCGGTAGCTGGAGAGAACTTAATTTGAAAGCACCTTTCTCTGCAAAGAACTAATTCGGGCGCTCTTGAAGACGTGACTCGTGGAATCGTCGTAGTATGAAGCAGTATAGTGATTGCTCTTCCATTGTTCGTGATATGGGCCTATTTGGAAGACTTACGGTCATATCAGGAGTTCAGGTTCTGTGTTTATACCAGTAGGCCATGCAACTATTAATGCTCAACTATTTTCTATTGTTCGTGTGTTTTATGGCGTCAGTAAATTTCAACTGATATTAAACTCAATGAATATGACACTGGATGAAATAGCGAGGACGAGTCATGGTAAGTAAATATCCAATTAGACATTTGCCTTCACGACTAGGGAAGCCGTGAAAAAGACCCATATCAAATTTCTCGACTATGGGCTTTGAACCTTGGACCTCCCCGAATGAGAGTCCAAGACGTTCCATCCCGGCCACCTCGCTCGGTTGATTTTTATTGTTACTTTTTAATTCCATTTTAAGCATTCAAACAAATTATTTTAATGGAGCCTCATAGCTTGATCCTAAAAACTAAACTAATCTCATTTACTCGACATCTCTGGAGGGACTAGGCTTACCATCAGACTGTTGCTTCATCTACCATAGGCAGTTGGCAGGATTGGAGGCATGTAGTCAGCATACCGACACTCACGGCCGGTAATGATGGTTTCCGTTACCAGAGCCGCAAATTTTCAATCAAGTAGCTTCTTAATTTATATAACGAGTTTGAGTGCACCTAGGATGTTCCTAGAGGCATCATATACCGGTAATATTTATTATTTTTGTTGACATTAGTCCTATTTTCCAATTAAGAAAAAACTGTGTTAATATGCATGCGTAAGGTATGAATGGAAATACCGTACTGAAGGAAATAAACGGTGCAAAAATATGTTTCAAAAACTTTCTCGCATACACCTGTTAAAGGCTAGCACAGAAAAAGTAAATTATAGAGACAATTAAATTTTATTTATTACATTTTCATAAAACTAACAAGTATCTAGAGCGAAATGCATCAGGGTCAATCTTTATGTTCAATGCTTTTACTGTGAAATAATAATAATAATAATAATAATAATAATAATAATAATAATAATAATAATAACAACAACAACAACAACAACCTGGGGTTTGCATGGTTTCCTCAATCTCAAAAGCAAAAATGCACGATACATTGAGATATGCTACATGAATGAGTTATTACAATAGCCTACTGGTAAATTTGGGTGGCCACGAGGTTTGATTTGAACCGAGGACCTCTTCCCTATTACCCTATACCACCTCGCTCTAATTGATTTTGATGTGTTCATTACGACTGTGATAAACTGACTACATTTCACAACAATAATTAGATTATAGTATTCTTATTACTATGGGCAACAAAAGAATATTCATATTTTAATCAAAATGTGTTCTGAAATTCGCATTTAAGTCATGTTTTTTGTTTTTATCTTGATACCTACTAATTTTATAAAGAAATGTTATTAACAAAAATGTTCTTTTTACTTTTCTCTACAACTTTACTGTGGTAGATTTATCCCCTACTGTAATGGAAATAATCTAGAAAAATTGAAAATGGATACGAGTAAAATACCCCCTAAGTAATATTTTTGTAAAGAAACGGATATAGCCATTTCATTAGTCACAGACAAGAGTTTCCTATTTCACTTTTTTAAATTAAAATCGTTAGAGGAATTTTTGTTATATGAATATTCTACTATGTTATAGATTTTTGTTTACAATGATGTAAACAAAACAATCAGTTATATAAATCTATATGATATTTTAAAATCATCAAGTATACAAAAATAAATGTCAGGTAATAAATAATTATTTCATCTACAAAATAGTTTTGAAGCTATTAAACTGCAAGTTTGTGGTCAAAATTTTCAGAAAAGAATGTTTATAAACAAATTATAAACAATTGCAAAACATTTTTCATGTGAAATGTCTTAATATGTAGCTGTATAATATATATAAAAATAGAGTCCTGATGCATATAAATAAAGTTTTCATACCTAAAGGTGTACCTTACGGAAGCACAGCTCCGGTCAACGTTGCCAGATTCTATTAGACAATATTGACCATTATGTTAATAAAACATTACCATTATTAGCCATTTATATATGATACAATATGTTATGGACAATGAAATAAAATAGTAAATAAAGTTATCGTCTATGCATTTACATAAATTTCCGTTTATTTATAGAAAATAATGTCAATGGCCAGCAATTTACGTAACGGACCAAAGAGTTTAGGGCATTATTGTATAAGTTACTTCATAATATGAAACAAACACATTATAACATATTTCCCGGACAATGACGTGAGTGGTCAATTGTAATTTAGCAATCTTGATAAATATAGAAAATAAATACATCTTCGTCTCAAAATATACTATTTATTTACTTTCGTTAAACGGGATATTTTAATACTTGTTTTCAGAAAACAGATTTCCTTTTATGAAAAACAGTATGTTGTAACTCTTATTTGTTTTCACAACACAATCTTCCATGGCTTTTGGGTTGCATAGGTTGGTGAGTGCACTACACTTAGGTTACACTTACATTAATTACACATGTAATTAATTTTGCAGTGACACTTCTTCAGACGTATTCAATATCGTTCTAAAGGTAAAGAAAGTGAAGTGTTCCCTATACAGGCCATGGTGCCAAGAGGTTTCCAGGAGGTTGAAGCTCCCAGATTTAAGACATTGCGCACGTGAAGGTGATAAGGTTGTCAGCCTTACGCACCGGCCGCCTTTACTCCCAGAGTTGCTTTTGGTACTCATTTCACATACTGTTCGGGTCATAATGTCACCAGAAGGATTAGGCCAGCTAAAAATGCTCCAACGACTCACCGAGGATCGAACCCGCTACCTTCCAGTTTGTAGCGCAGCGCCTCAACCACTACGCTACTGCGTACCCCATTTTAAAGGTAACGAATGCAATTTTTCAGTTGCTTCCAAGCGTGATCGTACAGTGCTTTTTTGCACGTTCATGTATTTTCAAAATAAACTAATATACGCAAATATTGAAATCTAGCTTTACTTTCTATTAGTATTAATATTACTTTCTGGTCTCCCGTAATGAATTATTGATAATTATATGGTATTTTATTTTATTTTATTAATCAATTGATTTTGCGTATTTGTGGAACTTTTCTACATTTCACATGGACTTGTAAAGCCTATTCATGACAACTTGATTTATGTATTGTTATTTCGACATGGAACTTAAGATAGGGTACACTAATGACAAAAAAGAAAGCTAAATCCTTTCTAAATAGAGATTGAATTCCAAGCTTGAAAGTAAAAATCATGTTAAAAGCCTGTACAAGATTTTAAGTAAACAATCATATCAGTTACAGAAATTATACCAGGTATAATACCAGTAACAACAGTGTTTTGTATTAGGCTTATACCAAAAATACCTCTTCGGTAATATAATTCATTGCACCAATAATATGAAGCCGCGACCTTTCGAACTTTAGTACTTAACTGCCTCGACCATCGTACTTTGTTGATCTTCTTTGATCTTCGGATCTAAAACACGCGATAGAATATATTTCACAGTGAACATTCATAAATGGTACCTAAGCCATTTGTTTTCAATCTGGAGGTAGGACTACATACACGCATGATATCAAGCGGTTGCTTTCATCTTCCTTAAAGTTTACGAATATTAGTAACACACTTGGCATAAATACGAATTCGTGCCTAATCAGAGTACTAGGATTTTGAAATAAACTTAAGTACGGTACCTACCTGTATGATATCATGACTGAATTTAATATTTCATAATTCTTCAAGTAAAAAATCGAACATTGAAACATAACTAATGCATGTAATGTATTACATCTGAACTAATTTTATTCTAATATGTATCGTACATTACATTAGTCTTCAAATTTTAGTAGCATGAACCGTTTGGCTAAAATCGTTGAAAGAAGCTGAATATTACAGGTACATGAAACGGAACCATTAAATCGGCCACCATCCTGAAACAGAATAAAACATAATTATATACTTGTATGTATGTATGTATGTATGTATGTATGTATGTATGTATGTATGTATGTATGTATTGTATTGTATTTGGCCCCTTAAGGGGGAAGGCGGGTTGGGACTACCCTAAGCACTTCAGCCTTGCGGCCCATTGTGTCAACCTCCGGAATGGAATGATTTGCAAGCCCAACGGTCCCTCGACAACAGACCCCCTACACCGCGAGCCCCCACGGAACTCCCCTACATCCAACAGATACCTCTACCATGCCACGTGTGCCGCTGCCTCGGTACCTCTTATAGAGCCCCCAGGTTGGCAGCACACCAGCCAGCTACTTCAGGACCACAAGCCACGGGGAGGACGGAAGAGGCCCACAGCAGGTGCTGGGGGCGAGGGTATACCGGAAACCGGGAAAGGAAACGGGATGATTATGAGGGGGAGTTTGAAGATGAAATGGAGAGTGTTGGTGGAATGAGAGGGGGAAACGGGAGGATCCCCGAGAAAAAACCCCAAAGGCCACGGCTTCGTCCACCACGAATGACACGCCCGCCAGGCCCGGGGATTGAACCCGGGACCGCTAGCATGCGAGGCCCACGCGCTAAGCATGAACCACCGCGACGGCCAATTATATACTTACACATATGTCGTTTCTTATGAACGAAAACTGGAAGGAAATCGAACAAGGCGCTTGGTTTTAAGTGCATAAAAAACAAATTTACAGACAAGCAGGCGAAATGCCAAACTATCAAGTTAAGATAGGACCTAGCTTCGCTCTGTCAATAGTTTACTTAGTAATGTGCTAATGTCTATCCAAATAATAGGCCTTCCCGAGACGAGCTAAGAAAGAAACCTGAAGTGAACAAAAACCATTATGTCTGTATCACTCTTAAGTCATTAAAGTAATATAATAGAGTGAGAAAAATGTACTGGTTTCTGTTTACTTCAGGTTTCTTTCTTAGAACGCCAGACTTCAGTATATTTTGCCGTAGCTCTAGTCTAACGATTTACCAGCGTTTAGTCTGTTTATCTGTTTGTGACGTAGTAACGACCTAACGAATTAGTCTACTAGATTTTCTTCCAATTTGGCATAATTTATATTGAAGTCATTATAAATGAGATCGTGGCCGTTTTAAGTGATAGAGAGAAGAGCTTAGATTTTCTTTCGACGCGAGGTCTAATGTCTAAGGTTTAAGGTCTATAGTTCCTAATTTTTAATTTTCGACGGATTTTGACGTATTTTCGGGCATTGTTTTGACGCGGAAACAGATTGCTGGTTGGCAACACTGGAAATAATGCTTGTTGTTAAATTTAAAGGTAATACTAATAGTTTGCAATTGACTTGCCTCTGTTCTAATAAAAAAGGATATTGAATTTAATATGAGAGTCATCCGAAGGTTTGCGGAATTATATCAGTCACATAGAGCAAATTAGCATACTTTATAATAAGTAACGATGAAAAAACTTTAAGGAACTTGGCTCGAACATTCCTGAAAGTTACTTGTAGAGTGAAAGGGACCGGGAGTAATATATTAGTTCAGTTCACCACAGGGTGCAGATCGTAATTCTTAATAGCAAGGGAAAGAGGAAGACAGGGATATATGGGCTCCTGCATGATAAGCTGCCTAATTTGACTGCTAAGTTCGTGCTTCCATTTCAGATCTGTTATGGAGGAACCTTTATCTTATCCCAGATTTTTAAATTCATGCAAGTGGACCATTACATACCAGTATCTACGCCATCTCAAAATAAAATAGGAAAGTATGGTACAGGTAATAAATTATAGCTATAATATATGAATATATAAAGAAAATGTACAGAGAACTCACGTGTAGGGCTACGTTATTATGTCGCGTGATGATATATTTAAAATAGTAAAACTGCATGTTTCGTTAAGAGGACAGTGGTTAGATTATTACACTTGAAAATGAGGAAAGGGATCCTGCATGATTTTTAAAAATCTGTCTTCCATAGAGATGGAAGTACGGTACTGTAGGCCTATACATAGAACACTTTGACTAGTTTCATTCTACAGTAGATATAAGATTGGCTAGATTGCCATATTAACACTGTACTTCTGAAATTACTTTGATGGATCTTTAGCACCCATTCATGTTATGACAATACAAATATAGCATTGGATTATCTGGTATTATAACTTATGCTCCATTCAAGTAAAAGGGAAAAGAAGCTACTCAAATTTATTTATTTATTTTATTTAAATTACATGAATACATATATAATATAAAAGGTCCTAAAACTCCGAAAGAGCAGGAGCTCGCGCTCGGAGGCAGTTCCATTTTTACACATATATGTTTGACATGACATTATTGAAATATCATCTTAACCTGAATTTACCTTAAAATTAAGAAATAGACAATAGTACTAGGGAAGAAAGACAAAAGCTGAGACCAATGATATCACTCAATTAATATAAATAATAATTATAATAATGAAAAATAATTATCATGATAGGAGTATGTATCAAAAAAGATAAACCTATTTAAAAAGGGATAAAAGTCTAAATTATATGAGTTTTTAATTTTAGATTACTGAACTTTGCTAAATCTGGATGTAATATGATTTTAGAAATATACAGTCGAGGACCAAAACTAGAGCCATGTGACAGACCAGCAGAAGTAAAACATTTGGGTTCTACTAAAGTACTAGCTTTATATCGTCTTGTGCTATGCTCATGAGGAACCGCTATTAATTTTATTCTATTTTTATGGTGGAATTTTTATAAGGAGTACCGGTATCTATAAATTTGGTCAATGTTAAATACATTAAAATCGGAATAGATTAGTTCAGTTGGGTAGTCCAGTCGCTTCCTATAAGGAAATTATACAATTGGAAAAATCCTGGAGGGAAAGCAAGGATGACAATCTTACCACCTTCATGTTGCGAATTTCTGAAAATTAAAGAAGCTGGGAGTCTCAGCCTCTGGAACCGTAAGGACCCTCTTTACTTTTCTTGTAAATCCAAAGACCGCCAGAATACACTCGATTCTTCAAGATTTGATCAAATCTCTGTTTAAAATCCAGATGATAAATTTTCAGCATTTCTTCCATGGAAATGACATCATAGAGCAAAGAGCAGATTAAAGCTTGATTATTAAAATAAATTTGGATCTGCTTTCAGCCTGTTAAACCATACGGTCTATAGGCCATAAAGCTTGAAGTCTGATAAATTTGGCATACTTCAATGTTTTTCATTTTAACTTGCAGTATTTTTATCGTATTCTTAATTCATGTGGACAAACTTCCTTGCTTGATCATCCCACTTGTATTTTATTTCTTTTATATAAAAATATAATTATATAGAAAACATCGCGCTTTAGGCTTTATGGGTCCGTTCACGATAATTTCCATGGATGTTTTCATTCATAGACTGTAGTCAATAAATGCTCAAAACTCTACCTTTAAGTGGTAACTCATTACAACGATGCCGTGTTTCACGAAAGATGACAAGTCATTTAAAGAGTAGGTGATGTACTTCTGGAAAATCCCTCTCACTCAGTGCCTCATCTAGATGTAGGGAAGCTCACATTTCTTTCAACTGTATTTATTCATCCGTTTTGTGGGGTCGTACCCTTTTGCGTCCCAAAGCGAGTGGTCGCTTCATCAAAACAACCCTCGTGCGTCCGGTGCAATTTGATGTAAACAACCCTCGTGCGTCCCGTCTTGAATAAGGTCGATACATCATAGAATGTTTTATCACTCGCACCCACACCTATTACATTTAATCGAAGACTTGAAGAATATAAAAGCAGAAACATATATTCACACACGCTCAACAACCGTTGTCAATGCCAAGAAAAATGAAAAAGAGGCCTTCTTGGTAGAAAAAATTGTTGAATATAGAACTGAAGCACTCAGCAGACTCTAAAATGTGCGAACAGTATCATTTAAGTTCCTCCCAACCACAGGAAAGTAAACCGGTAGCCAAAAGACGAAGAGTAACTTCATTCACCGCTTCAATTTTATTTAATATTGACAGTAATGCAAGGATTAAAATTTTTGGGGTGTGTAGCAGTTCGCCTCCTCGCGGTGCACTCTGGGTAATGCTAATTGACCTGCATGGTACCAATTATTAATTTTACCTGTATTCCATGGGACGCATTTTGGTCATTGCTCTAGGGAGACCCGGGACGCAAACGGGTCATTGGATCTGATGATCTATGGACGCAAAAGTCCTAGTTTAGTGGTTTTGGGACGCAAAAGTCAAGACCCCGTTTTGTGTTTTCTCTTGATCACTCTTTCCACAGAAAAATATGGAATAAAATCGGGGTTTATCTGTAGTTTACGAAATACTTCTGATAAGTTTTTAATATTGTACAGATCACTTGAGTTTCGTCGTCATTCTTTAAAATTATTATGATTTTGTTGCATTTTTTATTTCAAGACTAATTTACGAGAAAAGTACCCTGATACTGGAGCTCGAACCCATGACCTACAGCTTTCCGATCCGTGCTCTCCCAGCAGGCTAGTTGTAAGTCCCTGAAATTTTATAAACTTATTCATTAACACCCTGTGTATACTAGTAATGCATGTTTTAATTGGACTGTTAAGGGTTGCTCTTGAAGGCAAGCTTAAACAACCCTTCTCGGATTACGAACTTTGTTATCGATTGTAAACTCGATTTGCAATTACGGGGAATGTTAATTGTTGAGACACGAGATCATAAAAGGGACTAAGAAATTAAGTCTAGGCTGCTCTGTAATCTGGACTGTGAAATAAGGGAGTTTAGGATTCTACCCTTTTATAAAACAAACTATATCCTCCCTCCCACCTACTTTAGTGCTCCCCCACAGGCCCTAATTTCTGCTCCCGTTCCTATTCCCCACGTCTTACAACACCGAAATCCCATTCAAACTTCTAGAGCATTTCACGTTTACTTCACTCTTTACATGTAGCCTACATCACAAAACTCAACTTTTTTTTAGTTATTCTTATAGCACCCGTAGGTGAAGTTGTAAAATTTGTAACAATATTGTCTTATGCATTTTACTTATAGCTTCGAATAATTTTTCAAGATGCGTGAAAACCAGTGTTAATAAGCTAATGTTCGAATTTGTTTACATCCTACTAAAAGCAAGAATTATATATAGGCCTCTTTATAAATTAATGGAATTTAATTGTTTTTTTATAGTCATCTTCGAAAGGAGAAGAATGAAAGATGAAACTAAAGAAACATAGCAATTAAATTCCTACTTCTGCTTTAAGAATTCGAGTTTCTTTCTGTAACAAGATAATAACACCAGATTCCCCTAAGTTTAGATTTTTCTATAGGCTGGTTCTTTGCAATACGGTTTTAATTCACGTAAATACACTTAAAAGAACACATACTTTGGTGGAACCATTACCACACGTAAGAGCAAATGGAGCTAAAAACGCATATTTACGTTGAGGACTCCTGTCGAAGTGTTGGCTGCATTGGCCAATATAGTGCAGACTTTTTGCACGAAGTACCGGTACATTACTTCAAAACAATAATTGTTGAATATTGAATAATTTGTGAATATTCAAACCAACGCCATCACATGAAAAACTATTTTATGAATGTACAATAGGAGTGATATATATGGTTGCATTTGTACAATTGTAATTATAAAACAAAGTGTAAAAGTAAACGTTACGTTTATGGAACTTTTGACTTGATTTATTTTGTGGTTTAGGTGGAAATTTATTTATACTAAATAATATTTACCACAAAAGGAAAAGAAAAATGAAACCTATCAATAATTATTATTGAGACCTACTGGCAGTGCACAAAGAGTACGCTAAAATAATAGTCAACACGAGTTGACCTCCATAGGTCTACTTCCTCCTAAAGCGATTAGATGAGGTAAGTCAGTCACTAGGAGTGGCACTTGGAATTCTGACGCAACCACAATCCCCTTACGGAGTCTGTTGTGATTGGCATAGTTGGAATGTTATTCTGTAACAGAGCAAACCACAGTTTTTACCCCCTCCCCCATCCTTCCGGATAATAAATTAAAATTTAAAAGTTGAAAAAATCTCTAATTGTTTTCACACTGATAGTCTATAGAATATCAAATGGATTGGTAATGATTAGTTCTTAACGATTTCGCTCTATATTATTACATTGCGGAACTTCCGAAAATGTTGCTTTTATATAAATATTCTAAGAGTATTGCACTTCGAAGTCCACATATTTGAAAAGCCTGCATTGGGAACTGAAATTATAGGAGAAATGAGGTGTCTCCATGTTTCCACTTTTTGTCGATGCAATACTAGACATATTGAATCGTTCTGCATTCTCCATCAGTGCATCTACAATAAGATTTAAAATTTAAAGTATACAGGAATTGTTTTGCTAGCGTGAATGGAATGTTTTAGAAAGTATGATAACAACAATTTAATAAACTAGAAATTCCTGAATTAACAGAAACTAAAAACTGTTCACCTTACACTTTCTTATACACTCAATTCACTGCCATAGGCTCGGGTTTTAAAAAGGTTGTACAGTAGCCTATGTCTAATGGTTCTTTCATTTTGGTCATATTATCACTAATTTCTCCAATTATGGTTAATTGAGAAATACCTATAATGTCTATACACTTGTCAAAAGCCAAAGATTACCTTATCATTCATTCTTTGTTCAATAAATTATGATCTATATCATAACTCATTTCTACAGTTTTCTACAATTATATCAACAACTGTATGTGGTGAAAATTCAGGGACTTAAATATCCCAGTTGGTAGATATCTTCTGTGGGCAAGGCTAGGCATTCTTTAATAAGCTCCTCCATTTCGAATGTTTCTGAAAAGGGTTTGAAAATTAGGTAGCTGGCATGAACAGAATTATTTGGTGTGGATTTTTCTGTTTTTCTGAGCCTCTTGTCCTCATTTAGGTAGTCTAATATTCTTTTATCACCTGTATTTTTTATTGACTTACACATAATATGTACAACAACTTCCTGCATTGGCAGGTTGCCGCTGTGGACAAAGTAAACAAATCAATATATGAGAAGTTAAAATTTGATATAGATTACATATGTTATCTTAATGTACTCGTAGTTTAAAAATAAAAATAAAAACTTCAGTTTTTATTAAAGTTACTGTAATGCAATACCATAAGGTACTGTTATTTATAGGCCTATATATTAATAATACTGTGATTTACTTCATTTAGATTTAAATAACTGCAGAATATATGAACTGAAAATGAGACCATATTTCCTACTATGTAATTAATCTGATCTGCGGAATATTACTACTTGTATTTCTTTTGTTTCAGGTGAGTATAGGCCTACTAGCAGGCCTATATGCTGAGAGACTCAGAGAACCAATAGATCTCCTGAAAGACTGGATGAGTGTAGGAAGTAAAGATGCATGCCCCACACATAGTATAAAAATACTGTGTTGAGAGCACCAATTTTAATAAAGTTTAACCGTTTTCACACTGGTATTTTCATATACTATATAATACGTAATATTATTTGGATCGCGTCAGCCAGGATTGAACTAATGCAGAGCAATGAACTTGACTTAGTACACAAGAAAAACTCCGATATTTTGCGCCGCCTATATTGCAGGGGACAATACGCACGCTACAGTATTTATCCAGAATTATGAACATGAGCAAGCTGGAAATAATACAAAGAATAAGTTAAATTGGTCTCATTATAAATGACTAGAATGAGTGACTAAAATAAATAAGCGACCAGTGCGAGAACTAAAATGGATCAGCCTTCTTCACATTTACTGATTAAATCATATTATTATTATTATTATTATTATTATTATTATTTAAGATTAAAAGAGACAATAAAGTATATAAAATTAAATGCAAATAACGATGAGCTGAGCAAATTAAATTAAAAGGTTAAAAACTACATTTATGGTTTCCACTCACCGCAAGTAATTGCAACGGAAATTTTCCTCAATGGCACTACATAGTTGTACTGATAAAGCCCAATTGCTACTGAAGTCCGGAGGGGAGTTCACTCCTGAAGAACTCGGAGTAGAAACAATTCATGAAGAAACAAAAGTCATTACAACACCTCGCATATCACGCAACTGTCACGCGCGCTCTCACTAGGCAAAAGTGAAAACTATCTCATTGCTTAATAGATAATTAATTCCTTTCATTTTTTTAATGAATTATCATCTATGAAAAGAGAATATTTGGAAGATTGTGTGAAAGTTTAGATTTCCCAATACTAGCTTGCAGGCTTCGTATGTTTTCTGATATTAGGTATAATGCTAAATATAAAATATTTGTTGCTAATATATTAATAACTTTTCTATCTTCTTCAACAACGACAAATCATTCTCGTTCATTCAGAAAAGAGTCTCTTGCGGTACTGTATAGGTCTACTACAGTGCATATACCATCACTCATTATTTTATGCTCGGTATTGCAATGGAAACATCACAGGTTAGGGAGATTCAAAGTAGTAGATGCACTCTGCAGAAAGCTAGTTTGAATAGTCTGCATTATTTTAAATTGAATAAAAGTGGAAATGCTATTGAATGAAGATTAGCAATATTATGCATTGTTTCAGATGAATATAGGCTAATATTCCATAGCATCCAAATGGTGTGGAAAAGAACGTCTGAATTCTGTATCGAGTTGTTATTAAACAATTTTTCTATTATGATGCTGTATAGGCCGAACACTTTTTTAAATGGTGCCAATGTATTGGATTTCAAATTGTACCTTCGATTCAATCGTTTTTGAAGTTGTAAACTTCATATTAATGTATTACGAAGGTTATTCCTGTACTATTATGTGTACTCATGGTCTATGAAATGGCAGATAGGACTACGGACAATTTTGAAATTTTTAAAAGTTGTAGTATATGGTAGCCTAAATCATATTTATTCTCACGCCAATATACAAGAAGAAGTAGAAAAATGCATAAAGTCCAGCGAAAACTTATATATAGGCCTACTGTAGGAAATACTTAATCTAGTAGCAAATTATTTACGATTGCAGAGCAATTTTTAGAAAAAATCTTTAAACCTATGATAGAAATTTGCATATCTTCTAGACTACTACTTCTAGGTACTGTAGTACCTTATAAAACTTAGACTTTCAGATTAAGTTCGTGCAAAGGTCTTTTTAAAATCACCAAGAAAGGAAGATGATAATCCATGGTTATAGTCGTATAGAAATCAGAACTTGCTTTTTATTTGTGCAAATCGTACATGCCACATTAATTTTAATGCTGTAATACATTCTACTACAAGTAGCGAATGTGAATAAGATAAGTAGAATTCCCTTTCCATGTAATACTGGGGAAACTGCGGGGATCCGAGCGACTACGTGGAGATGATAATAAATTTGCATGCCGGTAGAAAGACGAGAAGCGTGTTTTGGAAAGATCACTTCCGTTAAATGTCAGAATGAGTCTAATAATCTCTAGCTGAAAGGTTATAAGCATTTAATGCCGTGTTTTAATGGCCTGGAGACATTCATTTATTGCTCATAAGAGACCTGTCACAGTGGAACAAAATATAATACCACCTAATACGATGCAATGTTGGTAAGAAATAAGAAGATAGTAACAATAGCAATTATTTTGTTAAAGAGCTCTCAACGTTCTCTCAAAAACAACATAATAGTAGTAGTAGGCCTAGTAGTTATAGTACCAGTAATAATAATAATAATATATTCTAAAAAATTCTAACTTCAGCATTTTTCGACTGTATTCTGCTAGGCCTACGTTCCCCGGCCCTTTCAAGTCCAAGTTATACCTTGGTTTCCTCTTGCTCAGACTTGTCCAACTGGAGGCCAAATTTATTTAGACAAGTCATCCTGAGGGCTGCATAAAAACTGCTTAATTTTGATTCATATTAACTTAACTAGTTGCTTCTCACTTAGAATTATGATCCATGAAGATTTTTATAGTTACTCGTGATTCATTCGTTAATGTTACAAAAATACAAAAATAATATGAGAAATAAACAGAAAATGTTTGTTTTTACAAAATATTGACTTTTGTCACGCCAGTTTTAGAAGAAAATAGCAGTAATTCAATTTATTGAGAGAAAAACCAGCTGATGTGCCCGATTAGTAGTATCTAATCTCAATAAGCATAACAGAGAACAATCACTTAGGTAAGTCTACTTACTTTTTAGGTACTTATTTTTGAGAAATTTCACATTCGAAAATGTACGTTCACAATGATATTATGAGCTTCCAAACAAAGTGATGATCCGAACACAAAAGTCACTCGGCAGGGGAAACATTCATCTCAAAGAAGTCGAAAAAGATATCTTATTTTCTGATCTGGATCCGAAGAAATCAATCAACTTGAAAATCACATAGTTCAAGTTGAAACTTTGATACTTGGTCCTCGATGTTCGCTTTCGAGAGCTCGTTAAGAAGAGATAGTTTGTACTTTATATTTTCAAAATCAGGAAATATTGAAAAAATTATTGAATAATCACTGCAATATACTCAAAACTAAATGAATATCATATTTGTTTCCATTGGCAACTCTTGACAAGATGGAAAATGTGAAATATTATTCTTTCCTAAATTTGACCTTAACAGATTTGTAACGGTGTACATACAGTAAAGCGCGCTATTTCAACTTGAAAATAATATTTAGTTTTATTCTTTTACTGTTCCGGATTTAACAACTTCCAAAGGCCGCAGGCCTGCTCTAGCTTAACACCAGCCCCTCTTTGATCTACAGGAAAATAAGCGTAACTAAATTATTTGGTAACGAAACCTTCACTGGGAGGCCCTATACTCCCGGCTTACGGAATAATAGCTATGTTAATTAAATATGTCATACAGTACGATGAAGAAAGCTTTTCGTCATGTGAGCCATATGTTATCAAATTGAGGTATTACAAAGTATATGATTTTCCTTCAATTGATTTTGTTCCACTGTTATTAGTAGAGAGGAATAAGCTTCGGGTTAACAATAGTTCCTCAATAGTATTTAAATAAGTTTGGCCGTAGATGTGGTGAGTGTAGGCACCATTCTAGTGAAGGGCTTGTTTACAGAAAATGTCACCCCTTTTTCAGGATAATGACGTATTTGATCTGATGCACTGCTAAGTTATGTTATATTCTATTATTCGATGAACCAGTTTACCCGGAGAGATCCTTTTCCAGCCTTGTGGTGAACTAACGAAATGGAATTCTTCCTGATCCACAAGGTTTAAGTCTTTCCTATGGGACGAACCTTTAACTAGTTTCGGTCTAAAATACGGTATCTATCTCTCTTAACCGGATATGAACCCATTCTCCTTGGGTCACGAGGAATGAGAGTTGAAACTCGTTAAGATACCTAAAATTTAGCCTAGAATAAAAAAAATTGAACGTTTCTCAGGCAAAAATTCAAGGTTTGTTGTTACATAATAATTAAAATAACCTTTTATTTGTTTTAAAACAAACAAGAATTGTTTAAAACAAGTAAATGACAATAAAAACATGAAATTTTAATACGAATACACTTGGAAATATAATCATATCCTTCTGGTAATAATGGCAGTGCACATCCGAATGGGATAATGAGAGATTTAAATAGAATAGAGCTAATCTTAGTAAATTATTTGTTTTGTCTAGCAGAACTAAGGTCATAAGACCTTCTCTTCATCTCAACCAGGCATTGAAATATACAATGATAGAAATGCATATATCGGATTCCGTAACTGGATGCAATAAGAAGGGTGTCACTTAAATGATGTTTCACACAGAGTACAAATCAAAATACGGTAATAGAAATGTGAAAGCAATTTAGTTAGTGAATTTACATACAAGTAAGTACACGCCTACTAAATCATATTGTGTAATGTATACATGTTTTTTAATTATATAATTTCAGAATAGCTGGATTAATGAATATAAATGTTACGATAATGTATTTTAAAATTAACATTTTACAGTAATGTAGCCAATGTAGGCTGGATAAAAATTAATGGCAACACATTGGGAAATTGGGATTTTCTATGGCTGTGAATGTCTTCATAGTAACAAGCAGAAAATGAGCTGGTTCCACCAGTCGACTTGAAATATCTTTTGGAACTGAAATAAGATTGTTGATTAAAATAAAATTTCAAGGTGCCTTAAATGATCCTTGTCTCACAATAATATGCAATACCATAATAAAAGTTTTAAGTTTGGTACGTATACATTTTTATTCGCAATGATAAATGCTTGAATGTGACAGGTGATTGAACCTCTGCCAAATGGAAATGAAGAATAAGTGACAGTCTTTGACCCATCTTGCTGTTTTTCTGTACGGAAATGTAAATTCCTCAAAAGCCTCTGTAAGTAAAGAATCCTCCAGCCATTGGAGTTGTTATCAGCACATCTGTTATAAGATCTAGAAGTCACTTTAGGACGGCAGGTGGGGCTCCCTGATTTTCTTCTGGTTACTGTGAAGGCATTCGTAGCGATAGAGGGCTCCAATTTGTTCTGAAGTATTCTGGATATCCAAGGAACGTCAGAAAAAAGTTATTTGAACATCCTTTAATTAACCATGATTTTATAGATGTGTTACCACGATTTTTTTTATCTATCCTATGTATATGAATTCCTTAAACGTACACTTCTGAAGTAGAAATACTTATGATGAAGAACTTAACATTCTGTACACACATTTCGGTCTGGTTTTAATTTCATGTTTTATATGTGTCATATTAAATTTACAAAGGTCTGATTTATGTTTTAATATTATATATCTAGGTATTATGGTTTATTGCTATCAGAATACGTTTAGAGTAATCCAATAATACTTAAATGTTTGCAACACCCCTGAAAGAGAAATTCTCGTATACGGGATGGATTCCCCGATGTAAGTCATAGTAAGACTTGCAAATTGGAATAACTAATAATCTTACCAACTAATAGTGATAATAGCCTAATAATAATAATACTAATAAAAAAACTGATGCAATTTTATACAATGTTTATGTAATGTGCTGTGTTGTTAACTAATTAACAATAGCAAATAAAGTATAAAGTAACTCGTTATGGCATTAAAAGAACAATACATAATATTAAAATATGAAATAACTGTAATAAATCATCTTAACTTAAAATAATTATAATTAGGAAATTCTTTATTTATAACGTTTTTTAATTATATTTTTGAATCGATTAATATTGAAATGCTGAAAATCTGGGAACTCTTTAATAATCCTATTATATAACTTAGGGTGATGCACCTTACCATACCATACCAAACCAATTAAGCTATTTTGGAGGCAACAGAGTGTTAATTTTTTTAATTATTATATGAAAGGGGAAATTTGTTGACTTACACATGCTTGAACCAAAACTAATAATGAGTTTTAAACTAAAAGTTATATGTATTAAATTACATTTAAATTCCATTAATAAAAGGTGTGTTGTCTAGAGTTACCGTTATGCAAGTCACTTTATGTAGTGTTCTGCTTCTTTTGGGTATTTAGAAATCAAATATTGTCGTATACCACTAATAATTTTTTCAGCCCCTTTGCTAATCTTCAGGATTTAAGAGTTCTCTTTATTTCAAGTTTTCACTGTAGCCAGTTTATGCTACAGGTCCCGTATACTGTGAAAATAAACTCAAGCTGTCCGGAAACCTTATCACAGCTTATCCCTGCATGTGATTTAGGCAGCAAGATGGTAAGATTGGAGGAAAGTGATGAGCATGACAACTAATACGGCCATATAATTAGAGTTTTCTTGATAAGATATTTTCTCTTTGTTTAGAAAAAACCTATACTTCAGAAAATATATTTTATTTTATACACTTTTACTAATGGAAAGGTGAAGTCAGAATGCAATACCCGGGATTTGAACCAGGATCTACTAATATTCATGTCTTCAAAATTTTCTCACCGTCTGCTATGTTGATAGCTTTTGTATTTCGGCGTGAATTCCCAGCCCTTCAAAACTTCATTCATTGACATTCCGGTACACGACCAGTTCTAGGCGAAAATTTCTCACTGCGACGACCTTGCTCTGACAACTCATTTGGCCTATTGACGTAAGAGTATTAGACTTTCATACCCGGGGGGGGGGGGTTAAGGGGGGACTCACTAAAAAAAGTCTTCAACCTATCTGAAAATTTCTACAAGGAATCTGGAATTATCTTATTCTCATCCATTACAACATGACTTAGGCCCTACCCAGAGTCCGCCGTCCGAGTGGTGTAAATGTTCTCGAGCATACTAATCTACTATTCTTGTAAACTAAATATTATATTCTCATAAGTCTATATAAATAATATTACCGATAACCCGAGTATTAACACTTAATGAAATTAATTACGTAATTAGACCATGCTTGTAAAATTTCGATCCAACAAATATAAGGTCCCTTAGAATTCAACGACATGAATTATAACGAATAATTGGTATTTATGAGAATCACATAATTTTATTTTAACGGAATTTACAATATTCGAGAATACCATTTCGAAATTGTTGGATCTCTTTACATGCCGGAATTTTTACAGTAATTAATATTTCGAAAAATAAGAATAAAATTTAATTTCAAATTATTTTGTAGCAAATCCCATCTATTTTATGCTCGCATTTCAGCAGCAATATGTAGAAAATTAATAATGAAAACCCCAGTATTGGCAAGAAAACAAAGTACAGCATTTCAGGAATGAAACAAATTGGTCTACTGAAAAATTGACATTAAACAATATCGTCGAAAACTTCATATCTGTTGTTAAATTTCTTCATTAGTTAATTACTGTTAACTCTTTAACGAAAGTCAAATATTTTTACGTTATTATTAGGAGGGATATTTGTTTTAATTTTTCATTCACTAAGAATGGCTGCTTGTTATAGTTAACCGTAGTCGTTTTTAAAACATAACTTAACTGTAAGTTGTGTAGCCTACATTCTATTCTCATTCGAACGACATTTGTTTCTCCTCCATTTTCGTATTTTCGAACGCTGAGGAGATTTCACTTGCATTGGTAAAGAAGTCTTGTAACAACAGGTAGCGGTTTGATAGAAATCGCTGAAGCTGTAATAAGGTCAGTTGCAATGCAAAGCTTTAAATCGATACCCAGCCATTGGTGAGAAAAGACCTCTGGGAAAAGTGTGTTTCTGCATCATCTCTTACTAACGATTATACTCGTATCACACCCGTTAGGATATTTCATATTAAACCAAAAATGTTTATTTATGTATTATATTTGCCTACAAAAGAGTAGAGCTAAAATTACGATAGACATATAATTCTCATTAACAAGAAAAACTCACATAAGACGACTATAAACGGAATAACTTCGTCTAGTAATTAAACAATTATATAACTTTCAACTTAAATTTATGGCTGAATTGAAACTAGGAACAAGAGAACTTGGGAAACAGAAATAATTAACTAAAACATCTGAAATATATAAATACAAATCAAAATCAGAATTAAAACCCTAGAAATAATTGAGAAATAAATACATGACTGTTAGTATTAACAAGATGAATTAAATATGATGCTCAATAATCAACTAAGTTACATATCGTAATTTAAGGAAAAAAGTGGACATCGGATCTGTAAAATCCAAATTCACACCACAATTTTGAGTTTAATAAAAAAAGCTAGCCCACACGTTCCAATAACATGATAATTTGTCATTGAAGAGAGTATCTGACATCTGAACATTCAAAGGTTGTCGTTTTCGGAGATAGAAAGATTTAACATTAAATTTTATTGAAGTCAACTTTTCCGGGCTTATTTGCCGTGGTCGGTCAGTTTTGCTGGCTGACGTTTCGCCGCGAGCTGTGTCGGGCATCTTCAGAGTGTGTCTATGGCTGTCTGGTGTCAACTGCTGCTGTTTTCCCCCTAGGATCTATAGTTATACTGCCTTCTGCGCGCTGATTGGTCGGCGTTCCGCTATGGGATGTTGTTCTTTTTTCCGATTGGACGGAATCCCTTAAACTGTTTGGGAGTTTTTTATTTTTATATTTCGTTTTTGTTATAGCCGGAAACCATATTTTGTGTATTTTCTGTGATTCTCAGCACCATACCACAATATTGTCCCTGATTATACCGTAAAGCAATAGAAATACGAAAACACAGAAACAATTTCAACAGAAGGAAGAATCACAATTTGTATTATTTGCTAAGAATACGCAATAATAACTCGAAGTCTCCATTCTGTAAAGAAATCTTCACTCACAACTTCGTGATCCGCGAATTTATTGATAAATTCCAACCCAAGTACGAGTAGTACTTATAATAAAAGTGAAATATTATTCAACTTAAAGAAAAATATCATCTCAATTACAGTTCTCAAAAAGCCAAATGATATTGCTTGACACGAACTGCAGTCTTAAAATCTCAAATGGAGTAGCGCTAATGGATCTCTAATGTCCCCAGGTTTGAGTTTATGTTTATTGTAAAACATAATCTATTGAAAGTAATAATATAATTCCTATTGCGCAGCAAGTTTCAACAAATATGAGCCATCAATGACGCATTACTATAGCTGATGTTAACTACACCATTTAATAAAGAGCAACCCTTATGTAGTAACAAATGGAAGTTTATTATAGTCTGGAGTTTGAAATATCTGGGAAAAATGTAAATAGCAGTAAAACTATGTAAGTTGTAAAGTTAAGAGATCCCTACATTGATAGTGAGGCTCTTAGGGTTTCAGGAGATTGAGGCTCCCATATATTCAGATATTCAGCACATGGAGGTGGTAACATTGTCAGTTTTAAGCACCGGCCGCCTTTACCTGGTACTCATTTCTGTTATAAGATGAGAAGACCCAAGGCCAAAGTTCCAGCAGAGATATAAGGCATATTGAACAAACACAACGACCTCGTCGCAGGGGATCGAAATCGCGACCTTCCTGCTTGTATCGCAGTTCCTCAAATCAATTGCGTGCCCCACCCCTTCTTCTTCTTTAGCCTTCAATCCTTGGATTGGTTTGCAGCGATTCTCCATTCTGATCTTCTTTCTACCTTCCTTTTTAATTCTTCATACAGTTTTACAGTTCATGTCATCCTTAATTTGTTCCATGTACTGTAGTCTTGTTCTTCCTTTGCTATTCTTGCCTTCAATTGTCCTTCTATAATGACTTTGGTGCCTTACTAAATGCTCTATGAGCTTTATTCTTCTTTTTCTTATTTGGTTCCAAATTTCTTTCTTTGCTTTTGCTCTCTCATAAACTTCCCCATTGGTAATTTTATCGATCCAGCTAATTTTCTACATTTTTCTGTAGCACCATGTTTCAAATGCTTCTATTCTTCTTTCTAATTTCAGGATTGACCAAGTTTCACATCCATACAAAATTATGCTCCATACATATGTTTTCATCAAATTATTCGTAATCCACCCTCCCTATCTTCGACCATGAATTTCGATTTTCAGGTTCAAATAATAATTCACCCTTCGCTTGGCTTTAACAATATGATTTTTAGAATGATGCCTTTGTAAGTATCTGTCTACTCTGTATTGAAACAACATGGCCTGAAAGCAAAAACAGTCACGGAATGTTATTTAAAATTCGCGTCAGTTACCTGTCGGTGAAAGATACAAGCATCTCGACTACTTTCTCTTACTCTCATTATCATTTTAATTAGCATATGTTGTGACGGGCTTTTCTTACTTTATGCTATAAAGTTCCTTAACTTCTTGGATTAAATCTTCGCCAAAATTCTTCGCCAAAATCTGTGACGACTAATATGTGATTATTCTCAATCGTAGTATATAAGTTTACTGAACTCCTACAAAACAAGGTCACTCATACACCTGTCGTGTCATCACAACACTGCCTGCATAGTCCACATTCCAACGTTCAGTACAACTACCTTTGACACCGGGTGATTGCAAACTTCCTACTCTCAGTCTACTTCCTCTCTCTTTTAACAATTTACCCAGTCTTGATAATATTGATGAAAATTTATATTAACGGGCGCCATCATCAATACGCTTCCTCTTTTCTTTTTGTTATGTATCAGCCCAGACACAAATTAAATTATAGATACACAGGCTATGTACCTACATGCCCCTCGACTAGCTTTTAAATTAACAGTGGAGACGGGAATTGGGTTCGGATTTACCTTTCGTTTTTTTTTTATTCTGCTTCTTCTTTTTCTCCTTTTTTCAATACTCACTACCAAAGTATGTAACTTAGCACAAAAACCAGCTACTCTCAAACCATTACAAGGATAAGGGTCAAAAATCTGAACTTCACGTTAATTTACTTTGCATAACAATAACCATAATTTATTTAATATATTATTTTCTTTCTTTTTTCAACAATAACAATCTTATATACAATAAATTACATTTACACTACATTAACCATTCAACACTTTTATTGGTAGGATAATATTTGATTATTCAAGGTTAGTATACCCAATTTTAACTATATAAGTACGTTCTCTGTTCAACAATAACAAATCCTTAATTAATTACTTTAATTTTCTTTCTTTTTTTTTTCAGGTATCTACTAGAACGTCTTCTTCTAATTTACTACTGACTTGTGTAGTCATTTACATTTGCAACTTCAGGATAGTTCAATATATATATTATACTGGGTGTTTTTTTTTTCTTGAATAAATAAAGGTTTTCAATTCCTAATCCAGTCCTTACTCTACAGATTACACTCAATAATCCCACCTATGTCTCCTACCTTAGTCTATTTGTCAGCTTAGTCCATGAAGAATTGTATTTAAAGATAAATAGAAAAGACAGTCTCATGAAGAAAGAAATAGAAGTTTAGGCCTATACCCACAGAGTGACTGTGGCGATAGACCACCGATACAGGAGCGACGTCTAGATCTTGAGTTACAAACAATCTGACTCCTCTCCTGCAACCGGGAAAATATTAATGGGCCGCAAACAAAAATACAATTTTGTAAATCGACGTCAGAGGTCCCTGACACTCTCTCCTAGAGGCACGTGGGGCCGTTGTTCGCCTCCAACATCGATGGCTTTCACAATCTCTCATAAATTTCTTTTCTTTATATGTTACTGGTATAGGCCTTGCCTACTACCAGATTTTATCTGTTTGATTCGGGATACTTCCGGCGTTCCCTCACCTCACCCTTACAATCTCTAGTACTTGCTAATAAACTACTTATCATCAGTACACTACTCGCAATTTCCTATTCTCCTCTTTCTAACCTAACCAATCATTTGTTGTTATCTTTCAACTCACTCTCCTCTTTCTAACCTGACCAGTCATCAGCTATTATCTTTTAACCCCTTTCTTTCTTTAAGTAGAGTTCCCTTCAGCTTATACCATTGATTTAATTCACTCGGTGGTTATTCTAGTTTTCCTACTTCTTACGTTACTACTCTTTAGCATGGGCACCCAATCTTCTTTTGTCTCTAAATTCCCTAGAATTCTAACTGAAACTAATTCACGCCCAGATTAGTAAGCTTCTCTATAACCCCTTTAGTGACTTCTACTTCTACCCTAACATGTAAATTTTCCAATGGTACACACCTAATGCACTACCACTCGTAGGCCTTCTTTTGCCCTTCAATCTTTCCACTTCTTATCCCCCTCTACCATATTCCATACACCTTCGCTTGTAGATAAATCTCTATAAAAAAAACATAACTTAACATTACAGGCCAGCATGAAATCTATTTATAGATAGTCACCCGTCACCTGAAAGAAACCCAAGAGGGAGAGGCCCTCGTAAGAAGTACTAAGCATGCCCCTTAATTACCTTTCTTCCTTACTCCCCTCGCGTCCTGTCTCAAAAATAACAAAGTTTATATGAGCATCACCAATTGCCCCTAGCTATGTATTCATTCGTGGGACAATTACCCAAAAAAACTTGAAGTGAAGAGATATATCTTTGGCATTCAGTTGTTAGGCTCTAGACTGCTCTTTTATATTTAATTTAGACCAGAAATAGAAAATAGTTGGATTACTGGATTTCATCACTTTACTTCTAGAATTCTCACTTCTAGGTTTCTATTCTATTCTATTCTATTATTCCATACGGTGTCTAATCGCCATACATGACTTAGAAACCATCCTTAAAAAAAAAGGATATCTCAATTTTCTCACTCCCCAAACAATAAGAAAAAAAAAGTCTAGACGACTATACTCAACCAGTGATGTCCAACTTATCCTCCGACCCTGAGTTGTCTTCCATTACTTCCTGATGTCCATATCTGCTCTTATTCAGAGCGAGCAGTCACGACTCACTCTCACAGCTGATGTTCGCTGTAGCGGTGTCTCGTACTGGCCGACTTGGTGTATTCTTCTGATTAATGACTATCTCCATATAGCCGTGTCAAGGAAGTTCACAACCAGAATTTCCTTTAGATGAAAGTCTGACACACCATTATGCCAGAACGCCTCTACCGCTGTCACCCATCCCAATCTCGTCTTCTCCCTTCTGCCTTTTCGACTTCTCTGTCTCGTGGTCAGGCACGTAATACTAACCGTCTTTCAGGTTCCGCACGTCTCCCTCGTCGATTCACCGTCGACGCATGCGCACCTCTCCTTTTCTGTAATTCAAATAAAATTCAGGGCAGTATCGATAATCATAAAAATGTTCAATATCGATTAGTTGCGGTCCCCCAACCCTTCCTTTGTTTAGGAATGGTCTCCTATCGTTGATTATGCACGTCGCTATTTGCGTCGTTACATTCTTCCCTCACTCACCATAAAAAAAAATAATGTTGACACAGGTCACATTCATTTTTTTTTTTTTTTTTTTTTTTTTTTTGTGCGTGTCTCTTTTACCAGCCTTAAAGAATGTTTATCCAGGAACAAAGGGTTTCAAGTCTTTGACGTGCCACTTTCCCAACTTTTTACCAAAACGGTTTGTCAGTTCGTAGCTATTTTCACTGAACTTTTTCTTTATAATATAGGGCCCGACAAACTTTGCACTTAAACCTGCTGTATAAGCTTGTGAGGCATCACTTAATTTAAAGTTTCTTCTTAACACTAGATCTCCTGGACGAAATCTCATCTCTCTCCTCCGAAGATTATAATAATGACTCGAATTCTTATAGGCGGTTTCTAAGTTATGTCTAACCATTAAACGTACCGTTTTCAATTTATTGAGTCTCTCCACCCAAATTTTTGGAATTTCTTTATGAATCGGTTGGTTTTCCACCTTTTCAATCCTACTGATAATTTCAGGCTCCTTCCCATAATTTAGCATATAAGGAGTGCATCCAGTGGAACTATGCTTAGCCGTATTTATAGCAAAATTAAATTCTCTCAAATACACATCCCAAACTGTTTGATCCTTTTGAATATAACTAGAAATCATTGTTTTCAATACTCTATTGACTCTTTCTACTGGATTTCCTTGTGGCGAATATACAGGTAAATAACAAGGAGTTATATTAAAAGCTTTAGCTATCTCTCGCATTAATTTACTAGTATATTGCGGTCCATTATCCATCAGCAAATATCCCGGAATTCCCCATTTAAGGATAATCAATTCATAAAATGCTTCCGTAACTGCTCTACTGGTTGCTTTCCTTAACGCTTTACATTCTACATATTTGGTAAAGGTGTCCTGAAATACTACAATGTATCGGTTCCCTTTTTTGGAACGTGGGTAAGGTCCCAACAAATCAGTAGCTACAGTCATCCAAGGTTTCTCTTTCTGGTAAAAATGCATTGGTCCTGCTTGAGCCGTCTGTAACACTTTCTGTCTCTGACATATTTCACAAGCAGTAACATACTTAGCAACATCTCTAAACATTCCCGGCCAATAATACTTGTTTGCTATCCTAAAGAAAGTTTTAGCTATTCCCATATGTCCTGCAGTAGGTGCATCATGACATTCCTGTAATACTTTAATCCTATAATCTTGCGGAATAACTAATTTCCACCTATTCACTGTTCCCTCTAAAGTTTGTTCTAACTGATCTAATCTTAAATGGTACAACTTCTCATCTATAACCTTCCAGTCTGGCCAAAATTTAGGTTTACTTTGTACTTGCCCTTTCCGCTTAATATACCAAGCATCTTGTATATTTTCCCATTCGACTACTTCAGAGTTATTAGTTAACAAAAGGCAAAATTCTTCCTCTACCGTTTTCTCTTGAACTTTCCCTTCGTGTATTCTAGATAAAGCATCCGGAACTTTTTGTAATCTACCAGGCCTATGTATTACTTCAAAATCATACTCCTGGAGCAATAAACTCCACCTAGCTAATCGTCCGGTCGGATTCTGTAATGTATTTAACCATTTCAGAGCAAAATGATCAGTATATACTTTAAAATGATAACCTTCCAAATAAGGACGAAACTTTTGAACTGCCCACAATATAGCTAACAATTCCTTCTCAACTATTGCCCACTTTTGCTCACCTACCGTTAAAGTTCTACTAGCATAAGCTATTACTTTTTCCTCTCCTTCCTCTCCTGTCTGAATTAATGCTGCTCCTAGTCCTGAAAAACTAGCGTCGGTCTGTAACACTAGGGGTTTAGTATAATCTGGACAAGTTAATATAGGACTACTAGATAATTTCGATTTCAATTCATCAAAAGATTCCTGACATTCCTTAGTCCAACGCCATTTCTGATTCTTTTTCAGAAGTGCAGTGAGGGGCTTTACAACTTCAGAAAAAAATGGAATGAATCGTCGGTACCAAGAAGCCAATCCTAAAAATGCTCGTACTTCCTTGACTTTTGTAGGGGCTGGATACTCAAGGATACACGAGATTTTATCTGAATCTACAGCAATTCCTAATGGAGTAATGATATGACCCAAATATTTTAATTCACTTCTGCAAAATTTTGATTTTTCCCTATTAATTTTCAGGTTAGCTTTTCTTAATTTCTCTAAAACTTTTTCTAACAAGGACAAATGTTCTTCAAATGTCTCGCTAATAAGTACTATATCATCCAAATAACAAAAGCATTTCTCTCCTATCTCTTCTCTTAATATAGTATCAACTAATCTTTGAAACGAGGCTGGTGCGTTATGGATTCCAAAAGGCATAACTCGAAACTGATACAATCCTCTACCAGGTACGGTAAATGCTGTTTTTTCTTTACTTGCTTCATCTAATGGAACTTGCCAATACCCATTTTTCAAATCTATTGTACTGATATACCTAGCATGTCGTAATTTACTCAACACATGTTCAATGTATGGCAAAGGATAACTATCTCTTTTAGTACAATTGTTTACTTTTCTGAAATCTACGCAGAACCTCCATGTTCTATCTGGTTTCTTTACCATAACTACCGGAGACGACCAAGGTGAATTTGAAGGCTCTATAACTTTTTCCAATAACATTTTATCTATTTCCGCGTGTATAACTTTTTCCAAAATGGGTGATACTGGATAATATCTTTGTTTTATAGGTTTTGCATCGCCTGTATCAATAACATGAGAAATCAGATCGGTAAGTCCAGTACACTGATCAAATTTCTGTAACTGATTTTCCAAAAACATATTCAATCTGTCCCTTTCCTGAGGTGTAGGTAAAGTAAGAATATTATGTAGTTGATCTTCTTCTTTTAAATCTATAGCCTTAACAAATTGAAAAATTTTTGCTGGTTCATCTTTGAAATACCAAGTCCCATCTTGCAAATCTACTACTAACCCAATTTGTTTCAAAACGTCCATGCCCAGAATCATATCTACTGCTAAATTTGGCATAATTTTACATTTTATCTGAAAGATCCTGTCCTGCAATTTCATCTCAAAAGTTCTCTCTCCTGTTATAGAACTATAAGTTTTATCTGCTAGTTGCACCACCCTAACTTCAGATTCTTCTACTGCTAAATCTAACATTTTACACAAAAAATCACCCTTCTCTCCCACATAAGTTTTATCTGAACCGGAATCTATTAAAGCAATAAATGTAATATCCTCCAGCAAAATTTCAACAAAACATCTATCTCCATTAACTAAATCTGTAGGATTTATATTTAACATCACACAAGCCTGATTTTTAGTTAATTGTCATAAGGAATTTGTAGGCCTAACTTTTCTTTCTTGGGGCATCCTACAATCAATAGACCTATGTCCAAGCTTATTACAATTATAACATTTAATCGTAGCGCGTGGAGTAACTCTACGAGGTGCTTTACACTCGAACTGCCTATGTCCTGTTTTATCACAATTCCAACATCGCTGATTATTTGAAAAACGCAAAGTGGTGTTTTTACCATTATCCCTCGACTCATCCTGTCTTTCTTTATTTTCTATTACTTTAACCATTCTAGAATCATTTACAGGACTTGAATTCCGTTCCTTATCCCACGTCTTTGCAGAAAAACTAACATGGGGTTTCTTTTGTAACTCGGACGATGGAAGTTCCTGTTTTCCCTGAATTCCTAGCGCTATATGAACTGAAGGTATAACAACTTGTCTCTGAGGTTTATAAGCCGTTTCTTTAATTGTAGCTCTAACCTGCGTTGGAGGAGGAATATATCTCTCAGAATCTAACAATATTTGTTCATACTGTCTACCTACACGTATTAAATCTGTTATAGTTTGAATCTCTGCAGGTCTAAGGTACAATTTTACATCAGGACGCAAATTTTTGATAACAGTCTTCATCATTTGTTGAGGACTCATTGGAGTACTCAGCCTCCTCATTAACGTTTGAATAGCATTAACATAATCAAAAATCGATTCTTTGGGACCTTGCGTTCTCTGTCTAATCTCATCCAAAAGCGAATCTTCCTCATCAATAGGCAAATAATATTCTCTAAATTCTTTCAAAAAAGCTTCCCATGTAGGCCAATCTGTTAATCTGTTCCTGTACCAAAGTAAAGCTGAATCTTGTAAAATTTCGGGTAATACTGACAATAACTCTACACCCTGTAACTTAGAACTTTGTTTTAAATCTTCCAATCTCTCCAAAAATAAGTAAATACTATCCCCAGGTTTGAATTTAATGTTCCATTTACGAACCAGATCCAAAGTATTTGGTTTATGCGGCTCTAACTGAATTGTAAACGATGGTACTACTGGTACAACTTCTTCTGAATCAGCTACCGCCATGGCCTTCCTACGCATTAACTTAACCCATGTATACACTACATCTCCATATGAATCTTGTGGAACCGTTATATTATGTTCAACTAAATCTTCTTCCAAAACTTCCTGACTCAGAGCAAAAGCCGTAATTAACACTTGAAATGACTGAGGGTTCTTACGAGCATAATCTAACAAGCGTTGTCTTAACTCATCCCTTGTACCTGTGGTCGGTAACTTTACTCTATCACATTCTGCCTCTAAATCCGCCTTCCTCAACTTCCTAATAGCTTGGGTTAGCTCAGCTGCTCTTATTTGTGCATACGGATCAACATAAGTAGCCATATTTATATATTAACAATACCACTGAAAAAAAAGATTAGAACACAATAGTTCAGTCGTCTGTCTTAGTCATCTATAGAAGTCCTTACTTGTCAATAGTCATTATTCTTTTCCCAAAAATATGTTATTATTATTATTATTATTATTATTTTTTTTTTTTTTTTTTTTTTTGAGAATAAATTTCAGTTATACTAACCTAACTCCCAAAATTCTTTTAACCCTATCTCGCCTCACGTTAGGATATCAAACTATCACTGCCTCACGCTATGGGCTATCATAATATGGAACTTCAACTGAATAAAGGTTTCTTTTTTTTTTTTTTAACAATTTTAACTAAATTAAGTTGCAACAATTAGCAATACTGTTTTGTTTTAACACTACTCAGCCCCACGATATGGGCTATCAAAATCTGTGATTTTAACACAACTCGCCCCACGTTGGGCGCCAAACTTTGTGACGGGCTTTTCTTACTTTATGCTATAAAGTTCCTTAACTTCTTGGATTAAATCTTCGCCAAAATTCTTCGCCAAAATCTGTGACGACTAATATGTGATTATTCTCAATCGTAGTATATAAGTTTACTGAACTCCTACAAAACAAGGTCACTCATACACCTGTCGTGTCATCACAACACTGCCTGCATAGTCCACATTCCAACGTTCAGTACAACTACCTTTGACACCGGGTGATTGCAAACTTCCTACTCTCAGTCTACTTCCTCTCTCTTTTAACAATTTACCCAGTCTTGATAATATTGATGAAAATTTATATTAACGGGCGCCATCATCAATACGCTTCCTCTTTTCTTTTTGTTATGTATCAGCCCAGACACAAATTAAATTATAGATACACAGGCTATGTACCTACATGCCCCTCGACTAGCTTTTAAATTAACAGTGGAGACGGGAATTGGGTTCGGATTTACCTTTCGTTTTTTTTTTATTCTGCTTCTTCTTTTTCTCCTTTTTTCAATACTCACTACCAAAGTATGTAACTTAGCACAAAAACCAGCTACTCTCAAACCATTACAAGGATAAGGGTCAAAAATCTGAACTTCACGTTAATTTACTTTGCATAACAATAACCATAATTTATTTAATATATTATTTTCTTTCTTTTTTCAACAATAACAATCTTATATACAATAAATTACATTTACACTACATTAACCATTCAACACTTTTATTGGTAGGATAATATTTGATTATTCAAGGTTAGTATACCCAATTTTAACTATATAAGTACGTTCTCTGTTCAACAATAACAAATCCTTAATTAATTACTTTAATTTTCTTTCTTTTTTTTTTCAGGTATCTACTAGAACGTCTTCTTCTAATTTACTACTGACTTGTGTAGTCATTTACATTTGCAACTTCAGGATAGTTCAATATATATATTATACTGGGTGTTTTTTTTTTCTTGAATAAATAAAGGTTTTCAATTCCTAATCCAGTCCTTACTCTACAGATTACACTCAATAATCCCACCTATGTCTCCTACCTTAGTCTATTTGTCAGCTTAGTCCATGAAGAATTGTATTTAAAGATAAATAGAAAAGACAGTCTCATGAAGAAAGAAATAGAAGTTTAGGCCTATACCCACAGAGTGACTGTGGCGATAGACCACCGATACAGGAGCGACGTCTAGATCTTGAGTTACAAACAATCTGACTCCTCTCCTGCAACCGGGAAAATATTAATGGGCCGCAAACAAAAATACAATTTTGTAAATCGACGTCAGAGGTCCCTGACACTCTCTCCTAGAGGCACGTGGGGCCGTTGTTCGCCTCCAACATCGATGGCTTTCACAATCTCTCATAAATTTCTTTTCTTTATATGTTACTGGTATAGGCCTTGCCTACTACCAGATTTTATCTGTTTGATTCGGGATACTTCCGGCGTTCCCTCACCTCACCCTTACAATCTCTAGTACTTGCTAATAAACTACTTATCATCAGTACACTACTCGCAATTTCCTATTCTCCTCTTTCTAACCTAACCAATCATTTGTTGTTATCTTTCAACTCACTCTCCTCTTTCTAACCTGACCAGTCATCAGCTATTATCTTTTAACCCCTTTCTTTCTTTAAGTAGAGTTCCCTTCAGCTTATACCATTGATTTAATTCACTCGGTGGTTATTCTAGTTTTCCTACTTCTTACGTTACTACTCTTTAGCATGGGCACCCAATCTTCTTTTGTCTCTAAATTCCCTAGAATTCTAACTGAAACTAATTCACGCCCAGATTAGTAAGCTTCTCTATAACCCCTTTAGTGACTTCTACTTCTACCCTAACATGTAAATTTTCCAATGGTACACACCTAATGCACTACCACTCGTAGGCCTTCTTTTGCCCTTCAATCTTTCCACTTCTTATCCCCCTCTACCATATTCCATACACCTTCGCTTGTAGATAAATCTCTATAAAAAAAACATAACTTAACATTACAGGCCAGCATGAAATCTATTTATAGATAGTCACCCGTCACCTGAAAGAAACCCAAGAGGGAGAGGCCCTCGTAAGAAGTACTAAGCATGCCCCTTAATTACCTTTCTTCCTTACTCCCCTCGCGTCCTGTCTCAAAAATAACAAAGTTTATATGAGCATCACCAATTGCCCCTAGCTATGTATTCATTCGTGGGACAATTACCCAAAAAAACTTGAAGTGAAGAGATATATCTTTGGCATTCAGTTGTTAGGCTCTAGACTGCTCTTTTATATTTAATTTAGACCAGAAATAGAAAATAGTTGGATTACTGGATTTCATCACTTTACTTCTAGAATTCTCACTTCTAGGTTTCTATTCTATTCTATTCTATTATTCCATACGGTGTCTAATCGCCATACATGACTTAGAAACCATCCTTAAAAAAAAAGGATATCTCAATTTTCTCACTCCCCAAACAATAAGAAAAAAAAAGTCTAGACGACTATACTCAACCAGTGATGTCCAACTTATCCTCCGACCCTGAGTTGTCTTCCATTACTTCCTGATGTCCATATCTGCTCTTATTCAGAGCGAGCAGTCACGACTCACTCTCACAGCTGATGTTCGCTGTAGCGGTGTCTCGTACTGGCCGACTTGGTGTATTCTTCTGATTAATGACTATCTCCATATAGCCGTGTCAAGGAAGTTCACAACCAGAATTTCCTTTAGATGAAAGTCTGACACACCATTATGCCAGAACGCCTCTACCGCTGTCACCCATCCCAATCTCGTCTTCTCCCTTCTGCCTTTTCGACTTCTCTGTCTCGTGGTCAGGCACGTAATACTAACCGTCTTTCAGGTTCCGCACGTCTCCCTCGTCGATTCACCGTCGACGCATGCGCACCTCTCCTTTTCTGTAATTCAAATAAAATTCAGGGCAGTATCGATAATCATAAAAATGTTCAATATCGATTAGTTGCGGTCCCCCAACCCTTCCTTTGTTTAGGAATGGTCTCCTATCGTTGATTATGCACGTCGCTATTTGCGTCGTTACAATGTTTCCTAGATTTTCTCGAAAATGCCTTCAACTGTTCAAAATACACATCCGGTGATCATGCATACAACACTAGAAGAAATAATAATCTACTTCTATCAGAACCCAAATGTCTCACATCGGCAGGATTAAACCATAGCATTAATTTTGGTCCCCGCTTCTACAACTCTATGATCTGTAGATACCCCGATCTCGCAGTTTACCCCAATTTTAAATTTAATAAGTATGTAAAACTTTTTTGTAATTTTACTAGCTTTAAGTCATTTATTTTTATTATAATTTATTGTATGTATTTGTGTTTAATATTTTTTGCCTCCTTTTTATAAATTTGTCTTTTCTTTTTCTAGCTCTGTTTTACATTTTTCACCTTTTTTATAAGTGTGTCATTCTTTCTCATTTTGTTTTTTGTTTCTTCTCTTTCTCCACTCTGATCTTCTGAATCTACACCCGAGCACGAGCAGTTTGCTCATTCGGGTGTATTTCTAAATAAATATTTGGTTCTTTTCTTTATTTAATTTTGAAATTTGTAAATGTTTTTTTTTGTTTATTTGTGTATTTTTGTATTTGTATTTATATTTGTACATAAGTTTGTAAATGTAATTTAAATAAATAAAAAAAAAGAAGTTGTTTTGCTTTTGATTAAACAATAACGGCATGGACTGCGCCCTGAAACTTTAATCTGAAACATTTTTATATCAAATATTCCTAAAGTTGTGAGCTAACTATATGGGCTTTGAATGTGGCGCAGATTGAAAACGGAGTGCCACAATACTCATATCCAGTCTGAATGGGGTGCAATGGGAGAAAAAGAACATAGAGGGTTCATAATTCCTCCAATTTTATTTTCCCCCTATAATTGTAAGTAAACGAAAAATAGAAATTGATCGATTTGAGGGTATCGTTGCGATATCGCTGCCTGGTAATAGCTTACTGGTGGATGTTCTTTGAAAGTGAAACCAGGTTTTAGCTCGCACTATCGTATGTATAGGAGTACTAACTAAGACGTGCCACCTAGTAAAAAAAAGTTCGCTCTCGGCCTTTTCTCTGGTAGGAAGGTTTTCTCTTTGTTTTGTTTTAATTATTGTTTTATTTTGTCCAGGCTCCTGTTCATGTTTTAGTGTTTTCTTTTTCAGGGTACGGGAGTTGAGAAAATAAAGGTGTAGGGAAAACTATAGTAGACTCATTCAGAATGCCTTAGTTATAAACTCTGAGACTGTAAGCTGTGAGTGGTCCTTTTCTGTATGTGCCGATATAACACTCAGACAAAATTCACGTTACTACACTTTATCAGCACCGGATAGAAATAAAATTAGGTCAATGTGTCACATTCCAAAAGTGGAGATAGAGACAAAATGGTCAGATTGTCGGCATTGCCCGAACAAAAAATATTAGTGATCCACAATTGAGTAGGATGACAATATAAAAAAAACTGGAACTATGTCATCTGCAGATTTGACAGAATTAAACCAATATACCTATTATTATTTCCATTTATTTCCACTCTTAGTCATTTCCATAATAATTAAACCACACGGACCTTAACTCAGCATTCTCCTAATACGAGGGTGGACCGAAAAGTAACGCACAAAAAGTTTAATAGGTACAATTTCAAAGAAATGCACACATGAAGGGACATCTTTTGTCTATTTTTCTATATAGTCGCCAAGTTTCTCAACACATTTCTCCCATCGTGATACCAGTTTCAAAATACCCTGTTCATAGAAGTCCATTCGGTTGGAGTATAGCCATCTGCGGACTGCTGTCTTCACTTCTCATCTGACGCAAAGCGTTTACAGGCCAGGAATTTCTTCATGGGACCAAACAAATGAAAGTCTGACGGTCTGGACTGTATGGAGGATGCTGGAGCACCTCCCAACCAAATTTTGTTGATTTTTTCACGAACAGCTGCAGCAACATGGGGCGAGCATTGTACATTAAAATTGTTGTAAAAAATAATTATTGTGCGTTACTTTTCGATCCACTCTCGTAAACTAATTTATGCCAATAAATTAAATTAATCCTTTCACTTTTTTAATTAATCCAATCTACATTAAATATATATATAATCTCAGTACTCATACATTCCGCAACAAATTAAGCACTACAACTACCTTTAGATTTATGACTCATTTATCTACAGGGGTCGTTTTGGATTACTTGGTCGATTTATTGAGTGCATGTTTTAAATATTGTGAGTTCATATTAAGGTGAATACGATTTATTTATGATCTAGCGAACAAGCTTTCCAAATTCAAGCAGAAACCACTGAAAGAACTAATTTCATTGAATGTTTCATCCAGAATAAAGAAACTTGTTCTTTTTCGGATTCTTTTCTTTTTGCGATGACACAAATTAAGTTGCTTAAAAAGGAAATGCAAAACGAGGAGACACCAAATTATGGATGTAAAGTTAAGTGGTCCCATAATGTAACACTCGTTGTCTAGTATACTACTGTAATACGATTAGTGAATCAGATCCGTTAGTCTCTGGTTAACAAGATCGGTTGTGTTGGCAAGTTCAGAATCCAGCATGCAGTGACTCTGTCTGTCTCCCTCACTCCCTTTTTAACCCCATGTAACCACACATTTCTACAGCCAGTTAGTGCAAGCAATAAATTGCACGACGCGGTTTCTATCTCTTTCCTTGACAATTCATAGCAAAGGAAATCCGAAGGAGCTAGAATTGCGATCCACTTTTTGGCAACATTTCTGAGAACACCCCAGTGGACGTCATTTATTGGAAGTAGTGTTGAAATGTAGGACTAGAACAATCGGTGCCAAAAACCCCTATGGTGGCATCAGCTAATTCATTACTCTACCATGATATGCAGTATGAATGTATGTAGATTATAATTACCATTGGCTTGTTTGTATTTTCTTTCCGTTGAACTGATGCCAATTTAATGTTCTGGTGTAAAATGTGAGGTTATTTCAATAAAGAGCTTTTATCAGAAGCCCAACATTCATTTTTCGATTTCAAAATGACTCTGCATTGTATGTTTATAGGTGATCGCTGGAAATTGGAGGCCAGTAAAATATTGAACAATATTCCTTTGCAAAATTTATTGATGAAAGTTTATAACCAGTTTGCGTGGCATTTTCTTCATAGAGTCATGTAGGGAGTTTATTTCTTAGTGCTGTCTGCGAAACACAGAGCACATTTTCATGACCTGATTGTTTATTGTAACTTATAACATTATACCGAATTCAATATTAAGTTACCTTAATTGTACACAATATGGGGTCCTCTACTTGATTTGTGATTGATTGTAACTAGAACTCTAATATACTTTTGTATACTATGCTTTTTATACGGAGTTTCAGTGATTGTTGTTATGCAACTCGTTGTACAGTAAAATCGGCTATTTCGAACGTATTTGAGTGAACTGTAGACCTCACTTCTTACATTGAATTGAAAGTATTCCATTATAAACAATCAACAAATTTAACAAAAACAATCATGCGCAGTAACAGAAGTATATAATGTACCTCAAAGACAATTGATTCTTGTTCGTTTGGTTTTCGTCGTCTATGTTTCAGACAAAATTATTGCTAAAAGAACGTATTAATACTCCGCAAATGTTTAATAGCGCTTCCTTACACGGTGAGAATCATAATTCCTGTTCGTTCATAATATTTGTTTCATATTCTCCATATTTAATGCTGCATAATTCTATTTTCTGGTAACTGTCTTAATTAAACTTGTCATGCGAGCTAGCATTACTTGTCCAGCGTTTTTCTGTTTGATAAAACCCAAAGGCAATTTTGAGTAGCAGCTTATTAGTAAGGTTACCACCAGGCCGCTGCGTCGTTTACCATAGGCCTACACAAATGAAAAAATTGGGGGTATGTGTTCAGAATGCCTACTATTTCGCCCGAAACCGCTACTACTTTAACAATTAGCTCCTCATTTGGTGTCAGGTGGCTGAGTGCATGTCGTTCCTGACCTCCCGACCTCAGAAAATTCAAATCAAAGGAGGTATCGGGGATCGAACACAGACCAGCGGATCAGTAGTCAGCATCGCTAACCATTAGACACGCATGCAGCGAAATGAATTAAAATACAGTCAAATCACTGGCCACTTGGTGAACTTCAAGATGATTGTCTCTAAATCCAGAAGCCTAAATCCTAAGGATATCCGTACTGTTTATAAGGATCTAGTTTCGTCGGTGTTACATCACCGGTAGATTCCAAATACTAACATAAACATTCGTGTTGAGTCGATTTTTGTCTTGAAGGTCTGCTCCCCATTCTGAAAATGACATACTTCGACTCAGGCAATTACATTTTCGAACACAGTCAGTATACTTTTACATACAGTATGTACAGAAGAAATAGAGAAAGAAAAACGTGTTTATAACATAGGATGAGGTTCCATATACATACTTTTTACTCCAAAGTACGGCCAAAACTTCTAATGTATTACTGCATTAGTTCTTGATTTTTATCACTTAACATACAAATGGGTAAAGAAAGTAAAAGAAAGAATATGGATTGAATTGAGAACTTCTTCATTACGTAAAGTCTTTGAATAAAGAAAGGAAAACATGTTGCTAAGGCTCTGGTTCCACAAATATTACCCCAAACTGCAATAACATTTTCTAATATTTTACTGCATTGGCTCTTCATTTTAGTTATTCAACATTTCCGTGGGTTGAAAAAAGTAAAGTAAAGTAAAGTAAAAAAAAAAAAAAAAAAAAAAAAAAAAAAAAAAAAAAAAAAAAAAAAAAAAAAAAAAAAAAAAAAAAGCATATGATTCGCGTTGAGTTCTTCTTCATTGTGTGGATTCGTTTAATGAATAAAATTATTATGATTTTGTATTTTGTTTTTGTGGCAGTAGCCTGTTTTATTTTTATTCTCACTGTTGGAATTTTATTCTTTGTGCTTGAAGTTCGCATTTTTTAGGATTACAGCACGCGGTTATTGCAAACTTACTATCAGTAATTCCAAATAGCCTACATTATAAAAACATATTCAGTACAATCTGTATAGGGGAACATTTCATAGACAATGCAACCCTAAATCGAATTTGACTTTTCGTTTTTATCATTTATTACTGCAAGAAAAATAGTAATCTATTTGGTATTCTTACATCACACAGGATTTAAAAGTGCTGGCGTATTAATTAATTAATTTTAATACAAAAAGGTCAGAGTTTTTTCCAATCAGTTAGGCTACATTAACTGATGACAGTTTTATCATGATATGCGTCATCTCATATAGGCCTATAGACATGTATTGTGATAGTTATGGTATAATATGTTTATGTCTTTTGTTTTATCTTAAACTCGTTGTATTAATAAACTGACTGTGGAAGTTCATGGACAATACTTTTGGAAAGCAGTTTAGAGGATTATTATAAATAAAATTAATTTACAACACCTATTTATTTTAAATTATAAAGACGCGTAACAACCCTTTCACTTATACTGCACTGCCAAGTGCACCATAATTATATTTGGAGAATATTATTATCCCTTTGAGATATAAACTCATATATGAATTGACGATAAGTCTATATAATAATATAATAGCCTATTATGAGGCTTTTTTATGACGTGCAGATGTTATTTGATTATATACGAAATGTATTTTCGTTAAATTCGTGGTAGGTTTTTGTTTGACAAAATAATAAACAGAGCAGAGCAAACTAGAATTGTGGCATTTGATTGTTATGTCAGCTACGAATACGCTCCTATCAACTAGAACATGTTTATTATACAGTAAAATACACAACAGATGATCGCTGGTTAGCACAATTAGTAGTAGGCTAGGCCTACAAGCAAAACTTCAACATGACTCTTTTTGTTTATAGTATATAATTAGTATTTACATGAACTTTTTTTTAATACACCGGTACATAGTTTTTAAATGATTAGATCAGCCATTTTTGTTACAGTTTTATACTGTAACCTATATTGAATTTTACCGTGGTGGATTACGGCTGTCTTCCACTATTTATGCCAGTCAATAGATTTATGGCACACGGACACTTACTTGAAGCAATATTTAAATTTTTATGAAGACTATCATATAATTATTTTCTCCGCAGAGCTTAAAGAAATATGATATTTATGAAAATTATCTCATTTCTGGAGTTTCTTCAATTCGCAAGTCTTTGATTTCTCAGCTGGAATAAAGGAGTACGGGAATTTAGAGGTACCGTTAGAGTTGAAATCGTTTTAATTCATTGGATACTGAACGAAATGTTTGCATTTTCTAAGCTATTGTTTCTTCGAAACTCAGAGCTGAAACAGCAATTGAAGAAAAATAAACTGAAGCAAAGTTATCAGTGACTATTTACCTCTTGAATCAGTGACTAATCCAGTAAAAGGATATGTGGAATTTCAACCAATCACAAAATTGTTTATAATACATTTTTTTATCCTTTTATTTTTTATAACTTTCATTTTATCGCACCTACATGCAAATTATTTTATGTAAATTCACAAGAACAGAATACAGAAGCAAAACAATCGATCACAGCGATTGGGTATAACCTATGTAAGCTGCTTATGAACAAAACAGCTTATTAAAATGTTATATAATTATAACTGTGGTGAAGAAGTATTTTAAATCTCATATAGTAATAAATACAATATTAATATGACGAAATTATTAGTTATACCAAAGCATTAATATAGGACAGGTGGTGAAAAGTTTCATCAAACGCGACTATCGCCGATGGTGTAATGATGGATATGTTATAAATTATAATTTATCGATTGCCCCCACCCGTAGGTTCTCTCGATCACAGTAACACAAACAGCGATACGTTTTATTCATATTGGTGGTTTTAAAAATATTAATTACATACGTAATTCGGTGATTATTCGCTAAATACTCACAATGAAAATGTAATTCTAGATCCAGGTTATCTCGGGACAAATAAAAGACTTTATGGATAAAATCCAGACCTCTCGTTACATTACCCATGATGTATGCATGTATGTATATGTCACTTCTGTAATTGGTAATTACTCGGTGGCAGAACAATAATTACAATAAGAATAACTATTAGGGTATCTTACATAGAAAACATCACTTAGTTCTATTTAACACAATCATAGTCCTTAATTTTATTCTCCAACATAATACTGATTAAACATATTTCAGATTGTTTTTAAAGGTGTTTACTATTAGTGGACTGTCTGTAAAATAATTCTGGAGGCAGGTTATTCAAGTTGACTATTTTGCGATTTACAAAGGAAATTTTTCCAATGTCTGTTCATTGTTTTCGAGGTTTGATTTTCATTTTTTGGTCTAACCTGCCTAATTATGTAAGGCTTTCTGAACTATTTTTTTTATGTCGGACCTAGCTGTGTTTCCTATGCATGCTTTTACAACGCGGTTAATATTGATTTCCTACGTCTTGTTTCAAACAGTTCCCATCCTAATGTTTTAACTATGTGTTCGTCCTCTTCACTCCCCTACTCTTACCCTTTAGAATAAAAAAATAAGAAATGCAATCAAATTTACTGTGATATTAAATTCAAACCTAACTTTTATTTTTTAACAGTCTGTAAATAAAAAGGAAGTTTACTTAAATACATTAATAAAGACGAAAACGACACACTAACAAATTTTGGTTATTGTATTTAATGTAACGTGAAAATAATGTCCTCGTAGAAAAGCTGTAGTAGAGTTATTTAAGTGGGGTATGCCTTGGTGCTGTTGGTTGAGGCACTGCGCCACAAACTGAAGGTCGCTGTTTCGATCTCCAATGATTTCGTTTGAAATTTTTCAATTGGCGTAATCCTTCTTTTGGCACTAAGACCCTAAGGTCGACTCAGGCTGTAACAGAAGTGAATACCAGGAACAATCCTAGGGGTAAAGACGGCCGTATGTTCAGGAATATGGGAGCCCAGCACCCTGTAACACTAAGGCCTTCACGGAATGTATAGGGAACACATTACTTTACTAGGGCTTATTTAAGCGTCGCCTAATTGAACACATTTCATGTTTAACTTTCGTGTTGAAGAGATAAGATGCTCATTAGTAAAATATTGTGTGTTAAATTCTTCTATTTACTACTTTCGACAAATTATCTGACTACTTCGTGAGATGAAGGAATCCATTAAGTGGAATATGGCTGTAACATGACATTAACTCATTTTTATGATGAAGATGCGAGACTTTCGCTGGCCTGAGAGGACCTACAGCTTAAAGAGTAATCGGAATTAAGGTGGCTCGTATGGCTAGCCTATGTTAAATATTTGAAGGGAACTTTCAAGATCCGAAGATCTATGAAAATCTATAGAAGAATTTATCTAGGATATACTTATTTATCAACTATTGATCTGGAATTCAAGATTTTTACTAGCCAATTCTGCTATATATTATAGGCCTACTGTACGTATGATACCAATAAATAAATAAATAAATACAACTACTTCGTTTCGGCAGGCAGAATTACTCTTAATTACGCCAAAGTCATGTTTGTACAGACATTACTACAAACATTACTATTGCAAGGCTGTTGACTAACCTTGTTACTAAGGTGGGTCTCCTTTAATGAAGATCCAATAATAATGGCCCCATTCTTTATAAACTGAATATTGAGTATTTTTTTAATCCTGTGCGAGTTGAAAAGCATTGTGATCTATCTACCTTCGTCACAGGTCGGAAATTTTATGTTTTACTGTTCTTCCCGCTGTGGGTGTATTTTTTAATGAAAGAAACGTTCATTTACTATCTCTTTTTCTGGGTCACTGCTGTCCGCAGCCATAGATTGTGTAGCAACCGGAAAATATAATTCCTCTTGTGTTTCAAATTGTTTTCCTACAATATTTTTCTTTATTGGTATCGCATGATTCTAATAAACTCATACGATAAAAATGAGTATAGAAGAAATAAACCATCTACAGTCACCGAATTTAGAACACAACTCTTCATGCAAGTAAAAGTATTACTTTATGAATGTAATTTCTTCTGAAATATTCAGTGCAGTGTTCAACAGGATCAACTTTCTGTGGATTTATGAATACGTTATATACGAGGGATACAAATCAGGTTTAATACATTTATTTCACTTTCAGTTAATTAAGAAAACAACAGAAAGTGCGGATGCAAAATGAAATAACTTCAATATCACTTCACCGTAGACCTCAAATGGTACCATACATAAGAGTGTGCTACACATTATTGTATGTGACATAACTATCTTTCAGTGAGGTCTAAAATTTCTTTCGGTGAGGTTTATAATACTAATGATAATCAAAAGAGAGAGAATCAATCTACCGATATTCTTGAAAGAATATGATATAAGGTTCCCCCCGTTTTTATGCAGGAAGTTGTTTTATTTTCAATATGCTAAATCCTGTAAAAAAATAAAATATGTTGCGATAAGGTAATGATGTAATATTTAATATATAAGTGAACACTCAATTAGATATAAAAAATAACATGGTTATGTTATTTTACTATTTATATGTTTGTTAATCTTAAGGACTCCTAAAGGAATAGTAAGTTATATTATGTCGGCCTGAAGGCGCTGCCTTTTTATTCTCAAGTTTGCAAGCTCGCTCGATCTTGGCCTAAGTCGATTCCTTTTTTCTTCCCCCTCTGCGTGACAGAATTTCGGCACACCTATAAAATCTTGAATAAATAAATAAAAATAAGCACATCGCTTTCTATTTTACAACACACTATAGGCTTATTGTTATAATTAATCTAAACATTTTAGATAGAAGCACTGCTTTAATCATACGGTATGTATTATGCCATCATATCTGCTGTGTTTATCTACACAAGCGAAATGAATCTAAACATGTGAAGCTACAGTGGATCAAGTTATAATAATTACTGACATAATCATGTCTAAATATTCATTGGTGCACCGTGCAACCTCTCCTATATAATGCAACCTGGCCGTAATGATACTAATACATGAACTACTGATGAGAGCACACTGTATCGTTTCCATTGAATCTCGAGTACTCTTATATGATTGCATAAATTTACAGCTACAGTGTTTTGCAGATGACAAGCCGTTTGTAGTTTTCCGGGCTCAGATACGCGGTCCAATCAGAGACGGCGAGACGGAGGGAAGACTCTTACTGCTAGCGGCACCTCGTTAGCTCGTACACGTGATTGGCGGTGAAGGAATCGGCTTCTCATATGAAAAATACTTGTAAATATTACTACCAACAATTAAAATGTTTAAAAATTTCCTTTCAATTATGTCATCTCTAGATATTAATATTTATATTTTTATAGACCTGTCTATACAGATCTTTCACTATGTGGTTGTAGGCCTATCTGTGACGTGTCTTTGGAACAATTCACTTTTGACAAAAAATCGTTATTAGGCGTGAATATTTCTAGTGATGATCAGCTTTGAAGACGTTAAGAGATGACAGTGTGAACTGCACATAATTTTGTAGTTAAAAAAGTGTAGTTTTACTAATTAAATCATTTTGCTAATCCTGAATACAAAAGCTATCAATTCATTTAAATACATTATATTTATTTAAGTATTTATTTTATTTTATTTGTATATCTTAAAATACATTAGCATATCATACCGTATTTAGTACAATGCTATAGTTAAAACTTTAATACCTTCCAGAATATGAAAGGTATTTTTTTATTAGGCCTATACTCTGTATGCTCCTGGTTGCCTTGCCTCACAGGACCTGCATTATATTTCGTTGAAAACGTTTCATTACACACACTATTTTTACGCAGAGAAGAATGGACTGCCACCAGTTAATAATAGCTATGTAGGTCTCCCATATGGTCAACATTTTAATTGAATTAGGTTATATTACATGAAACTTTGTCGGCCTCCGTGTTTAGAGATAAAGTGCCCGTCTCTGGATCCGAAAGGTCGCGGGTTAAAACTAGGCAAAGGTCTTTGGATTTTTCAGGACTTAAAAATCCTAAGCACCGACTTCCGAAAGGGGCTATAAGCCGTGGGACCCCGAACGTTAAAACACTCTATTCCGAAATTATAGCTTTTGAACCAGATTCCCCGACCATTTCATATTTAAGTAGGGTAATACGCCAATTTCCTACTAGATGACATGCAGGCGATAGGCTTACCACCTGGCACTGCATCCTCTACAAGGAAATAATCGTAACTAAATTAATATGCGCAAATTTAACCTACACCAGGAGGATCTATGGCCCGTGAACGGAGCCGTTTCAATTATATTAAGGGTTTGAAAAGATCAGAAGTGTAGAGGAATTACATAGAAATATATTCAAGGCGGATCTGGGTAAGTCTAAAAGAGTCTTATGTTTATCTCCAAACGCTCTCAACTGTAGAGTGGCTATCGTGCTCCTACTATAAAATAATACCCTGCATTGAAATCTCGATATGAGCATGGGAACAAATCGTAGGATCCGGTACTCGGAAATGGAGAGTGCGTGATATAACTACTAGCAACATAACTATTCGTCTGTGAGCCCTCAGTAGTCGATCCTTAGAAGGAGTGAAAGGTCGATAATTATAACTTATTCTTAGTCCCAATTGAAGACATTGCAAGACAGTGTGATGCAGATGTAACTAATGCATTCATAAGTACATCTCACGTTATTTTCAAGTAACTTTGACTTGTTACTTTTTTACTCATAAATAGGTAGAAGAAGTACGGTAGATCTTTGTGCTTGAACCTGAAATTCGATGCCGAGTTTTCAGGAATTCACGTTCTGAATCCACAAATGCAATTTTCAGAAACATTTTTGGGTGTGAGATTTCCTGTTATACCATAGGTAAAACAATTTAAAATCTTATAATAACCAATCCTTTTTGTTTTTACTACCACTTTACATGAATAAAGCTCAATTTTACTAATTCCTCGAAAATGGCTCAATCGACTTTGTTTAAATTCGTTACACAAGTTTCATATACTGAGATATAAAGTTTTAACATTATTTCGAAAAACTTCTTACAAGGTTAGCTTTAAGCCAGCCATCGCTTGTAGAAATTCAGGTTCGTATTGTGAATAATATATCAATGCATTAGTCGGAAACAACTGAACACACACGATATGGCCTCTTATTCATGGACCGATTCAGTATAGTAAGATGCATATGAACATTGATGTGGCATTCACAGTGCTACAATTCAATGAAATCCTATGTTATTCCAATTCTTATTTCACGAACTTATCATTTATCATAACTGAATATTCCAGACAAAACTTTAATTGTATTTTTTGCAAATAATGTACACTGAAACAGGCTCTATCACCTACCAATTGCATATGGAACTACTTACATTGAAGGGGTCTAGGCTCTAGAAATGCTGTTTCTCCTTTTGTACATTGTCGAAACCTTATCCCAAACTGTGTCGTGTTCTTCTATGTTTTTCTCAAAGCGGTCTCTCAAGAGGCATCTACTCCAGTAGGGACAGTCCCAGAAGAGATCTTGAAATGTCTGCAAAGGCATTTCAATGTTAAAGTGACGCCGAAAGTGAAGCGAAGAGCGATTTGTGTGGGAAGAACATCCGAGTTCAGTTTCTTTTTCTATGCAAGCAAGTTAAAGTAGACTATATGGAGTGGTACGTACTTTAAAGCCAGCTTTATACAAAGCCAAGAATTATGATTCGAAAATCAGGGAGTGAAACACCACATCTTTTGTAATATTTGGGCTATTCCAAGACTTGTCAAAAATCATATGGTTATTTTAAAAATAAAAATCAACTTGAATACCTTATAACAAGTTTTAATTTTCATGTACTATCACAATTTTAATATTTCAAAAGCTATTTGTCTTTGTTTCCATCGGTTTTAGACTTTCCTGCCATTTAGTTTGGTGGAGTACAGTTTTCTACCGAGTTAATAAATACATCAACTGAAGAAGCAAATAGCTAAGCGACTTTATATATAGTTTTCATGTCTATCGGATCTACACTAAAAGAAAATTAAAGTAATTGTGGGTTTAATGTTAACTGAAATTAGGTTTATTATACTTTTTGAAAACAGAGAAGCTTCTTTAATTCCGTTACAAAAAAATCAGCTTATACACGTTAAAAATAAAAATAATGTGCTGAAACTTATTTTCCTCTGTTTCTTATTTATTACCAGTAAGAAAACAACCTCTATTTTTTAAATTATTTTTGTGTGTTTTATGTGCGTTAAATCTGGTAACAATTACATTTTATAGGTAACAGAATTACTGCACTAAAGTAAAGGAATTATATAATGAAAACATTCATTATAAGAGTATGGAAGTATTATAATCTGTTTTAAGAAAACTTCACAAGATGTATTAAACATTAAACAATATTAGTTGTACAGTTGCCAGTCATGTCATGTAACATAAATGACTGATGACTGACTTTTAGATGGAAAGATTGTTTTTTTTGTGTAATTAAACAATAGACACAATCTACTGTTATGAAATATTCAGTAAGTAATAGCTTAAAAAATAATGTTATCAGTTCTTTCAGTGAAAGTTTTTTAGCAAATGTCCTTCAACCCCTAAAGAAAAAAAACGAGGACTTACAGAGAGAGGATGAAGAAAGTTAAGGAAAAATATTAAAGCATAGAAAAAAAAGACACACTTAGGAGAGTAATAGCCTAGTTACTTATGATATTAGAACGTTATATAGAAACTACCATGTAAGCATGAAGTTAACAAAACGCGTGTTAGCAAGTTTTGTAATTTGTGTTAGCATTTTACGTTCTTTATAATGGTCAAACATGTAATGTTATTTTATATTATTTTCGTCGTAAAATTTAAAACGAAAATAATATAATTTCGCTTGTGCTTAGAATAGTCATCGAAAAACTCTTAGTAATTTCGTAACGTAACGGAATTCAGGCTCTTTTGGTTGGCAACAACTTGTTGGAAACAATTAATCACTCTATGAAAACAGTTGAAAATACTAGAAAAAATTTATAGAAAATAATGAATTGTGATCTGTTTACAAAGAAATTGGATATTCCTCCACAAGTTATTGGAAAGGCAAGTAACTACTAATATTCGCTATGGTAAGTGTTGCATGCGTTAAATGGATGGAGAGAAATAAGGTTGTAAGTAACATTTTCCACGAAACTGTTGTATTGGCTTACGTTTGTCAAAAACATTTAAACATTCTAGTTTATGGACCAAATCTTCAATGCTGAAATAGGTATTTATGTTATTTTGAATTGCAAATAGGCCAAACTAATAGGTACATGATAATAGAAAGAATAGCATAAGTAATAGCAGCCTATCTGTTGTGATGAAAATAAAGGAAATAGATACTTGTATGTACGAAAAGAAAGACCTCAGTGACATCTGGTGATATCCTCGATAACTATTATAATGGGATAGCATCTTTTGCTTTGCACTTAACGGGCTAGCGTCTTTTCTTTTCAGCTCAGCCCGTAAAATGGAACTTAACATGGATGGAGAAAGTTGTATTAAACAGCACTTACGATTCAAAATAACAAACATGTATGATGATATGACTGATGTTGCTAAATAAAATATTCTGGACTGAAATGAAAGAAGGGTGGGAAAATATAGGCAGAGGAAAAATAAGGAAAAGAGGAGGTAAGGAAATAAAGATTCCTGTACAGCGTACCTCGAAACTATGTGTGTTTATACAAGGTGACCTTTATGTGTGTGAAGAAAAAGAATAAATTTGTATGGCCTAATGTGATTGATGGAGATTCTTTTCACTTTCTGATGTAGTTAAAGTGCACCAGAACCGAAAACGGATAGGCAAAGATAAACTTTAACTTTTGCAGACTGCTTTGAGAATTATGACACGAAGTGATTATATAAATGCCCTTTATCCCTTTAGAATTTAAACTAAGTCGTCTTATTTTTATAGTAATGTTTGAAAATGAACCTTGAATAAGTAGCCAAGTAGCCTAATTCTGTTACCATGCTACTTTTAATATAATTTGTAATTTAAAAAAAATTAGTACTAATTTCGTTATTGATAATCATTGAAATATAAAGTATATTGTATAATATTTATGTTATTAAAGTATCACTTCTATAAGCAAAGTGCCTTCAGAGAAAAATAGACATTTTATAAAAATTATAAAACCAGTGTCTCTTTATTGTAATTCTATTGCCAGGCCTTTAAAAATAAAATTAAGCCTTATAATTACATAAGAAGTTTATAGTTTGACTCATTAGTACGAGGCGGTTGTTGGGAAGAAGGAGAAACAGAAGTACTTTTGATTTTACAATATATTTTTCATTTTAAATATCAAGTTCATTAAAATAACCCTGAATTTTGTAAGTCCGTTACCATAGAATTACCCATCTGTAAATAGTTACTATAAGCTTATGTGACTGCCTGAAATCAGTAACGGCCGTGGGTGTCGGAATGCTGAATACATGTCCTCAATCGCCGATGTTAGATGACGAAGCGGTCGGATGGTAGGCTCTGTCCTGCAAGGAATTTAGCGCCACGGAATTTAGTTGAATCTCTTTTGAAGCTGAAGTTATTTTCTCCATTAAATCAAACTGTACAGGAAATGGGAATTTAAAGTAACTCAGAGTAATTGGAAGATAGGGAACTAAGTTTTTGACAAATTACTCTCTACATGTGTTAAAATTTAGAGTTGCAAGTAAAAAAATGCACAAACATTTGATTAGCGGAATTAAATATACATTTTAAGTGAGAACAATTATTACGATTATAGTATTGCGGATGCCTATAATGTACACAAATATTGAGCGTTGTGTTCTTCGAGAAGCTTGTTTAACAGTCAAGTTGACTGAAATCCTAGTCAATTTATCCCAGATCTAATAACCAATTGTTCTGTTTTTAACTTCCATTGTTTACACAATCAAAATCAACATCGAAAGCACTTCAATATGAAACCAGCATACATTAGAAAATACAGTAGGCCTACAACGTGCATTACACGTGCAAGAAATATATTTCTAATGCATTTCTTTGCTAAAATCAGAATCTTATATATAATAAGAATATTTGGATACCGTTTTATTTTTATCACTTTCATTTTATGTAACCTACGTGCAAATGATTTTTATGTAAAACTATTAAGGACAAAACACTGAAACATGTTCATACCTTTAGCTTCTATTATAAAAAAAAATTATTAATGCAATTAATTACTAAATACAGCAGTAGTACCTCGTAGGCCTATAATAATAGACCTAAATAACATTAATAAGACGATGTTATTAGTCATACAAAAAGCTTAACCTAAAAAATAAACAGTGATGAAAAGTGGCAAGAAGCGCGACTATCCCGATGGCGAAACGATCAAATATATCAAGTTCGCTTACAATGACATAAACAGCGATGTGCTTAGTTCATTTTTGTGGTTTTAACTATTCGTTATATGCTTAGTTCTGTGAGTGTTCGCTAAATACAATAAAATGTAAATCGGATTCTGAAGATAAATTGCGAACCTCTCGTTACATTACATATGAAAATGGCTTCTCAGAATTAAATATATAGCCACGTTACATATTATAAAGTGTCTTCTCAGATTCCTCTTTCAAATTTTTCTAGGCTTGCCATCACAAATGTCGCCTCAGAGATATAGGCTACCAGTAGGCTACCTGTAGGAGACAACCGCATACAATATTGAGAACGTTGGGTACTGGTGCCTGAGATTAATTTTTTCTGATTTGTTTAACAAGACAAAGTTTTATTAAGAGGGCTGTGTTTTTACAGATTGTTTATTTCTTTAGTCCTGAGACGTGCAAAACTATTTCCTGAATGTTTTTAGGGCCTGTTGTTTTTTCTATAGTACAACGAAAAGAGTTTTAAAACCAAATTTATTTTGTAACTCGTCACACTACCATTGTGTGACTTCCGGAAATTTCTATGCAGTTTTATAGGCCTATACACCGAGGGTACATGGTTTTAGGGATCTAAGAACCATGAAAAGGCAAAACCGCATATAAATTTTCTGGAAGTCGCACAATATGTATATATATATATATATATATATATATATATATATAACAATTTTTCATTACATCCAGCCCTTACCGCAAGGAGTGACAAAAATGAAGTCGCAGTAAAAAAAAAAAATCAGTACAAACCATTGTTTTAAATGGTTTCTTTTTTAGTTAAGCACATTATACACTCTATTTCTTTGTCTCTCCTCTTTCTTCACTTTGATATTTTTGTAACGGCACCCGAGCACGAGCAGTCTTGCTCATTCGGGTGTATTACTAAATGTAATACCTCTTGTAATATCTCTTGTAATAAATAAATAAATAATAATAATAATAAAAAAATCTTCGAAATATGGTAACGATCATTAACGATCAGCCTTTGCAGAATCTTTTACACAACAGAACAAAATGTTGAAGTCTTTGAAGAAATCCCATTGGTTTCGGATACTGGTTAGTGCATCAGTTTTATTCTTCTTAAACGTAACCTACAAATGAAGATGCTCTGATGATGGTTCCATTTAACCGAAAAGCCTAAGCAAATAACCAAACTAAACTGAGAATAAAAGTTTTACAAAATTAGTTTATAGTACCCATAAAATAAACGATTCAGATGTAGATGACGATGGCGATGAAGATTGCAGACATCGTTATTGGTAATAAAATGATAAAAAGAGAACGATGTGATGATGTTGACAGTAATTACATCAAGATTTTCTATAGGCCTACCTGAATAAGTCAGTTTAAAGAAAATGTTAGATATCATTCCATGTAATAATTTTCAAGTCATACATATCTCCCTTTCCATCTCCTATACATGACCGAGAACTTGAACATGTGCCAAATGGATTGATAAGGTTGTTGAAACCCTCTCCAATATACAGAAGAGAGTCATGATCTATGGTTCAAATCCCAAACCTCAGATGGATATAGCTACCTCTCTCCTTGTTCGACGTTATGTACCTCCAAACACTTCCTCTCCCTTTACTCCTGTCCCTTCCTCTTTCTCCATTTCTCTATCCCTAGGGTTGTTTTCGTTTTAGATTCTCTGGCCTCCTGTATCCACAATATATTCTGATAGGACCATGCAGTGAATCAATGATTTACTTCTCCCTTTATTCAGGAATCGGCCATAATTCTTTCACATTATCCTAAGGGAACTTGATTAAGATAAAGAGACGTCCTGGAATATTTTTGTACTATTAATACCACTAGACAAATTCACAGACAGGATACTCGTAAATCGATCGAAACATACTAGGCCTACAAGAATGTGAAACATTTAAAATACAACTATGGAGTGGTGTTGTGGAAATTTTTCTAGTGTGGGAACGCTAAAAATTCTAGTATATGTACACTAATTTATTTAAAATTAAACTATATACTACTCTATTTAAAGTTAATATATATACTAATTCATTTAAAATTAACCTGTAAAAGTGTTAAACTTTTAAACTATATGGCACTTGGTTAAAAATTGCCTAATAAATAATTATGAAAACTTTGAAGAGTGTTGTTTTTATTTCATTTCATTGCATAACAAAATTTTATGTCCCTAAGCGACCCGCAAAGGATGTTGGTTTAAACTTTTAAATCCTGCAACTAGCACATTTATTTTTTATTCACAAACTTTCAAAAATTTCAAAATTATAAATTATTTAAATACTTATTTAAATTTACTAAAAAACAGTGGGGAAACGATATTTCTCCCATGTTCTCCCTCCACTACACCCCTGCCATTATATGAATAAAAATATAGAAGGTATTAAAAATATAAATGATTGTTCTTCTTTATAAGTTCGCGTTTTCGACCCTAGCTCAGGTCAATGGAATTTAGTTTTTATAAATCTGACAGTCTGCAAATTTACGGTAAAAATATCGGTACACTGGAACGGTTATAGTACAGTTACAGTACAGAATATTTGTAACTTAACCACAAACAAATAAATATATTCAGTACAGTTACATTTAGGATTGATTGTTTCGGAAACATTTTGTCATGAATTTGGCATTTAAATTAGAAACAGAATGCTTTTCGAAAGAAAAACAGGGATGTGGTTAGTTATTTACAGCAATCGCATATGCCAAATACAGGTTTTGTTCCATACAAAGCTCTATATTCATAGAGAATATTTTTTCTTCCAATATGAGCAGAAACTGTTGCCAGTTGCTTTTAGAGATGTAGCATTTAACTCCAAGATTTGAGCAATTTTCCGGTGGGCGTTTTTGTTTAGAAATTTCGCATACACTCATTTGGTGACGATTTTAATGAAGCACAGTAGTGAAGTAGTAGCAAGTATGCCTACTGCTGTTTGGCTTATATAGTTTTAAATAGGCTATAGGATGTGCTCTTATTAAAGCTATTTTCAATGGATTTCATATTTACCATCCGTTCAGTCCCTTAAACTTGGAAAAATACCATCTTACTCTCATTGAAATCATTGGTTTTATTATGGTGCTAGAGGCACAATACTTCACCTCTTCGTAAATTTCTGCAAGAGATTCAATATTAAGAGGTCTCATACCTGAAATGGTGCTTACTGCCTCCAGAGGGTGACTTAGTATACTTAAGATTCATGGGCCTATATTCTAAATCTGATGTAAAATCAGTTCAATTTTGTTTTGTATTACTTGTTTTGATTATTTATTTAATTATGTTAACTGTCTATTTTTGATGTTTTTAAGCACTTGTATATTGCGCTTTGTTCTTTATGTCAATCATCTCTGTGGAAATAGGTGAAAGTTTTCTTAAAAATAAATGCATTACACACATTTAATAAATTGGAGACCTTATGATCGTTACTGTATTTTCTCGGAATTCTTTGCTGATCTCTCATCAGACTGTGGTGTAGACTTTACAAGACGGTCTACATCAATATATTTTCTCCCGCACTTAAAAGTTAGAAACCAGTGGGTGGGCTCGATCTGTTCAACCTTACCCCTGACGCGTTGGTATTCTAACTATTCTTCATCGTTGATGTGGAAGTCTAAGTCCTGTTAGACATCCGAAAAAATCTCTCAAAGAGTAATACTTTTATTTTGCTGCTATAGATGTAATTGTGGAAATTTGAATGTTTATGATAATAATTACGACAGTTGATACATTTATAAGTTAGTAACATAAATTACGATTGCGATTATGGTAATAAAATAAAATGCTCCATAGGCCTACACATACCTCGTAGGTTTTCTGACACTTGCAGATGATAAGGTTGTAATGATATACTGTATTGAGCACTATCGTCCCAGGACAGCTGCTGATATTGATTTCTGTATGAGGCTATAATGATGTCAGATGGATTCTAACCAAATCCTAACAAAATGTCAATTACCCCATCGGGGACTGAACTCTCTTGGTAGTAGAGTACCACAACGAAACGCGTTATGAAGCACTCCCTATAACAACAACTTAATAATAATAATAATAATAATAATAAAAAGGAAGAGGAAAAAGAACTGGAGAAAACGACGATGTAAACGAAGCAAAGATAGTGGATTTGCTCTTTTTTACAGAGGTGCGTTAATATGGCTCATTGATAAAAAAAAAATATTATATTGCGATACGAGTGTCGTAAGTGTATCATTTGGGAACCGAGGAAAAAAGTTTCAAAAGACAAGCCGAAGGCTAGTCGTTTAATATTTCCGAGCTTCATCAATGCACGTATTGTATGTGTATAGCATATATGAATTATGATAAAGATTTCACTGAGAGCTAAAATGTTACTTACATGAAAGTAATTGATCAATTAGATCAACTTATTACCAACTTGATAGATACATCGATTAGGCTACCCCAGTGAAGGCAGTGTGTGCACCATACCAAGACCTACATTGCTTGGCTTGAGCTACTTGATGAAATTTCGTTAAAATCAATATTGAGAAAAAAAAAAGGAAGGACAGACAAGTAAGACTGAAATTGTAAAGTTAACTTAGAAAATTTGATTTTATTCCATGCTTGTAAAAATATATATATTGAAAGAGTCAGGCTTTGATATAATGATGCACCTGTGCAGTAAGTAGTACGGTAAGTTAGATTGACCACCATGATAGCATGAACGGAAAACAGATAAAAGGTACTATCTTAGAAAAAGAAAATTAAACTCTCAAGGGACAGAAGATGTTTAATGTAGGCCTGTAAGTTTAAGAAGTTATTTATGTAGAAGTTTCTATAGTGTAATCTTTTTAATGAGTGGGACCTTAAGGAGCAAGGTGAAAATTGAAGTAAAAAATAAAAAAATAAAAAGCTTTCAATGTCAAGTCTTGATGAACTGTGATCAACCTCATCATTTGTCTTATAGTTGCCGGATGCTCATAATTTTTAAAGTATATATAAAATATACTTTCTGTTCAATGTCCATACTTTTCCTGGTAATTTACTTTTTAATATAGTTTTACATGTTCATTTCCACTTATCTCCAGCGCCCGGCTCGCATTTGCAAATCCGAGCGAACCATCATTTACAAGGAATTTGTTTGTGTATTCAGATGAAGAAACCAAGGGAAAGACTAAGATAATAATTATATTGCTCTGATAGACGAATGACATTTCTTATTGGAGTACTTACAGTAACTTTTCATGACTGGTCATTTCTCAGAAGCCGGACTTCCTTCATTAACAGTTGGTACTTGTGTACCATGAAGTGATGGCGGTCTTGTTGCCTTCTACTTGGTTAAGTGTCTGATTCAAGCAGGAAATGAATCCTGCCTACATTTGCGGCAACTACTGCAGAGATCCAGCTAATATAGACTTATGTAGACGGAATAATAGCGAATAGGCTAGGGAAGACCTTTCCTGCGAAATATGGAAGGACTAATAATGGAAAATGGACTTTTAATAAAAAATCATCAACATAGTCTGAGATGAATAGTGTAATCTAATTATAATCAATTAATCAGTCATTATGAAAAGATTGGTACAGATATAAGAAGATGGAAGTGTAAATTATTTTAAATTATTATAATTTAATAACTTTAAACACGAATGCCCAAAAATATAGACACAGCTTTAGATTATATTCTCTAAACACTTTGAATTAAAATTTATGTCCTCAGATACAGTAAGTTAATCGATTTATTTTATTAACCTCGTAATCTCGAATAATCTCGAATATAATCTCGAATTAAATATATCAGATTATACAAGTGAAAAATTTACTTTGTTTATTGTGCTGTTTAAATTCAAGTTTATAATGTGTCAGCATACTAAAGGAATGAAAATTCGAATGTGTTTCCACATTCTGCTAATAGTGGGAATGAAACATAGTTAACCTATCTTAATTAAGATAAGCTTAAATCAGAATGGAACAAAAACGCAATAACTGGTTTAAGTTACCCGAATTGAAGTTTTGTTTTGAATCAATGCACATTGAAATTGTTTTGATTTTCTAGTATGTTTTGTTGTATGAAATATTGAGTTTATTTCCAGTCTACTGGCAGCAATACAGATATGCGACGTATTTAGTACTGCACATTGATACCGTGACTTATCCAGTTAGGAATTGACGTTTTATCAGATAAAATTTCATACTTACGATCCTTACAAGCATGTTATAAGATAATCGACTGTGATTGGTCGATATTCGAGGCGTTGCTAAATGTTAATGGTCAATATAAAGTACGCATCACACGAATGGAAAAGTCATCGAAAAATTTGATATAAAAAAGAAGCTACACTTTTTTAAGCTGAGAAGAAAATCAGCGCACCTACTTATGTACTGATAAATGTCTTTTATTTCAGCACCCATGTTAACAGCACATGAAGCAAACACAGAATATCGCCAGATTGTTTTGAAACAGGTATCATGGTTAGTTCATTGATACATGATCCAGTAAACCATTGTAATAACTAATTGAAATTCAACCAATCACAATCACTGATTAACAATTGACAACTACGATTAACAATTAGGTTTTACTCTTCCACACTGTAAGAAGAAAAAAAAAAAAAGGGAATTTGCAGGTATAGTCATCCACTAGGTTGTTGAATGTATCTTATTCCATTTTTTAATTTTAGAAACTGTATCTATGTAAGAAGAAAAGATCTTCGTAACTCTATTACCAGTAGGATGAGTGAAAGAAGTCTTCATTAATGTAGGGATTCAGGGTCGTTTGAAGCTTTTAGTATGTTGTTTAAACCATAAAACAATGTTTTATGATGGTTATCATATGGATACACCATCACAAAACATCAAATAAACAAAAGTGGGAACTAATGAACTTGTAACACCGTGAACAGGGTTTAATGTTTTATTCTGAGAATCACAAGAAGAACTATTTTAGTTCTCAGATTTGTTGAAATATTTCGACGACATGATAACCATTTGTCCAGTATTTTAAAACTTATTACACCATTATGCGTCCTTTTTACTGGGTGTTAAATTTAGAGATAAATAAATTTATAAACGTTTTATATATGAAATTTTTGTTGTGTATTTAATGCATCAATTTCCATATAGCTGGGTATTACTGCTTTGATATATAAATTGTTCAAATTTAGATAAAATCTGGATATAATTAAACGCAGTTATATTTTGGTGACGTAGATTGCGTTAAGAGGGCTGAAAGTGCTAAATGAATCACCATACTAGGTAAATTTTCAGTTTTAAAGTAATTAACATAATTTATTTTTCATTAAGTTATATAAAAATTCCTTGCAATGCTTACTGAAATCTGATAGAGAGGTGCTTTGCAAACACTATATAAATGTTTGCTGTAGTTATTTTTTATTATTTTTAAAAGAGCTTTTTAAAAGAGTAAATAATACATTTACTATTTAAATTACAGCACAACGCAACACATAGTCCTGCTGCAATAAAAATCAGCGCAAATTGTGAACAACACCTTTATAACATATTCTGTGCAAAATGTTCAAACAATCTGACAAGATATACTTCGTAAAGAACGTTTTGTATGAAAAAATGTAATTATAAGAAGACATTAAGAAAGGGGTTACGCAGTGTTCACCATTCATAAAGGGGCATTGGAACTTCTTACACGCTGATCTTGAGAAGTTTAGAAATGACCTAGGATAAAAGTTAAACCACTTAAATGGAAAAAGAAAATACTTTTGTTTTAGTACCAAAGGTAAACAAATCATAAAAGTGAAGTATAGTGTGTCTTTAAGTGTCTTCTTCTTACGTTCTCTCTTTGTAGTTGATTGTTTTTATTATTTATATAAAGTTCTTTTTTATTTATTTATTTAGCTCTGATTATTATTTGAGTTAGTTTGAAAGTGTGGGAGATAAGTTTATAAATGTCATATAACGAATTTGGAGGAACGATTCTGAAGTTCGTTTACTTATTTCTGATAATTGCGGATTGCATGCTGGGTTACTGATAGAGGTAATGAATGCTCTCGTCTAAAGGTTAATGGTGGATGATACGTCATCCTATTTAGATAGGTTCCTGACCATGCAGGAAATTGCAGTATCTTGAATATTCTGTGTCACCGAAGAGGAAGGGACATCATTATACATACACTGATATGCAAAATGCCTATTATAAATCGTCTAGCCATGTGGGTCATTTTCACTACATGTTAAAGGGATCAGTACCCATATTGCACTTTAAAAGATTTTTCAAGTACAATCCTTTTGTGCAATTAAGTTTTCCATAACTTAACCAAAAATGCAATTCAAATAGTTTTATGTCATGTTATGATATCCCTATAATCTTATTTTTCTTTGGGGCTTCCACTGTCGACATGAATAGTTAATATATCAAGATTGCGTAGTGTTTAACAGGCAGAAAACTGAATGTAATCTCTGACAGATTAACTGTACATTCTTCTGTTGCGAATGAACTGCTAATTATCACTATTCGTGTGCAAGGGATCGCATTGAGAAGTTCGAGAGACATGGATGTCTATTTTCTAAAACTTGAGTTCACTCTTTAGCATGGCCTTTACTTACTACGCCTAAAAGACGAAAGTAAAAGTAAAATTAGTAATCATTCGAATATTTTCCTTTACAGAAAGTTTGACATGGCATTATTAACATGCAGGATTCATGCCACTCTTTTTGGGCGAAATTTTTAACAATAATTAAGTTACAACATTCAGAATCATTTAAGCATAATTTACGTGGATTTAATATTGCCGAAAGTAATTTATTTAAATATTAAATGATAACATTAAATCATCATATTATTAGCGGGTGCATTGTTTATTTGTACTGCATACAAGTTGCATAAAATATTGCATGCAATATTACCTTCACTCCGAACTGTGTGTTATTTGAGTATTTTGTTTTCGTGTGATAATATCATTTTTGGCATAACCTGAGAATAATTAATGATAAATAGAATTCATAATAATAGCTACTTATACCACCACCACCATCACTAATGATGATGATGATGATAATGATAATAATAATAATGATGATAATAATAATAATAATAATATAATATATGATGATGATGATGATGATGATAATAATAATGATGATAATAATAATAATAATAATATAAATATTGCATTACAGCAACAAGACACAGTGACAGGAGGAAAACTGAAAATTAAATTTGCTTGCTGATTCTAAAAGTGTAGTTTCTAATTTCCTGTAATTCACTTAATTCAGTATTCATGAGTCAAATTTTTGCTAGTATCTATTGAACTCAAATAGCGTCATGTCTCGCGAAACATATGAGTACATATCATGTGAGATTTCAGCATAAAAAGTATTAAAATGCCTGTAATTAGCAAGAATTAAACAATGTGGGTGTTATAGTGGGGTTAGCAACAGAAATTATGCACAACTCGTGAATATGGAAGGGGTTTGTGGACATTACAGGATTAATCGGAAAGAGATTAAAGAAGCATGTTTTGTTTAGTAGGGACACGGGATTGGTGTAATAATTCTGGTTGCAAAGGGACATTTTTATAACCCTACAGGATTAGGTGGTGTGGTCCGTAATGGACAGGTTTTCCTGTAACACCGATACGTTTTGATCCCAGCTAGAAAGCGGCTGCAGATAATGTCACTGCAACTGGTTCTCTATCAATGAAATATTAACTCCGACCAGAATATATCCCTCTTAGCTACGTACGTTAAACCACATCTATCATAAAGTACTCAGAGGCTGAGCCTGGGCCGACAAATTTTATCACTTCACAGGCCTATCTGCCCTCTGAATAATTGAAAGCAACTGTCATAATACTCCTCGTATTCGTTTCATAATATTCACAAGAGAATAATGTTTCAATCACCTGAACGTGATTTTCTACTTTAAACACAGAAAATATTTGGTTAGGTTACAATGAAACTACATAGAATGCAGATTCTGTTCAAAGCGCTTCACATTTCTGAACAGAATTCGGATGAAATACAGTATCAAAAGTATTACATAAAGAATGTTTACCACAGTAAATAGTAGAGAAGGTTAGTTTTATTTTATGTCTTCATTCAGTTATATTTTCGTTCGTTGTCATTAATCCAGTTTATTATTGTCGCAGAGATGTATAGAGACGGGTATTTCTAAAGATGGGGTCGTAAGTTATTCGAAGGAGACCATATGAACCCAGTTCCAAGATGGGACTAGTTTAAGATTAATTTGTTACATTTATGATCATTTTGAGGGAATTACAGTATTCAGCATTCATCTTAGTCATTGTCCAAGCTAGGAATTTTAGGTGCCAATTTTTGGTATAAAGGTGAACAAACGTTTTTATTTAATCGAAAAAGATGAAAGCTGCTAACTTTAAATGGAAATATTCGTCCAATCGTTACCAAAAGCAATTTACATCATATATAAGGACACAAATTTCACTCGCTAAAACAAGTCCCAGAATATAATACCAAACGCCTCAAATCTCTTTGCCTATGAGTAAAAAAATCATTTTTATTTATTGAATTTTAAGAAGCTAGTGCCTGACTATTCGCACTCCACCTATATTGTATTTCGTTATTCTTGACGTTGTTTTGCACTATTTATAGCTATAATCTACATTATGCTGCGTAACTCGATTAAGTTGTGTTATACATTAGTTGTTATTGGATATCATAAAGAATGCAACCTTAAAACAGACCCATCACTCTGAATACCATCTGCACTAAACTGTCTAACAATATCACGAATTTTTCCGGCATTCTCTTTCTGTATCGGCATACTTAATACTGGAAACACAGACAAATTTAGGACACCGTGCACTACTCAAAGCATATTCTGAACTGAAATTAGAACACTTAAAATATATACCGATTGGTGATATGCCGATTGAGTGATTGGCCAGTTTGATTTGGCAGCCAATAGCTTTCGCAAAGCGGTGTTGCAATGAAGTTGACTAACATGTTACCTTCTCCCTAACGGGAGTTCAATTTGACACTGAGGTAGTTTTTTTTAGGTAAAATATATAAAGCAAAATCCGGTCAAGACAGAAATCAGTAACGGCCGTGAAATTCGGTATGCTGACAACATGCCTCCATTCCTGCCACCTGCCTATGGTATATGACGCGGGAGTTGGATAGTAGGCCTAGCCCCTCAAGGAATGGAGCGCCGCAGAGTTTAGTTTTACGTGTAGCTCACTTTGATATTCTACTTATTCGTGTTTTGTGAAAATGCCTTAGAAACTTTAATTTTCCATTATTCTGTAAACCTTGTTCGTTAATCATGGTCGAGAAATAAATAGTTACCAGAAACACATGGCATAATAAGCTATAATTTTAATTTTACTATTCACAGCTGAAATCTAATGCTGTTCCCTTTTTTGTTCAATGATTTATTAAATGCTTTGTTCCGAAATAAACGTGTAAAACAGAGCAGCGGGTGCGAAATAATGACAATATGATACATTGAGGTTGCATGGCTGGTTAATTTTTAACAAGTTAAGCTTGTGGTGTCTGTTCATTTGCTTATTATTATTTACAGAGCTCGTTTGTTAACTAAACTTCATTACATTTTAGGAGGGGGAAGTGCTGGCTACTTTTGCCCTTACAAGGGATGACAATGGTGGTTATTGAACTGGAAATGCTAATATCAAATCCGGGAAAGGGCTTTGAATGTGAACACAGACAGGGTATTAACTTGCATATTCTGCGGCCTAAATACGCATTCATACAAGCCTTGTTTAAATGTAGATATGCTGGGTTTTCAAAGCCTATAGAACAATAATAAAAGGTTGCGCGTGAAGAACAACTGATATCACCTTGAATATTGTGTACCGGTAATGTATGTTTCGCCATATCTGAACATTTTATCATCTGTCTTAATTGTCTGAAAGTCACGCTACATTAATCACGACACAAGCTACAGTTAGTCAATTAATTAGTATAAAAATAATCCACCTTTTGCCATAAAATTACTTTTTGCAGTAGTCACCTTCATACACTGTTTGCTACTGGCTATTTATACATTTTTTCTAGTTCAATTATGAAAGTTAAAACGTTGGCTCCTGCCGTTATTGACATTTCTTGAAGAATATTTAAATAAGAGAATATCCAAACGAAATAATAAATATTTCACTCACTGACTGTTGACAGTCGCACACTAGCCTATATTAAGTTGTCCTAAGCCACAAAACCTAAAAAAATATTACTTGGTAGCTGCCACTAAACAAACATTCACTTTTTTATTAAATCGAAGGATCTAATAATTGTATTTAAATTTTGTTCACGAGATACTTATACCACGAGCTAAAGCTTTTATTTGATTTTTTTTTTTACAAAAATTCTATGAATTGTATTCATAACCCCGTCATCTTTTGCAAAATCTCTTTAAAACTTGCATCATGTATGAGGCTGAAACAACCGAATCAGCACTCCCTCCCTGCATGTGACCTCATATTCTACGTTTGAAGGTGAAGTGAGAAAGTATATTGCCCATACTTAAGGTAGATAAGGCTATGTGGATGTAATACATCACCTTATATGCCCGCAGAAAATCACATCTTTGAATGAAGTATAATTTTCCCTACAGTTTTCCTGTAGGCTTCTACTGCTTTCACATAGTGCATGGATAAATGTCCTTATATATATATATGTGTAATATATTTAACTGATTTAACTGATGAATTGTACAGTTTAAATACAGATTACTATTAACAACAAAATCACTCCTGAAAATCAACAGTGATCCATAGCTTGCATTGACTATACATTACAATACTTTCCTTCTGACAGTATCATGCATTCACATGGATTTTATAATCATCTATTGACATAGAAATTATGATCATGCATTTACATAGATATTATGACATAAGTATTATTTCTCATATGAATTCTCTGAGAAAATTCTTTACTTTATTCATTAATGTGAGGAATACAAGTTTTTTTTATTTTACTACTACTAAATCGCAATGGTCCTAATAATATGTCCTTTACCAGCGGGTTTCCATACTAGATCCCCTTTGTTGTAACTTCTTCTCTCTGTCGCTTTAAAAAATCTTATTTATTCCATCCCCTTATAGTGAACCTTGTTCAAATTAGCTGGAGGTCGTAGTAAATCTAGTACATAATGATTTTTCAACTGTTCAATTCATAATTAATCTGTACCTTCTTCCAATAAAGAATTAAAAAATAATTCTCTCCTTTGGATAACATCAGTAATGTTCTTTCCTTCAAAGAAATTATTCATATGTGCCTTTTTTCTCCATCCTATCATCAGTCTCAAACGAAATAAAAAAAATATTAAAAAAAACAAACAAATCCACTATGATTGTTGAAGAATATCCGTATCTTTTTCTCATTACTATATTTTTACAAATTATCCTAGTCGCCAATGTCTTACCTCTTGAATTTTAGGTAGTCTACATATTTTATATAAGAGTAGGCTACATTATATTGATCACGATAAAATAATCCATTACAACAAATATTAAATACATTGATTATACATTACAATTTTTTGTTAACAAATTAACTCAAATATGAGTGATACTAATGAATTTTATCGTTCCTACAGGTGAGTGGAGTGATTTATACATTCACCGACTTGGTGTTCTTCTCCATCTTTCTCACACAACCGGCCAGAATTTGGGATATAGCATCTTGAAGCACACTGGTAGGTTTACAAATACTGAACCATCTATTTTTATTGTGTTATTTTTAATTACAGATTATTGGAGTTAACTCCAGGACTTTTTTTCTAGGAGTTGTAATGAAACTCTATAGCCTGTGCATTTAGACGTGAACACTTGCATGCGCCGCAGAGATAGGGCGGGACGGAAGGAGACTGTGTTGCTATTATGGATTACGTGAGACTGATACCACTGCGCATTGTGTTTACAGTGTTCACGTCTAAATGCACGGACAGTACATCCTGGCAATAGTAAGAATTTTTATAACCTTAGAAACTACCCTGAATATTAATAGGGATTTTTAAAACTACATACATGTGTGCAGCTAGCTTAAGTTGTCGCTTGAAGGGGATAATATAAACAGTATAATTTAACAAATTAAAGTCTTATAATTTTATATTGCATTATACGGCCTGAAGTGATGTCCAGCCTTTGCCATAAGGCAAGGTCTTGGTGAAATAAGGTAGAGTTGGGTAGAAGAGACAGTTGTAGGCCAACTACCGGATCTTGTTAAGAAATTAGATTACCAGAAGCATGAATAAATCTCTAAATAGTTCGCTAAATGTTTTACACTCACACAATTGAAAACACAAACATGCTTGCTGCGTCAAATAATTGAATTGAACAATTCCCCGGAATTTATAATATTTGTACTCGAATCACTAAAAGAGCAAATACTTTCTCATCCGCTGATATCCGAGATAGAACATTAGATTTAGACTACTAGAGCAGATAGCTACTACATTTTCAATACTATCAATGGAGAAGAATTAAGAATTAATAACAAACGAATGTGATCCTTCCACAATACTTCTGGATGATACTGTTCATATTTACTTCCTCCATGATGTCAGGCACATAGGCTATGATTTATAGCTTAGAGGTCAGCAAATGCTATGCGAGTGTCGTTACGATTATTGTAACTTATCCTTGTCATAATCGTCACTATCTGTATACAGACAAAACTAACTTTACATGAGAAATTTAGACAATGAGCTTTAGTCTCATCTTTTAAAATCGGTGACTTCAATCCCAATTTTCTTGAAATCTTTGAGTTCAGCTAGTATAGGCTATAGCACAATACGAGCACTACAGTCGAAGTCCCCAAAAAATTATATCCATTACTCATTATTGAAACTCAGTACTGCCCTTGCTAATCAGAGAGGGATAGTAGGGGAAATGTGAGCAGAAAACATTTCCCCATTGTTAGTTTATACCTTCCGACTTAATTGATACTTAGCGACCGCTTAAGGAATAATTCAACTTGGGGTTATACTTGACACATGATTGAATCGCTCTCTTCCAATAAGCATTATTGGATTCTGTTAACTTACGTTATCTGCTTGAATATCATGGGCATTTCTTCACTTGTTAAAAATCTAGTTTCGTTAACACATTATTAAATTTTTCCCTAGACGCGATGTTAATTAATTTAATTTAATTCAATTCAATTTAAGGGACGTGTGGAGCATAGTTCAAGTCATCCTTAGCGAAACTATTTGTTCAAAGTGTTCTCAAAACATCGTAGATAAAGGAAGACTGTCTGAAACCGAGAAGATTTTTAAGAACGGCATTGTCAACATACATCTATGTCTTATTCTTCCTATATTCGGCTTCTTGTATCACACTGCATTAATTATGTAAATCTAGCGTAAGTGTTCATGAATGCTTCATAAATTTATCAAGCGTGGGTTCGATCTGCATTGTAAGCCATTGATTTAAGGATCTTTTCTCTTTTCCGGAAACTGTTTCCAGAATTATTGTCAATCTACATCTTGCGACTTATTTGCATCATTTGCCTAAATATACTGCTCTGTACAAAAAACTCTACTTCCCTGATGAATAGTTTCAAATCGTCAATATGAGCAGTATTTGTTGTCATACCTAGATTTATTCAATGATATCGCTGGGTTACTCAATGCTAGTGGGGGGAGAACTTGGATAGATAACCTCTGCCTGCACCTCTGAATCTTAAATGAGGCATACGGAGGACCAATATGGTTCGGATTTCACATTAAGCTGTCGTAAGAGCAGCTTCAGTAGTCTTCCACTCACAAATTGCGGGATCTTCTCTATACTCTAAGGGGCTAACTAACCACCTTCCTCACGACTTTTCGCTAAATGGTTGTTGGTTTAAAATTTGAGTAAGTAGTCATGCCCTAGGCTTATAGGAGGAATACAGAGGAGATGGTACAAAAACTGATGCACGTAACTTGCAGCTTATAAAGATGGATGTTTGCTCTTAGCTTTTCGCTAGAGTCAGCATTTGGTAAGATTTATTATCTTGGTGAGACAATCATTTACTTAATTAAAATATAGGCTACGATACTATTAAACAGCAATGAATATGAAATATGGTTTAAATCGTACAGCAGTAATTTCATACTATTGCGATAATAATTCCCCTTAATTTCTTTTGTCCAATAGAATAGCTTAAAACTTTAAAATAAGTCAATGATAATCACACTATACTGATAGTAAAGTTTGGTTTGTGATAGTTTCGTTTCATACCGCGAAGCCCGAGATATTGATGCTGCTTTCGAGAACGGAATGAACTTCATATTGAAGAATAGCTATCTTACCGGTATAGGGCCTACACATATATTTATTGCATTATAATGGAAGAAAAACTCAAACTGGTATTATTTTTCTTCGCGTATAATTAATTATCTAGCCGAAAATCACGTATTGGCAACTTCATTGAGCTAATATAATATAATTCATTAAAATTAATAGGCCTAATGGAGACTAGACATCTTACCAGTAGGTCCGTATAATGATTTCATTGCAGTCTTTGCGTTGAGAGAAGATCTCAATTTTATTTCTTCGCGTATAATTATCTTTTTAATTTTACTTGGAGAGTCACCTGTCCAAGTACCCCAAAGCCCCCCCTGACACACCTCATGGGAGGAGAAGGCCTACCACCCGACTTCTGCGAAATTTACCTCCGATATTGTTACATGGCCTGAGTGGGGGCCATGTGGTCAGCATGCCGACACTCATGGTCATTGTGTGCAGCCTTCGATGGAGAAACGGCTACTTCTTTATCAAATATTCCCTTGGTTATCCTTACAGGGCTGAGTTTACCCCATACCAGATTTCTTGATCGCAGAAAAATCAGAGGAGGATTTTGGGATCGAATCCGGATCATTAGTCAACATTGCCAAACACTAAATCATGCAGGCGGTGCATAAGAAGAACCCCTAGGGGCCAAAAAAATACGATAATTGTATAGACTTGCCTAACAAAGTGGTAAACATATTTTATAAAGGATAGAACATTCAAACAAATTATTCAAACACAAACCTGAGAACAGATCTCATTGAAGTGAATATAAGCTACGGCATCGTTTTGCCTTAAGGACTTCCTGCGAAATAATTGGTTTAATTTTAGGGAAATATTCAAATTAGCTCTCCTTACAAACGAACATATCTTCCGGTGGTTTGATAAAAGATGGAGTTGAAGAGGCTGAACAATTTCGCGGCCTTGTTGTCTCCTCTAATAGACGATTCTACAGATACACGTACAATCAGAATACATGAAATAACAATCAAACTTTGAACAATGCCGGAAGGTTTGGATATTTGGGACCTTGAACTGGAATTTGCGTTGAAAATGGGTGACGTGTGCTAAAGTTAATTAATAAAATTGCAGCTTTCAATCTCTCAGGCTTGTATAGAAATGATTAGCCTCACGCCAGACCGGATGGCCCTCATTGGGACGATTAACGATAAAAAGCACAAATTGGAAGCTACTATATCTCTCTCACTCTTTCAACAGGCTATTCCTCCTTAAACTTGTTCGAGGTACGGCTACTCAACAGTAAGCCGTTAAAAAAAATAATACAAAATTTAATAAATAAATAAATTAAGCGCAGCAGTCTTTACAAATAATTTTTTATTTTAAAATGTTTACACTAACGTTCACGTATCTATGTGGAAGCCTGATTTGACAAATATCTCTCGGGTCGGAGACAATGGGAAAAAAGTTTATGGATAGTTTTTTAATATGTATTATATGGTGTTATTATAATCATATCAGATATATATATATATATATATATATATAACAACTTATATATATTAAACTTAAAACTTAGTGCCCGATCGAACATGTTAACAGCAACTGTACTGTACAGACTTTGCTCGGCGTATGCGCTAGCTACCATATGCTAGTTCACGTGATAGTAAACAAAGCGGATTACAGGTATAGGAAGACCACAAAATAACTTCTCATTCTCTAAACTCACATTACAAGCATGCAAAACGATATGTTCTCCTGTTTGTGTGTAATAGTCCCTCCCAAATGTTTCAATATATGTTTGCGTTTTAGAATACTTTACTTTCGGTATTCCGAACACGTATTATAAATTTATAAACACGCATAATGACAAGGTACACTGTTGACCGATTTGAGAGGCATCGTACTACGAGCGCATTGACTTCTCAGTACTACTATGAATGACTGTCTTATCAGCCTACGCAATCGCCCCCACCCCCTATACTCAGGTTGTTGGTAACTGGAATCATCTCCCTCTGTGGGTTCGGGCACTAAGTTTTAAAGCCTGTACATAACTAATAATATCGTGTTATTAATATTGTATTCGTTTTTATACGAGATTTAATACACTTCACTACACATATATAAATATTTTCATATCTTCTTTTGCTCACATGCAGCTTACAGTATACCCAATCGATGCGTTCAGAAAGATCAAAGGAGCTACGGGTATGTTTCTGTGTTCATTCCTTGCGTATTTACAATAAAAAATTTCTCGTAGGTGCGATAAAATGAAGATGATAAAAACAAAACGATAAAATGATGACGATAGACACTTGCGATTGATTGAAATTCTACATATATTAAATACTGGAATCATGAACTAAATAGCATGATAATATTTTGCAATCTTGGTGCTCTATGGAGCCTAAAGAAGATTGTAGGTGCTAGGGTTAACCTTGATTGTTCAATAAGCATAGTGTAAATTCCGGAATTATTCTTCATCCTTTTAACTACTTATTTGTAGTAGGCCTATTTAATTTTTCAAATAGGTACTTTTTTATTTATAAGTTAAGTACTTTACTTTAGTTTATTTTATTTTGTTATTTATGTGTATTTTATGTATGTTATTATTTTTATATAATAAACTTACTTACCGTAGATACATTTTCAACACCTGAACACAAACATCAAATCTGTTCATTTAGTTAATGGAATTTTACTTTGAGCACAAATAGATGGTTCTTTAATGCTTTTCAAGAGGTACGTATAAACGTCTGATAAAATATTGTGGGATTCAGCTCCGTAATATTAATATATTATCTTGAATGCAACTAGGTAAATTTACTGTAGGTAAGCAAAACTGATCCTTTTTTCCATATTTGGATGTTACCCTCTACAGAAGAATAACAGCAATTTATTAAGAATAGTTCAAGGAGTTTATAAAATGTTAGATTATCGAATTAATAGGATGCTTTCATCTATCTCATAAGATCTTTATTATTTCCCATATTCGGGAATGTTACTTATAGTAAGTATCATAATACACAGATCATGTAGAAATGCAGAAAGAAAACTATAGTACATTGTTATTTTAGATAAGAACTCTTTCATAACACATGGCGTACTGTGAATTATTGAATTTTGTTTCGGCTCTTTTTCCCCTATCTCCTCCTTCACTGGACGTCTTTACGATTATGTCCAGAATTTCCTGAGTAAAGAAGTTTTTAAATCTCTTTTATGTTGGTCAATGTAGTATCTTTTCGTAACTCATCATATTATTTTTTAATGCCCCCCTTGAAATGCAAGAAGATATAGATATATAAATATATTGTATGTTATGGTTATTTAACGATGGTTGTATACAGATGCCGGTGTGCTCGTTTTCCGTTCTGCGGAAGTACTTTTCACATTTGTCGCCTTATAAATTGCAAATTCAAGGCCTGGATCGATTCCGTTAAGTACAAGTACGGAAATAATTGTTTTATTCTTTAATTAATTAATCGATTTTCATTGCTAACGACGTTAAATTAATGTCTGAAAAGAAGTTTAATTTTGATGGAAGTAAATTTAAATGCACGCCCTGTTTATGCGTTTTAAATACTACTACTTAATTTTAACTATGGAATAAATCTCTCAGATATTTTTTTACTAACCACGCCATCCATACTTTATGATAGTTGAAGTAAGTTTTATAATTCCAGCTTTGTATTTTATTGCAATTATAAAATGGAATATCAATGTCTGATATTTCATCTGTGGTCAAGCTGACTGCATCGTGTTCTTGCATCATCTGAAGAAATTTCTTGCCGCACTCAGAAATTATCCCCCGATAAGTCAATGTTAAAAAAATTTGCTATTTAAAAAGCATGTGACGTTAATTGGTCGTTACTCCAGTAACGGTTAATCGATTTGCCCCAAAATTAATATGGTTTTAATGGACATCGTAAGTGTATATACGAAGGTCCAAGAAAATCTGATAAAGCGTATTTGAGATATTGTGCGTACAGAGACACGGACAGACACTTTTCCTGTTCACCCAGCATTCTTAGAAAGTACCATTCTGGCACTTAAAAATAAATTATTTAGGCCTATAGGGCTTCTGTATATCATGGAAAGAAGAGTCCATATTCCTTTCAAAGCTAAATTTGTATACACTGATAATAAAACATTCATCAACTGAAATCATAAGGGGGCTCTAACTTTGAAATCAGTGGGAAAAATTTCCTTGCAATGCTGTTTTCCATAAATACAATCCGACGCATTTATACGTCAGTAGCAATGAAAAAATTATGGACAACGGACGGCAGTAGGATCTCTCAAAGAGTAAAGAACAATCTAATTAGAGGAAGCAATTGGCTAGAGTGCATATAACCACATATGGTTTCTGTTGCGTATGGCTATTTTGAAGCTCTGACAGGTCTCCGGCTATGGCATGGCACACAGACATAGTGTTTTCATCAGCAAACATTTGTTTGCTCATTGGTTTGTCACAGTTTAAAGCACCTACTTGCACATAGGCAATTGCATGCAGGCACGTACATGCGATATGCCCTGTTTGTTGTTTCAGCGAGAGAAAATATTTGACATCAATTTCAGTACATTCTCGTTGAGGTAGAAGTTACACGGCAGTGTCATATGTTTAATATTGACATGTCTATCATCATTATTGTAGGCTGGTGCTCCATTCTAGTAATGTACTCGAGAATTGTTTTACTCTTAGCAAAAAGTTCGTAATTTTCCAGCATAGCACTATCGAGCCATTATATTAGCAAATAAATTAAGTAATATTATACAGGGCGATCCATATAAAACTGAACAGTTTTAAAGACTTATAATTTCCCTCTGGAAAGTAATAAAAGATTGAAATTTGGTTTTATGATCTCAGTGGCTTTGGGAGAATCGATATTGGTAATAATGTTTGTACTCCTACCATCCATGCATTGTTGCCTTACGACTATTGTTGTTTATTAGTAATTAGTTTTCAGTCTCTAGTTTTGCAGTCAGAAACGAAAATGCAGTTCTCAATTCAGCAGCGTGTTTTTCTTGTGAAAACATATTGGTGTACGAAGTCATTGATTGAAACTCAACGGGCATTTAGAAGACAATTCAATGTGCGCAATATTCCAACAAGGGCAACAATTTTATCCATGGTGAGGAAGCTGGAGACAACTGGCTCTCTCCTCAGCGAAACTGGGAAAAAAAGATCTGTGATGAGTCAAGAGTGTGTTAATGATGTTCGAGAACGTTTTGTGAACTCACCAAAGAAATCATTGCGCCGGTTGAGCCAGGAGACAGGCTACTCATATGGCACATGTCAGAGAGCTGCAAAGAAAGCAGGCCTACGAGCATACAGAGTGCATGTAGTGCATCAGTTAAAAGAACCAGACGCGGAAAAGCGAATGCGTTATTGCCAATGGTTTCAGGCTCTTCTTATTGCAACCCCAGACATTCTCTCCATAACCTGGTTTACAGATGAAGCATGGTTTCACCTCTCAGGCTACATCAACACTCAAAACAGCAGGTATTGGGCTGCTGAGAACCCGAATATTATCCACGAAGCTCCATTGCATCCGGAAAAGGTTGGGGTCTGGTGTGCGGTGTCAGCTACCAGAATTGTTGGTCCCATTTTCTACGACACCAAGGTAAACACTGCGGTTTATGGTCGCATCTTCAATACATTCGTGGAACAACTGGACGACATCGAATTAACAGAAGGTTATTTCCAGCAAGATGGCGCAACATGCCATACGTCTGGTGATTCCATGAAACTTATAGCCAGCTTCTTCGGTGATCGTCTTGTCTCAAACAATCTGTGGCCTCCCAGATCGCCAGACCTGACATCTCCAGATTTCTTCTTGTGGGGCTACCTTAAGGACAGGGTGTACAAGAATAGACCGCGGTCACTTGCTGAACTCAGTGAAGCAATAAGGAATGAAATCAGTAACATTAACGAGGATACGCTTCGGAAAACGTCTCAGAATATGGTGCGACGAGTACAGTTGTGTATGGATGCAGGTGGAGGACATTTTCAACATTTACTCTGAGGAATCTCCCAAAGGTACTCTGTAATTCAGCACAGTTGCATATGTATGCTATTATTAGTTTAAAAGTTATAAGCCTTTAAAAGTGTTCAGTTTTATATGGATCGCCCTGTATTATCAGTTTGTCCTTTGGTTTTACATAACCATAAGAAATATTTCCATCTATAGCTTTTTTACTGAAGCGTTAACTGTTTGAAACAGTACGTCAACTGAATGAGATATATATTCCCGTTCAATGGCCGAAGTACAGTGCAATTATTTCTACTTGGCCCTGCGCACAGAAAAGAGCAGTAGCAAGGAAGAGTCTATATCGAAATATTATCATTTTAAGGGGTGATGCATTATTCGGTCGCCAGCCTTCAAGGCACAACGAGGTAACTAAGGTATAATGCTACGGCTGTCATGACTGGCGGGAGGGGAAGATGGCATGTATCTTTAAATTCAACTCCCACCTTTGAATGTCCTTCTCCTATAACGCTTTCCACGCGTTCCAGGAAGAAATAAATTACTGTACTGAGGAAGCCTGGACTGGATTTATCATCCTTGAATCCAATGGGAGAAAACATCATCGCCCAATCAGTGGGCATATTGCACCATCATATAATATAAGAATATAATATAGTAAAAATATTCAATTCAAAAATATTTTGTTCAATATATCACCACTCATACTCAGTACTTAGTAATCTTATTCACCTAATTATTTTTTCTTCCATATAAATCTTTCTTTAATTAGACTTTTGTCTCGATCACTATAGCCTACTGTTTTTATACTACATACAGGTTTATACGATAAAGTAAAAATTATGTAAAATAACTATGAAAGCGATAGGCCGAAGTGAATTTGCAGTCATTCTTCAGTTTAGCAATTTGAAGTATCTACTTTTTCGAAATATCCTGAATCAGATTTTTGGCTGAAGCAAAACAATCCTTTTATAAAAGTGACATTTTTAAATTATGTAATTAAATCGCTGTACAGCATAACGAAGTCTAGTGGGAAACTTAGCATTTCCTATTATTTCCTTAACTGGAAGTCTTCAGCCTGAAAATATCTGCTATTTTTTCAACATAGGCCTTATTCAAGTAAGTCCTTTTAGGTTCTATTTTCATGTAGCTGGTAATATTTTGTAGGCCTATGTGGTAACAAACAGGTGCTCAAAATTGCCTTATTAGGTTTTCTACATAATGTTTTAATTCGGTCAATTGTTTGTGCCTAAGATGAACCTATCAAACATAGATATAGAAAGAAATCAAGCTATTTTTCTACTCACTATTATTCATTTTATGCAACGAATAATAAATTCAGTTGTAGGTTCAGATAGCCATGAAATTGTTCTTTATCTAATTTTAAATATTTATTTACTGTAAAACTAAATATTCATTTATTATAAGCTTAGTGCTATCACAGAGAAAGAGTGTATGATGTAGGCCTATCGATTTCTTAATATTTTCTCTTCGCTTCTTAACTCCACACTAATTTAAGAAAATACTCTTTAGAAACTTGCAACATAAGTAATTATTTCTTGTGAAATGTCTGAATGTAATTTATTATTATGACGAGTATAGAAATTTTCAGTAAGTTATTTGTAAAATATTACTACCGAATAGTGGAATAGAACACTTACTTAGCGTCTCTCTCTGGACCCTCAGGATGCTGTAGCTCTGTTGTCGTGATGTGATGCCGTGATGTTCCAATCCCGGCTCGTACCTGTTTGTTCTATTGCCCGACTTAATTTTCTCTTATCTCAGGGACAGCACGTTATAAGGAAAGCGTTCAATGTAAAGTCGTTATAATTGGGTAAGAGCGAAATTTATTCCAATGCAAAACTCTATGCACAATTACAATATGATTACAACATTCAGGATATTAATTTAATCTCTTCAGCAATATGTTACGTCAATACGCGGCTTCTTGTTAATTGATAGTTTACTCAGATTCTACTGGTATATTACAATGATTGCTCTTCCCGGACTTTAACTTCGACTAAGTACCCAGCGACCCTCGACTGGACTTATAAATTCCGAGACTACTACCGGGATGTGGCCTACTGGCCTACAAAAACCACGCGACCGAAACCTCTGGAGCTCTCGGCTCTTCTCTCCGTCTCAAAAATCATCACCTCCCAAGAAGCTTCGTACTGACGTCAGACACACAAATTAGTCCCTCATTCTTATTGGTTATTATCTGTTAGTATTATTCCGCTAGTGCGGAAGAATATCGGAAATCAGAACCAAGCCAACGCAGATCTCTGAAGGTTTCCAATTCCCGGAACCTTAAACACCCTATTGTCCACCTAGTGTCGGAGCAGAGCTGGTTTATCCCCATCACACAATAAAATCGCCTCTTATCTGATGTTCTTTTGTCTACGTTAAAATTCTAGCACAATACCAATACACAGAATTTGCTCAAGTGATTGACAGCCTGCCTTTGTCTACTCAGACTGTGTTATTTTTACAGTTACTTGCACTTGCTTTTATTCTAAAGTATTAATTTTCCCATTTCTTATAACAAAATTGATTCTAGTTCTCAAACTCTTAATAATTATAGTTTATACTTATCTTTCCCAATGTTTAATTAATTTCTGTATAATATTAATAAAATGACATGTTTTAATTAATTATTGTAGAACGTTATGGAATATGTCTAAAGGCATATTCCGCCTCAAATGCCTACCTGCGGGAGAGAGATTGCTTGTTTACAAGAATATCTCTATCGTAGGTATGCCCACGAATTAACAATGCCTCCACAAAACTTTAAAGTGACATCTCCTTCTTATACATCACTCAAATAAAATCGTAAAGTATAGCATACTAGTCAACTTCTTAAATCATTAATTTAAACTTCCCCTATTTGTTGTGTTGAAGATTTAACACTGATTTTCCCTGCAACTGATTGTAAGCCTTTGCATTTTCATCTGGCTCTGCCCTTACGCTAACATCTTATTACTAGTTATACACTCTTATTACTATTTATACAAAATATATACAAGTTGGAACATTGTTCACCCAATGCCCTGTTCACCTTTCTTTCCATTCCGTATGTAGGCCTATTTTGCCATTTCTAGGCCTACCACCTCAAATGCCATTCTTGTCACATCCGGGAATTTATTTACACTGATATATACAACTGCACGTACACATAACAGCAAAGGTTCGATGAGTCTGCTTTAAACTGATGGTCGTGGAATAAAAAAAACAAAACACAACATAGAAAAAATGAACTTCGCGAAAACACGACACACGCATAACACTGCAACATTTTTAATGATGTCGCTAACAAGGTTCAATCAGTCAAGCTTGAATTAGCGCACCACTCGACTTATACCACAAGCACGCCACCAACACTATTTCTTTATCTATGACAAGAGAAAGGTTCGTTGAGTCTAAGCTTTAACTCTGTCACAGATCGGACTTCATCTCACTGTTGCTTTTACACATTAACATATGACTCTGAAATTCTGTATACTGGTGGTTACTTAAACTATTGCTTAACTATTGTACAGTCCTAACGTAGGTTATTCCTGTTCATGGTGTGAATTTACTGGGTGGGTGATTCTTTATATGGTTTGAGTAGCTGTTTATGGTATCTGCCAAAAATTTTACCTGATTTTACGTCTTGAATTTCATAAGTGTGGTCCCCAAATTTCTGAGTTATAAACCCTGGTCCCTTGAATAGAAGCTCGAGACGAGAATAACGTCCCCTTAATAGTGAAGACAGCTTAGTGTCCCTAATCAACACCTTATCATTGATTTGAGGCGACCATCTATGCTTGTAGCGCTTGGCCTTCTCCTTACGTTTGGCTGCACGTGTTTTGATACGCTCGAATGCGCGTTTGCACATTTCGACATTGAACTCTGGGTACCCTAAGATCTCGCTTGCCTCGTCAGTCAGTCTACCTATTATGTCTGAGTCGTAATCTACAATTTGGTGTATTTCAGTCTGTCCAAAAAAAAATCGTCATAAATGTCCTGAGATTATATATATATATATTTTTTTATTTTATTTATTTATTCTCTTTTTATATTTATTTTTTCTCAATTTATTTATGCAGCTCATGGGGTGTGCTAATACTCTCTCATAAATCTCCCCTTAATAATAACTTCCCTTTAAATCGTGACATAATTCCACCTTATCGCGTAATATCTCTAACATCTCTGTACTTAACTCCCTGGCACGCGACACCGGCTCGAACGGGATCTTGGCCTAGATTCTTTCCTAGAATCGCCGTGAATATGTCTCAATGACACTATGTGGAGATTACACGCGTCACAGTCCAGTGACCCTTGTGTATAAATATGACCGAATTCAGGCTCAGCACTGTCATATGCACTGACCTCAACCAATTCTTGATCCCCTATACATATGTGTTCCACAAAAAATAACTCGCCATCCATATCTTTTTCTATCTCCAATCTTTTATCTGCAACCCCTGTGTCATTGTAATCTATAAATGGGACTTGTATTTCAACATTATTAACCACTGCAAATAAAGCCTGTCGCTTGAAATCTATTACTGCGTTCCATTCTAAAAAAGCATCTGATCCTAGGATAACATCTGTAGTTAATCCATTAATTACAAGGAACATTATTTCTACCTCAAATCTCCCCATTTTAACTAACAGTAAACATTGTTTTTTCACTCTCTCGCGTCGCTTGCCTACAGCGACTGAAAAAAATACTGCACATACTGGTAGTGACAAAATTCTAATTCCCATTTGTTCCAACCTATAATAAAAATCTAAACTGCACACACTTGAGCTTGACCCGCTGTCTATTAATATATCACATTGCAAGCCGTATATATCTGCCTTAATTCTAGGTGGTTCAGCTATTACATCACGTCCAGTCTGTGTCAAAGGAATTTTCGTAGTGTCAGTAATGTCCCTAACGTCTTTCTGAGCTGTCATATAGTTGGTAGACCCATTTCTGTCAGTAGTATTCATACGACTGAGGCAATCGAGAATCTCAGGGTCCACAAGAATCTCGCGACTTAGTTTTCCGACGGCTGGTTTCCGCCGTTGCCTTGTGGCGAAGCCGACCTACTCCTATCATTATTCGGCTGAAAACTCCGGGCTTCCGGATTCATATTTCCGCCTCTAGTATCATTATCAGACCTACCTGTCGCCTGATTGTTGCAATTATTATTGTTATTTCGCCAGTTACATTGTCTATTGTATGGCCTCCTATAGAAATTGGCTCTCCAATACCCGTTTCTATATCCCCTATTTCGCAACCAATGCGGAGCATTTCTGTTATAGTTATTTCTATAGCCCTGATTGTTCCCATTGTTACTGTTACTAGGCCTATTATCGACCGTGAACATGTTAATTTGCCTATTGTTATTATTATTTCCCCTTTGGAAATTAGGCCTATTCTGAAATCCCCTGTTATTTTGTCCGTTCTGTCCCCTGTTATACTGGAAACTATTCTGGTAGTTATTTTGGCCTGATCTGCCCCCATTATTGCCCTGATAGGCCTGATTATTTTGGCTGGAGTGAGGCGCAGCCGGTGCCTCCTGCCCACGAGATACATAATTAGGCCTAAAACCTTGTGAATTATTGTTCTGTTTGTTACTGCTATTCCCTACATGAAAGCTATTATTTTTGCCCCCATCCTGAGTGTAAGGTGAAGTCGCTGTAGCCTCAAATTTCGTAAGCAAGTCTACCATTTCCCCAAAATCCTTAGGCCTAGCCACTATCAAATTGTTTCTGATATGGTCCTCATAATGGCTTGCAGCAATACTCAAGACCTCGGAATCTTTAAGAGGAGGGTCTAACATTCTCCCTTTCTGAGCTATGCGTAAAAAATGATCAATCATCGTCACGCCCCCTTGTGGATTATATTTCCCCGTAGTAAGTTCGCTTCGAATTTTGTTTTTCTCGTTGTCATTCCAGTAGCGATGCATGAAAAATTTCTTAAATGTGTCATAATCTACCTGTTCCCCTAGTGTTAATTTTAGCCACTGAGATGACCTACCCTTCAAGCTTTTCTTCACCATTAACATTTTGAGTTCTGGAGGAATTGACTTTAATTTGAAATAATTATCCAGTTCAGTAAGATAGTACTGAGGATTCATATTTTCGTCCTCATTGAAAATTGGAAATGGGATCTCGTTTAACAAGTGAACAGGAATGCCCTGTACAGTTGCATTCACATTTTGAGTAATACCATTACTGCTAACATTATTACTATCATGCGTAGCGATACTGCTATGCCGGACTGGAGTTGACATTCTTTCAAGTTCAATAGCATTTTCAGTTACAACCATGGTACTTGTAGAAGCTACATTTACATTATTACCTCTATTCTCCTCCGGGATAACATTATCACTGCTCGAAGTGCCACTCATGCTGTTCTGGCAAATCGTGTCTATCTGTCTATCATTCTGTTCCAGTTCCCTAATTTTATTTTGAACTAAATCCATTTGTGAAGTTAAATTATCAACCCTGTCATTCACTGATTTGCTAGAAGTCTCTACCACTAATTTAACCTGATTCAAAGTTGCTTCTAGGCTACTCTTTACTGCAGTATTTTGTTCAGTTAAAGTATTCTGTATTTTCTCTTGCTCACGCCTAAGCTCGGTTTGAACATTAGTTGTGATTTCGGTAAATTTATTATTAACTTCTGTCTGCAGTCCCCTGACACTATCTTCAAAATGATTAACTTTTTCCTGCATATGCTTAAACCCTTCATCCATTTTCTGCATGTCGGTTTTAATTGCTTGAAAATTACTGTTTAGTTTCGCCTGTAAGTTTGTCTCTACAGATGCTACCTGTTCTTTTACATTTTGCATTTTCAATTCTAGAGTTCCTATAGAATTTAGTTTATCATTTACAGATTTTAATTCTCCCTGCAAGTTTTCTTTCATCCTCTGTTCTAAGTCCCCCACAGAATTCAATTTACTATTTACAGATTTAAATTCTTCCTGAAAATTTTCCTTCAATTTCTGTTCTAAGTTACTATTTACAGATTTTAATTCTTCCTGAAAATTTTCCTTCAATTTCTGTTCTAAGTTCCCCACAGAATTTAATTTATCATTTACATTCTTCAATTCCTGTTCTACATTCCCCATAAAATTTAATTTCTCTTTAATCTCTGACATGAAGCTAAAAAGAGATTGCATATTCCCCGGATCACTTAGAACTGGCTGGCTAGTACTAGGCCTAACTTCGTCTACTTCCATTACCGTATCCGGCTGATTTTCAGCCTGAACCTCATGTTCCTGATTACTAATTTGGTCGGAAGGACCCTCCAATAACACATCCTCATTAACATTTACAGTTGTTGGCGCTACATCGCCCTGTACCTCCATTTCCTGGTTCTCCATGCTATCTCCTATAACTTTGTATCTTAACTTCATTGAGCTAATTTACACTTAGTTTCCCTCTGCACAAAAATATACCCTGCTATGCTAACACATCTTAGCTATAGTATACATGTAAAACAATACCCTCAAAACAAAATATATACACAAATATGAAATGTTTGTACTTTACAATTTTGGTGTGTTGCTCGATGAGTTGCTGGTCCGTGTGGCGGTGACTGAAGTCCCACTCGCCGCTGTCTGCTGCCGTCGATCCTCGGTAGTGAAACCTCGTTGCCTCCCGTGCTGTATTTTCATTAATGTCCTATGCCATTAATGCTCGACACCCTCAAACGTTGGAAGCGCCATTTGGAATAGTTGTCATTGGAATGATAGATGCCTGCGGGTAACTTACTTGCAACCTCTCTCTGGACCCTCAGGATGCTGTAGCTCTGTTGTCGTGATGTGATGCCGTGATGTTCCAATCCCGGCTCGTACCTGTTTGTTCTATTGCCCGACTTAATTTTCTCTTATCTCAGGGACAGCACGTTATAAGGAAAGCGTTCAATGTAAAGTCGTTATAATTGGGTAAGAGCGAAATTTATTCCAATGCAAAACTCTATGCACAATTACAATATGATTACAACATTCAGGATATTAATTTAATCTCTTCAGCAATATGTTACGTCAATACGCGGCTTCTTGTTAATTGATAGTTTACTCAGATTCTACTGGTATATTACAATGATTGCTCTTCCCGGACTTTAACTTCGACTAAGTACCCAGCGACCCTCGACTGGACTTATAAATTCCGAGACTACTACCGGGATGTGGCCTACTGGCCTACAAAAACCACGCGACCGAAACCTCTGGAGCTCTCGGCTCTTCTCTCCGTCTCAAAAATCATCACCTCCCAAGAAGCTTCGTACTGACGTCAGACACACAAATTAGTCCCTCATTCTTATTGGTTATTATCTGTTAGTATTATTCCGCTAGTGCGGAAGAATATCGGAAATCAGAACCAAGCCAACGCAGATCTCTGAAGGTTTCCAATTCCCGGAACCTTAAACACCCTATTGTCCACCTAGTGTCGGAGCAGAGCTGGTTTATCCCCATCACACAATAAAATCGCCTCTTATCTGATGTTCTTTTGTCTACGTTAAAATTCTAGCACAATACCAATACACAGAATTTGCTCAAGTGATTGACAGCCTGCCTTTGTCTACTCAGACTGTGTTATTTTTACAGTTACTTGCACTTGCTTTTATTCTAAAGTATTAATTTTCCCATTTCTTATAACAAAATTGATTCTAGTTCTCAAACTCTTAATAATTATAGTTTATACTTATCTTTCCCAATGTTTAATTAATTTCTGTATAATATTAATAAAATGACATGTTTTAATTAATTATTGTAGAACGTTATGGAATATGTCTAAAGGCATATTCCGCCTCAATAGCTACATTGGTCTGGACTGCACATACGTTCCAAATGGAACTAGTAGATCTACTGACTGCTCACCAACAAAATTGTAAATCACCAAGTAGCATTATCTAAAAGGTTTGTTCTGACTCTAATCCTTGCAGAATCATTAAAAAAATAACTTTCTACGAAAGTGTTTTTTGTTTTTTCATTTCCCGTTCATGCTATCATGGTGGAACCCCAGGGAGTGCCGGCAAACTACCCTACCTGCGTATTTCTTTCTTTGCAGCACATATGTACATCATTGTACCAAATCCTCTAACTCTTCACTTCTATGACGCGACTAGGTGCGCCTGCGTAAAGTAATTTATGTATCGTTAACTACCATGATCAACATTCATTAGCCCTTTAAGGTAGACAACCTGGGAACTTGACTACCATATCAATGTGTTTGTATTTAATAATTTTTCACGTATTTTGTATGTATTCGATACATGTATGGGAAGTGAATAACAGAATCTTGGAAATAGAAAGCACTCATCTTCGTTTCGTTTTTATCTCTCTAACTTTTCCTTGATTCTGTTAAAACAAACACCCCTTCTTGCGATTCACTATAACTGTATAATTATTTCTTTGCCGCAGTTAAAAAGAGTTTATTAATTTAATTTATATTATTTCTTATTTAATTCTAAGTACAATTGCCTCTTTGTGATCTGCCAGAATATGGACTACCTACAGTTTAGAAATCACTGATCTAGCTAGTAAACGTAACAGTGATCCGCTATCGTTAGCATGACATTTTATCTGGAATGATTTTCTTTCATATAAAAATGGAAGAAAACATAAAATATTTTGGAGTAAATATTTGTGAAAATAACTTATAATTTAGTTTATTATAGAGGGGTAAATAATTATCCCTAATTAATTTAAACTGACAAATTTTAAATGTTGTAAACACATAGATTGTGTTAGTTCAAAAACGAAATGATCATAATATGTACTGTACACATGTACGCTTTGAACTACAGGTAAGCCGATATTAATATTACTCCAATCCTATATCGGCTGTCAGAAGTCGAACTCACGTGCGTTGCTTGCTCTCTCCATGTCATTAATAAACCACAAGTTAATGGAACAGGATCAAAAGTGAACTACGTCCGAATACGCAACATGTTAATAAATAATTTCACTTTCCAGTTTTAATGAAACCTGAACGTGGCCAGACATTGTAACACAATATACATTTGTATTTTAGCTTATTCTTTATTTATTTATAGAAAAGTGCGTGGAAAGTATGTCTAGTTTTTTGTAAACATTCCTTTAAGGCCTAAAATATATTTCTATATCGTATATTAATACCTAAGACATTTTATCCTAGGTCTAGGAAGCATTCACGTAAGTATAATCCTTCTCGCCTGCTATATTGTCTGATATTTTCTTCTATTTATTCTTCTTCCTCTTATTCTCCATTTTTTTTTGTAGAACTTCGCTAAACTCAATATTATTCCAGTTGAATTCACAGACATCTATTAGCCTAACTGTCGTTTCGTTGTTTCTTAATTTGTTCATCATTGGTCAGTTAATTCTTGGATATCGCGACTTTGAATATTCCTCATGCCTTGGAATTAGAATTGTAAATGGGTTTAGGATAATTTTCTTCGTCTTTTGTCTTCTTACATTTTTGTTGTGTGACCCAAATCGCAAATTCATTTACCTTTTGGCCTTACATATAGTTCCATACGTTTTATATGTTTTATGAGTCTTTCAACAATTCGTATGTCATTCGTGCCATTATATAAAGTCAGTCAGGAAATTGATGTATAAAGATCGTTAATATAATTAATATACTTAAGCTTGTTAAGTAGTAAGAAAATGTCTCCCAATAGCTCCAAGGTGTAGTATATTTTATTTTCTTCATTGCTCTTGGCGTAAAAATGTATTGCATCAAAACATTGTTTGAAGTCCAAGTATTAGAATAATACAGTAATACTTTATGTAAAATGTGAGGATTTTTATCCACATGTTAGTATTTTCATTTATCAGCTGCACCACAGAAATTTTTCTCATTGATTTCAAACTTAAAGCCCACTGATGGTTTTACTTTATGACTGTTTATTTAAACAAACAAATTAAGCTCTGAAGTGGTTAAAAACGAACTTTCTTATATGGATTTATAAAATGGATCATAAAATTCTCATTGCATGAAATACGGTAGTTATTAAAAAATCACCAAAGGATATTAAACTTAATTTTCTACTCTTCTTATAATGCTATTATAATCAATTAACTAAACTTATATATTAATATATTTCGAGGGTTCGCCGTCTTGGGGGAATTGGTAGCATGGCTATTTTCACCCTGGTGGCCCGGGTTAGATTCCCGGCCCGGGCTGGGGATTTTTTAGTAATGGAAACTTTCCTTCTTGGGTTCAGGACTGCGTGCTGTGTTGTCCCTTCATCCCCATCCCGCGAGACACAATGGAAAATCTCCGCGATATCATCCTGGTCATCATCCCGTGGCTACCTTCCGGGTCTGGAATTGCCTTCGGACAGAATACTCATAATCACCATCGTATTATTATTCTCCTGGTAGCAAGCGTTTTCTTGTTTCGTACTTCGATGTGATTATGAGAGCTGTGCGTGTTTGTAACATATGTATACTCACATAATATATGTAGTTTATAACAACGTAGATAATAAATTGTGTATGCTGAAATATTCCTCATTTCCATTTTGCTGTAGACCCACGATCAAGTATGTTACCAGATTAATATAAGAATGAATAATAACTTACGTTGATTAGAAAACTGCAGAAAAAATAAAATAAAGAGAACTGTAGTTTAATGTAATATATTAAATTATAATTATGTATAAATATATATAATATGCAATAACAATAATATAGGTTTATACTATATAACATAATATATAATAATTAATTATAATCAACTTACGTTACAATGTTAAATTTAAGTTTTAATTATTTTCATTTTCCTACCGAGCTGTATATTTGAGCTATATAGCCTGTATAGGCCTACAGCTTGGGTTTCTATTATTTTATATACTGGTCATAGGTGGAAATTATATTATAATAAATTTAAGTTGTTTAGTCATCCTGTTTACTGCACATACTTAAATATTTCGTGGTTAATTTTGTTCTAGTAGTTAATGAGAAATAATATATGAAGCTGAGTAGCCTTTTCCGCAGTTAAAGTCACACAAACACGCCCGGCGGTCGCGAGCCACATTCAAGAACACAAAAACTAAACTTTTAATTAAGACAGAAGGAGACTGCTAACTCAGAGTTGACCCAACACTAAACTACTTCCCCTTTTCCCCTTATCGTCTTTATCTTCTTATTTTTTCCTCTCCTTCTTGTTGATTGTTTCATTCTTCTCATGGGGATGCTTGCTTGCTACTGGCGACAAATCTATTCATTCTACTACCAACTTCTTATTCCGGTTGGCCGAGAGTCCATGCCATACCATTCCCTCTGAAAGGAGAAATTATCTAACATTCCACCGAGATAAGATATTAATTAAGGTTCGCTAGGGAACAAAAGAGAAGTTCTTTCGTTAATCGTTTTCTCAAACGACTGGGTCTCCACCTTGTTACAAAGATCATTTGTAAAATACATTCCATACTTGGCAGTATTGACTTTACTGAAATTTATATCCTAAACGTAGATAGAGTACAATGGGTTAAAGAAGAAACTCTATCGAAATGTTTTAACATGAAAAATGGAACAGAGATTTAAACCACGTAGGAAGTAAATTGATTGTTGATTAACGAAACAATTTACTATCAAACATTTCGTCTTTGTGAATGAATGAAAAGTACAAATAAGTACATTTTGTGGACTTACTATAAAACGTGCTTACAAGTGATAGGAAGAATCAAGTTATTGCATAATCTATGCATCTCTACAGTGTCTCTCAGTGTAAATTCACGTTTACATGTTAATGGCTTTATTGTTCATTGTCTATTAAGATATTAACAAGTAGGCCTACAGTAAAAACTTGTCATTTAGAAATCTTGAATTTAATAAATAAATTCGATAATAATACCTCTTATAATAACTCTTTACTTTACAATTTTCGTTTGCATTGCTGCACCATAGCTTTAGTCCCCTAGACCACCAGTGCTAGCTGAAAGGAATGGCTTCAGATGAGCCTCTTGTACGATTACTTCGTTTATCAAGGCACAATAAGTTTCGTTGCAGAAAATATGATAAAAATGACGTGTAATTTCAAATGAGGTAAATATATTTAGTTTAATTAATCAACATTATTAGGCCATCTTAACGATGTCTTTAAAAGTTTTTTTTAAGGAAAAGAAACAATCCACAGCAAGCGAAGATTGTAAACGAGCACTACTGATACAAATCACCATTATCTTTGCTTTCTTTACACAGAACAATTGAAAATGAGTGGAAAACTGAGCTCATTAATAGTAAAATTACTGAGCTTTTACTAAAAAATATTGTATGCACCACGTTCGCAGAAACTTTAGCGGACTCATCCAGTATTTCAGCCTCGGCTCACGCCTCGGCCGCAATACTAAATTAGTCCTCCAAAGCCTTATTTTTCGTACTTGATACATAAATAGCTATTCTGAAAAGTGAGCCAAGACTTTGAAGTACATTTATTGAAATCGTTTATTACCTGAATAATTAAAGGTAATGTCTTCTGTCCAGTACTCTCACCATGCAGTTAGACTTTAGAGCAATATAGTATAAGTGTATATTTGTCATCTCTCTCAGGCGACTAAGTGCACCTTTGTAATCATTTATGGTCAAGAGATGTGGAGAAAGCTTTGCATTTTATTGATTTCTGAATTGTCTATACATCTATCCAACCAGCTGTCAGTTCATAATGTCGGTCTACTTGACTGCGAGCATTCTGTCTGATCGTCCGTTCGTCTATATCCACTTGGCCAACATAAATACTTTACTGGATCTAGTAGCTAGGTGGAAATGTAAGCTTGATGCATTTTATTTTATGGCTAGACATAGTATGCAGCTGACACATATTAAGGCACTGGATAAGGTCTACGTAAAAATTATTAGATGCTATAGTTGCTAAAAAGCTAATAACAGTTCTATTGGCATTGTTCATTAAGTTAAAACGGGAGATTAAACTAAACTAAAATCCCTGACGCTGACGACCCTTCTTCATCCACCACCGTCTTCGAGACCACAGGTGAATTGAAGAATTCTGGGCCTGTGATCAGAATGCAGATGTTCCCGGCCGTTTGAAAGTGTTTTTGATCGGAGAATGTTAAAGATGAAATTAATTATTTTGTATAGGCCTACATAGGAAAACCTTTATAAGCTACTCGCAGCATCTTTTGGTTTAATAAACTAAACTCTCAAAATTATTTATTGGCTGTCATTATTACTTTGTAAGAATATTACCATTATAGTAATAAATTGATGTTGTAAACTTACCATTAGAGATAAGCTGATAAGTAAGTGCCAGACAAGCATTTTAAAACAGTTAAAGTGAAATGATATTGCAACTAATTACACTTGTTATAGTAAGTCTCTCCTGTGCACTGAGAATTAATAATGGTTATATCTTGACATATAGGTTTTGTTAAACTCTCTCGTCTTGTTTTCTTATCAATTAGTTCCACTTAAATCCATACAGATACTATGCAGTCAAACCTGCGTGTAATGATATTATTTTCTGGATCAAAGCAGATTGTATTGTTATACGAGGGTTATTGATGTATTGAGGAGTTGTAATGTACCAAATATATGAAAAATTGCATGGAGGAAGCTGTGTGATCTACATTTCTTCAGGATTAAATCATCGAGCAGAAATGCAATGAAACCAAAATAATTAACCTCAAATCCAAATTATTTAAGAGCACTTTTGTTTTCGAACTTACTGATTTCCAATGAGCAGACGTCATAGCTACTGAAAAATTACTAGGAAGATTGGTTTAACTTCGTGGACGCCAAGAAATGCAACGATTAACAGGCCTGCAGGCCTGCTACCATTTGCTGGGCTAAGCAATACGTCCCTATTGAACTTAAAATCATTGTTGTACAAGGCATTTATAAAATAGCTTTATTGTTGCAGTAAGTGAAATCAAAGAATTATTTTTTAAACATTATTAAGATAGGAAACTTGCCAGGGCTAAAGAAGAATATCGCTAAATGCGGGTTTATCGTTATATCGATCTTCGTTATGAAGATGTTTTACTGCATACTTTAATTACTTGTTGAAGGAACTGAGTAACATCTGCAACATTAAGCAAAAGTATACATTTATGGAATAGAATATAGTAACTTAATTATAGGTTTTATGCTAATATTTTATTAAAATTAAATTATATTGTTTTTCTCACGTTTAAAGCGTCTGGCACATGAGTGCCACCATAAGGTTGTTATTAGTAAGGTATTTCCGGTAAGCATACTTATTACTTAATCCTTTCTGAGCTGAATTTATGCATTGGTAGGCCCTAATATGGCAGTCATCATGAGAAAACATATTTGGGCTCATAGAATGGAATCAATAAGGAACTTTCAGTGGAGTAGCTGGTTTCCATGAATGACAAATGTAGCATTTGAATTAAAATCCTCACATTTTGACATAAATCGTTACTCCATTGAATTTACACAACTGCTTTTATACAGTCTTTGAGGCGACGCATATATACGTCATTAGTAGGGCCCGGATTCTTACGTTTTATACTATTTTGTTCCTTGCTAGCAAAAAGTGGTTTGCTAACATAACTATCCTTTTCATTGTTATGGCAGTCAAGGTAGTCCAATCTTATAAAACGTAAAAATGGCTAAATTAGACGTTAAAAACTACAAATGGCTAAAATGTTTTTTTAAACGAAGATAAAATAAGTGCTTAGGGTATTAATAATAGCCTATGGAATTTAATTATACGAAAAAGTACTTTTTAAATACCTGCCTACATTTTGCATCTTGCTCACTGTTACAGTGCATTTGTAAGAGAAAATATAGCTTAGTATTTTGTAATTTTTTACCCCATAGTCCCGGCAAAAGAAATCGTTGGTAAAAAGAAATCCCCGGTTTCTTTAGAAGCAAACTACAGGTAGTTGTTACGAAGCTTACATTTGCAGTTAATTCACAGTGTTTCCTCCAGCAAGATGCCGCAAGTAAAAGTTGACTGATTAATTAAAAAGCTTTCTTGTTGGGTTTATGTGGTGGAGTTGGAAATGACAGAGATAAATCTAAAATTAGTAGTATTTTGTACACTATACGCTGTTAAAAATTAAGCAGAAAGTTTTCCTTTAGTTTTGTGATTCAGAGTCACGATAATAACTGTAAATAAAACTCAAATTAATGTGTTTATTGTACTTAAAAGTGAAACTTACAAATAAACTTGTCTGAAAATGGCAAAAAACTAAAATCAAACTATTTTGATATGCTTAAAAACTAACAAAGTGTTTATAAAAACCTAAAAATTCGGGCCCTAGTCATTAGCAGTGAAAACGTTAAGAACATAACCATTTTTCTGTTTTGTTTTAATTCTCAAGATAGTCGTGCAGAAAATAAAATATGCGTTCGATGGATCTACCGCGAGTCTAAAATTCCGTTTTCTGCTTTTCGGAATGTGAACTGTTTCTCCTGGTTGCATGATTGCCCATTTTTTGAAAGCAATGTGCTAAACAGTGGCGCTGAAGTGGAGATTAGTGTGCAGGCGGTTCTACAAGGATTCTGTCGTACAAAGTGACAAGCATGTGAGCCTGAGGTGGACGACCGGTGGACCGGAAAGAGAGGCGAGAACTACTTCACACCAACTGGAACCCGCCTGCGTAATCGGACGAATACAGAACCCGCATATATCTGCTTGTGTCCAGCAGCATCCTTGTGCTCCAGCCTACTGCAATGCGATTACTACTGAATGCTTAATTAGTAGGATACTAGAAACACTGAAATTTACGTTTATTTTCATAAGGGGAATAACATAAGGTAGGGTTGAGAAAATCAGTTTTAGAGCATTTCTACTAATAATTAAGTAACCTTCACAATACAAGTTGTATCTTGTGAATATGTTGATTATTACCGGAGTTACGAACATTTAAAGTAAATGGTCATACATTATAGTAGTATTTAAAAGCATTTCAGCAGAAAATACATGTTGATAGGTTGATAAGCGTATGTAAAGGAATAGTGTTATTTGTCATAGCTAACTCTTCTGCAACTTCCATAGCCATATATGACGACTCTAATAAAAAACAATATGTTTTCATGATAACTGATTTGAATTTGATAACTTCTTTCTAATATATTACCTTAAAATAGGCTCTAAATTCGGTACTATTCCGGAACCGGTCAACCGATTTGGTCCAATATCAATAGGCTTCTTCCCATGGACGCTATAAATGCGATAAAGCGTATTTGAGTTATCGCGCGTACAGACAAATGGAAGGACGGACATTTTCCCGTGCCGCACACAATCTCATAAAATAATAAAATCAGGTAAACTGATGTAACAAAGTGCCAGTATGTTCAGTTATGATTGCAATTATGATATGCAGAATACAACAAAAAAAAGCCAAATTGGCCGGTTTCGGGATTTGAACCATGGAACTCCTCAATGTGAGGCCAAGACGTTACCATCTCAGCCACCTGGGTCAGTTTAACGGTCTAGTTGGATAAGCGCATGTAAAGCAATAGTGTTTTAGTCATAGCTAACTGTATTTTAATTTCCAAAGCCTTATAAGATCACAGTAAAACAATAGGCTATGTTGTTAAGATAACTGATTGTCATTTTTTAAAAATAAATTCTTTTGAATGTGTATATTACCATAAAATAGGCACTAAATTGAGCATTACTCCGAAACAGGTCAACCGATTTTATTCAATATCAATAGACGTCTTTCCATGGACATTATAAATGTGTATACCATGTTTCATAAAAATCCGGTAAAGCGTATTTGAGTTACCGCGACTTTAAAATAGACACTAAATAGGGTTTTACTCCGGTACTGGTCTACCGATTTGGTCCAATATCAGTAGACATCTTCCCATGTACATTATAAATGGGTATACGAAGTTTCAGGAAAATCCAATAGCCTACAGCATATTTGAGTTATCGCGACTTCTTATATATTAACATAAAATCCCCCAAAGTGGGCATTATTCCGGTACTGGCCAACCGATTTAGTCAAGTGTCAGTAGACGTCTTCCCATGGACATTATAAATGCGTATACGAAGTTTCATAAAAATCCGATAAAGCGTATTTGAGTTATTGCGCCTTTAAAATAGACACTAAATTGGGTTTTACTCCGGTACCAGTCAACAGATTACGTTAAAATTCAATAGAGTACTTTTTTTTTGGACGTCATAAATGCGTGTACAAAGTTTCATGGAAATTCGATACAGCGTATTTGAGTTATCGCGCCTTTCTATTAGAAAGTCGCCATAATCTATTAAAATAGGCACTAAAATGGGCATTACTCCGATACCGGTGAACCGATTTGGTTCAGTATCAATAGGGTTCTTCCCATGGACATTATAAATGTGTTTTCCAAGTTTCATGAAAATCCGAAAAAGCGTATTTGAGTTATGGCGCGTACAGGCACACGGACGGACGGACGGACAGACAGACGGACAGACAGACGGACAGACATTTTTCGTCCCCACACACAATCTCATAAAGTACCATACTGGCACTTAACATACTGGCACTTAACATACTGGCACTTTATAAATAATTACCACTCAGCAGTTATCTCACATCCCATACTCATGAGTCATGACTGACGAGGCATTTATGAAACATATTATGAGCAGCGAAACAAACGATTTTGTTATTAAGTGCCAGAATGGTACTTTATTAGATTGTGTGGGGGACGGGAAATTGTCTGTCCGTCTGTCTGTCCGTACGTCCGTGTGCCTGTACGTGCGATAACTCAAATACCCTTTATCGGATTTTCATTAAACTTGGTATACGTATTTGTAACATCCATCGGCATACGCCCATTGAATTTGGACAAAATCGGTTGAGCAGTACCGAAATAACAACTAATTAACGGTCACATCTATTATAATATAATCTTCGTTCTCCAAAAACCGAAGCATTTTTCTGGTTCGCGGACAGCATATCAGCGACCGAGCTCCTGAAACTAGTGTAAACAAGAAAAGTTCATAAGTATCAGTTTCTGTAAGTAGAAATAATAGGTGAAATTACTTATTGTAAATCATGCTATCATTTCCAGAAGTTCTATCCAGCTGGCAATTTACATAAAATTATTATTTGCCCATTTGACAGCGTACAACACAATATTAATTTCATAATGTCTATAAAATGCTACGGTAATATTGCATGGCCCATAATAACCTAAACATAAAGTAACACAATGGCGTTGAGTAATTAAACGCAGCTGTTGTTGATATTGTATTCTTTTTAACTGTAGGCTACCAATATCTTCATTATATTTGAATGTGAGTATTTTTCATCAGCGCTTCTGTGCAAGCAATATACCTAATGTAATTCCTGACAGATTGATTTTGGATAGACTTTAATTCATTCATAACCTAGCCTACACGGCTGCTTTAAAGCTGAAACAAACATGTCTGCGAATCGTAAGCCAATACTTGCTTCATTAATATTATTACCAGTGCCTTTTTTAAAATGTCGATATATTTTAAGAATTTCTATTTCGGTGTATACGAGTATGAATTAGGTTAATTATCAAACTTTAGACCTATGTTCTTCCGCAAGCCCTGCTTCATGAATTGATCTGAAGCTTAACTCGGATATCTGTTACAAAAAATAACTTATTTTCTGCATAGGCCTATCATAATTGCAATTATCACTGAGTTGAAAAAAAAGCATTCTAGCACTTAGTTATATCAGTTCACCTGATTTTATTTATTATAGAGTTATATGGGACGATCATAGCTGGAGTGACTAGAGTTTTTAGGTTAAGATATCCTGTATTGAAGTGTTCCTGAAATAATTTCTGATTTTATGGGTTTTATTTATAAATTTTATTATCTATGTTAGTTTGTTTTATTCGGGAAATAGCCATAACAAGCACAACTCGTGATTTTTTAACTTCTCTGGAATATCGATCTCTTATTGAAAAGCAGTCGTGACAATACATGTAAAATCTTAAGGCTGATTAAATAGATTAAATTGTCAAATGATTAGGTACAATCAGGTAGCCAAAGGAATATCGATGGACGATTGTTGGATCTATGGACGGATGGATGGATCATTCGTTGGATGGAGAGATGGAAGGTTGGAGCAATAGTTGATCGGTTGGTTGGATGAAAAGATGTGTGGAGGATTGAATCGATGGCGGAATGGATATACAGATAGGATGCATGGATGAAAGATGGATGGATAAAGAGGTATGAATAGACGGAAGGCTGGATAGTTGGATATATAGGTGGATTTTTTTATTGGTGTTTTGGTTTAAATGAACAAATTGACCTACCTAATAAAAAAGCAAATCAGAAGCTATCAAGAAAGAAAGAAACAGAAAGAAACAGAAAGAAAGACGAAAAATAAGAAAGACAAGAAAGAAAGCAGAAATTTATGAAAAAATATTTAAAACTTTCTGACTACGAGATATTTCTATGCCTATGCCTATTCTTCCATTGTAAATTCTAGTGTATAGTAAACTTGAGTATGAACATAATTATTCATGGAAATATGAAATAAGAATATCAAACCTAAATTTTAACAGGTTAGAACTATCATAATTATAATTAGAGTAGTTTATTAGGCATAATTAATGAAACATTCTAAACAAATGGTCTATAATCAGAATGTGAACTGAGCAACATACGCCTGCCCCTATTATTCGAGTAGCTATTTCTGGAGCTCCTTATTTTCAAGTTCCTGATCAGATGCGATTCAAATCTACTAGAACCCCAGGTGCGTTTAAGTACTTGATGCGGCCAGGTTTGGTAAATCCGACATCATCAAGCAACAGGTTGAAGATGAAGAGGAGACCGTCCAGGGAGTGCAATCTGAATTGAATTATAACTGAACAGTCAGGATATTATTATCTGTGCCCAGACTCTATTCTCTATCTTAAAATGAACACTTACATAATATGGAGATTTCAACCATTTCATTTCAAATGGTTTAAAGAGAATTTTCATTCCATAGGACTAGTAAAAAAAATAGACTATTATTAATTTCCTAATGAATTAAGTTTCTATATTGATTTAGTATTCCATTAATAACCTATCTGTTTCTATATTATTTACAGAGCTAAAATTACTATTAGAGCCCAGGATATTTTAAGTTATTTTAAGCTATTCTGTTCCTTGCCAGCCAACTATGATATTTTAACATAATTATCCGTTTCAGTCTCATGGCAGTCACAAAGCCCAATCTTATAAAACCTAAAAATGGTAAAACTGTTCCTCAATTTAAAATACGCTAAAATATTTAAACTAATTATAGCCACTTGCAATTAATCTAATTATTTTCAACTAAAATTACTTTTAAAAATATATCTGCCTCCATTCTGCATCTTGCTCAATGTTGCCATTACATTTTGTAAGAAAAAGATATAGCAATTCATTATGTCATTTTGTAACCCCATGATTCCAATAAAGGAAATTGTTAGTGAACCGAAATCACCGGGTTCTTTAAAATAAAATTAAAGGGATTTTTAAGAAGCTTGTACTTCTTGTTTATTCATATTGTTAGTTCCAGCAAGACGCCCAAAATAAAGCATTATAAAATTGAAAAACGTTCTTGTTGAGTTTGTGTGGTGGTGTTGGAAATGACAGGAGTAATTCTGAAATTAACTGTGTTCTATAAACCTTAAGCTACTGAAAATTAAGTATAAGTTTCTCTATAGTTTGGGGTTCAGAACTTTAGAAATTGTAAGTAAAAATAAATTGAATAATATATTTCTTTCAGTGTTTATTCTACTTGTTCAAGTGGAACTTAAAAAAACTTGTCTGAAAATAGGTAAATTCTAAAATAATACTGCTTTGATATGTTTAAATAACTAATGCAGGATTTATAAAAACCTAAAGACCCAGACCCTAAATATGAAACAAATGTAGTTCTTTGTCAGTTTTTTAATTTGCGTTATTCAAGCACATTACTTCCAACAATCTGAGAAATACAATAACATTAACAAACTTTGTAATGAAACCACACTCATTAAAAAAAAGTACTTGTTACGTATTGAAACCGAGTAAAACAGTCATTCATATCGTATATTCATTGCTTATTCTTCTTCTTATTAAACTTTGTTTAGGCCTCATGACATTTTTTCATCTCATGTCCAATACTAAAGAGTGTCTGTAGATGATAGTGTGGACTTAAAGAACTGAATCCATTTTCAGTTTGGTCTTCCTCGATTCGTCTTTCCTATTGGCCACGAGTTCCTAATATTTAACAATATTATTTCAGGCTAACTCGGATAATGTGGGTGTTCCAGTCATTGCGTATTTTATCTAGAATTTTGTCATGTCTTGTATTTTACATTCTTCTCAGTTATCTTTCTCACCCTTTCTAATCTGTTTCCCTTACTACTGTGGACAAAATCGACAGATTTTAATAAACCTTTGATCCAAAGAATGGTCGTGTCAAAACTTGAATTCATTAACTATGTGCTAATGATTAGCAACTTGATGACTAGTAGCTTCGTACAAAGAGCATTCGACATGTTTGCTTTAATCTTCGCTATCTTCAAAGGTTATCGAAGGTAAAACAGAATCATGATGTAAAAAACAGTGGCATGATAGTGAGGGACTGAATTTCCTCTTTGGGGGTGCTTCTAATTTTTACCCTCCTACATGTTATAATTAGGATGATGTAACAGTAATTGTGTTCAGTATTCATATCAGGGTGCATAAATTTGCAAATGCATGAAATCTACAACAGTGCTTGAATATTATTGTAGAGCTTGTCAGTTCCATACAGGCATAGGGTGTATCAGAGTTCATGCACTCTGATTAAACAAATATTAATCTACGGTTTAAAATAATATTCATAAATGCTGATTGTACCATAAATCAACTGTATTTAAAATCTTTATTAATTATTAAATTTATTAAGTTATTAACTTTATTAATTCTAGTACATAAATGACAGCATAGCGGACTGCGCATTTGCGGGCTCAGACTCGGGTTCTATAGATTTTTCTGAAGTATGAATATCTGAAACGGGGTGCATTGAGCCTCATGAAGACATCTATGGGGCAACTTGATAAAGAAGTACCTGCTCAGGTCACGGAGACTGCACCAATAACAATATGGATTATGCTGACACATGCCCCAAATCCTGCCATGTGCCAATGTCGAAAGACAGAGGTAAGATAAATGATGCAGTGGTCGTATGTAGACCTTGTCCCACCATGAGATGCCACAGAGTTAGTTTAGATAGAAAAATTCTTGTTGGTAAGACGTATGAGGAATGAAAATTTCAACTTGCAACTGACTTTCTTCAAGACAAAAACTCAATTTCTTTAAGTATGAGTAAAAGAGTATTAGAGTATAATATTAAATTCAATTCTTACCCTTTTTTACACTAAGAAAAAGAAAACATTTAGGAGAGTTTGAAACTTTTAAATCTGAAGTTCTATAACAGAAGTCAACTGTAGTAATTATTAATTCATCCTTCAGGATATTATAGGACTACTATATATATTTTTTAAATTTTATACGAAACTCACATAACTTCCTCTGTGCAAATAAAAAATAGCGTCTTAGTTTAATATATTACCTATGACATTCTCTTCATGTAAATTGATTGCAAAAATTAAGAGAATGTCGTTAGCATATAACATCGCATCCTCGAAGGATACATAACCCAAATAAAATCTGATTAATGTACTATCGTACCTTTCTTTACTTCAAGCATGGCCAATACATTTTTATCACTTCACATTCTGATAAAGAACAAGAGACCATATTGCAAAGAGAACGTGTTCCGAGAGGGTGGCTTAGACCTATAGCTTCCCTTCAAAGTTTTTATTTTCTTTTCGAAAAAAAAGTCTCAAATAAAAGTTTTAGCTATTGGTATAAGCATCCCATGCATAAAAGTTAAACAAACTCGTTGGAGCTGTTTTCGAGAAAATCACGAGAAACTAATTTCTTAATATTAAGTCCCCGTAAAAAGAAGAGAAAGTTGTCGCCAATCTTCTTGTCACATCCTCAAAACGTACTTAACCCAAATACAAAATTGATTTTCCGTTCTGAAGCTAAGCTGTTCACAGACAGACACACATACACACAGGCACAAACAGACATGTTTCCGAAAATACTAGATCAGTTATTTCTAAATTAGGTTTTATATTTCCAGAGACCAAAGTAAATTTTAAAAAAATCATCTTTGTTTTCTTTTAAATGAATTCGATCTTTGCAATTGCGTCCGGTATATAAAATTCTTAAATCAGTTCGTAAGCTTGCCTGCTAAAGGACCTGTTTAGTTGGGTCTATTTTTAAACCTAGGCAATACCACTTGCTACACAGCCTTGGAACAGGGTACAGTATTGTGCTATACTCTTGATTCACTCCTGTACATGCAATTGTTGTTGACATAGGAAAGTTACACTGACACGGGATAGATATCTTTTCTTCCGCAGCAGTTCGCTCTTCTTACAGAATTTTATTACTTGTCCTAACGTCTCGATGCAGCTTATGTGTTAATGGTTCTATATGGAAAATGATATACTGCAGACAAGCATTATTACTTTCATCTCTCGTGCTTTTAATATTGTTATACAAGTGCTAACAATTTAATATTATGCCCATATGTTTATTTTGATCGCAGATGAAATGTTATGTAATCACTGTTATGCAAATCTCCCTGTGTGGAACAGTCGATAAGGCGATAATTGAATGGATTCGATCTTGCCAAAGTCAATGGCAATACCGGATACTTATGCGCAAATGCGAAAGCCCCATGCCTGTCCATTTATAAACATGCAACAGAGCTCTTGAGGAACAAAATTCCTGCTCATCGGTTACAGTTAAAGACATAAGTAACGATACACAACCGGCGTTAACTAAGCATAACAAACACATTTCGATGAAACGTTTAGTTTTATAAGTCATGATTTTTCAGCTGATAATTTTAAATGTATCTATGTACCCAGACCAATGCATTTCAGAAGGGTCCAAGGTCCAGGGAAAGCCACGTTAGGAGCAATAAATTCCAAGATGTAGGGCTGGGTCTATCTCCGGCACGAATTTCTGTGGGTCTATGTCTCGTTAGTTGTTTTCTATACAATCATGATTTTGGCACTTAGACCATTATAAAATTTAACGCTTCAATTGTTATTAAGTGCCAGTATGGTACTTTAAGAGATTGTGTGGGGGACGAAAAATGTCTGTCCGTCCGTCCGTCCGTGTGTCTGTACGCGCTCTAACTCAAATACGCTTTATCGAATTTTGATGAAAGTTGGTATACGCGTTTATAATGTCAATGGGAAGAACCCTATTGAAATTGGACCAAATCGGTTCACCGGTACCGGAGTAAAACCCAATTTAGTGTATATTTTAAAGGTGCCATAACTCGCACACGCTTTATCGGATTTTCATGAAACTTGGTATACGCATTTTTAATGTCTATGGGAAGACGTCTGTTGATGGTGGACCAAATCGGTTGGCCGGTACCGGAATAATACCCAATTTAGTGCCTTTTATGGTAGAAAAGGCGCGGTAACTCAAATACGCTTTATCGGATTTTCATGAAACTTCGTATACTCATTTATAACGATAATAGCAATAAGCCTATTGAATTTGGACCTAATCGGTTGAGCAGTACCGAAATAAAGAGTAATTAACAGTCACATTTATAATAATAATAATTTGTTCAATTCGAAGCATTTTGATTGACTCGCGGCCAACCAATCAGCACGCTCGTATAAAGCCTCTTTCAGTTGCCATGGACAGTTGAAATCTACATGAAAAACAAATGTTCCCATATGTTCGATTATAGATGAAATGCTGTTGAATAATGACTAATTATTTTGCTAAAATTGATTACAATTAAATTAAAGCATTGAATTTTACTTCAGCCTATGTCAGATTAATAATTCCTGACCTCTTAATGAATAAAAACATTAAGCTATGAGACTATGCTTACGTTGGTACCTTTGCTTCAGCTAGAGACATATCAGCATTTATCACAGGGATATCTAGAATATTATTTTACCTATGAATGAAATAATACAATAATGGTAACACAAGGAAACTAGCAGGCTTGAAACATAGCCTAATTTTGAAATACGGTGATTTTTCTTTTCTGTGAGCTACGACGCGATAGTATTCTCTGGGATTGGACACTCAACATTCGCAGTGTGGTTTGGTCTTGGGGTAAGATGCTTGTCTAGTAGCCAAGACATATCACGTTCGAGTCCACCCTAAAGCAAATTTTTTTTTTATTATTATCAATTGTGTTAAATTGAGCCTATTCCATTCTTGTGTTCTATTTTGTCAATGTGCTTAAATAAGTATTACATTTTTCTTTTAAGAAACTGGGAATTCATTGTCTTTCATTGACCTACAACATCATTCCTAAAGAATAACATAAGCCTATAAATGTTATTTCACGAACAGAAACTAGCTTTAAAGTTATTGCGTTGCGTTAAAATTGCATAAGCCTATACTCAGAACAAAACTGCATACCGCTAGGTGGAACTATCCTCTTCTTATTGGCTTACTGTACTATTTCATTGTCAATGCATTTTGTATAATGTTTACATATTTTAAGAATCAGTATATCAGTGTATACCAATATGAATTAAGGTTAAGAATCAAACTTTAGACCTTTGTTCTTCCGTAAGCCCTGCTTAATGAATCGATCTGGAGTTTAACTCGGAGATCTATTAAAAAAATATATATATATATTCTGTATATCATAACTGCAATTATAACTGATTAAAAAAGCATACTGGCACTTTGTTATATCAGTTTACCTGATTTTATTAACTTGTTCACAGCTCTCTGACAGAGCAATCTATAACTGGGACGCTAGGACGTGAACCAAACACGCGCAGATAGCTTATCGTCCGCCGGTAGCAATGGAGTAGAGGCAGAAGAGAATGCATACTGTACTATTAATTCCAAACTATGCGGTTCATAATAGCCCTAACCTATATACATTCCACACTACTTCCCTACCATAACTGTGAATGACTTTACTACCACCAACCTTTTTGCTAGAATAACTACATTCGCCTTCCATTGCTCTAATTAACGTATCACACTTCACTTCACTATCGAATGCTGAGAGGCTAACCAAGATGTTTTACACGGTCTGTACAGTATGAACTGGCAGGGAACTTCGCGTGATATGAAAGTCAGGCAGGTCTAGATTACTTCATCGTGGCCTACTACGCATCCGTTTGCTTGGCTCAGATCTTACCAATCGAGTTATACATCCTTCTTGAGGGTAGGAGGGCCTTCTGCTTCGTCCTCAGCCCGCCACCTTGCTTCTCCTTCGTGGTTTGTAATGCACTAGGTTTTGCGGGAGTCGTTCCTTGTTCTTTCTGCTCTGATGGATTGACCAGCAAGTCCTATATTCTTTTATTTTATTTATAACTGGACGTAAGTTTAGTTCATTCCTTTGTTTTCATTTTTATGTTTATCCAATTTTGTGCATCCTTTTACCCTTCTAAGAAATTTCATTCCTGCTGGCAGTATTCTAATAACATACTTTTTCTTCAGGGTCCTTTTTTCGCATCCATACAATAAAGTTGGTACAGCCAACGTCTTGTAAAAGTTTATTTGTGTTTCCTTTCTTGTTTTCTTTTTCAGGCTCCTGGCAATATTGTGCCAGGTTTAATGTGAAACGTTATCTTATTCATAGGTAGGCTAATATCACAGTTTAAATACAGTATTTAAATTTGAAAATTTATAAAATCTTTTTGTTTTGATAACTTTTATTCAAATTATTGTGAAGAAGATATGTGTAGCACACTTAATAATAATAATAATAATAATAATAATAATAATAATAATAATGATAATAATAAACGGTTTAGTTTATTTTTGCTCAGTTAAGGCCTTGAGGCATTCTCTTTCACTCAACAAAATACAGAAATTTACATTACATATTCCAAATCATTCTTTTACAATAATTTCAATACAATTACACTGAAACCTTTACAAATTTAATACAATAATATTTTAATTTGAATACTGAAACGATAATATGAGAGAATAAAAAAATTATATAATATAAGCTATAGGCCAATAGCAACCACAGAACTAAAGAAATAATAAAAGGAGTGATAATAATTAATAATAACTTATTACACAATATATATATGAAGGGGCTAGTTCCATAAGGGCGTAAGGCACATTTTGAATTCTGAGCTTTTAACATTTATGCCTTCTCCTCATATATCTTAAATACTCAGTGAACAATTTATACTTGTGCCTTAAACCTCTGCTCAGTCATAAGAAAAGACCTGTGCTTGTAAGTGGTAACATTGCTTAGAAACATTAAGATTTCTCAGAACTTTGCTGTTGTGCCTTACGCCCTTATGGAACTAGCCCCTTCATATATATATATATATATATATATATATATATATATATATATATATATATATATATATATTTAAGAGGCTTTGTTCTGGCCGATTGACTGATTGACTGTATGACTGACAGAGAATCAACGTAGAGCCTAAACTATAATAGGTAGAGACTTGGAATTTTGACAGTACCTTCGTTTTATGTTGTAAGTGCTCACTAAGAAAGGATTTTGAAAAATTTTGATCCTAAATGCCAAAATTCAAATGTTTTTAGAATACTTAATCCCTTTTGACACAGAATTATCAGATCCAAATCACAGTTCACATGATAACAGTGTATTGTTGGCAATGGTCTCAGGTAGGTTTGGAAATAAATTATACGAGACTTTGACAAATTAGAGAAGCTACCGATATAATTCATTGTTGTAAATAATATTGAAGATGAAATCCACGAAAATAATGCACATGTGATATAGCCACATAACAATACAATAATTTTATCTTACCGGAATTTCTGTTTTTTCTTATTTAAACCCCTACCTGGCTTAGTGTATAGAAGCGATGGGTTGCAAAATTCTACATCATCTAGAGCCATAAGAAGCTATATGAAGCGTTTTCTGAGCAAATAGTTTGAGTGTGACAAGTCGTTCTTCTTTATTTCAAATTTGTAATACGTATATAAGGACCTAGAATTTGAAAATCGAAAGTCCTTCATAAGTTAATTTCGAATTACAAAATACCGGGCGATGCCGGGCCTTTTAATCTAGTATAGTATACTTAATAATTGAAACATGATCAAAATATAATCTAGAATTGAACCCGAGCACAAGTATTTGCTCTTTCGTTATAACAGGACAAGCTTGCGCATCTCTATAGTGATAATTGATAAATAAATAGTTTTGATCTACAGGTTTCTACATAGTTATTCCTTTATGCTCGTGTGTGTGTGAAATGAGGGGAAATATCATTTAAATATCTAACTCAGAATGTTCAAAAGAGGCTGATCTTGCTTATGAAATCTATTTCTATCGGGGACTGCTCAAATATTACAAAATTAAGTTGATAGTAAATTGATATATCTCTTTGTAATTAGGGCTCTTACTTTTAATTAAACTAACAATATTATAGAGGCACTTTGGTCTGAGGCTCTTTCTCTTGCGGCTCTACTAGGCCTCCAGCACACGTGCATTGAACGCAAGACGAACAATGGGATTTCCACGCATTAAAATATTTATTAGCATTTCTACTGTCTGCACTTGAATTATTTAGCGAGCGGCTCTGGTAGAAATAAATTCACCATTATTCGTGCAGAGTTGAAAGGCCAAAAACATAACCCTCGCTTTGAAAGTTTACAAAGTGCTATAATTATTAGTTATTGGTTATATATTTGTATGCAGCTGAAATCGTGTCTTCATAGTTCTTAAATAGTTATCATTGGAATTATTATTATTGTTACCAATATCTCTATTTAGAATTAAAATACTAGTATTAATCAGTTTTACATAGCATTTAAATAACACTACACAACAGTAACTACGACTATTGCTGATTTTTATGATTACCAAGTTTTGAGATTAGTAACTTATTATTGACTATGCTAGCCAAATGGATAGAAAACGATAGCTCCTATGTCAATGCCACTACGATGTCAGTTCATTGGGCTACCCCCTGAAGTGAACCCTATTGTGTCATGCGGACTTGTAAAATCCACGCACAGTCTCCCTTCTCATTGGTCTGATGTGACAAACTTACCAAACGGACCGGCCGTCATGCTTAGTGGACCGGAAACAGAACACCAAAATTATTACTTCAGCACTGAGCGAATGAAGAGCATAACATTGTAAGTTTTAGAAAATACTCGTTTCTCATCTACTAATGTTCAATTCTGGTTTGAACATTTCAATTATTTACCAGCAGTTTTACTATACCTGAGACACGCTAAGAAGGAAACCTGAAGTAAACAGAAACCAGTATGTCTGTCTCACTCTTAAGTCATACGAGTAATGTGCTAGAATGAGATAGATGTACTTGTTTTTGCTTACTTGAGGTTCCCTTCTTAGAACGGCCAGACTTTAGTTCAGACGATCAGACGATCAGACGAATGACCTCGTTTATAACTTCCTCAGCAATGCCAACCAAGGAAATAGAGGCACAGGCTCATTCCCTTGTACCGCTTATTTTTTAAATAATGAGCCATGGCTATGGTCTCGTGATTTCTGGCCATCTGTTTGATATCCGTCAAGAAAATCTTCAAAATCGGCTGTAAGAGTTGGAAAAATTACCACATAAACAAAATCTTGCCATAGGCAATATACAATTTATTACACAGTATACCAATGACGTCAACATATGAAGATAGATGACGCAGTGATCGAGTGTAGACTTTATACTATCTTGGGATAGAGCCGCCGAGTTTAGTAGTCCATAAGCCAAATAGGTTTTGCCAAAGCGTTCACTTCTAGGACTGACATTCCACTGGTCACCACATCAAATCCAAGTGCCGGAAAATTTAATATTTTTACGTTTCCTACGAAAGCCTTCATACTCGATGCTTGTAGTAGTAATTTATTTATTTATGATTTATTTATTCTCACCAGCACTTGGAAGATGGAATACCTTATGGAAACATTTAATATTTTTACATCGACTATTATAATCCCTAGATTATTAGATCTCATTATTCCTAGGAAAATCCAGTTTTCTTTTTACTCTCCGCCTATTAATAGAATTAATACTTCATTCGCATTGAGTCTAAATATTTTCAAACAATATCAGTTTTGCGACCAGCCTCAAGGTCCAGTGGTCAGAGCTTCTGCGTGTCTATCATGAGTGGCTGGTTTTGATTCCTGGTTCGGCATAAGATAATATAATTGTTCAAATATAGCTTCCAGTAGCCAACAGGGTCTGGTAAGTATTAAGGATCAAGACTTAAAGGTCACTCCTGGCTACTACATATTCATTTCACCCTGTCATCAGATTAACGTGGCCCCGCTTAATAGGTGTCCAAACTGCAGACACTTCACGGAGCCAGGTGGGAATATCACAAACCTCGTCAGGTTAGTGGCAGCGTTGAATAAAAATAAATACAGTTTTGTTCGTTTTTATATGACAGTTCTGGCCTTTTAAAAATAATTTTGGGGCATGTGGTCAGCATGCCGACTTCCACTGCCGTCAATGGCGGTTTCCGTAACCGGAGCTGCTACTTCTCTATCTAGTAGCTCCTCAGTTTATGATCACGAGGGAACCTCATTCCAGACCTCCCTACCTCAGAGAATCCGAGGCAGTACCGGCAGTACCTGTTGATCAGTAGCCAGTAACGCTAACCATGAGACCACGCAGGCGGCCATCAATTGTGTTCACTCTATCATAAAAATTTGGACTCTTAAAATTATATCTCCTACTAATAAACTAATGTATTAACTTTTAAGTCAGAATTGTAAATGGTCGAGGAAAACATTGTTACTAATAAACTTTGCGAAAACGAATCAATGTATGTAATTAAGTATTGGCAAGTTATAAACACATTACACTGCCTCTAGGAGCTTTGTTTAAACTTCAGTTAAATAGCCAACATTACCATATTATGTAAACAGCAGGTGACTGCGATTGAATTCTGTTGTTTATGCAAATTATTAGGAAATATTGTTAATAGCCTTTACGGTATCCTATTGTTAACAATATTTCTTAGATTACTGGATTTATATTCTTCATTTTTACCATGACCACTGCTTTCTGACACTAATTTAACGAAATGTTGAGATTAGGTATTTTCACGACTTAGTCCCTTCGATATGTGACCGAGGTATAAGCTATTCTTTTCCTACGAGCTGGGTGGCCATTATCTTTCTCGGTGTTTTTTAAATATATTTTTGTACGTTTTTCTTGATTTTCATATTATTTGCCTTTTTTTAACATTATATCATCTCACACAAAGACCCATACCTCAGGCGAAACTCGAACCCGCAGCCTCCTACACCATGGCTCCAAGACCTTAGCTCCCGCGGTTAAAGAGACCGACTGTTGAGTCTGGGGTGTAGACCATCTATGTCATTTCCGTAAAAATGTAGTATAGGCCTTTCTTTTACTAGCTAAACATAGGCCTACGCCCTACAGTATATTATTGTTAACGTAACTGGTCTCGACTTCTGTAGGCCTCGCGCGGCCTTGAACCAGCCACCCATTCATCGCTCATACAGGCCTAGGCAAGTATTAGAGTAAGGTTGTTATGGTTTATTCACGAGTTAAGACATTTTTTCAACAGCACGGCTAGTTTTGTACATTCTTTCTATGAGAATTCGGACCTTTTAATACTTCACTTTGTGAATAAATAGTTTTATATTCTCTGTGGGATGCGTTCAATCCTCTCACGCAGCGGGCCCGGGTCGGGACAAGTTACCTAGGTGGGGTTTTTTCTGGGGGTTTTCCTCACCTTTGAGACAAATGTCGGGTAACTTTAGGCCCTTGTGGTCCCCAGATATCATCTGACCGTCATTATCATCTTCATCCCATCCTCGCCTTGTTTGGAGTGAGTGAGTGTGTGTGTGAATGGTGTGTCTCGTCCTATGTGTTCGTGTTGTCTCGGAGGTGGCCCCGGCATTGGGCTGATCACTCATCCGGGGAGACCCTCCATGTCCTTGTCTGGTCAAAAAAGTATGTATGTGATCCAAAGATAATCCCTCTCCCGACAGGTCGCGGCCCTGTAAGGCCCGGGCGGCTGGGGTCGCTTAAATCCTAAAAGGGAGAGGTGAAACTACGATAAAGAAAGAAAGAAAGAAAGAAAGAAAGAAAGAAAGAAAGATATTCTCTGTGAGTCTAGGGAGTGATTTTGGTGTTATTTGTTCTTTTAAAAAAATTCAGGCACTTTTATAGTACATCGCATGTTTGTATCGACTATTTATTATATTCGCAACGAGACCGTACATTTTCTAATTCTTCTCTACTGTCTTTGATCAGTCCAAGGCAATCATGTTTTGGATCAAATACAGTAGGGCTAGCCTTTTAGTAAAATTAGATCATGTGCATTCTTATTTTAGAGAAACATAAGATGAGCACAACAATATTTCATCTTACAATCTTACAATACTACATCTTAGCAGTTCCTTTCTTTAATTCCTAATTAAATCTTCAGTATCGCTACTGCAAACAGTTTCTTTTCCGAGCAATACGTTCTTAGCTTCTTATTGACTTCCAGAAATTTGTGTCGAGTCACGTAGTTCTGTATCACTGAAGCCACTTTCAACAGTCGCCTGTCAATCACCTCATTCCCCCAGTATCATTTCAGAGTGAAAATAACGCTACGTTAAAATACCAGTAGGATTAAGGAAGAAAATTTAGCTTCTCAGGTTACGTCGATAAGGTTGTTTCGCGTAACACCAGGTTGCTTGTTAGTGCACAAGGAAACACGCACAACCCCGCTTCCCGCTGACTGTTGTGAGTTGCTTCTTCGCCATGGACATGCAGGCTATTTTAGTAAACCAAAATATTGCCCAGTATTCCATAGAGAGTTAAAACCTAATCATCTAAACATATACGAGGGTGAGTCCCTAAAATACGTTTCCCCTGGTGACTGTGTACAGAGGTGTGGATGAAAGACAAAAAATATAATTAGACACTAAAGATAAGACGTACCTTTATTTTTCCACATTATTACCACGTACATTCAGACGCTTTAGAAGCTTCTAAAAGCCCTCCAGGAAAAAATCTGGGCTCTGCATACGGAAGAAGCAGTGGTCTCGCATTGTCATCCAACAAACGCCAGATTGGATAAGGCCAAGCCCCTTTTTCCGAATCGCTTCCTTCAATAAATTTCGACAGGATGTGACAGCTCCCCGTAGCAGTGATGGTTCCATCCTCCAAAATGTTCAGCAACAAAACCCCTTGGGCGTCCCAGAACACTGTGAAGACAGTAGCGGCTCGTGGCTCAAAACGAGAGTGTGCTGCAAATACCATTTCATACAGCAAACTTAAAATATTGAGCTACTTGATAGAGAAGTAGCGGCTCCGGTCATGGAAACCACCATTAACGGCCGTGGGTTTCGGCATGCTGACCACATGCCCCCAATCCTGCCATCTGTCATAGTTAGATGGCGCAGTGGTCGGGTGGTAGGCCTTGTCCCCTCGGGGATGTCGCGCCACGGAATTTAGTTTAGGCTTACTTAAATAATTACTGTCTCAGAGTTAAGTCCATGGGACGTTCCTTCTTACTACAGAAGTTTTCGATGACTTTCATTTTGAATCCATCCATGTTTGCAACCATCTTTTTCGCTATGGAAAGCATTGCAAGAGCTGTAAGACGTTCTTGTGATGGTATTCCTTAGGAGTGTCTTTATCCTTTTCAGGGTAGAAAAGCATCTTTCTGGTTCTGCTGTGGTAATAGGAGTGGTGACTATAATCCTGAGAAGCTTTGTTATTTCGGAAAATGTTCCTACCAAATTGTTTTTAATCATAGTAGTGGAACAGCTCCATCAATTTTCCTGTAATCATTTCTTTCATACAAAACACTCAGTTCTGTTTTCAATCTGTTCTAGTGGCTAAAACCAGAACTACAGTTTCAACTATATTCCAATAGATGTCGCGACAAGTGTCGTTTTGTGTCTATAACTGTGGCGAGATCACAGCGCTCCAGTGAGTCGCCTTAAAATCTCGTGAACGCAATTCAGCGGCAGCCCGTTCTGTATGTTGAAACCAGTTTACACGCCATAAAGGCAAGCTTAAGCATGACGTCACACCCTACAAGAGAAGAGCTGTTTTCAACATGCATTCACGAAGCGGGAAAGATAATATTCACATTACCGACTACCATTCTCCAACGTCAGCTAAGGAATTCTCGCGTGGACGCGCCAAGTTCAAAATCTAAGTAAAAGAAAATATAGTATTGCGTTTGAAAATAACATTATACGACGAGCAGAAAAGAAGCTGTGTGCTGTAGCACTGCAGCACTATAGGAGAAACCGCCACTGTGTGAAGAGCTACTTGGAACAAACCTAGGGCTTATAGTCATGAACAAGAGGCGAACCTAACTTATTACTGAGTGAATATTAACCCAAAACATTAATCTCATGTTATTCTTATGCGTAGAATAGTGCGGGAAGTATTACGACGGTTGCCGAAATGTGTAACTTCTGACAGCCACAAAATGTCTATATGTTGGGCTTTTATTCGAAAGAAGCCTCCGGCTGTGGGACTCTGGGTCAACTATGGTCAAATAAATAAAACATAAATTGTAACATTAATATGTGAGGTATTGCTCATTCAACGAGAAATTAAATTTTACCGCGACGATTGGCCAGTCTGTTTGCAATGGAATCACTGCCCTCTATTGTCTGTACTCTGTATTTATTCATATTAGTCCGTGCACCGTGCAGTGCTAGTGGTGAGGTGATTGTGATTTCAGTGTGTTATCGTCTATTTACAGTGTCGTTATTGGTGATAGTGATCTAAAACGCATGTATTAAACATCAGGAGATGCAAATTAGGTAAGAAAAGGTAAGAAAGGTAAGAACTAAGTTCATATGTAATATTATTGCATTAGCTTGTCTTGTGGTCTTCCAACTTTGAAAATGGATCACAACTCCGACATGAATAGAATAGAACAGAATAGAATAGAATGTAGGCCTAACTCCATCTTAGGACAATACAGCAAAATACAACCCATTAATAACGTAATGTGTTATGTTCGTGGTACTTATGAAATATCAGCTGCATTCTTAGTTTGCATACCAATTTTATTAGTAATTACATTTGTCAATTTAGCTACAATTATAGTAAGCTTGGTTCAGTTCCATTTCATGTGTCTACATATTGCAGTGGTATATAGATGTCACTTAATTGCTTTACCCGTTTATCACTCCCATAATAGTACATTACCTAACCTCTTATAAAGTTATGTAGATAGGCTAATGGCCCAAACGATAGTTCTACACTTTCAGTTCAAGCATAAAATTGGAAAGTTTCTTGCTATGAATATGCGTATGAAAAATTACTATTATTTCCTTTTAAGACAATTTTAATATATTAGACCTGTTTCAGATGTGATATTACAAATACTGTATCTTATTTTGTGTGCTATCTGCCGTTTTCTTATGGAGCTATCTGAGGAGTTTATGTTTGGATTTTTTCATGGTGGCCACTGTCATTAAGATTTGCAGTGGCCATGTAACACAAATCAGGAAATGAAGGGGTGCATGCGTTAGTTGCGTGTGACCACCATGAAAACCTCAATGAGTACTTTAATAAAGAATTAGGGTCCCGGCCAAGAAAGCTGAAAATCAACTTGCATTATACCCCTTGCCATATCCAGCTTTTATATCAGTAAAGCTGAAGTTCCGTACATCGTTCGGCTGGTAGAAGCGGCCTTCCATCTATGGTGTAATAGAGATTTAGTTAGCTATGTAGCTGCACAAGACGATAATGAATTTCTCACTGCGCGATAAAATAAAATTGCGAGGTAAACATAGTTAAACGATTTGACATGGTTTCCAGAATTATTATGTAACATCATGCTACTTGTTTGATTAAAATCTTGTTGCTGAGGAGTCGGTAGGTAGAGGTGTACATATTCTGATTTTAGCTTGCTTGCCCCTTTGGAATTCTGCAACCAGCCACAGCTTTTAACTTGCTTCGGAAGAGAGCAAGCCAGATTACAACGATGATGAGAAACACTGTCGCTATGAGTCACAAGCTCTTCATAACTTGGTGGGTTTCACAGGGCCTAAGGAAACTGCAAGGCCTGGCGGAAACAATATGAAACTGGGTATATCAGTGCACTGGTAAGTCGTGCACTTACATAGTTGAGGAACTTCAGATGTGTTTAGAGTGCAAGCAAAAGGAGAATGGAGAATTTTACCGTGAAGGAAGCCGAGGAGAAACTAAAATGTGGAGAGTTTGAATTATCAATGAACAAAGGTACCGGTACTAGTTCGGCATGGGAAAATTTTTCAAACATTTTCGAGAAAACATCATAAAATCAATAATAACAATAACAAAAATCCCTTTAGGCAAGCCTACAGACTGAGGTAGATTTTGAAGTGCTTTTGATTTAATTTACTGTCGCTGCGTAGCACTCTTCTTCTTTAGCCTTGGCATGACAAACCCGCAATAATAACTGCAAAAAAGAGGAAAGAGAACTTTTTCAAACATTCAAATCTCGCCTTATATGAGAACTATCAATAAACTAGTTATTGATTTATAGAGTACTCATCAAGAGCTTTTCAACGATACTCCACAAGTCGTAGTTTCAAAAATTTCGAATTTCCAACACTCCCACCCCCACTCGTACCCCCAAAACCCCCGAATTGTTGGTGTCACTGTGAACTCCATAAGAAGTTCTCAAATTTATTCAAACAAAGTTTAATTCTATAGGCTACTTCACAGGGGCAAGATATAAATGTTTTAAAATTTCAACCCCCTCCCCCGACCACCCCCTTGCGCTAATTTTGCTCATCAACGAACTTATCCGAACTATTGGGCCTAGAATTAACATAATAAAATTTGGTTCAGATATCTTCAAAATTACGGCCGCTAGCATGTAAAGATATATATGTATATATAAATATAAAAAATATATATATAAAATTTTTTTAACAGGCGGTGGTTTCGTACTTAGGGAGGCATGACACGTAAAGATATGAAATAATTTTTCGAAAGCCATGACATGGTATCGATTGCAATAGGTAGATTTTTCTTCGAAATCTACCTAATAATAAAAATAGTAATTGTGTTAAGACGCTAAACCGATTTTTAATACTTTATCCACCTTTTATTTATCTGCATGATGAATTTCTTCTACCAGCATCTAGAAAAGCAAGAAAGTATTACCTACACTTAGCAACTACAGTTGTTTAGCTGATAGGAATGTCGCAAGCTTATTCTGGCTTGCATAGGCTGGGTTTAACCTGACCCATGCAAGCCTAAAGAAACCTGCCTGTTTGCTAGCTGCGACGCTGGCAACTTGCTTGCCTGGCGTTCAAGCGGGTATGGGCAAGCTAAAATCGAGATTTGTACACCTCTATCGGTAGGTCTACATTTCAACTGCCGTCGGTTTCAATACTAGTTCGATATGAAACGAATGTGAAGTCCATACGAGTGCAGGTATTCATGGTGATTATTCTCAACAAATAGACTATTTACATAGATCTATTGACATATTAATAACAACTTGCAGTTAAATATTTACCAAGAAAAAAACTCTAAATCTCTACATTGCCTTTTGGTTGAAGTTTGATAAATAAAAATAAACACGATGTACAGAACCTTTTATTTCATTAAAATAAGAAATGTTGATGGTGATTCTTTAAACCTCTTGTCCTAGAAATATGAAATATTTTCACGCTTAATAAAAATGTAATTTTAAACGCAAGTTTAAAAAGTAATTCTAATATCTTAATTTGTTTTTGAGATAGCCCATTACTTAATTTAATTTGTATTATAATGAAAATTTATATCTATCTCCTCCGATAACTTACACTGAAATATTTACCGTATTTCACCTCTACATTTCAAAATTACTGATAATAAAACTCGTTTGTAGGTCTACACATGATGTACAGAGAGACTGATTTCATTAGCTCCGAGTTCCTAGTATTATCTACGATAATATTTTAACTTATAATATTACTGCCCTAATTTGGATTATGAGAGGTAATAGAATTGCTGTCACTTCAGTACCACACACTTGTGAGACCTTTGTAGAGAATTTGAATTTACGTCTACTAGCCTCGTATTCTTCTTCCATGAATCCTGCCCCGACTCATTGTGGCTAGCGAAAGCCAACGTTTTGCTTGTCGCCGCCCACCAGACTGTCGCCCCTGTTCTCGGTAAAAGATACGGTAGTTCAGTCTATTTGGCCAAATTATTGTGTGCAGATGTATTAAAGTACATAAGTATACGATACTCCAAATAATCTTTATGGTACAGACGTATTTCAGAAATGGTGATTGTGGAAAACTATGTAGAACGTTTGCAACACAATTTTAGTTCCGGACAAAAGCACTGTTAGTAGACTTGTAAATAAGTTAAAAGAAACAGCCATGTTCTGTGACGAATATAAAACCAAGAAAACATCCATCCGTGCTTACAGTAATGAGTCATTGCAGAAGAAAGCAGTTTTGTTCTTATAACCATGCAATGTATGCGCATTGTAAATTTCGCTGTGCGACGTGCACTATAGGCCTAGTAGTCTACATATGCAACGAGGCTACAATGGCATTTATTAAGATAAGCTACGATTATGTTTATGAAACTCGTTACGCTCGTTTCATAATAATCATAAGAGTATCTTAACAAATGCCATTAGACTATGGGCAAGATACGTAGGCCTATGACTGTTTTTTTTTCGACCATAATTAAATGTTTAAGTTTTGAGGTTTTAGATTCATCAAACAAACGAAAACGGCTGGCCTCGGCATACAGCTGTTGGGAAGTTCTCGTAGTTGTCTCCTGCTGTATTTTGTTTGCGATGAAGTCAAATATTCTTCTTGGTCGTTTTCTTGAAACCAACAGATTTTCATAACACAAAATGAACTCAATTTAGTATAGTTTTAAAATTAACACGAATAGAATTTATTTTATTTTAAATACCTTTACAGGTTGTTTATTACGCAGTTTCATTTGCTGCTTTTAAGATTTCAAGATTTCAAGTTCGTTCCGTGTTCGATAGTAATAAGTGTTATAATGAAAATGTGTATCGTAATGGATACCATTAAGATAGCGTTATATCACATGTAATAAGCATATTATAGTAAGGTCGAACAAATATTTTGCAGTGAACTGACAGTGTAAGCACGTGTTGTGTGGTACGCGACAGTGTATGACATGACTGTTGAACCAGTTTCCTAGGAGGGGATTTTTCCTCGTCCTCCTGGTCCCCGGATATCATCTGGCCATTATTATCACCTTCATCCATCCTCGCCTTCTTCAGGATGTGAGTCTGTGTGACTAGTGTGTATCGTTCTAAGGGCCTGTACGACGACCTGCTGATATCATATTTATCTGCCAGATAGAGAACCTATCTGGAAGTTGGCCAAGAATTGCGTATTGTGATCTCCTGACAAAATCTGTCTGGCAAGACAACTTCCAGATAAGCTAGCAGGAGGATGGAGTGGCTGACAAGCTTCCAACTGCTGGTTAGGAATCTTGCTTGAAACAAGATGGCAGTGCGCCGAAGTTTTTTTTTGCTACCTGAATTTTAGAACTGATGCCGGAAGTTTTAATTTATATAAAATTGTCATTTTATGCTCACATATGAATGAAATAGAATTGAACAAATAGATTAATGCACTTAAAACGATATGCTGTTATGTAATTTAATTGTACAAATACAAATCCGAGCTGCCGCACCTAGCGGAGGACTACCGAACTACAATAAACACACCTCTCTGCTCAGCGAGGTAAGGACCATTTTACAAATTTTTACTACGTTCTTGCCGGTAGCAGTTCAGCGGTGGTATTACACGGCATCTTCCAGTTAAGCTATCTGGAAGTCACGTATCTGGAGGATTTGTCGGCAGGTGGTAATACAGGGCCTAAGTGTTCTTGTTGTCTCAGAGGTGGCCCCGACATTGTGTCCTTGTCTGGTCAAAATAGTATGAATGTGATCCGTAGAAACTCCCCCCCCAAAGGGTCGCGGCCTTGTAAGGCCGGAAGACGGGGGCCACGTAAATGTATAGTCTGACTGTGAGCTGAAGGCCGAGCTGGTGGCATAATGGGGGAAAGACATAGACAGTAAATGCAAGCGCATGGTAAGGTAGTGGGGGAACGCTAGCTCGGCCTTCAGCTTGCAGTCAGACAGTACCTACACGAGGGAAGTAAAATTCGGAGAGAAAAAAAGAACACAATTTAATAATTATAAATGTATATGTTGGTACGGTACCTTGCTTGTGAGCTTGTCTAATGAATTCATTTTTGTTAAGTTTATAAACATTTAATTAAGAAGGAAAGAACATTGTTTTACAATTTTACTAGAAAGTACAAGTGAATTAAATAAATTTATACTCTGAAGTGATTAAACTTAAATTTTGGTCCTCTTTTAAACAGAAAACAACAAAGTCCCAGAGTGTTCTAATTGCCGTGTAAAACGCTGAGGAAACAAAAGGTCAAGTAAAAAAGGATAAAAAATAAAAGTTGAAATAATGGACTCGTGCAAAGGAAAAGATAGAACAAGAGTTAAAAATGTGAAAGAATTAGAGAGAAAATTAATTACTGTTTGTAACAGCAGTTACGCTTGGGTGAACTCCAGGTACAGTTCGTTCAAATAAACAATATACGTCTATGTGTAATGCGTACCTAACGACATTAGAACGAATTCAGTATATCAAATAAATTGTTCTTTTGCTACTGGAAAAGTGATTTTTCGTTATAGTCCAATCAATAAAGAGGTTGTAGATTACATGTTAGGGACTTACGACGTGATCGGGGGTCAGAGGGCACTTTATTTGGTTTTTCTCTCATATCTCGAAAATTAAGCACCGTAGCGAGAATGTTACTATAATGAAAATGAAAGCTGATAATATTTCCTAAAAATTGTCACTACTAAAATTTTTCTATTCCCAACAGCTTTCGAGAAATCCGCTGGCGAATATAGCAAATTTTCGAAAAGTGACTTTTTGCCTCACGCTTGTTGACAAACTTGGCCTTCTATAGTGTTTTCAAATTCGCCAGAGGTTTCAAGGCCACAACTTCTCACGTCTAATATGCCCCCACTGATCAGTCAACAGTATTCCCCTTTGCGCAGAGGAGCTGCGCTGTCGCACACACTCATACACCAAGGGGGAACTCCCTACTGGCTTGTCATGTGACTGGCATTGGAGGGGTATGATGTCATATGAGCACGGTAAGTGGGGGTATCATAGGCGTGCTACGTTTGGCCTTGAAACCTCTGGCGAATGTGAAAGGACTATAGCGCCTCAACCCTTACTTTCATGGCAATATCCTCATAAAGAAAGTTGTAGAGCATTGATTTTACTTAAAAAAGGAGGGATTATTTGTTAATATGTCTTAAAACTATGAAAAGTTATAGCAATTTGAAATTTTTCATAAAATTTCGAGAATCCAGCTGTATATTGTGTATTTACACCGTGAAACCTAGGGAGTGTTTAATTATGTTATAACAAATCATGAAAATTATGTTTATTAAAAATCCAATATTATAAAAACCAATACAATGAACGAATAATGGCAAATACGTTACTCGACTACATAACTGTTATGTTTAAGGATCGTAAGAAAAAGGTTAATAAAAGACAAAAATTTGTTTTATAGCGTATTATTGGTTTTTCAAAAACTATTTATATGGAAGTGCTGACGTTTTGGTTCTCTTGAGGTGGACGATTCTGGAAATTGACTCAGGAGGTGGATCATATTCGTCATCTTCGTCTTCTATATTTTCTTCCACCTCAGTTTCAGTATCTTAAACCGGATGTGAGTAGGGGCTCTATGCCATCGGCATCGTCATTTACATTGTCCTACATGGGGAGCTATTGAGACAACCTGGCAGTTTTGGCATAGAGGAGACCAATTCGTTAAGCCTTACTTGCATCCACCTTTGCTATTGCTGCCATATTTAGTGAACCGGCAGAATTTATTTATTTTTTCAAAATTTCATATTAAATTGTGGTACGAAGTCTTCAGTCTGCACAGAAGCGAGCTGGTTGTCTACCTTTCGCACCCAGCTCAGGGATAGCTCGTTTTCTAGTCAGTGCTGGACCTGGTGATACGTTCTGAACAAGTGCTCCATTGCTACCCCGTCAGTTGGTGAGAGAAAAGAGATGTCAGGTTTCATGTTTGCTAGAGACCTGTGAAATTGCTAGTACTAGTAGAGGCTAAAGGACATTTCCTTTACTGGGATGTCATACCATCTCGAAATATTTGTGTCCAGCTCCCCAAACCTCAGATTGTAATGAGGTTTAGGAGAAGACTTCAGCTGATTTGCGAATGTATGGGTGTTTCTGAACAAGTTTTGTGAAACCAACCTGACTTTTCTGAACTGATTAAAATGTTCTGTCATAGTATGTGAAGGCATGTGGGAACAGAATGCCCTTCAGCACCAGCTGCTGAGTAAACGAATCTAGAGTATACGTTGGTCCTTACTTTTCCTCGGTTAGGTTTCCCAATTAAAGTGTCTTGGTCAGCTGGAGCTTTAATTGTTACAAAAACTTCCAATCACAGGCTCAGTTGGTAGAGCATTGGCGCGAATAGCCAAAGGTCCTGGGTTCAAGTCCCAGTGTCGGGGGAATTTTTCTCCTATAATATTCTCATCGTTTATCTTAACTGCTCTTCCGGCCACAATACTTAAAGGTGTATACGGGTGGAGTTATGGAAAACGTCAGCCAATGACATGGCTCGTACCATCTCAAACTGCAAATACTAAGCGTCGTAACAGTGCAAATTCCTCTGATTAGTTATTACCCACATGCCTCTAAGGTTTGACGCAATTTTAGAGTAGTCTATCATACAAGTAGTTTTGCATGTTCTTTGTATCCTGCTTAATGACACGCAAAATTAGGCAGTATTCTTGGTTTGAGTGAGACTTAATATAGCCTAATATTTTTTAGCTGTAAACGTGGATTTCACAAGGATAATAATAGGCTATAGGATATGAGTATTAAATTTATTTCACAACAGACCCATGAAATAATTTTATCAGAATAGATTAGTTACAAATAAATACAAATAAATACAAAAATACACTTTTCATTGTACACTTGGTACCAATCGGAGACCCCGGCTGACACGGTAGTAAGGAGTTCCCGAGTTTAGGGTGAGTTACTTATTAGATGAATTTTTGGAATTACTGAATTATGTTCTGTCTATAGGCCTACTATTCTTAAGTTATTAAAATTTTATTGAAGGGTATTATCATAAGTGAGGTATATACATTTTGCATTGGAAGGTCCGTTTTTGTATTATGTTGTTCAAGCAATTCACTATACAGTACCATCCGGTTTTATTAAAATGTAAACAAGAAAATAGCACAATTTCAATGGAATTCTCCATGCTTCATATGCATTGACAAGAACTCCATGCTCGCAATTTCTTTGAAACTCTCACATTTATAAACATTGAGGGCTGAGTAGGACAGAAAGAATAAATTATCATCTTATGTATTTTAACTACCAACAACTAAAATTGGAAACTTTATTGCAATTTTTTTAAAGTCTATTTCCCGCAAAGCTGATTTTCTTAACATTACATACACAAAGTTGATATAACATAGGGACTACTGAAGGAAAATTAATTAGATTTTACTCAGATATTAAACAGACTGCCGGCAGAACATCCAATGTGCATATTTCTCTCTCTCAAATCCTAGGGAAATGGGCCTCCAAATGGAGGTTTCTGTCCGCCGCCTTGGGTGAGTCGGTAGCACGCCTGCCTTCCACTCCGGCGGCCCGGGTTCGATTCCCGGCCGGGTTGGGGATTTTTCAGTAGTGAAAGATCCCCTCCCCGGGTTCAGGACTGGGTAGGTTAAGTCTTAGGTTAAGATGATGTACATTGTGCGCGATTCCTTAATTATTAAATGGAGGTTTCTGTTTACCGATGTGCTTTTTATTACGCTTATTTTCTTAGAGAGGACAGAGAAACAGATGGTAAGCCCATCGCCCCTTAACCCCTCTCCGGAAACTAAGGTATTACTTGGATGTGAAAGGGCCGAGAAATTTTGTCCATAGGCTCTAATTTAGGCTTGGAGTTGTTTTACGTGCCGTAAATCTACGACACGGGCCCCCCAGCTTAAAGTCCCTCCCGGAGGACTCCGTGCCCAGGATTTTTATGTCCTGAAAAGCCCATCGACTGTGGCCGGGTGTGATCCCGCGACCTTCGGATCTAGAGGCGGGCACAGTACCTCTAGACCACCGCAGCCGTCAATGTGCATATTACTGGTCACAAAAATCAAATAATGAAGTTCAGAAGCCTCTGGCAATTAAATTACAATATTTGCACTAAAGCTAATTTCTTTATAGGGAATCATTTTCAAAAATCATATAAAGTGTGTGAAATGAAAATTTTAGTGAATACCCCTTCTTTGTAAGAGCATCCCCCTTGATCGACCCTGATGGAGAGCTCATTAGTTTTAATATAGTTAGTAGTGGAACTATAGTAGAGGCAGAAGAAATATCACTGTTTTCTGGTTGTGCAGACTGGTTTACCATACCACTGATTCCTAACGGTGTACCTGAACCTCGCCTCCGTTCTATACGAATATCGGTTTTTGTCAAGTGTGGTTATCTTCGTTCCCACTGTTTACGTTTTCATTTCAAACTATACCTGTATTATTAAAACAGTAAGAGGACTTCACAAAGGAGATAGGTAGTGACGACATTATTGAAAGCGCCGTGATTTATTTAGATAGTTGCTGCAACAGTTTTTACCGGACGGTGGCAATGACGAGGAGTTAGGAATTTGTGTTTATTGAGATTTTTAGAAATTTGTTACAATCTGACTTAAGGTACTAATTATTCTTGTAGAGTGAGTTGTTATTAATGCAAAGTATCGGTCTAGTTTAGTTTATTTTTTCAGTTCAAATATAAAGAAGTATTTAATAAATAGGCTATATTAAATTAACAACCTAATTATAATTTTTTATTAAACGAATGCTTTGGAATATTCTGTTAATTTGAAGATAACGTTATTAAAGTAATAATACTGTATGATGGCGTTACTATAAGCTACTGTGTGGAGTGAGAGTTCATTGAGACGCAGTCATAAGTACCTGTAAGGTGAAAGGAAAGAAGGGGTCTTTGGATGGAGTTTTCCGAAATTCGCCTATTCTTTCTGCCTCGACTTTAGTAATTCGTAACTCGTGGCTTCTGACCGAATTAGCATTTATTTCTGGTGTTGAAACTTTTCATTTTTTCGCAGTTATCCATCCCTATCACTCATTCATTTCGAAGCGGAAGGCAACAGGAAACCAACGCTCCTATACTTCCCCTTTAAAAAGCTTATAATAATACAGTGCGTTATTGACTTCCTTGATGTGGTTAACCACCAGACTAAATGCAGAGAAGAGTGAGAAAGAGAAAAGTTAAGGTCATATCTGTCCAATATACCGTAGTGTTGTAGTAGTACATTATAAACTACGTTCATGTTTCTCTTAGTAGGAATGTGATATCGATATTATCGTAATATAGATATTTTGTTCCGATATCCGATATTTTGACATCAATATTTCAATTCCGTCCGATATCATTGTAATATCAATATTGTTCTTTGATAATAGCGATTTTCTCATTTGAAGAACAAGAATGAAATGGAGGGTGAGAGAGGGATTTAAACAAAACACCTATTATAACATATTTATTTATATATTTATATAAATGAACTAAATAAACATTTTAGACCAAATCAAGTTAAAAATCAATGAAATTAAAACATATGTAAACCATTTTGAATTGACGGTCATAAACATTTACTTACAGTTATTTGCATCACTTCTGACCTTCAGTTTGAGTTTTGCCGCTCAAGAGCGTTACTTCGATTCCCTAAATCGCTATAGGATACAAATTTGCATTAAACGACATGCGTCGCGCAGGAATCTGTCAATGTGCGAATGTGTGAACTATGTATTAACGGTTTCTGAGTGCTCCAAGAATGAACCTATTATTTTAGTAATACTTTCGATATTATCGATTATCGATATTTTCTTACCGATACATACGGTTATCGATATTAGTAACCAACATTCACAACCATATCAATCGATATTTTGCATCCGATATCCTATCCATATTTTGTAGGCATTCCATATTTCGATTGACAGTGTAACAGTTTACATTAATGGATTCGTTTCTCATGTGAAAAAACATTCATTTTTTTTATATTTTTCATGTAACTGGAAACTTGGTGCATATAAAAGAGGAAGAAAAATAACATCTTGACTTTACATTTGAAATATGTGACTTGAAGAACGATAATGGATGTATTGCCATGACCAGGTTAAAATGTTTTAGTCATAAATATTGTGTAAAAATCAAAATGATGTAGATTTCTGTTCTTCTTTTGACATCAATAACTTATTTTTTATATTCTTATTTTCACTGAAATTCACCAAATATAAGCTTCACCTTGATCTATGCCCGAAATTTGTCTGCCTTCTCTCTTATTTTCCTTCCATTTTACATTTATACTGTATGCTTCTTTCTCACTCTCTTACTCCTTAACTCTGTCCCTGTTTATCAATTCATCCGTCTCTTTCTAGCTTTTTACTCCAGCTCGTCTGCACAATTGTCTGGTGGTATGATACATGAGAGAACTGTAAATCACAGCATGCTGGCACTACTTTTAGAAAGAATCTAGTGTCTGTGTGTCTATGTGCGCCACGGCCAATGTTCTGGTCACTATGACATCCATGTAGCCGTACATCAAAGTGCCGAGCCACAAGGTCTCCACTCCAACCCAAATACAAAGAGGATTTAGTTTCTTTAAATGTTTCATAGACCTGAACTCCAGCCACCGACACTGAGGGTGCAGGGAAATAATTAACCACTGTCGTGATATGATCAACACACTAGATAATAAATGCAAAGAATATTGTGGCGAAAACATTTTTAACCGTCTGCTGAGCATTAAATTTATTATAACGATTCTATCTTGGAAAGACGCTTCGGCTAAATTTCTCTCTCCATTTATGCTGTAAAAGATTCTTTAAACATGTTGCAGAGGGAGATATCAAAATAACAACGATACTGGTTATCAACATAAATTTATAACGTTGACAAAGCGGATGTAAATACAATCAATGGGAAATCTCTTTAGGTAACAAAAAACTTTTACACTCCGGTATACAACTTTAAGGTATAAATATTACAGTATTCTTTATTAGGAGATTGAGAGTTCGATCACGGCTTAGACCGATAGCATATATATATATACACATATATATGCATCAATACGACAGGCTCGTTTCTGTAGATTCACAGGCATGTAAAATGATACCGGTGTAACGGGAAAACTTGACTTCGGGAGAATAAGACCCCCGACGTCAAAAAATCCCGGGAAAATATTACCGGGGGTCTATTTTTCCCGGGATATTAGGAAGCAGGGTAAAATCTTCCCGGGAAAAATTGACGCACAACAAACAAAACGAACTTCAAAGAACTAATCGCCGCAGGTGGGTACAATCTTCCCAGGAGGAATTGACTTCACACAGGGGGGTATTATTATCCCGGGAAAATATTACCGGGGGTCTATTTTTCCCGGGATATTAGGAAGCAGGGTAAAATCTTCCCGGGAATAATTGACGCACAACAAACAAAACGAACTTCAAAGAACTAATCGCCGCAGGTGGGTACAATCTTCCCAGGAGGAATTGACTTCACACAGGGGGGTATTATTATCCCGGGAAAATATTACCGGGGGGGTCTATTTTTCCCGGGATATTAGGAAGCAGGGTAAAATCTTCCCGGGAAAAATTGACGCACAACTAACAACACGAACTTCAAAGAACTAATCGCCGCAGGTGGGTACAATCTTCCCAGGAGGAATTGACTTCACACAGGGGGGTATTATTACCCCGGGAAAATAAGACCCCGAAGGAATCCTTGAATATATCAAAGAACAAGTTGCCGCTGGGGGGTATAAATACCCCGGGAAAATAAGACTCTCCACACAAACATCAAAGAACTAGTAGCCGAAGGTGGGTACTATTTTCCCGGGAGGAATTGACTTCACACAGGGGGCATAATTATCCCGGGAAAATAAGACCCCGAATGAATCCTTGAATATATCAAAGAACAAGTTGCCGCTGGGGGGTATAAATACCCCGGGAAAATAAGACTCTCCACACAAACATCAAAGAACTAGTAGCCGAAGGTGGGTACTATTTTCCCGGGAGGAATTGACTTCACACAGGGGGCATAATTATCCCGGGAAAATAAGACCCCCCAAGGAATCCTTGAAGATATCAAAGAACAAGGTGCCGCTGGGGGGTGCTTTTAACCCAAGAAGAATTGACTTCACACGGGCGGGGGGTAAAAAATTCCCGGGAAAATAAGACTCCCCACACAAAAATCAAAGAACTAGTCGCCGCAGGTGGGTACTATTTTCCCAGGAGGAATTGACTTCACACAGGGGGGTATAATAAAACCGGGAAAATAAGACCCCCCAAGGAATCCTTGAAGATATCAAAAACAAGGTGCCGCTGGGGGGTGGTTTTAACACAAGGAAGAATTGACCTCACACAGGGGGGTAAAAAATTCCCGGGAAAATAAGACTCCCCACACAAAAATCAAAGAACTAGTCGCCGCAGGTGGGTACTATTTTCCCGGGAGTAATTGACTTCACACAGGGGGCATAATTACCCCGGGAAAATAAGACTCCCCAAGGAATCCTTGAAAATATCAAAGAACAAGTTGCCGCTTGGGGGTACTTTTAACCCAAGAAGAATTTACTTCACACGGGGGGTAGTTTAAAAAAAATAAACATAAACATAATTTTGAAAATCTAGTATTATAATTCATAGGTGACCTTATGCCCATCCATGACAAAAGGGTGGTTTTCACCCCCTCTTCCAATCTAACCCAATTAAAAATGATTTTTTGACATATATACATCGAAGGGAGTGATATCAACTATCTGACATGATTTACACCCCCAAATGAATTATTGTTACATAGGGGTGGTTTTTCAAGGTCACCCAAGTTTTTACAGATATGGACAACTTGAACCAATGTAAATCGCCTAGAGGGTAGTTTTCACCCCCACTTCCAATCTAACCCATTTAAAATTATTTTTTCAACATATATACATCGTAAGGAGTGATATAAACTATCTGACATGATTTACACCCCCAAATGAATTATTTTTACATAGGGGTGGTTTTCAAGGTCACCCAAGTTTTTACAGATATGGACAACTTGAACCACTGTAAATCGCCTAGAGGGTAGTTTTCACCCTCACTTCCAATCTAACCCATTTAAAATTATTTTTTCGACATATATACATCGTAGGGACTGATATAAACTATCTGACATGATTTACACCCCAAATGAATTATTGTTACATAGGGGTGGTTTTTCAAGGTCATCCAAGTTTTTACAGATATGGACAACTTGAATCAATGTAAATCGCCTAGAGGGTAGTTTTCACCCCCACTTCCAATCTAACCCATTTAAAATTATTTTTTCAACATATATACATCGTAAACTATAAGATATAAACTATCTGACATGATTTACACCCCCAAACGAATTATTTTTATTAGGGGTGGTTTTTCAAGGTCATCCAAGTTTTTACAGATATGGACAGTTAAGTTTTTACAGATATGGACAGTTTAAGCCATTCTAAATCTTCTAGAGGGTAGTTTTCACCCCCACTTCCAATCTAACCCATTTAAAATGATTTTTTCGACATATATCCATCGTAGGGACTGATATCAAGTATCTGACATGATTTACACCCCCAAATGAATTATTTTTACATAGGGGTGGTTTTTCAAGGTCATCCAAGTTTTTACAGATATGGACAACTTGAACCACTGTAAATCACCTTGAGGGTAGTTTTCACCCCCACTTCCAATCTGACCCAATTAAAATGATTTTTTCTACATATGTACATCGTATGGACTGATATCAACTATCTGACATGATTTACACCCCAAATGAATTATTGTTACATAGGGGTGGTTTTTCAAGGTCACACAAGTTTTTACAGATATGGACAACTTGAACCAATGTAAATCGCCTAGAGGGTAGTTTTCACCCCCACTTCCAATCTAACCCATTTAAAATTATTTTTTCAACATATATACATCGTAAGGAGTGATATAAACTATCTGACATGATTTACACCCCCAAATGAATTATTTTTACATAGGGGTGGTTTTCAAGGTCACCCAAGTTTTTACAGATATGGACAACTTGAACCACTGTAAATCGCCTAGAGGGTAGTTTTCACCCTCACTTCCAATCTAACCCATTTAAAATTATTTTTTCGACATATATACATCGTAGGGACTGATATAAACTATCTGACATGATTTACACCCCAAATGAATTATTGTTACATAGGGGTGGTTTTTCAAGGTCATCCAAGTTTTTACAGATATGGACAACTTGAATCAATGTAAATCGCCTAGAGGGTAGTTTTCACCCCCACTTCCAATCTAACCCATTTAAAATTATTTTTTCAACATATATACATCGTAAACTATAAGATATAAACTATCTGACATGATTTACACCCCAAATGAATTATTTTTACATAGGGGTGGTTTTTCAAGGTCATCTAAAATTTTACAGATATGGACAGTTTAAACCATTATAAATCTGTTAGAGGGTGGTTTTTACCCCCACTTCCAATTTAACCGATTTAAATTTATTTTTTCGACATATATACATCGTAGGGAGTGATATCAACTATATGACAGGATTAATATTAATGAACTTCATCTTGAATAAGAGGGCAATAGAAATTAGGAGTTGTAAGAATAATTTCTTAGCCTAAACCCTGAAAAATCAAGTAAGTAATGAAGCGAAAGACTATAAAGAAATGTGTATTGATTTATAAAATATAGAAAATGGTTTGCTGTAATTATGATAATAAGAAGATAATAGAGAATGAATCTAACTATTATTCGCCATGTATTTTATCATATTGACATTAACAAACAATCAGTTAGGTTAGAAAGACCTGGTGGAATATAAGATATTAATATACAGAATATTTAATAACGTATAAAAAGTTAAAATGTCATATTAAACATGTGAAGTATCATAATACAATAGATCTAATATTCATTATTATAACATCAAATTAAATTTACGACACTAGTTGACAGATAAAAATGGTTAGACCTGATGATAAAAACAATTATTGGTTAATTTATTTAATTACTGATAATCAAGACCATTACAATAAAATTAAGTTTTCATTAAAAATCAAAATAAAGTACCAGTTGGTATTATATATATTTACAAATTATGTAGAAAAAATTAAGATATGTTGAGTGCAATATGAACCAACCTTGTTTACAAGTGTCTACAAATATATGTTTGTAAAGTCTTATGATTATATATTAAAATTAATACATGTGTGTATGGTACAATTATATAAAACAATGTTAAGAGATTCACTCTACAACAGCCTAGTTTAAGTTCTAACAAAGCTGAGTACCTATTAATAATAACAAATTATAGGCTACATATGTCATAAAATTATTCATATCCTACATCGGAGAATATATGTCAATCACACTTATTTAGATAATTCTAACCTAACTTGCATTAGCGATATTTTGTAATTGGAACTTGTGTATCTCAATAAAAATTGTGTATATTAATATCTTATATTCCACCAGGTCTTTCCAACCTAACTGATTGTTTGTTAATGTCAATATAATAAAATACATGGCGAATAATAGTTAGATTCATTCTCCATTATCTTCTTATTATCATAATGACAGCAAAAGCAATTTTTATATTTTATAAATCAATACACATTTCTTTATAGTCTTTCGCTTCATTAGCGATTTTTGAGGGTTTAGGCTATGAAATTATTCTTACAACTCCTAATTTATATTGCCCTCTTATTCAAGATGAAGATCAAACATTAATCATGTCATATAGTTGATATCACTCTCTACGATGTATATATGTTGAAAAAATAATTTTAAATGGGTTAGATTGGAAGTGGGGGTGAAAACTACCCTCTAGGCGATTTACATTGGTTCAAGTTGTCCATATCTGTAAAAACTTGGGTGACCTTGAAAAACCACCCCTATGTAACAATAATTCATTTGGGGTGTAAATCATGTCAGATAGTTTATATCAGTCCCTACGATGTATATATGTCGAAAAAATAATTTTAAATGGGTTAGATTGGAAGTGAGGGTGAAAACTACCCTCTAGGCGATTTACAGTGGTTCAAGTTGTCCATATCTGTAAAAACTTGGGTGACCTTGAAAACCACCCCTATGTAAAAATAATTCATTTGGGGGTGTAAATCATGTCAGATAGTTTATATCACTCCTTACGATGTATATATGTTGAAAAAATAATTTTAAATGGGTTAGATTGGAAGTGGGGGTGAAAACTACCCTCTAGGCGATTTACAGTGGTTCAAGTTGTCCATATCTGCAAAAACTTGGATGACCTTGAAAACCACCCCTATGTAAAAATAATTCATTTGGGGGTGTAAATCATGTCAGATAGTTTATATCACTCCTTACGATGTATATATGTTGAAAAAATAATTTTAAATGGGTTAGATTGGAAGTGGGGGTGAAAACTACCCTCTAGGCGATTTACATTGGTTCAAGTTGTCCATATCTGTAAAAACTTGGGTGACCTTGAAAACCACCCCTATGTAAAAATAATTCATTGGGGGTGTAAATCATGTCATATCTTATAGTTTACGATGTATATATGTTGAAAAAATAATTTTAAATGGGTTAGATTGGAAGTGGGGGTGAAAACTACCCTCTAGGCGATTTACATTGGTTCAAGTTGTCCATATCTGTAAAAACTTGGGTGACCTTGAAAAACCACCCCTATGTAACAATAATTCATTTGGGGTGTAAATCATGTCAGATAGTTGATATCACTCCCTTCGATGTATATATGTCAAAAAATCATTTTTAATTGGGTTAGATTGGAAGTGGGGGTGAAAACCACCCTTTTGTCATGGATGGGCATAAGGTCACCTATGAATTATAATACTAGATTTTCAAAATTATGTTTATGTTTATTTTTTAAAAACTACCCCCCGTGTGAAGTAAATTCTTCTTGGGTTAAAAGTACCCCCAAGCGGCAACTTGTTCTTTGATATTTTCAAGGATTCCTTGGGGAGTCTTATTTTCCCGGGGTAATTATGCCCCCTGTGTGAAGTCAATTACTCCCGGGAAAATAGTACCCACCTGCGGCGACTAGTTCTTTGATTTTTGTGTGGGGAGTCTTATTTTCCCGGGAATTTTTTACCCCCCCCCCCGTGTGAAGTCAATTCTTCTTGGGTTAAAAGCACCCCCCAGCGGCACCTTGTTCTTTGATATCTTCAAGGATTCCTTGGGGGGTCTTATTTTCCCGGGATAATTATGCCCCCTGTGTGAAGTCAATTCCTCCCGGGAAAATAGTACCCACCTTCGGCTACTAGTTCTTTGATGTTTGTGTGGAGAGTCTTATTTTCCCGGGGTATTTATACCCCCCAGCGGCAACTTGTTCTTTGATATATTCAAGGATTCCTTGGGGGGGGGGGGGGGTCTTATTTTCCCGGGATAATTATGCCCCCTGTGTGAAGTCAATTCCTCCCGGGAAAATAGTACCCACCTTCGGCTACTAGTTCTTTGATGTTTGTGTGGAGAGTCTTATTTTCCCGGGGTATTTATACCCCCCAGCGGCAACTTGTTCTTTGATATATTCAAGGATTCCTTCGGGGTCTTATTTTCCCGGGGTAATAATACCCCCCTGTGTGAAGTCAATTCCTCCTGGGAAGATTGTACCCACCTGCGGCGATTAGTTCTTTGAAGTTCGTGTTGTTAGTTGTGCGTCAATTTTTCCCGGGAAGATTTTACCCTGCTTCCTAATATCCCGGGAAAAATAGACCCCCCCGGTAATATTTTCCCGGGATAATAATACCCCCCTGTGTGAAGTCAATTCCTCCTGGGAAGATTGTACCCACCTGCGGCGATTAGTTCTTTGAAGTTCGTTTTGTTTGTTGTGCGTCAATTATTCCCGGGAAGATTTTACCCTGCTTCCTAATATCCCGGGAAAAATAGACCCCCGGTAATATTTTCCCGGGATAATAATACCCCCCTGTGTGAAGTCAATTCCTCCTGGGAAGATTGTACCCACCTGCGGCGATTAGTTCTTTGAAGTTCGTTTTGTTTGTTGTGCGTCAATTTTTCCCGGGAAGATTTTACCCTGCTTCCTAATATCCCGGGAAAAATAGACCCCCGGTAATATTTTCCCGGGATTTTTTGACGTCGGGGGTCTTATTCTCCCGAAGTCAAGTTTTCCCGTTACACCGGCCATGGTCACAGACCTGAGTTACAGCAGTTGTAAAATAACCATAAAATCAACCAACCTGGACTATGTGTATAGATTTTTAGTATGCCTAAAAGGATATAAATAGGCTAAGCAATAGGTTAAGAGTTATTTGTGTAAAACTGCGTAGGCCTATTGAGGTCACGCCTTTATAACAAGAATAAGGCAAGGAATAAAGCGTTTAAGAAGGAAAAGAGTAGGCCTAAGTGAAAGAAATGCCGTGGACATCAAGAACAAAACGTACAGAGGCCTACTTAGTGCTTCGAAATCATGGAATATCATATTATTGAAAACTTAATAAGTATGTCGGTTTTCTACTTAATCATAATAACCTGCACGAGTGACTTCTAGCCATTAAAACTAAGATTCTTTCTTAACCAAATAAGGTCGTAAATCATTTCATGCTATTATGAATTCCATATTTCGTAATTGCCCATTAATCTTAAAAAATCCTAGTAACATATTTAAATAAATTTATAGGCTACCCCTCTTGTTTTGCCTTCGAAATTGCTGCAACCATGGCTACAGGATACACCGAATACTTCTGATGACCATTGTAAACTATTTTTGCCTAGTTTTTACTGTCAGTAGGCCTGTGTGAATGATAGCAATCATAGCATATCTACTTTTAACTAACAGATTATAGACAGATTTGTTACAAGTTGAGGAGCTATACAAAATCATTTTAAATTAATTATTCTTAAAATTATTTACAGAGGTCTTATGCCAATAATTTTCCTTTTTTAACTTTTAAGTCTCTCATCTTAACTTAGGATCCCATAGTTTACACATGATTTAATTCTTTATAACATATCAGTAGGCCTGCATATCTTTTTTATCAATGACTGTATACAATGTATAATAATCTAATTTAACATGTGATGTAAGGTATTTTAACATCTTTTTTATATAAGATAAATTTTATAAAGATTATAAGGTTGTAAATTGCAATACATTAATTTTTCATATCTGTAGGTCCTACTGTTTACTAATTCAGTAGACGTAGATGTTTGTGTACTGTTTACTTGTAAATTATTTTGCATGACTAAATTGAAATAATATACCATCTAGAGAGTACTGATTTTTTTTTATGGTTGGACAAAAGGAACTATACTAGCCTTTGACCTTCAAATGTTTAGATTAGATCTTTATAAAAACTGCTAACAAGGACATAGGCGTAACCAGGCCAACCATTTGGGGGGGTTATAACATATGGGGGGTATGGAATACCCCCCAGCGAGAGGGGGGTTCGGGGGTCCTCCCCCGGAAAATTTTAAAAATTAAGATGCACAATAACGAGTTTTAAGCTTCCTACGCTTTATACTCGTATTAAGTAATTTATAAGCAGACTTAAAAAAATTGTACAATTTTCCTTTTTTTAATCAATGGGGGGGGGGGGGGTTCAAACCCCCAAACCCCCCTTGTTACGCCTATGAACAAGGATACAATTTCAACAATAAAGGGTTCCCTTCTATATTTGCGACTCTACTTATATAGTAACAATATAGTTTAGTACATAAATTATATATATATAATAGTAGCCTATAGCTTTAAGGTATTATATACGATGTATTATGATGTGATTAATGTGCAGCTAATATCGATTTACCTTTTTTTTTTTTTTCAAATATTCATTGTATTTTTCTTCGTCTGTTCAAGACAAATCTCGAAAATTCTGTAATAGTATGCTTTATCATTTTCACAACCGTTTATTAAGGGAAGCTTATAAAGTGAATTATTAATACAATTTAGATATTCGGAATCGATATTTATAATTAAATTCTTAAGCGTGTTGTCTGCAATGCCGGTATTATATTATTTACTTATGTGCTGCTCTATATTAGGCCTCCTTTTGACTGGCCACTTTGGACTTAAGTGAAAGAATAAAAATAAGTAAAATAAAAGCGAAATAATTGTACACAACACGGAGAAATACCCAAAGTCAGCGTGTGTTTTACAGTCAGCACAACCAGCCCAGTTGCACGTCTGCACTGCACCAGCGGTGCTGTGGCAATCGTAAACCCAGATATCCGTCCTTTGTTTTTGAGATTGATGCATCAAGGTTTATGTGACAGGTACAGATAAAATGCTGCCAGCCACACAACCCCCAACTATTTCAAAGAATTCCATTTTATGGCTTCGAACCAAAGGGAGTCATCACTAAATGTAAATCCTAAACACAAAAAAAACGTTCTTTTAAGCACATTTTATTTCGTCCTCTTCGACAGTCTTCTCTGTTTCGAGCAAAAGGATTCGTAGTTTCCATTCCTCATTCTTTTCGTAACTTCATCATTTTCTTCATTAGTATTAATATTGGCAATAAATAGTAAAATAAGTAATTTCATATCCACATTCCGAAAAAAATTAGAAAGTATTGTTGTAATATAAATCTTTAAAGTATTACAGTAGTTACGTCTCTACTTTAGCATATATTTTTTATTAATTTTCAAGGAGTGTGTGTGATTTAATATTCATCTATGCATATATAAATTCTACACCAATCTATTTAATTCTTTCACACTCATCTTTACATTCACATTTATACTCAGCATTAATCACGTTGGAATAGTCAGGTAATATTCGCATCTGAATAATTTACACACTGCAGTTTTATTTTATCTTATTTTCAATTCTTCTCCAGCACCAGATTAAAAAGAAAGGAACTTTCCAAGCATTTCTCCTCCTTTTTCCTTAGTGTCCAGACGTAGCATTTTATCAATATCTTCCTCAAAATCATGCTTAGGTTACTTGTCTACATTGATATTTATTTTATGACTGCCGTTTTGGCCTTCACAATTCTTGATCTTATTTCCTTCACGCAATATTTCCATGGGAATATTTTAGAAAGGAATATTTAGTGAATTTTTTTTTATATATAGCCGATGGCATAGCTAAGGTTGTAATATAAAGGCCGTCAATGTGAGACATAGCATGAAGGCAAAATGTATTAAGAGTTTACTCCTCGGGTCAAATTGTTACATTATTACAACAAAAGTTGAATTTAGTAATGTAGTCCAGTTATTCTTTGCATACCCAGACGTCTTCCTTTTGTTAAGGGGAAAAGTTTTCCGACAGCTCAACCCATGTTCTTTAGTTTTACCGCTCCAATCTGCTAGTCACCTCAGTGAATCAAAATCTAAGAATGTCCTGTGACGGCTGTGACAGCTGCTCGTCTACTCCGGGTGGAGCGAAACGCGGGGTTGCAAGATCTAGTTACAGTAAACAATAACATGTTTGAATTGATTAAAGGGAGGGAATAACTAGGGTCAGTGATAACAATGAGAGAATATTGCAACTTATTTTGTTTTGGAAAGCGGAAATCAACACCGACTTGGTCAGATCAATTAACATAAACACCGACTTAAAAGGTTTGTTCCTTTGATAGCCACCTGTGTCACGGAAGCCTTGAAACACTTATTTTGTTTTGAGGGACTCCCGTAATTTTTGGTGCATAGTTTAGGGCATTAAGACAATTGAGTTTTGTGTAAGAAAACGCGATAGCAATATTTTTGTTTTATGAAGAAATCTTGATAAAAATGCTTTAAATAACTGTACCAAAATAATGAAATACAAAAAGTTGTCAATATGAGAGCTGATCTTATCTTGAAACTGGCAGGGTAGAAGATTTGGTAATATTGTAACCCTGTAAATTTTAACTACTAGTCTACATGTATAGCAACTTCGAAAATCATGAACACCGAAGGGCACAAGTATTTGAAATCAGTATAAAACAAACAATTTTTCGGTGCAACAACAAAAGGAACAAGAAAAATGTAATCCCATTTTTTTTCTTAACGAGATAGTGGGGTTTGGGTGAGGGTTGAAGTGAAAGCAAGTATCAGCTTGGTAAAAGATTTAGAGCGTCATACGAGTATTTATAATAATTAAAGGGTACAAGTATTTTACTATGTCGGCCACGGTGCTGTACAGGAGTCGTCGTGCCCGCCTCTAGTTCCCAAGGCAGCGGAATCAGACCAGGCCGCGGCCAATGATTTTTTCAGGAAATAAAAATCCTGGGCACGGAGTCCTCCGAGAGGTACTTTAAACTGGGGGGCCCGTGCTGTAGATTTTCAGCACGTGAATGAACGTCAAGCCTAAATTAGAGCCTCTGGACAAACTTCCTCGGCAGTATCACGTCCAAGTAATAGACTACCATAGTTTCAGGAGGGGGGGGGGTTGTGTGGCGATGGGCTTACCACCTGTCAATCTGTCCTCTCTCTCAGAAAATATGCATAACAAAATATGTACTGAAATCTCAAATTGGAGGGCCTTTTCCCCAACGTAGGCGTTGCAGGAAAAAGTCAGTCAGTATTTTAGTATGTAATTATCGCGTTGATACTCAGAGCAATCCTGCCAATCTCAATGAAGTGAGCCATACTTGAATTCCTACTTGTTTTATCAGACTTTCTAGGGTAGACTCTATGTGGCGTAAGAAACCTCTTATGCAATACTTAATACTGTCTCGAAGAAGAACTATGAAATTAATCAATTCTATATTGATGGATTTTCTTATAGCGGCAATGTTTGGTTTTATCTATACAGTAATTATCTTTTTCGCGACTATACATTCATCTTTAACGTCCCTAAGACGTTTTATGTAATGTGCATCACTCTAATAGGCACTATAGCCTAAGAAATGGTATCATAATGGGTATCCCGTTGTGAAATTCTGCGAACTCGAAACATAGCAAGTTTATAGCATTTAAAAACATAGTAAGATGCCGTAATAAAGAAAAATATTTCACATCGAAAGAAGTTGAATAGTCATGAAATACGTAAATACGTATCACTAATTTGTGAAATATAAATATGCAGTTTACATGTTTTTCATTTGATTACGTGTGTGACTCCAGTCTGAGCATGACTAGGCCCACTCTGATTGTATAAATGCGATGTTAATTCAGCTGATTACTCCTCATCTCGCTTCGCATACGATGCTAATCCTGTAGAGACTGTTGAGTGAATAATACTAGTTGAAGTGCTGATGCTGGTAATCTCAGAGGCACATCATAACACACATCCCGCGGAATATTGTAATATCGTTGAAATTCCAGACTGTGTATTCTGCTTAACATTGAAGTCAGAATATTCGACAAGTGTTTCATCTTGCATTCAAATGCAGTATATTATGGTATAATGCGATATTAATTATGCATTAATATTGATCACGTGTAGAGCATATCTAGCAATATCACAACAAAGAAAAGCCCATCATTTTAACATGTATTTGTTCACTGCAAGTAATATTCGTCCATACTGTAGGTTACTATGTTTTTATTTGTTTTAAAACGAACGGATTTTTAACGAAAATGTTGTTGAAATGTATGTATAGGCTATATTTTAGTGGTACTGTTGATGAATAAAATTCTTTCAGGACTCTAACCGGGTAGGGATATGTTTTTACTTACCTTCTTGGGACGGTATTGTGGTTAAATTTTGTAGGAATGAATTGTCGCGGTTGAAGTAGTTGGATTTATGTAGGAAAGCCTGAAACAAAGAAGGGGATAGCAGAGCTCTGATCGAAGAAAACTTTTATTGGTAGCCAGTCGATATGGAAATATGGAATTACTATTTATTAACCAATAAGAAGGTAGGAAATGTTATGTATTTTTAATTTTTCCAAACTAACATTGCTACCTTTTCTCATATTTACAGTCTCTATTAGATAAGTATGTTGAAACACACTAAGTTACTGCTAAGAAACAATTGGCTACAAAGATAATACATTGTTAAAAAAGTAGGAATCGTTTTTTACAAACATGAATATTTTTTACATTTTGCTTTATCTTTCTAATCTCGGCACATTTATAACTATGGTACCTATCCATATAAATTTTAATAATTTCATATCCCAGTTATTACGTTCACTATTATGTCTGGGAACCCGTCTTTGAATTTATATACCGGTAAGAAATAAAATTGTTCCATTTAACAGAACATTCTTTTCTTTTTTCAATTACATACTGAAACCGAAAAAAGTTATTTTTATTTTTCATAAATAGGTCTATATCTAGTTATTTCGCTATCTGAGTAGCATTCTCCTGAAAAGATGACAAGAAATTGTTGACAAATTTACATTTATATTATTGACTAGGCGTAGATATAAAAGTCCTATAGTAAATTTTAATTTATTTTGAATTGTAAACATTGTTTAACAAACTCTTCGTCTATATAAATTTTCACTTTATGAGCTGAGGCCATTTTTGTAAATATTTAGGTGCCAGCACATTATGGAGATTACAGAGGATATCACCAGATGTCCCTATCGTTCTCTTCCCTTTCGTACAAATTAATTATCCATTTCACTAATTTTAACCACTACAAATACTTCTCTTCCTACTACTACTGTCTACTACTACTACTACTACTACTACTATTACTACTAATACTACTATTGCTGCTGCTCCTGCTACTACTACTAATACTACTACTACTACTACTACTACTACTACTACTACTACTACTACTACTACTACTACTACTACTACTACTACTATTGCTACTACTACTGCTACTACTACTGCTACTACTACTGCTACTACTACTACTACTACTACTACTACTACTACTACTACTACTACTACTACTACTACTACTACTACTACTACTATAATATTTTATTTAAATCTTCTCTTGTATTCACTGGCACTAAATTAATTGGCACAGTAACGAGGTTTCTTATGTACTTTATATGGGAGAAGATCCGTTCACTTGCATTTATTGGCACTGTAAAGAGGTGCATTATATCGAGAGTTGACTGTATTTTCATTAAATAATCCTTGCAAAAAAAGAAAAGAAATATTTAGAACAATATATTAACTTTGAAATAATTATGTTTTGTGCTTTATTGAAAATGGAAATTCCAGTGTAAGGCAAATTAAAGCGTTTCATAAGAGTTATTCAACACAAGCAGATCAATTTTAAAACGAATCTACTCAAGCCGTTTTATTTTATTGGAAATGTTCCAACGCAAGCAGATCAATATTAAAATTAATCTACTCGTGCCGTTTTATTTTAATGGAAATTTTCTATATAAGCAGCAATTCATTTTGCTTTTACTAACGTGTGTAAAGAACCTTCGCAAAATATGATGTAAACTATGTCTTAAGTTGCAAGTGATATTATTATGGCCTATGCTAAACCGAAAGAGATAAAAAGGTTAGCATTCTTTGAAATGCTCTGTGCAAAAAAAGTTCAGTCTCGCTATTTTTTTATGTTATGTGAACATACACGTATATAAAACATTCGGCATGCTTTTCGCATTAACATATTTAGTGTCATGATGAGATGTACTAAAATATTCCAGATCTTTAGCTCTTCAGCGGTAATAGTATGAACAAAAAAGATATTACTCTTTTTCTATTGGTGTAAGCGTTGGTTCTTGTGGTTGTTTGCATTTTTTACGACATTATAAAAGAAGAACGTCAGAGGACAATTGAAGAAAAGGAGAGAGAGAAGACGGCTCCGTCTTGACGGAACCTCGGGAAGAGAACAAAGGAAAAGGGCGACAGTTCCGTGAACTTGAAGATGAAAAGAGGAAGTGAAACAGAGAAGAAACATCGGAAATGCTTCCCCTTCTTCGGCTTACTCCACATCTCGCGCGTCTAAAGACGGAGTAATTGAATCTTAGCGGTTGAGGGAAACTCTAACTCGATTGAACGGCGAGAAAGTGGTCTCACTGCGCTTCTGGAAGGGGTAGTTTGTGGAGAAAAAGAAAAGAAGGGAGAGGAGATTTTTAAAATGGATGAAACAAAACTCACAATAATACGAGAGAAACTAGAACAGATAAGAATTTGAAAAGGGGTAATAAACGATGGAAATGTGCACAGTTAAAGCGTTACAGCTAAGGTAGATTCACACTCACATGTAGAAAACTTACAAGACCTGGTGTATCGACGTAGTTGGGGAAACTATCTGTTTTCTAAAACATGTTCTGAATTCTATTTGCAATATGTAAAATGTAGTATGTTGGCCTTATGTGTTGAATTCTTTGGATATTTTTCTTGAGCTCTAATCCATATGTCGGCGGTCTAGAGGTAGCGTGCCCGCCTCTAGTTCATCCGGGCACGGAGTCCTCCGAGTGGGACTTTAAGCTGGGGGGGGGGGGGCGCGTTAAAGAAATCCAAGCCTAAATTAGAGCCTCTGGACAAAATTTCCTGGCCTTTCACGTCCAAGTAATACCTTAGTTTCCTGGAGGGGGGGGGGGTTGTGAGGCGATGGGCTTACCACCTGTCCCTCTGCCCTCTCTCGGAAAATAAGCGTAACGAAATTCACATAGATATCACAAACCTCCACTTGGAGGCCCTTCGCCCCGACACTGAGGATATAGGACAGAGTCAATCAGTCAGTCTAGTCCACATAAATACGTCCTTAGTAGTCCATTTATATTATTTCCACAAAGAATTTCCAATACACTGGCAACGTTTATAGATAGAAAGTTTGATGTATATATATATATATATATATATATATATATATATATCAAACTTAAGTATATATATATATATATATATATATTATATCAGCTAAGGTAATGACTACAATTTCGAATCCTTTCCACCCGGCACATGGGGCATAGGACCTCCTGAGGAAATTTCATTTACCTAAGGCTGAGATGGTTTACTATTATTGTTATTTTTCATAGTTTATATTAAAATGGGGATTTTCATTTGCTTTGCTTTTACTTCCTCTACCTTACATTGGGTATTATTGGCAGGCCTGCAGGAAGTATTGTGTTCGATCCCGATATTCGATGTCGCGTTATCAACATAAATACACGTTTGGAGGTCCCCGGAACCCTTAAACATTATTTTAAGAAACATACCATGTGTGTGTGTGTGTGTGTGTGTGTGTGTGTTTGTGAAGGGCATAGGTTGAGAACGAAAAGTCATGTAAAACATAAAATTTCGTTTTTGGGTTATATATCTTCTGGGGATGTGACCAATATGGATTTTCTCTTACTTTTACTACCACTTTACACGAAGAAGATATAGCTTTTCGCAATTTTGTCGAAAAGGCTCTAACGATTTGGTTTAAATTTTGTACGCAGTAAAATATTAATTTGAGATTAATTTATTCTTAAATATTCCACTACTTATTTCTTGTCTCGGATGAGAATGAGGGGGATGCAATGTGGACAGTAAAATGAAACAATACGATCAAATTCTTTTTATCACAAATGGGATTTAAATGTTTAGTGAGAAGGAAGGGTAGTGGGGAGCTCCAAATGTTATGTTTATTCTTCAAATTCTAAATGTCTAACTAGCCTACACAGCTCATTATAATTAATTTTATGTATAATACCTCTTGTTCCCTGAAGAGTACAAGCTAAACGTAGAATTACATTGTTAGTTGGCGTTTATAGAAAACTAAGAAAATGTGTCTGTTATTTCTTGATACTGAAAACAGAATAGTAAACACAATATCCCAATATTTACGTGAGTCACAAATCTGCTTCGTTGCTGTTAGCCTATATGCCCTATATGGTCATAATACTATCTCATTTGAGCTGAAGTTTTAGCAATTTTGAATTTCTCCTCCATATTCCCCGATCTACAGATTCTTTAAGTGCGAAACTATGTTTGTGGATAATTATGAATGATACCGATAGAATAGTCTATTTTTCAAGTCTATAATAAGAAAGTAGTACAATGATATCTGTTTTAGAGGTAGGCTCATTCTTTGGAATAATAGAAATCATATATATATATATATATATATAATAACTATGTAATATATTCATCACCATTATTGTGCTGAAGAGAAATGGTCCACTTGGGAGGGAAAACACTAAAGTACACTGGTTTTGATGTGCCTACAGAAACGATAATTTTTTGGTGTATGATTAGGGATGGTAGATTTTAGCAACTAAAAAATAAAGATTTAGCATTTTATAGCAAATTTAGCGTTAAAATTTAGCATTTTGTAGCGATTTGAGATGAAACAATTTTAATATTATTAGGAAAGTGGTTTTACAATTTGGTGCGTTATCAAGTGCATTTTCCAGTTACAATAAAATGTAGGCATAAAATAATATAAACTATGAGTGAAATTGTGAACACTAAAAGACACGTCAAAATATATGCACTGCTAAGTTGTATTTGCCTACATGCATTTAAAATCAGCATTCAGCACACACATTAAAAATTCAAATTGAAGAAATTTCAATAATACTCTACTTTAACCTGTTTCGGCTATCTATGACATTTAAAGCATGTTTTCTCAAAAAAGCGTTCTACATCCACGCTATTGTAGGTGACTAGATTACTTGAATACGTAGCTGCTTTGGCAAAGAGTGGAAATTTTATTTGTATTGCTAACAAAATTTGCAGTATTCAACCTCTTAATTGTCTCTTATAGTGGTCATCAAATGTTTGTGAAATTAATAATAATCACATAAGAAACTTATTATGGAGTATGGAATTCTTCTCTTCATACTGAACACTGTCTTAGGTATTATGGTACTCATCTGACCAGCCATTGTTGGATTAAAGAGCTCATTAACAGCTTAATAAAATTGATTTCATTCATCTCCCGTCATATTATTTACATAAATGTTCCTTACAAAGTAATTTCGCACTTATTTGGCAGAAATATGTACATTTCGCATTACTTATGTCGAATTTTATCTCGAATTGAAAAAACACAATAATAGACTTCACATCCTTCAAAACGAAAATATTACTTAGGCCTATTCTCACAACATTTGGAGACATTTAGCATTTATCGCGATTGCGAAAATCTGCCATCTCTATGTATGATCTATCAAGTGCTAATTCTCGTGATTGACTACAAGAAAAATATTTACTTTAAACTGGTAAAATGGAGAAGGAATAAAACATATAATATGTTTCATATTATGCTTCATTTCGTTTATAATTAGACTAAAAGTTAAATTAAAGTGTCTTCTTTCACGAAGCAAATATTTTTATTCTACCTCACCTCACACTACGTAATTTGTTTAATGGTTCATCCGGTGAATTTTAAAATATATCAAATGGTGAAAGGGGGCAAAGTACAAAACAAAAGTTTATGCCTCATTCCGTTCTAAATGGTAACGGATGTACTAACATATGCCCTGGATACAAATTGTGATCCTGTATATAAATGGGAAGAAATTACGAAGGAGGATGATAAATAAAGTTCATTCGGATATGAGTCAGCGTTGAAGAAAACAGGTATGAAAGGGAAGACCAAATTGGCTCAGGATATGGTTACAGATGAAAGGACGACCGATACGAGGAGCTGTAAAGGACCAACTTCTTGTTGAGTTTGTTTCTACCGTCACTTCTAGGCATTCTCTCATCAGGACATCTATTTTCACTATACATCTCTGTCTATGCATTTTCCCTCCTCCCATCCTCTCGAAGTAGGAAACTTGTCATTAAATTAAATTTCACTTTCCGGGTGAGTGCAGGTAGAAGCCTCCAGCTTTTAAGATTACTATGGCGAACTTTAGAAGACTTATTAATGATCTTGTCCGTCGAACATTAAGGAATTTATTATGTACAAAGTTCCTCGGGTACTGGAAGTTATCTGATTGAGACTATGATATAACGGTCGGTCATACTGACATATGCCATTTATTTCCAGTACAGGATAAATCACGTAGCATTTATCACCTGTACATTAAAATGTTTCAAGGCGATAGTCCACATGCATGTTGTAGAGTTATGTTTTCAGTGTTCACAGAAACGTTCAATATTTTACTGCATGCATAGATATACAGAAAGTGTGATATCTTTCTACGTTTTAATTTGTTTAATAATAATAAATTATTATCAGTACAATTACATTTTGAATGTTTTCATAAAACATCATACTCATTAAGGTATTACAAGACATGGTATAATTTTATATTTATTTTTAATTTAAAAAAAAAATTCCTGAGAAAACAGGCTGCCAACTTAAAAAAATTAACGAAAATATGTTTTGTTATTAATTCAATAAATGAAATAAGGTATAATATACAAATAACTAACTTATGAAAGTATGAGTTGATATTGCAACCATAAAGAGCTATTAGCGTTGTTATTTAAATGGTCTTTCTCTATATCAAGGGAACCTCGCAATGCGTGAAGCGCTAGTTCTTGAAAACCTTTAGGATGCATAACGCAAGAGGGTAATGCGTAAGTTTTCAGGTATTTTATTGAATTCCCATAAATGATTCATTCTTTAATATATACTAAGTATTATAAACATTAATAAATAAGTAAACGAATAAAAATAATTACAATTATTATGCGTTAGAATTGCTATAATGTTGATATGGGCATAATATTGAGGCACTTTTTTTATTATGAAAACGATTATGAAAGTTGTTGAAGAGGATATTTAATAATCCTTGACTGTCATAATACATTAAGCTTCTTTTTTTATAAATAGTATGCACTTCAAGAACCATCACGTCTTATAATATGATATATACCATCATGAATAATAAAATACTGAATAATCATTTCGAACATCGTTGGTGAAGAATTAATAAACTTTCTAAACACCATACTAATATCAGCTTCAACTTCATAAATTTACGGAATGCGACCTGCCAAGATTCTTGCGCAAAGAAACTGGTAAATATTCTCTACAATAATTAAGATAAGACCCGCATAAGAGTTGGCTGTTTATAATTCAACAGCATAACTGGACATCAGATTGTTAATTCTTCTGTCAACAACACATCTATCATTGCTTCGTTAAGGAATATATTATGACTATTGAAGTATCATTTCGAACCAACTATATAGCGATCCATATAGTATTTAATATGTAGAACTTCTTCACGGATTTACAGTCAGATGAGAAGTTTGACTTTTTCAACGTTTCAGAGGCGGCTGGTGCCTCTATCATACGGTATCTTGAATCGATGTATCGAGTCAATAGGCCTATGTGTCGAATCTTGTGTCAAGTGTGATATCATGGGGGATATAATTTAAAGCCTACCCGAGAAAAATTTCTACATATGGTACGAAAAGGTAATCTCTAATAATACATGTTATTCAGTATTGTCATTTTCTGTACAATGCGGTACTTGACAAAATTATGTTCAATCATAAATCGTACATTACTACTTTATTTGAAATAAAAAGAGTAATTATCTGGTTATGAAATCTAACGATTATATCACTCATACTGTTGTTCTTCTGATATATCCTTAGCGGATGCTGACAAGCAGAGGAGTCATAAGGGAGTATTCGACCAATTTAGACAGTTAAAACACAATTTATAAGATTTATTCCATTAGTTTTAAGTGTATTACTTGGCAACATTGATTTATTACGGGATAAATGCTATCCATTTCAAATTTTGTATCACATTGATGCTTTATGTACATTACAGACATTCTCTCTGTAGGCCTATAGTAAGTTTATAGAAGGAATATCGTGAAGAAGGTTAAGTAGGAATATAGGATTTTAAAAATAAGATTGTTAAGCTTTTCGACTAAGAAGTTTTTAAAAGCTGGTTTTTACCTCCGTTTTATGCCATCATAAGGAACTTTGAATGGATTTCTATATTAATTATAAATATTTCTAGGTATTTGATGATATTCTCATAGATATATCGAGGTCTCTAATGAGTAGGGCCCGAATTTGTAGGTTTTTATAAACCTTGTTTTTGTCTATTAATCATATTAAAAATAGTTTTATTTTAGTTTTTTTATCATTTCCAGATAATTGTTTAAGGTTTACTTTAATAAGTACATTAAAAAACATTTATTCATTTTATTTTCACTTAAATTTCCAAGTGACCATCACAAGTGTTCGGAGTAGGCACTGCAGCGTCACTTGTGTGAATGCTCCCATTTAAACCAATGCTTCTTCGCGGGTGACCGTCGCAAGTGACCAAGTGTGAAAAGGCTCGCCTCGAAAGAATGCCTTTAATTTGCTTGCAAAGAAACCAGGTATTTCGGTTCACTTAAGATTTCCTTTACCGAATCAATGAGATATAAAATGACAAAATTACAAAATGCAATGCTATATTTTTCTTACAAAATAATATACTGGCAACAATGAGCAAGATGCAAAATGTAGGCAGTTATTTAAAAAGTAATTTTTACTAGAGCAATAATAACTACATGAATTATTATGATTATTATTGTTATTTTATAGCATTTTACTTCAAAAGCAGTTTTAGAAATTTTTAGTTTTTAACGTCTTATTTAGCTATTTTTATGTTTTATAAGATTGGACTATGAGACTGCCATGACAGTGAAACGGATAATTATGTTAAAATATCACAGCTAGCTAGCAAGAAACAAAATGGTTTAGAACCTAAGAATCTGGGCCCAACTAATGAGTAATGAGTAAAATACCGTTCAGGAAAATAGATTCATTACTGTAGAAATATAAGTTTTAACATTTCCCTGCCAGATTCTTCGCCTTTCTTGTCACTAGTCATCAGTTCAAATACTCAAGAAATTTTTTAAACATATTGAACGGACAGAATGTACCGAACATTATTTTAAAATTGGAATTTCTAAAAGTGTACTTATTTACCAATGGAAATTATGCAAAACTATAAATAAAGGAAATAAAGAACACATTTTAAAATTGTATGTCTGAATTGAAACAAGGTAAACACAAAAAAGATGAAATATATTTTCGACAAAATAATAATTGATTAGGTGATTTTATTTAAATATAGGCTACTTTGATGTATATTTAAATACTTTTAAAAGGGAAAAAAGTAATATACCATTATGAAAATCCGATGTGAAACACAAAACGTTTTAAACTCCAAGCATAGTGAATATTGTTTTATCGCTTCAACATTCCGATGTAGAGTTGGTGCAATAGTGCAAATTCAATATTATTTCAGCCTCAAGCATAAACTCAGTAGGACAGTTCGCGATTAAAGCATTCTTAATATGTACAGTAGAATTTAGTTTATACATATGTAGCATAAAATGTACATGATAAAATGTTTGAAATAAAAGTTTCATGTCTTAGTACGAGTTGCTAATCTATGGAAGTTAACAAAAATCATTATATCCGTTTTCGAGGAAATGGATAACAAAAATACTTTATTCATATAAAATGGAAGCAACAGGAAGTTACGATTTTTGTTTTAGAGCTAAAAGGCCTAAGGTTTACAGAAAGAAAGGATTTTCCATAGACCCATGTGGGGAAAGAGAATAATATATTAGCATTTAATAATGCGTTTTGACGAATGCAGTTCATGGATGGTTAATTTATATTTATCTCTATCAGCACCCTTCTAATTCTGTCTGAATATATTCTGGTAACGTTCATGTCTGCAGGTTCCATTTTTCCAGCTTCCTTTGTATGTCGCATCTTTCCCACTCACCCTATTCAAGTTTTATTATGATATATTAGAAGCATTATGTCTCGCTGAATTATTTAAGATGATATAATATCCTGTTTCCCTAACGGGAGACATCAGTAAAGCTACAGCAATACAAGCAGGAATAAAATTACGTTATATTCCTTTAACTTTTGGAGGGGTTTTATGTCTCTGTTTATTACCTCCGATTGTTAATGCTGGTCCATAATTAATGTTGCAAACAGATGTGCTCATTCTTCAGCTAGAAATACCAATTCTTCCAAAAAATATTAGGATGCTTATGTTATAAGGTAGCGTATGTTATATATAGTTTATGCTCTCTTTATAATGCGTTCGTATCTCTTAATATGTTTTGTGTGACCATTTATCATAATCTTACAAGCATTGGCGTTATTGGTCGTCCTAAAAAATATGTAAATTAAAAGTTCTCCGTTACGTTTCTATAGTTGCCTCGCAGTGGTGGCTGTTTTGCGAATTGCGAACCAATTGGGGAAAGGGCTATGCTAAATAACATGGAAATTCTAACTGCTAAGTCGGTGGAGTATCACTAGTACTACTCACTTTCACTACTGAATGTTATGGTAGCTCCACATTTGTGATAGGTTTATCAGATCTACTTACATACATTCTAGTGTAGTTTACATTTTCTACTCTAAACTGATGGGTATGTAAATACAGATGTCGGATTTGCCTCTAATGTAAGTACCTGATGTTGCCTGACCACTTCATACTATAGACTACATGTATATTCTATTAGATATATTCTATCACCTGCGTTATCTAGTGGTAGATGTTACTGATCAGTTATCTACAGGTTCTAACCCCAGTACATCCTCGGACAATTATGATGCACGTAGGTTTGAAACAGAGCGCACTGAGGCCCAACAGGTCAACTGGGACACTAGTTGAAAGAAAAAGTGCTTCCGGCTAAGGAAACCGTTATTAAAAGCCATGGAGTTTGGAATGGTGACCACTTGCAGTTGACGATCGGTCTGCCATGTCCATGACAGGAATGTACTGCCATGCAGTTTACTTTAGATCAATATATTACCATTAGGCTTAAAGCTGGATTATGAACCCACTTAATCATTACTTGCGTAAAATTTCTGAAAACACTAAATAATTGTCATGTATTTTATCAAATTATACTCGTATTTAATAACAAATATAAGGTCGTTGTGGGTGGAACAGTTGGTTAGCCATTTTTTTCAGTAACCACCTTTTGATCCTGGCCCAAGTCGCATAATAAATGCCAATACAGAGCCGTCGTTAAATAATAATAAAACAAACAAAACTGAAACTCATTTAGGCGTAACTTATTTAGAAAACAATCGAAACAACAGGAACGACAAGGAGAAACAACAAATACAGGAAGGGAACATAATGCTAGTAGATGGGTACTTATGTGTTCTTCCTATACTGTACCATTAAATATCCGTTGAATGTGTTTTGAATATCAGGCAGCTTTGTTTGGTAGGTAACCTGGGGGCTACTCGTTTAAAAATGTAAAATGGTTGTACGATATTTCAGCTTGCTATAGATCAAAGAAGAATGCAGTACTGTTACACATGTTGAGTTGTCTTGAGGCGAATAAAAATCACCCCAATTAGACGGGTTCTTTCACATCCATCAAATTAACTGCTGACTGGGGCGCTCTACGTGGTGCTTCTGTTCCCACTAACTGCGCTATGTAGAAAGTAAAGCACTGGTTCATGGAACTACCTCCTATAAATATTAACTAATCAACATACACGATGCTATACATATCCATAGTCTTAGCCTGCCTAATACATGATGCTCAATACTATGAAGAAACCATATCTAATGCTATGAAAGTTTTGTAATGTAGAAGATAAGGAGTGATCAGCACCAGACGTAAATAACAACCTTAAACAACGAATGAGTTAATTGCCTTTTTAAAAAATGTAATCTTGACATAAAAAGGACTATTATATATTAAAGGATAGGATAGGCATTCTAGCTATCCGTTATTCCCGTAATATTAATAATTTTACTTCCAATCTTATCACTCTTATTAATTAAATTGTATGTATATCTAGATTAATTTCGATGGTCATCTGGAAGCAGCGTCCTTCAGGACAAAGTTGCAGCACTTGGAGTTAAAATTGAAAATAAAACCGATGGTATTAGTTTTTTAATTGACTATGTAGCTCATGAATCAGCGACTAATCCAGGATAAGAATGTGTGGAAGTTAATAATTTTACGGTTTTATTTTTATCACTTTCATTTTATGGCACCAACATCAACTAGTTTATATGTAAGTTCACAAGGACTGAACACTGAAACATCTTCATACCTGAACACAGCGATTCTATAAGCTGAAGTATGAGCAAAAGGAAGTATGAAAATATGTAATTATATGAGTGGTGAATAATAAATGCAATATTAACCGTACGATATTATTATGGCAATGAGGCTAATCTAAAAAACAAAACAGCTGATGGAAAGTCGCTTCAAGCCATGGGCTATATCGCCTACAATGACGCAAATTGCCACGTGTTTAAATCTTTTGATGGTTTTAAATTTTAATTATTCGTACGTTCTTAATTCTGTGAGTATGCGCTATATAGCCACGAGTGTTCAGGAATTTATCTTGAGAAAATCCGGACCTCGAATTATATTTGGGACTGTTTAGCGAATGCTCAGAGTTAATCATGTAAAGAATAATAAATAGAAACCATGAAAATGAATAAAACTAAGCTATTTCTGTCATTCTGGTGTCAATATAAGCGAGATAGTCTATGATCGATCGTCACGACATCGTTGATAGTAGCGTTTCATGTGACTTCTCATCAGCTGTGTGCTATTGCATTTTTTAGATAACCTTATTGATAAATTAATATCGTGTAGTTAATATTTTATTTATTATTGTACTACATTTAAAATGCTTCACGAATCATATAAATAATTATACATTATTTTTATATCTCATTTTCCTCATATTCAACTTATATACCCAATCGTTGAGTTCAGTGAATCATTTTCTTTTATCAAAGAAGCTACAGGTATGAAGAAGTTTCATTGTTCAATCCTTGTTAATTTACTTAAAAAACAAGTGAAGATAGGTGCGATAAAATGAGGAAGAAAGACACTTTCGATTAGTTGAATTCCCACATATCCTTATACTGGATTGGTCGCTGATTCATGAAGTAAATAATCACAATAAATACAACTGGAGGTCAGGATTCTTTCAAGAAACATTCACGAGCAGTCGTTGCTTGTGAATTTATGGAAAAATCTGGACCTGTCGTTAAATTACCTATGATAAACATATTGCTTATAGATACTGATCCCTTGATTAAATTTAAGTGCAAGTATAATTCCAGTTTCTTATATCGTCTAAATATAAGACCTCATTTCCTCGAGCATTCATTTAATTGGGTCAGCAGGCAATTCGAGTCCTTAGTAGTCTCTCAAAGCAGCTGGAATGTAACGAATTTGAGTGCTGAATTCATTGACACCATGATTGTGTTGTCCCAAAATTGTATATGTTCCTAAACTTGTTATTTCAATTTTTAAAGCATCATTGCACTATATTTTATTCCAGTGGTTGAAAAACCACATTATCTTAACCTGTCCTTTGGGATTTCATTATGTATCGTAACCGTTTATGATATGCCAGACATATTAAGTAGATTTCATAGTAGCAACTATAAAAATAAATATCTTGTTTTCTTTTCTTTTAATTGGATTTTTCGTAAAGTTTCGCAAGAGTCTTGCGTTGTGGCATCTCCTGTAGGTCTACGGTACGTGGTGTGGTCGAGTGAATATTTTTACTCCTTGAATGATTTTAGAAATATTAATTTATTCGCTGCCTTTCCTCTAAATTCAAATATGCTACGTGATGAAACATTGTGAGTTTTGATCGAAGAAAGTAATGCATAATTAATTTTTCAGTCACGGAAGAATTACTCGTTTATATTAGATAGGCAAGGAGAAAATCTTCCGAATCTGTGCATATATTATGGCATCGGGGGATATTTTTCTCTTAAATCAGTATAATTCAATAACAATAGAGACATATGTAGGACATTTTCCCATACGTCTATTTTCTTAATAATAAGTAAGAGAATTTTGAAATCTGCTATCCAGTAGTTCCTTGAAGTTACATACCTGTCGGTTAGTTATAGCCATTAAGTTAAGAAAAATTAGAATGCTCTAGCTATTAGGTAGTTGTATGTTCTTAGCTCATATGTTTATGATTGTATTCCTGACGAGTCAACTGAAACTACTTAACGCTACTGGAAATATCTACAAAAATAAACGATGAAGTGGAGCTTCTGGTAATACCGGAGTTGACGGGTCCCTGTACGCAGCAAGCCATGTTGCCTTCATTCTGGCAGCGTTCCGTAAGGACAACTCCAACCGCCGCCGCCGCCGCCAAATTCGACTCAAAATCGGCGTTGTGGATTCTGAATATAACACATTCGAATTTGGCGGCGGCGGTTGGAGTTGTCCTTACGGAACGCTGCCAGAATGAAGGCAACATGGCTTGCTGCGTACAGGGACCCGTCAACTCCGGTATTACCGAGCTTCTTAAATAAACTTCAACATCGAAAAATTGTTCGTTAACTGTAGAATTGTATTTTAATAAAGAAATTAATATGTCATATGAAACAAGGTAAAGATTCCTTTACATAGGGTTTTAAATGTAGACCTGTGTGTATGTATATTTACAGTAAAATAATTGTTTTGAGAATCGCAAGTTACACAAAAATATTAACGAAAAATTCAGCTAAGTTTTGCTACAAATACTTTATTGCTCCTCACTGCTGATAAAAAAAAAATCCTTAGTTGAATCCGTTCAGTGGTCACAATGTGGACGAAGTACAAAGCCTCGTAAATCGACATGTAAAGATTTACGATGCAAGAATATTAGAATCGTCTTTTCTAAGGTGAATCTGTTTCCAAAGTTAGAAACACCTACGTAAATATTTTCTAAATCCTGTAATCTTAAAAACTTCTTATATTAGACCTAGACTACACCGTAGAATATATTCTAGAAATGCAGGTCACATGTAGTTGCTAAGTAGATAGGTGTAACATTATTTAAATTAGAATATATTTTTAACGATAATAAGGGAAGTTCATTAATTGAGTATACATATTTAAAATGTATATCTCTCAATAAAATTCACGAAATGATACATACCAATAAACAATTATAATTTATTTTATTTCCATGTTAAAGAAAGGTTGAATGCCATTTCTGTTATACTGTTAGTAGGTTATACGAAACGACATACATCTTTATATTTAATAAATTATTAATTAGAATCGTTTTAATGACATTTTGAAACGATTTTTAGTTCAAAAGTACTAATAGTGTACGAATAATTCTCCTTTTTTGGCCTGTCTTATATAAAGTTGAACACCCTACTCAGTTTCACAACTTCGGAATCTCTCTGAGCAAAATGAGTATGACATTTTGTTTTGAAGTGGTGTGTCGTTAACAAGCTAAGTTATTCGCGGGCAGGGAGACATAAATACACATATATTACACGAAAAGGCTAATGCATTCGAGGGATCTCCAAAATGACTTTATGATGAAACTCGATGTCAAATTTTAGGATTCAATGTAATATTTCCTCACCTACAGAGCTTATAGTGCTGGTAGTAATGTGGAGGGAAATGTTTAATAATAAATTATTATTACTTTGTATTTTGATATGCGTTCTTTGATTGCATTATAAGATTAAAGAAAATTTCTGTCCAGTTTGACTGTAAGTAGCATACACATTGCTTGCCCATATCTTGGGTGGAAGAGGCAACTTCAGAAGTTGGTCACGTCTCAAAGGCAGTGACAGCGTAGAAGCTTTATTCTTGTCCCCCAGAGGCTGTTCCGCCCAGCTGTCCAGCAGAAGCGTATAACTACACTCAAGCTCCTGCAGGTAATGTGTAATTTAAGATGTGTAACGTGGGTCTTGTCTATTCTTTGAATAGCAAACGTTCAATTAAACGAACGAGCAATTACAGTCTTGCATTTTGAAGTATTTCTCTCTTATGAAATGTAACTAGTTCAAATAGGCCTACTACTAGGTTTTGAGAAGTTCACTGCTTCGTTTTGAGTGCTATCGATAAATAAAGTAGAATTTAACCCCCGTGGCCCACGTTTAGCTCTATTTTTGTGTAAATGGAAAAAAGAAAGGTTGGTTTTTTCCGTTTCCATCATCAGCTTAAAACACAATCAATTTGTAACCGGCTTTTAAAACATTTTGTTCTCGATAAAATAAAATAAGTATTTATACAGTAATTTTGGATTTATAAAAGGGATTTTTAAAAAGTTTTAAAATCTCATAAAATGAAGAGTGAAAATTTATTTTAAAGAACAAGTACATTGTTTTAAAAATAAGAAACTTGCGGATAATGTGATTTGTTTAATTTATTAATGCATTCAAACCCTGCACACCTACTGCAAAGAAATCGTAACTACAGACATTTTTTTAATAATGAAATCGTAGTGAGAGGTCTTTTCACAGAAGCCAAAGGCACCTTACCAATGAAAACTGTAGGCCTACTATTTGTAAAATAGTAATTTTGTGTCTATTCTAAAGTTTTTAAAGAATTAGATCTACACGCATTAAGAGGTTCCCTAGCTCTCTTTAAAAAATATTTAGCAAGGTTAGCAACTCTTCGTGATGGAAATGTAGTATATTAATGATGGAAATATTTAAACGAATTTTCATAACATCTAACTAATATTTTCATAGTAATTTTATATTGTACTTTAGTTCACTTATTGTATTAGTAACAAAAGGCCTTTCGTTAATCAAGATGGAAGCCTGTATTTTCAGGAATACGTTAAAAATAAAAATAAATAAATCATATGAAGAGTGATAGCCAATAATTATAATTTATCATCGTATAGTAGGCTAATTCTGTCTATATTGTTATATTTATGCAAGAAAGAAATTCACTTTGGGGTAGGATAATTTAATACCATTAGAAATTTAGGAGTCAGTGAATATATTTGTGAACAGCGCTGTATGGAACAATTTAGGTTGATGCATCTAACTGCAGATCCATCATATGCCCCACAACTTATTTCCTCCATCATTCGTAATTGTATTCAATTGTACAATATGATCTACTAACGGGAAATAAATCAATCATTGACATGCATAATGGCATAACAACTGCATCACAAACAACAAGGCATATGCCTTCAACTGTTAATCTGCCATATAGAAACGATTTGCCGCATTCAATTCAAACTACAGTTATATCCTAAACGATATATCTTATCTTGCTTCCAGATTATTATATTTAAAGCAATAATTTTTGTGGTTTAAGTCTGTATTCTATTAAACTATACGACTTATATAGGCCTACTTAAATTGTAGAACTGTTTTGAACGTAAATGTATAATGTATCAGACGCAGCTGCCTTGCTAATAAATAGTGAAGTGGAACTGTACAGAGTTGTAGTTCTAAGCTATTATTCTGTTCAGGGCCATTGAAAAGGTAATGATGCTGTGTAACATGTATCAAGGGAGATGTTACTGTTATGAATTATAGTTGTATAAATAATAGATACAACATAAACTAAAGTCGAACTTTGTAACAAACGTTCTCAAGTTTTGAGAGTACTGTTAGGCTATATAATAAGCAAAATGTTTAATGTTTTAAAAAGGTTATTGTAATTTTAATTTAGGAATGAACATGTTGCCAGAAAATAAGGATTTTGTATTATCAGTTTGTAATTTGTTTTGGTAGATGTACGTAGTTGTATAAGAAATTTCTGATACCGGTAAGTGTAACAAAACCTTCCAAAAAGGGGTTCTGCGGCAAAGCAATAATATAACCGAGAGCTCCCTGTATGTTAATGGATGATGCAATAAACTTATCTAGCTAAAATAAGCGAGATACTTTACTAGAGCTATGAACCAAATAATGTTCAACAATATGCCGTGCTTAAGAAATATAATTTCTATAACAAGCTTAATTTGTCGTTATTAAAAAAATATGTATACAATCTCTATGAGCCTTTAGACTTCAACAGAAAATGTACAAGTTAGAATTTAGTTTGTGCATGTTCCAAAAGACAGTGTTAATAGGTTGAAAAAGAAAACGTTAATAGCTTCTGTTTTATTTGTTTTATCTAAAAATCTATATTCTCTAAAACAAGAAAACAGTATCGGTAGAAATAAAATGGTAAATTACCTTGATAATCTGTCGATAGGTTTGCTTAAAAAAATTAGTGGAAATTAAAATATAATACCACAACATAATATAATCCCTATTTTTCTACTTCAGAAAAATCTCACACACTTATTCAAAATCAGAATACGTTGGTCTAATTTAACAGCATATAAATTAGGTATGAAATATGTTCGTACTTAGAACTTACTTTAAGTAACTTAAAGCAAACGACATCTTTGAGCAGCATCAAAACTACACTGCGAAAATATCTCAGTTCCTATTACAATACCATCAAAAATAATATTGTTCCATTTTTTGGTCTTTTTTTATCGCAAATGAAAAGATAAGTAATTGGATAACGTTGATACTCAAGTGGCACTTAGTAAGAGCGATTCATTAATAAAAGGTAAACTATTAAAATACGAAACATAGTCAACTCAAATTAGTTGAAACATATAATGCATGTTTAGATTTTGGTATTTTCCGAACTCATGGAAAACGAGTGTTCTCAAGATTATCCACAAGCAGGAGGACAGAGACCCTAGCGAGGTCATACCGCCCCATATGCTCACTCCCGGTAATGGGAAAAAACCTTTGAACATCTTATTCTAGCTAAGATCCATGAACTTTTCGAGGATTCGTACTCACCCACACAGTTTGGCTTCGGAGCAGATAGATGCACTGAAGATGCAGGAAAACATAGCAACAGTAAACGTCCAGTGTGTCATCGCGATCTTGGTGGATATAGAAGGCGTATTTGAAGACGTAGAATAATAATAATTATTACTCTCCTGGTCCTAAAGTAGTCCTGTAGATTATAATCAGAGGAAACTTCCGCTCGCTCCCCAAGATTGCAACCAAAGGATGTCCCCAAGGCTCGGTTTTGGGCCCTAGTCTTGAATCTGGTGTTTTCCGAAACTATTAGAAGATTTAAACGCCATAGAACGCAGAGATTATAGCCTACGCCGACGATTCCGCCCTACTTATACTAGGCGAGTGCGGAAGACAACTGGAAAAATGAGCCACTAGAGCTCTAAAAGAAATATTCATGTGGTCGAAAAAAGCCAAACTCACAATCGGCAAATTAAAAACCCACACAATGCTGCTGAAGGGAAAAATAGGCAGTTACACTTTCTCAGGCCCTAACCAGACTATCTGGACAACAATGGAGATACAAATTAACAAATTGTTGTGGGATTATTAATAGCTTTAGTGTTAGGCTTGGAAGTACAAATGAAGTAATCTCACATCATTCACTAACGTAAGAGCTAAAAGTCTGTGAGATTTATTTGGCAAGGATTTTTAGAGACAGAAAAGTAGATTCACTCACCTTCTCTTTTCTTTAGATATTTTGAAAGTCAAATGTCGTCGTCGTGGTTATGTCGTCCATGTCGTGGTAGAATCAGTGGCGGAATGGTCCTATATGGGCTTGCAACACTAATATTCCTCAACGAGAATCCTTCCCAACTGCAGCAATGCCAGCTCGCCGCTTACCAGCTTGTGACAAATGTCGTTTAAAGGGTCTTTTGTTGAAGGAAAACCCTATCTCTCCCTACCCTAACAACTTGTGCAAAGTTAAATCTCACATACTTTGATAACCAGCATTGCAACAATGAAAGATTGATATGTTCTATATACAAACGTGATTGGTCTTCGTTGCATATAGCATGAGAATTTGATCATATCCAGGCAAAGTCGACTTTCATAGGGAAAAAGCTAACAATCATTAAATGCGAAAGCCTAGCATTCTTATAGCCTTAGCAAGGCAACGACAGAAGAAGAGTATTTTTTAAAATAAATTATTATGCTAAATTTAAATTTAATTTTAAATTTTAGTAAACTTATTAAATTAAACTGATTCTTAAATAAAAAAACTATTTACTTCTATTAATGATAAATTCATTGTGGGATATGGGACTAAATCAGGAGAAGAAATTAAGCGCAAATCAGTTTGTGCTAATTTTTATTTCTGAAACTTAGAAGTTCTGTTTTCAGGTATTTAGTGGAGAACGACCACACGAAACAAACCCTCTACAAGATTAATTATTTCGATTAAAGCTTATTTCTTATTCTGTTTCTCACTAATAAAAATAATGTGAGCTTCAGTTTGAAGAATGGAGTATTATTTATTTCTTTGTCATACTATACGTTAAAATAAGAAACCTAACAAATCCTATAAGTGATTCCGTTGAAAGAATATGTTCGTATAGGTGATATGGGGAAAGCGTTTAGTGATAGCCTACTTGTAACACAGAAAATAAGTAATCCATATAGTAAAACTAAAATCCAATTGCCGTAAATTGTTCTTCTTACAAATCAGAGTAGGCCTACTTACTTGGCGCAAAGGCTGCAACGTGTTTATATTAGGCCTATCTGTATACGCTTCGTCTATAATTTAAAATAGTCTACCTTTGTTCAGTCATGTCGAAATGTTACTATGGAACTCTCTCTGAATGATCCAAAAGTAATTCATCGGTACTCTTTACACGTTCAAGTTCTTCATAGACTTAAATCTTCCCCTTGGTAAGTATCGTATCGTTTCCGAAATGTGTCTCTTCAGCACTCCCCAAATATCCACTCAAAATATTTATTTTACACCCATATCATTTTAATTATCCTCATTAGCTGAAGCAGTTGCTTTCTTTCTTAATTCCATTACCACAATTCCAGAGTCCATCAAGAGTCCTGAGAGCTTCAAATAAAAATAAATAAATAAATTGAAGATTGTATGATTAAACTTAGATTTTTTGTTTTAAAGTTTCGTTCATTGTGATATACGTTTTCTTAATTTTCAATTGTCGCTGCATTTTAAGCTATAATCTACTGCTATTGTGCTTTCTAAATTGTAGTTAATATTTTATAATAAATTATGAAGTAATTTTATAGGTCGTAGGGCGCAAGAAAAGTCAAATGGTATCAGCTCTGTCAGAATAATTATAAAAATGAATTTAAACTTTTCTTCAAATGATAATACCTTTCCCTAGTTTTACAATGAAAATATAGATACAAATATTGCAGACTATTAGAACAAATAGTAATCCGAATGCCAGCTGTCGTTGTAATCAGTCTCCGGTGCTTCAATATGATATCGATAGACGCTATTGTATAAAACGAAACAGAGCAAAAGAAACCATACCCAATAAATTTATAGGGGCATAACAGTAGGTCTAATTATAATTATTACTTGGATAACTACTTTCACTGTTCCACAGTCTAGGATGTCCGGGTAGCGCCGCGTCGAGTGTTGAGAGGCCAACGTTTCTACAGCCATGTTGCTGTCTTCTTCAGGGCCAAAAAAGTCACTGGCTAAGCCGGGCATCGGGCTCTTATATATCTATGTGGTGTTGCGGAGCAGTAGCGGGCGTCCGGCCAATCACAGAAGAGACATCAGTTGGAGCTCTGGGATTGGTCGGTCGACAGCAGCGGTTGGTCGGAGCTCCATTGTCCCTATCTGCTGCATCATGGTGGTGTCGAAGAAGGGGTTGCCAGGTTTTCGGCAAGTCCAGGTCTTTATCCCCGTTGATGTTCTGGGGTCTTCTCGTTATTTCAATCGCTTCTTTCACCCTTCTCGGCCACCATCTTTCTTCTCTACTTATGAGGCGCGTGCCATCAAAAACGATAGCGTGTCCAGTCTTCGCTGAGTGGAGGGCTATGGCCGACTTATCAAAGTTGTTATTCTTGTAGTGGCGTATGTGCTCTTGTAGGAAACGTTGGCCTCTCAACACTCGACGCGGCGCTACCCGGACATCCTAGACTGTGATAACTCCGGCCGCGGAAGCCTACAGACCTACTTTCACTGTTATATTTCCGTTGTGTTTATTGTTCTGCACTTTCATGGTACACAGGACTCTCCTATCTTAGATAGCTTATATTACAGAACAAAGTTCCTTTCAGAATATTACGATAAAGCTGCCCCATTTTCATCCTATAGACGTCTACAGCATCATAATACTAAAAAAATAGGATTTTAAATAAGAAGGAAAACAATATGAATGGCAATTTTCTGATCCTGTCGTTGAAATGTAAAGGCTCCGAGACTGGCTTTGATATTTTAAGCCTCTTAAAGTAATCCATGAAACCGCACACTTAACTCAGAACCAACAGAACTACGTGGTTTTGAAAACAGAGAATAAAGAGGATAGATTTCAGTGCTAACAGAAAATAGTAAGATTGGGCCATGCGCATTACATTTTTGTTTGCACACAAAAATGAAAGTTACGTTCTATGGATGTAATATATTGATATGTTATGAATATTATTCTTAGTGTCCTATGATTTAAAACGGGAAAGAGCACCTGGAAAGGGATGCATCGATGTCTTTTGGTGAACAAACTTAACATTTTGATGACAGAATTGTTGCACTGTACTTGGTGTGATGAAGGCTTCCCTCGTCAGCATTATTTACATTCCCCTAATCTGCTAAACCCACTTTACTAGCGTGGTCACCACGACCTAGTATCATACAGTAATTTCCTAGCTACAGTATCTAATTTATTTCATAATTTTGTAATATTGCATCGAAAATTTATGTAATGAAAATAATATATATGGTATGATACTAATAGTTAATCAAGCAGAGGTCGACAATATTTTAGAAGAACTTACATATTTTAGAAGACAATATTTTAGAATAACTTCCTCTTTGAACTTCAAAGAGGTTCAAAGAGGAAAAATAAAGAACCATAGAATGCAATATCTTAATCTAAATTCAAATAAACATAACCAAATTCAACATATACAGGCAAGAAAACACAATCAAACTGATAATGTCTAGTGTAATATCAATAATATCTTTCACTTTCACAATAGAACTAGTCACTCATATTTGTCTAGTCTATCGACCTATATGTAAGTTATTACCATTAATGAAGCAAATAAACTCCAGTAAAAGTACTTAAGAAGGAGCAAAAAATGTAAATCTAAAAAATACCCGTATTGTTTGATCAGGTATTCAGCTTTGGTTAGTAGAGAATAACCAAGCAATGGACCATCTTATGTACAAAATATAGCCTACCATCCCCGACGTTGTTTTGAAGTAAAGAAGGACAAAATATTCTTCTTGACAGTTCATTCATTTGCACACAGGCTATTTGTAGTGCGGTTAGCATTCCTTCTTGAGGATTGAAGCAGAGAATAGTGTGCATTTAAAAAAAGAACATATTGTGCTTTATTCCGTAAATGTTATGAGTAAAATTCAGATTGGTAACCATCAACATTCTTCATAATGTGGCAATTGTGTTAAAAATGTCTAGTCTGCGATCAATCCTATAAGTAGAAATACATTACTTGGAGCACTCTGTACAATTTATGCCATATGAAATTCTGAAATGTAATAAACAATTAATAATGCAAGAGACTTACTTGGTGAAATACTTACGAATAAGAAGAAACTTTTACAAGCATGGAACATAGCGTACTGAGACGTACGGACTCTTCATTGGGATGCATAAAACGAGAGAAGTGAAGTAAATTGATTAGCAGGTAGTACGTGAGGCTTGACACTCGTAATTTTTTTGTCACCTGAGTCTATAATGGAGCTGGGACACCGCGGATCCAATGGGAGGCCTGCTACAGTTCTCACAGTTCTTTAATGTAACACCTGTCAAACCAAGCTCGATCAATCACTTGACATAGGAAACTGTTTTGTCCATACGAATCATCTGCTCGCAACTCCAGCTGACGCACTCGTTCTGAATATAATAGTTGTGTATGCTGCCTAGTTCTCTACATGTTTAATTAAAAATATACAAGAATCTTTCACATGAAATCGGTTTGCCCTTCTAGAGTTTTCATGTCTGTATGGTAGATTGAATTCTTACCGATATCTCACTGGAAAGTGAATCCCTGGTATGAAAACAATGTGCAAATAACATTCTATTTTGCACTTCCAAACTTATTCCCTTATTTGATATAATTATACTATCTTATACAAATACAGTGTTGTTCAGAGAAATAAATTCTACTTTATCTCTTGAAAAAAGGTCCTGAGGACAATGGCAAACAAAAATTTGTCCATAGTTTACTTATTATTAAATTAAGTATATTCATGGCTTATTCGGAGACCATTTTATTCTATGAACCAATTTCTTACGTCTGTCTTTGTTTTATGAAAACTATTATTATGTATATTGACGATGCCTTATATGTGTAGACAGTGGCTATTATTAATATTATTATTACTCAATAGGCGTACTAAACAATACTTTACATTTATATTAATAAAATAGATTTGTGCATGATCAGGAATAAAATATGAATCAGTAAATTAGTTTACGCCAAGAATGTTGTAAAAGTTATGTTAATACTGTACTTCAAAAGTGTTATGTAGTTTATCCTAGCATTTTCAGGATAATTTATGTGTGGATAATTGTAGCGCTAAGAGTTTAATTGCACCATATTTTACGTTTTATTTTATTCAGTTGATGAGTAACTATATTAGGTGGCAAAATACCTAAGTTCGGGCACTAATAGCTGTGACATAATCTTGGTTCCAGTTATATGGTAGGTTAGTTTTCAAGGTAGATTTATTGCTTGATGTAAAAATGTTTGGCATTTTGCAGTAACGATTTTAAACCAAGTTAATCATTAGGCTACAATAAAATAATAATTAATTATTCCCACTGATTTCCATTTAAGGGAATTTCACTTCTTAAATAAAATTATGCGAACTAATAGGGTAAAATATTTTTCACAATTTATAGAAGCTTATGTTAAAAAACTAACCTATGTCATCAGGATCTAAATCAAAACGGTAGCTTATGTTTACTAGTATTATAGGAAGAGAGGATACCGCACGAATGACACTAACTCATCGTCTTCTAGGATTGCACATGAACTCCGTTCTACCTGGTTCTTTGATAATGACAAAGTATTGAGAAAGAAAGTTGAATTATCACACATACTGAGGTCTCATACTGAGGCGAAATGAGGTACTTTTCAATTTTTTTGTGGGGTAGCTTAAAATAGCCTAATGCATTAATGCATCGTCCTGATTAGCCTGTATTTTCTGCTCATGCGAGAAATTTTGAAAATACTTACTCAAATAGTAAATTCCTGTATCAAATTACTGTCATTTCTTCTTCCTCTCAATTTTACCTCTCCCGTTGTAGGAACTGTTTAAGCGGACCGCGCCGCATCTTATAGGACCGTGACCTGTCGGGAGAGGGATTAGCCATTGGATCACAAACATGCTTTATTGGCCTAACACGTACAGGGAGGGCCTTCCCGAATGAGTGATCAGCCGAATGTCGGGGCATCCTTCCATACAACACGAGCACAGAAGAGAAGGCAACACCAGTTGCTCACACCTTAGAGCAATATGGATGTGACGAAGGTAATAATGACGGATGTCCAAAAACTACAAGGGGTTAAATTTTCCTGACATTCTCCTTATGGGCGAGGAAAATCCCGGAAAAACCCCATCCGGAATACTTATCCCAACTTGGACTTGCACTCTGATCCACTGCGGTGGACAGTTTATTGTTACGATTGTAATAATATTGTACGTTCATAGTGGTTGAGTGATTTACATTCACGCCATTCGTATCAAGTTCGCGGTTACTAACGTAACAGAGGAAATGGATTTGGGTGCGAAAACATTAGCTACCTTCGTGAGGAAACGAAGTAAATGCACTGATTTCTAGAGGTTCAAGAGCCTCACTCCAGAGTACTCCCAAGTACAATTGAAGCTCTGGGCCACTGGCGCTGTCAGCACTGACTTCAGTGCAGTGAGTACAAATCCCGAAGTATTCCCAGGGTGCAAGTAAGGGCAATTCACTGTTGCCAGACTGCCAATTTTTAACACAAGAGTGCATTGTAGACGAGCCAGGATACTTTTATTATGAATGTTTACTCTGTGAACGCTTATAGTGCAGTGAAAGCCATATAATTCAGCCGCGTCGCACAAACCAATTTGCGTGAAGACCGTGAAGTCACGCATCCTTCTTAACACGTCATCGTTCTTCTTCCTTCCCTTCCCACTTTTTATTGATTATTACCACGTGTTCCACCGGGGAATCACAGTCTAGGGATATCACTTGTTCTATAAGGAAGCAGCCTTATAACGCAATATCTGACAGCGCTGCCTGAAATTAACTCCTATAGGCCTACGTTGCTGGTGCGCAGTGTACGGAAAGACACATCCATCGTTATAGCAAATGACAGTAGATCTTGTAACACGATTGCCTGAGCGGCCAGGGGAGGCTTCCGATTTCACATATTTCACAGGTCTGCAGACAAAGTTGCCGAGGTTTAAGAATTGTACTTTGAAAGCTAACTTAGCATACGAATTACACCATTTATATCCTTTCCGTTGTTCTGTTTAATAAATTGCTAATTCCACATTGGATAAACAGCTTGAGAAAACCGGTTTATACGCTGTTAAGTTAAAACTGTAGAAGCTACTGGGTCAGATAGAGAAACAAATTTTGTTAGAGGGAGAGTATGATTAAATATTGAGAAGCAAGGATTGCAGTGACGCCGGAAGGATATCTCGTTGTTAATTAATGAATTCCCGTAAGCTGGCTGGCTGCGTGCTTCCAAAAAAGTAAGAAGGTAATATACAAGAAAACACAGTTTTCCTTCTCTTACTCTTTCCTGTCCGCTCGTTCGACTTTGTAAGCTCACATAGTTTAATTATACTCTTTAGTAACGTTGTATGTTAATCTTTCTTTTAGTCATAAAAAATTCACATAATTATAATATAAACAGAATCAAGCTGCAAAGCAATATGACAAATAAACAAGGCTGTAACTGTTTTTTTTTATCTTGGTTGATAAAACAGTAATGTAATGTTAAAGATGTTCTATGCTGTGTCTAGAAATTCCTGTTTGTACCCAGTACAGCTACTGTACGTATTTCAAATGCTATTGAGTATAATATAAGCCTATTATTAAGCTGGCGTTGAACATTTTGAAATAAATTTAATTAACGAAATATGGTTCATGCCAGTATTTTTGCCAACTGTTAAAAATTCGATTGCAGACACGTAAATTGAATAAAATAACTACAGCAACTGTACGAGGGTCTGTTAGTGTAATGAGATCTCATTCATATTGTACTTGGTAATATTTTTGCCACTTGAAATTTTGCTTTTGTAACTTCTAATTCCACAAAATTGCATTCAGATTTAAAAGAAATTTATGATCTATCAAACTGTACTGTACAAGCATGCTTTGACGTAGTTGGCAACTCATAACCCTGGGAAGTAATTTTCTGAGAATAAATATGTACGATTTAATTTACTTCGTATTCTTCCGAAGTAATTTATATTCTTTTTGTATTCTGACTTTGAGCTATATGATACTCACATGCCTTGTTTTGAATAAAAAAAAACTAAAATATTAAGCTATTATGTTCTTTTATGGCATACCATTTGCGAGTTTCGCACTGGCAGGCACAGCCAAGATGCATCTCAGCGGATATTGGAACTGCATTTAGTTACGTCGTAGCCCTAGTGACTGGTACCGTCATCCGAGTTGTGGCCTTATGCCGCTTGTAGTCCTTTAGCGTAACTAGTGTTAGTACTCCATGTGCTGGAACGTCTTCTAAAAAGTAATATGTCCAATGTTGTGATATGGAAACAGAGGAAGGAGCAACATCTTACTGATGCAAACTTTGGTAAAGTTATCTGTACTTATAGGGAAACCAGCATAGCTTTTGCGAGATGCATCTTGGCTCTGTCGGTCAGTAAGATTTTTACTTCTAGTATTGAATTATGTAACGTTTCTCAAATTATTTATTTATTACTGTAAGAATGTTTATAACCTTCCATTGAAGACAGCTATAATGCAAAAATTACTCTTTGTAAAAAAGGGGGGAAGCAAGCAAATTACTGACCAAAACTCTTAATTCTGCAAAAATTAAAATAAATATCAATGTAACCCCGATATCTATGAAAGTAGCCTCTAAATCAGTAGAGGACAGAAGATTGCTCTGTGACATCACTGCAGCCTGCTCTTCCTTCACGCGGTAACATTTCTGCGAGGAGTTTGTGAAATGTAGGCACCATTGAACAGGAAGGAATATTGGCTTTAGTATTGCGACAGGAAAGAGCTCTTACCTGACATCACACACAGTAACTTGCCGCGCACTTCCTTCACAAACCTCATCACTGGACTAAGCTGTCTTTCCAATGCTCTGATCAGTGGTTCCCAATCTTTTTCAGCTGGCGATCCACCTTTCCTTATCGGAATACCTCCAGAGTCCATCGGTCCACGGTGGAGTAAAAAGCCTTATTTGTATCGTATCCCTTCCTTATGTGTATATAATTTACCATCAAATATTGCAAATATACATAAGGTTATATATGCTATTTTGAAGATACAGATTGGTTATTGATAAACAATCAGAACACAATTTGATTTGTTTCGATTTTTCTTATCTTTTCTGATGGTTGATTCGATGGTTTCTGATAGTTTTAGGATCGAATCGCGACCCACCTGTAACCCTTCCGCTGGTCTAGATCAAAGTAGCCCAGATTTACTTCTGCTAATTTCATGTTTACTTGTCCTTTCTCATGGGCATGATAATACCACAACAGTTAAGATGGAGTATTTTACAAAAAACTTACAAAATGGCATGAAGGGTGTAAAGACAGAAAACTTACAAAATGGCATGAAGGGTGTAAAGACAATATTGAGGTTGTTAGGTTTCAGAAATCAATCGAGCAGAGGAGCAGACTCTGGAGCTGGAGTTTGAACAAGAGTCGTGTTGGCTGCCAGCTCCTTGAGAAGACAGTCAGAAATCAATTACATGTCCCACGGCGCGCAAAACAATGCGGTCGCTCTGATTGTTGAGAGATGCTTCTTGTGTAATTGCAGCCCACCTCCTGTGAGTATAAGATGCACTACCTGTGCTTCGCTCGCGTGAGAAAACACACCACTGTAATGAGAAGCCATCAAGGGTACAATGATCATAATAATTATCTACGCTCAATAAGTTAACACGTCAAAGCGAGATCACATGCTGGGTCAAGGCTGTTAAATATGGTGTAAAACACAATAGCCTGTCGATATGAACCCTGTTTACGCATACAAGGAAGTAGTGTTTTATTATTTCATTATATGTTTTCCTTCACTTCATGAAATTGAGATGTGCCATGATCAGACCTGGGATTTTAAGGCAAATGCCTATTTTGTTCCTTATGAAATAACATGAAAATGTCTAAATATGTTGACATTTCATGATAAATCACTTGTATTTATAGAGTTTTATAGTGCCCTAAAATGCCTATTTGGGCCTTTGGAGCCTATTTTTACTATTTCAGTGCCTAAAAAGCATATTTTGTACATTTAAAATTAAACTTATGTAACTATTACAATAATTTAATGGACATCCCTGAATGAAGAGCAGGACAGCAGAGGGCGGGTTTTTTCACAGAAACTAGATTTTCCCAAACAATTGTCGCCAAAGGAAGGCTGACTGACGGGGGAGGATTAGCTCAAAACAAGTAGCAGGTGTATAGCAAGAAGGGACATGCTGTGTCAATTTTTCATATAATCCAAAACTTTTTTATAAATGTATTTTTAATTCTGTCTTAGTTTTGCAATTATTTCCGGTTAAGAATAGGTATATCACGTTTCTTACAGTAAAAAAACACCACGTTACAGTTTAAGAGCATATTATAGCCTAGTATTGTAAAGTCTATTTTCTGTGTATTTACACATTTTGAAAGCATATTTTAAGTGCCTATTTTCTCTTTTACAAGCCTATTTACTTGTTTTAAAAACCCATTTTAGGTGCCTAAAACTAATTTTTTTAGAGCCTAAAATCCCAGGTCTAGCCATGATAGGCCTACAGCTGATTGAGGAACTGTACCAAAATCCGGAAGGCCATGGATCGATCCTCCATGATGTTATTTACACTTTTAATTGGCCTAACCCTTCTAGTGGTACTATGGCCCTGAGTTCAAATCAACCTTTGGAAAATGAGTACTGAGAGCAATCTTGGGAGGAAAGGCGGTTGGTGCATAGAGATGACAAACGAGCAGAGGTTGCCGGTACGCTGGCGATGACCAACGGTTACGGAAGATTTCTCTTTCAAACGTCGTAAAGAGCACTAGATCAGAGTGAACTACGATGTCGTTCCCCTGGTCTAAAATTTTGAGTGCCTCAAGCTCCTAAAATATTTAAGTTCGAGAGGTTGTCACAGACAATTAATGGTTTAATATTATACAGTAGTGTCCCGGTATTCCGAACCGCGCTATTCCGAAAAATCGCCTATTCCGAACAGAATTCAGAAAAATACCGATTTTTACTTTCTCGCTTATACGTAGTATAGAGAAAGTATTGTGATCGTGACAAAAAATCGAAATCGAGTTAACACCGGGAAAGCATGTTTCACGATGCCTAGAAACCGAAAAACGTCTTTTTGGTTTGACGTCCGTCTGTCTGTCTGTCTGTCTGTCCGTCCGTCTGTCTGTCTGTCTGTCTGTCTGTCCGTCCGTCTGTCTGTGGACAAGCACAGCGGGTAAACGGTTCATTGTATTTACTTCATTTTTTGAATTAAGGACTTTTTCGAAATTTTGTCGAGCCGCCCAAAAATTTAGTTTTACAACTGAAATATTAAGGGGACTTTTCATGAAAACTTCTTTAAAAATTTTGATTTTTGAAAAAATGGCTCTAACGATTTTAATAAAAATTTAAAATTGGAAACTCTTATCTATGACTAATAAAATGGCTATATCTGTATTTCTGCAAAAATGACTTAAGGGGTACTTTACTGGTATCCATTTTCAATTTTTCTATATTATATCCATTACAGTAGGCGATACACGAAAACCTACCACAGTAAAGTTGTAGAGAAAATTGTCAATTAAATTATGTCAATTAAATTAAATTATGTCAATTAAAATATGAATGACATTTTCTTGCCCCTAGTAACAAGAAAACTATAGGCCTAATGTACACTTATTGTTGTGAAATGCAACCAGTTTAGCTCAGTCGCAATGAACACACCAAAACCAATTACAGCGAGGTGATGTGGGCTAACAGGGAAGAGGTCCTGAGTTCAAATCAAACCTTGTGGCCGCCCAAATTGACTTGGGTTCTTCATAGTTTCCTCATTCGCAAAGGCAAACGCCGGGTTTGTAGGACATGCTTACTTTCCATAACTCATCGCCGCTACGTCACTGGATATTATAATAGTTTAAACTGAATATCACAAAAGAAGACATTACTAAACAATAGAATCAGATGACACGAATGAGTTGCTACTATAGACTAATGGTTCACGCAACCATACTAAACACGTGATATAACCTACATGCAGTTGCGTGCAATATAACCTAAGTAGTAGTAGTAGTAGTTGTGGCGAAATTCAATTATAAGTCGCCCCTTAAGTTCCGCCCATTCGATATTCACATTTGCACGGACTGTGTGATGTATTTTGTTTCTGAGCGAAGCAGAATGACCAACTGTCCTTATTTATTGTTGCAAGTGTTTTGCACTCACTATCCTTATATACTGTCGCAAGTGCCTTGTATTCACCTCTACATATAGCTAAATAATGCATAACACTAACCACATAGTTAAGTGCGCGAAGCGGAGGTGGTAGCCGTAGCGAAGCGCCCTTGCATTTTCGAATAATGTACGATACACTGTTTGTAGGTTTCGAAAATGTGGCATATTATATCTCCCGCAAGGTTTGTCAGCCTGTCACCTCTCGTCTAGCGGTGTGACGTCATACCTCCAACGTCCAATCACGAGTTTCTTCATAATACGAGGAGAGAAGAATTCGCTAGATCGTGGTATAAAAGAAACTGCATTGGTGGGTGGGTTGGGTGGGGCCGATTTATCCCAAGGTGCGACTTATATTTGAATTTTCCCGTAGTAGTACTAGTAGTACTAATAATATGCAGTTTTACTATCATTCATTATTATTATTATTATTATTATTATTATTTTACGGTAAAAGCATTAAACATGAAGATCGACTCTGATGGTTTCCGTTCTAGATACTTCTTAGTTTTATGAAAATGTAATAAATAAAATGTAATTATACTTTAATTTACTTTTTTCTGTGCTAGCCTTTAACACGTATATGCGAGAAAGTTTGTGCAACATATTTTTGCACCATTTATTTATACTTAAAAACAGGTGAAATTAAAAAGACGTTCGTGAAAAAAACGTACATTTATTGTTATACAAAGAAGTTAAGTAGAGACATAGGCCTACATAGAGCCTAAATAATGAAAACGCCTGAAACCAAATTGGCATGACAGCTGGTTACTTACAGCACATGTCGGCTCTATTTATACAATTCCCCACACTTATTTTACGCCTAAACAAGTCAATATGTTGATATTATTCATGAAATCCGCCTGTTCCAAATTCCCGCTAAACAGAACGGTGTTTGGTCCCAATTAGTTCGGAATAGCGGGACTCTACTGCATTATAAATACATTTCCGTATTAATAAAGTTGATACCTATAGTCCATTGTACAACCATTTAGAAGGAATCATTTTAAACAGTAAAAAGACTATGGACATATTTGTAATTTCCACAATACCCGGGTTTATTAGAAGCTATTTGCTTTGATGGAGATAGAGCTTCAAATAATTTATTGACATGTAGTTCGGGAAATGTGCCCTGGCACCTGTCATTTTACCAATTCTATTTTACCCTATTCTTACCAATTGGTAGGCATTTATATTGTAAAATACGGTTGATTCCTCGGTAGATGTCTTTTCCAACTCTGTGTCAGGTTGAACTAGATGCTTTCGAAGCGGACTGTAGGATCTATAATTGACTTTGCCTACCTTTTTTTTCGGCTTGTTTTCATATTAAACCGTATGTTGCTTCCATCGACGGAAGTGTCATGAACATCTTCATATAATTAAATGACTTTAAATCGTGGAGTCTTGGCTATCGTGGATATTTTTTGATATTACGATAATTGAAATATTATAATTACTGGTGATCAATGTATACACGAAAATACCGGCTTTATTTATTCGATTTATGTAGTTGAAAACTAACATTTTATTATTTCATAATTATTGGTGTTCAAAGTGAATTGGGTAGTGTATATCAACAGACACAGCATTCAACCAGAAATTTATTAAAATCCTCCACAAAAAGAACGCAACATGTACAGAAAGATATGAAATTGCTACATTAGCCTAATTGAGTAGAGATTATTGTGATGGTTGTTCCATTCTTTGCTTATTCCTTCTTTGGGCTTCTCTGTAGTAGGCGTATCTATTTATCTATTCTGGCAGAGCTAAGACCAATGATTTTGCTCTTTTCTTCTGCTCTACCAGTATCACGAAAGTGTGGAAGAGAATGATTACTAGGCTATTAGGCCTACTAATAAGCAGACCATCCCAGAGCATAAAAAGCATAATACCACTTTATTATTATTATTATTATTATTATTATTATTATTATTATTACAAAAATACAAACTTTCCAAACATGACTAAACCTTTCACATGTGTTTTCTTTCAGATGAGCAAGGCTCGTGTTTAGGAGCTACATTTATATCTCTGAATAAGTCAGACGAGATAATTTACAAATATATAGTCTACACAAATTAATAACTAACTAACTAAAACAGTTTTTACAAATCTTTTAATATTTAGAAATAGAAATAGGTTTAAGAAATTAAAATTAAACGAAACCTTTAAGCATTAAGTTTGGCCCTATGGGGGAATCGATACCTTATCCTGTTATCGATTGATCACTAGATAATACCTAAAGTTATTTAAGAAATACAATGAAAATAATTGAATAAATTTTAAGCTTATATGAAAATAAAAATCTTAAACTCAAGCGTTTCATGTATTGCATAGGATCCACTAAGATTAGAATTCCATAATCTGGTACCTTTACAGGTCTTCCTAATCTAGAGCATAATGTAGGTGTAATGATCTACTATCGGTAATGCTAGTGTTCTGGTAGTTAATATTTCGTACGAAAATGACCGTTAGAATTCTACTTTTCTCATATTATATTTTGGTTTATTAAAAAGTTATAATTTAATTACGTTACGAACAATGGAATGAACCTAATGATATCATACGACTTCTAAGTAAATTCTAATAATTTCTGGAACATTTTCATCATATTGAAGAATGCAATTACACTTTTGAGTACTCTTGATCGATCTATATTCTTTGAAAAGCTTGACCATGAATAGACGGATAATTAAACGAATCGTTGCATTATAATTTAGTCAGGAATTCTATTACGGACACCTGCGGCTCTACAGCATGTTCGTATTGTCTCTTCATCACGAATAAAGCATAACATGAGCCTCATATTGAACAATTTTTTCAATCACTTCAAGAGCTGCCCACATGCTCCATGTTTTCACAAACGTTTGGAGAAAGTTTAATTCTTTCCTTGTGATGTTTTTCCCCGAAGCATTATGGCAAATGCCAGTTAATTTATCAGTTGTTGGGATTAGTAATAATCTCTCCGTCATCTCATTTCTGTTAGAGTCTGATTTCAATAAACTACTACTTGTGACAATTGCCAACACGGCACACATTTTGTACATATAGCCAGCCTTCACAATATACAGTACAGTGCACATCTATATTAATAAAAGGAAGTGTCTGTCTGTCTGTCTGTCCGCGATGCCCAGCGAAATCTACTCAACGCAGAGATCTGAAATTTTATACATAGGCGGACTAAAGGGTCGGAATGTGCACCTCGAAGCCGGAATTTTAATTTTCGCTTTCGTTCGTGAGTTATGAGTGAAAAACGGGCAGAAATCGTGTATTTTTTGCGATTTCGAAGCATGAGTTTTCAGTAATACAAATCAATTACACTAGGCTTTGGCTATTTTTGTCATTCCTTCGACATAAAAGCATCGCGATCTCTTGAATGTTGTAGCTCACGCTGGTCGATTCATTTGTTTTTAATGTCAAGGCACGCAAACATAATATGAAATTTTCAACCTACACCGAAGAGGATTATTATAATTATTATTATTATTATTATTATTATTATTATTATTATTATTATTATTATTATTATTATAGGGATAATCAATATTAGCCTAAATATGGTCAAACGTTGTTCGATTTGGACGAAACTCACTATACAGGGGTTTTCTGGGCCAAGGAACTCGAATCTGAGGTCGCTTTTACCAGGTGAGGCTATCTAATCGTGATATATAGTCCACATGATTTAGGTGTTAATATAATGATTTAACTATTATGCTCTTTATTTTTAATTTTTGAAATAATTATCGCGGGCACATGCTAGTAGGAAATAAGCTGCACCGTAGCAATTATTGTATTATCTTCAGATATCACAATACGACCAATAATCTTTAGCCATCGATATCGACTGCTGACATTTTCATTTCATTAGTAGTCTGGTGACAGAAATGAAAGCAGAGGAATACTTGATTAATGTTAACACTCAAATCACAGGAAACTGCAGATAATGAAGTGCAGATAAACTCACGAGAAAGAGATATAACCTCAGATATGTATAATCGTTTGCTAACTCGCCGCATGCTGAAGGTTCCTGTCCTCCGGAGCACTGCCGCAAGGTGCTTTCCACAAGAAGTGGGTTCAATTGTTTGGATGCTTTGCGGCATGGAGTGGTGCTTGGACAAATAAACAGGAAAAATGATTCTATCAATTCTATAATTGACGATTACGCACACATTCCGAACTGAGACATCAGTTTTGCACTACCTTCTTATCTTACATCTCTCTCTTATCGCTCCCCGAAGCTCACCCTCGTATTGTTCTATTCTCAGAATGCTGAAAATTATCCACGTGGCTTCTTGCACCGTCGTAAATTATGCTACTCACAACAGTCTTGAAATTAGTGTTTATATTCGTATTTCTGAATTTCAAGAAGCAATTCTAAGGAGATTATAATATTGAGCAATTAGGTGCATAGCGTTTTACATACGGATGAAGGAGGTTTTCATGTAAAACTACCTCCGTGGCGCTGCATCCCTGAAGGAACAGGACCTACCATCCGACCGTTTCGTCATCTGCCACATAGGCAGATGGCAGGATTGGGGGCATGTGGTCAGCATGCCTACACCACGACAGTTAATGATGGTCTCCGTGACCGGAGCCGCTACTTCATAATCAAGTAGCTCCTCAATTTGAATCACGAGACTTAGTGCATCCGTTCCAGACTCTGCCTCAGTAAAATCCGAGGAGGTACCGGGGATAGAACTCATGCCTACTGAGCCATAACCAGTGACGCTAACCCCGAGACCATGCAGACGGTCTTTCATGCATTATTGTGTAACATTTATTCTAAAATTGAGGGAAAATTGATATAAAAAAAGCACAGCTAAATATGTAGCCTACGAAATTATGCTGCTATGGCAAGTTTTCTTCCCTTGCGGTGAAGTAGGCATTGGCACGGTGCCTTTATCACCTTGGCAAATGTTTCTCATTGTGAATTATCAGGTTTTAACAGTGATCAGTCATCGGATATGTTTTAGAAAAAGTAATTTCGGACTTCATCACCATTAACAAATAGCTCTTTTCACCAAAATCTTCTGTGTCTTTGTTTCTTTCTTTATTTTTTACTCAAAATCAAGTAAGCTGCTGCATCAACTGCCTGTAATGACTGCTCGGAACGAACTGAATGTGGCAGCATCGCCTCAAACTACCCGCAACAGGTGTAAAACCTCCAGCAATGGTTGCTCTTCGTCTGCAAGGAAGCCTATGTACTGTCTGACTGTGAGCTGAAGGCCGAGCTGGTGGCATAGTGGGGGAAAGACATAGACAGTAAATGCAAGCGCATGGTAAGGTAGTGGGGGAACGCTAGCTCGGCCTTCAGCTTGCAGTCAGACAGTACATACCAATGGCCACATGCGGCTGGCAATTTGGTTGCTTGTAGTTGCCTCGGTGTAAAGTCATTTTTAAATGACTGAATAAAAGGGAGTGTGAATTTGTTGGCCGGGACATTGTGATAATGATATTATAATGTTTAAAATGATACAATCATTTCCATATAGTGAGAAACAGAGATTCCTAGCTAAAAGATTGTGTAATCGAAGAATAATTTACGAGGTTCAATTTATGAAACCGCGGTGGACGGCAAAGAACACAAGACCAGGGTCTAGTAACTAGACCAACCTTCGAGTTTTATATCTAGACTATAAAACCAGGGGAAAAAAAGCAGAGTCACAGGCACAGGAGAGGTGTTGTTCGAAGAAATGCAAATGTTCTACAGAACAAACCGAAAAGATGAAGTAAGCAGCCAGTTCCACAGTTTCAAAGTGATCCTGAAAATCACTACTTCAAATCTCTGAAGATAAGCAGAACTCCATTTCTTAGTTTACAGGCTCAGAAAGTGTTATGGAAAAGGCGCTTCATACCTTGAGAGACTAGATTTACTATCCAAGCATGCGTCACCTACCAAAAGCAGATGAAAGGAATTATAGGGCTGCTGTTTTTCATATTACAGTAATGAAACAAATACCTGTTTTGCATTAATGTGTTTAATATTTATCGTACCTGATAAACTTTAACATTATAAAACTAAATAATTATTATGATCCTAGATACAGTACTAGAACACTTGAACAAAATCGGCCATATGACAAAATAGGCACAATTTTAATCGGCTTTGTGCAGTGCTTGAAAATATTTTCTCATTTTAAGTTATTTGTTCACCCTTCTGTTGTTATTCATGCAACTGCATTGTTACCGAGGCAATATAACAGTGCTGTAACACGTATCTACACTTAGAATATTTCATATTAGAACTTTTTCCTCTCCTGTAGAAACACTGTCAATTCACATAGTCGATTTTGCAGGCGCAGCGACGAAATTCTGTCATAGACTAAGAGGCCCTATTGGAGGTAGTGTGATAAAGTAATAATAATAATAATAATTTAATAATAGTAATTTATTGTTCATAGACTTGTAACAAGTATTGAACATACTCAAATTTATATAAATGAGTATAAGCTAGTCATAGTTTCCTAAAACCAAAAATATGTTTACATTATTTCTTAATTCTATACAGAATACCTCCATTAAGTCAAGTAAAGTATATTGTCTGTGATAAGGAGGTATATTAGCTCTGTTCTTTTAATATTTTTCCAATCTGTAAGGGTTTTATTAATCATGTATTGTTTGAGGGCTTTCTTGAACCTCGTACCAGTAAGAGACTTGAATTCTGTTGGAAGCTTGTTGTAAAAGATTACACCTATTATTACTTATATTTTATTAATAGATTTTAAATTATACCCTTGAATGTGTATGTCCTTGCAGATCCTAGTAGGCCTATTGTACTCGTGAACATGTTCGTTCAGTGCATTCAGTGTGTTATTTCTTGTCATAAGTATGACCTATATGTATATGAGTCAAGAGTGAGGATATTTTTAGTTTTGTATAATTCCCGAGATGACTCTCTCATATTAATTTTATACAAGGTCCTGATACATTTAATTATATTCAGTAAATGTTGTTTCAACCTAGCAAATGTTATTTTTCGCCACGCCAACTTAAAACCTGAATTTGTGCAAACGATAGCTGGCCTATAACTACCCGTTACAGATATTTTACAAAAATAAATAAATAAATCCAATTAAAGTTTTAGCTCTTGGCATACAGTAATCACTTTGAGTGTTGGTGCAAAATTTAAACAAAATCCTTAGTCTTTGTCGATAAAATTGCGAGAAATGACATTTACTTCATTAAAATGGCTATACGATTCCATGAATTCCGTCCTTCGTCTCACATCCGCAGAAGAATATAATCTAAATAAATATTTTTTAAAGATTTTTCACACACACACACACATATGCTCAAACACATTGCACACACATAGATATGTTTGTGGAAACTGTATCTTTGGATTCGGGGGCCTCAAAACGTGTATTTTTATTAAAAACTCGACATCGAATTTCAATACTTCCTCAACCTCTAGTGGGTAGGGGAAGTAATAACACTATTAATGAATGATGCATGTTCGATTATTCAGTATCGGTTCTGGTTAACCTGCTCAATGACACAGCTACTCGTACCTTTGAGAGATGGACATTTCACCCGTGGAAAAATTATCGTGAAATGATATTAAAGCTTTCAGCTCTATGATTAACGCCACGCATACCTTGATAAGTCCAACTATTATTTGTAATTTCTTGTGAATTAAATTATTTTCTGGAGGAAAAGATAAGCTTTAACATAATTCATGGAAATTTTGACTGTGGAATATTGTTTCAGGTAGGCTCAGTTGCAGCGATATGCTGTAGAAGACCATAGGCGTAACCAGGCCGACCAAATGGGGGGGGGGTTATAACATCCGCGGGTCTGGGGGATTGGAATACCCCCCAGGGAGAGGGGGTCCTCCCCCGGAAAATTTTAAAAATTAAGATGCAAAATAACGAGTTTTAAGCTTCCGGGGGTCCTCCCCCGGAAAATTTAAAAAAATTAAGACGCAAAATAACGAGTTTTAAGCTTCCCACGCTTTATACTTGTATTAAGTAATTTATGGGCAGACTTAAAAAAATTATACAATTTTGCTTTTTTTAATCAATGGGGGGGGGGGGTTCAAACCCCCTAAACCCCCCCTCGGTACGCCTATGTAGAAGACCATAGTAGTTGAAACCAGAAGGAAGAACATTTATCTTTGTGTTTTATTAGAAGTCTTAATCACAAAGGTAGGCGACAAAGTTGACGCCCAGATAGGTGCTGGTATTCACAGAAACCGACAAAGACCAATAGATGCTCAGTCTTGATATGGAATTACTGTTAGAATTGGTCGTAAATTATTGATGTGAAAACAAAGGAGTATCTGCACCTACCGTATAAGATAGTAATTCCGAGAAGGAACGGACTGCTCCAATGTCTTAATCTGGAAGCTACTATCAAGTTATATCTTTACGGGGAAAACTGGTATCGGGATACAAGGCGGAGAGAGAAATAGAGCTGTAAATCTCCTGTACCACAGTCAAATTTTCCCGTCAATTACATTGTCGAATGCTTCATTAAAACGCCTTGGATTTCGTGAAGCTACTTGAAAAGATTATGTATAATTTTGCTTCAAGGTAAAATATCTATAGTTTCCGTATTTATTGACACAACGGAGAGAACAACATCCGCTATTTCAAATATACAGCAGGTAGTTAGAACAGGATAATTTATTGCATAATTCTGCTGATATGTTACGATAAAATATAGTAGGTTTGGTGTATAGGCCTATATTAAGCCTGAATTAAGAACTCAACCTTTAGTATTTGATTCCAAGTTGTCAGTGATTATTTGTGAGATATGTGTTTTTTTAATGCAGCGTTCGATCCGGTCAATCCCTTCATTGAAATTCGGGTTCTGTAGTTATTAAACACATGGTGATGTTTTATTTATCGACTTCTCCCTTTCTGAGACCCTAGGCGGTGTACAATATATACAGTAGGAAAATACAGGGCAGGGCATATAAGTAAAATTACATTTACAATTTAATTTGCGGTTTTTGTAACTAAGCCTATCAGCACTTCATAAGATTTCGTGTTTCCCCTAAAACTCAGAATACAAAGAAATAGTATTGTAATAAGAAAGAATGCTATGGTAACAATATGAAGTGTTTATTTTCTTAAACATTTCTATGGTGCATCGCAATAAATTTTGTCTTATACAGAGAGATTAGTTTTGCGATGTGCCGAGAACGCACGGTCCGGCAACCCGGAAGCAAGTCGTCGGCCGGTAAATGCGCTCCAGCGGCACAACGCAAAAATTATGTCTCTGTACATACATAAAAATCGAATGGTTCATCTCTGTCTATTCCGATTGTTTAAAAAACTATTAACCTGATAGAGCTGAAATTCTGCATGAACATAGCTTTTATACCCGGAAAGGTTATGGAACTAGGCTATACCGTAGGCATTCATTCATCTCCGCTATTTCACCTAATATAAAAATTCAGGGTATGTTAAAATGAGCAAAGGCATGACAAATATGCCTAACAAATAACCAGATGCAGATCAAAATACATGATCCACTCTAAAACCAAATATATATTTTCTATCTTTTTTTATTGTTACTGATCAGCACTAATTCTATACAGTAGGGAAAGTTAAAGCGTTTTACCAAGATAGAAAAGGACAATAAGGATAAATGTTAAAAATACTAGAAAATTCTAGGATAAAAATTGTAAGTACATGGGGTCGATTTACATTTAAATTATTGGATATTGTACATACAATGGTCAGAATAAATTGAATTCTTAATTCGTAAAAAATTAAAGTATTTTGTATTGAAGCATGCAATAAAAGTAGACAGACTACTTGATTAAAGAACTTTACACGACTATTATATCGTATTAATTATCATGACAAGAAACATTCATCAAGAGTAATTTGTTTCTTTGTGGCAAAGTTATCAGCTTTTCTATTGACTGTCTGGTTATCCGTCCCTTTAGTGTACCTGACGTTCTTCCGAAGTTGGAATTTATACTAGTGGACATGGGAGAGTTAACAAATCAGGAAGTATCGCCAAGTTTCGCGAAGTTGAGGGCGTCGTGACGTTTTGAGGGAATAAGGCGTAAGAAGCCTCTAATACAATAAATATTCCGATGGGCAAAAAGTACTGGAGCCCCAATCGCCGTGACTCCTTAGGCAGCGTTCACACTGAAGCGATAAGCGATAAGCGATTTATCGGAAGGACTTTGTTGCGGCGATATATTGCTAGGAAGGTTCACACAGCGAGCGATAAATCGGCGCGACCTGGGCGATAAAAATTCCCTTTAGGCAGGCCTACAGGCTGAGGTAGATTTCGATGTGCTAAATATCGCCTTATATGAGAGCTATCGAGAAACCAGTTACTGATTTGTAGAGTACTCATCAAGCGCTTTTCAACGATACCCCATAAGGCGTGGTTTCAAAAATTTCGAACTTCCATCCCCCAACCAACCACCCCAATTCGTACCCCCAAAACTCCCGAATCGTTGGTGTCACTGTGAACTCCATAGGGAGTTCTCTAATTTATTCAAACAAAGTTTCCCTCTATACTTCATAGGAGCCGAGATATACATATTTCAAAATTTCTACCCCTCCCCGACCCTCCCCTGGGGCCAAATTTGGTCATTAACGAACTTGTCCGAACTATTGGGCCTAGAAATAACATAATAAAATTTGGTTCAAATATCTTCAAAATTATGGCTGCTAGCGTGTAAAGATATATATATCACTTTTCTTTTTCGTACTTAGGGAGGCATGAAACGTAAAGATATGAAAGAATTTTTCGAAAGTCATGACATGGTATCGATTGCAATAGGTAGATTTTTCTTCGAAATCTACCTAAAATGTGGTGGGAACACAATCTTCACTACAAAAGTTACAATATCGTAAGCAACAAATCGCTCAGGCGACCAGCATGCTGCACTTCGAGCGATATAGCACTTGCGATATGTTGCGCTATCGCGTGAGTATGAACCTTTTTTATCGCCTCCCTTTAGATTTCAAGTATCTGTCCGTGCGTGTCGCGTATCGTATATCGCTCGCGATATATCGCTTATCGCTTATCGCCTGAGTGTGAACCCTGCCTTAGAGCATCATTAGGGTGTAGGTTAAAGTAGACATTGCATTTCCATGTTTGTGTTTATGGAGCAGGCTCTACCTGGTTTGTTTGTATAACTCATAGGCCAAACGATGAAATTCTAAACCGAGAACGCACCAGTGAAAACTTTCTTCTTTAGGGCCTCGAAAACAGGACAGTGAAGGATTTCAGTAGTTACATTTAAGCTTATAATTTATCAAGAAATTCGTTGTTACTACCACGCCTCCTATGACAAGTAGGTGTGATATTTTATTAATCAGATTTAATCTTTTAATCAACTTTATTCCTCTTATGATGCTCTATAGATAACCGATATGTTTTTCATGTATATCGCATAGGGATCACGCTCAAGGTGATAGTATTCTATTAGATACATCCTAGAAAAGATTAATATCGTATTTTCTTTGATCATTACATTTTTATACTATGGTAATTTAATAAACACTTCCAGCGCTACAAAAAAGACAAACTTAAGTGTTCAAAATTTAACTAGATGCATAGGCTCAAATATTAGAACATTAATTTAAAGGGGCTTGCTTCTCTTGAGATGTTATCCATGTAGCCTCGTTACAAGCGAGGGAAGATATTAATAAATTAATTAAATAATCAACGGAAGACTTCTCTCAGAAGGTATTAGCCAATACTGATCTTGCTGTGTGATGGTGTGACTTGCGTACATGTTCACTATACGAGAGATCCCAGGATTAGATAATTCATATAAATAAAATTTATTATTTACATTTTAAGAATAACAACATTCCATATTTGAATAGGGTACATCTGAAAATTATTGAAATTTTAGCAGAAAAATACATAACTTTTAAGTTATTTATTAATTAATAGTTCTGTAAATGTAGACCTCGCGCCCCAAAAAATCTGAAATCTGCTCCTCATCAGTTAAAACGGCCACTATCTTGACACGGAATAAAAAAATTAAAATCCTGGCGTCGTTTTAATGACCTCAAGGAACAATAATGCCAAATAAGGTGATGATAATAATAATAATAAATCTTTATTTAATCTGTCAGTGTTAAAGTCTTAAGGCCTTCTCCTGCACTCAACCAGAGACAGAAGAAAAGGGAAAAAGAAATACACTAACATAATTCTATAAGTAGTAAGAATACACTAGTTATATGCATGTACATTAGTTAGGGCTAACTGAGTCTGTTACCCCCTCCCCCACCTTATGGTCACCTCGACAATAATTACATTATTGCGAAATAATGATAATTCTTATTTATGCTGTAGCAATTAAATGGCCTCTGAAAATAATGAATTGCTACAAACTCCTGCCCCATGAGTTGGAATATATGCTGGATATATTCCAACACTAAAGTCAAACTATACATGAACTAAAGTAAAGTCAGATCTGAGTGACTGACCAAAGGTGTCCTTTTACTGATAAGGCATGCCGTCAAATCTTCCTGACCTCTTACGAGCACAATCTCACTGTCGTGTCATACCTGAGAGCAAGTATCCCCTTTACTTGCATAACAGTGATCACGATCCACTAGTGTCCAGACTAGGGCTCACCGACAGCCACTGAAGTATTTACAGAGACGAGACGTAGGGCGAGATACATCTGCAAGTCTCTTTCAGCAGGCAAAGTCACTAGGTCAGGAACCAGACTCTGGCAGCAACCCACAGTGAAGGCACCGTCAGCGACATCAGTATCTGCTTTACAGAACAGTCCATCCTGTGAATAGAAACTTAGCGGCAGATCACTGAATTCAAAGAAAGAGACATGAAAATAAAAAAAAAACCCTTTTCTAACTCCTCCGTAAAGAAACTAAAACAAGATTAAATAATTTTGAAAAATGCTACTTAATAGAAATATGAGAGATATTTATGCATCAAAATTTAATAAACATACTGTATATTAACTGATTCAAAAAACCCTATTCTTATTCCATTCACACATGCACACTTACAATAAAATACACTAGAAAAATCTATGAATCATACCAGCAAACAGACTACCTAACATAACCTACAAATAAAAACACCAGACATAACCTATAAATAATAATTACATCCATCAATGGGTTTGTTTCCAGAGAAAAAAACTTATTCTTATTTATACTCCAGGGTCATAGTTTACCTGGTATTATTATGTACAAGTCACGTCAAATCGGTAATTACTTTGGCCGAAGAGAAGCAGAAAGATGGCAGAAAGAAGCCCCCATAAGCCTCCTCCTACTAGAGCACTGCACGACTTACTCTGTACTGAAATCTCATCAAATACAAAGGCCAAAGAACAAAGACATTATCAAGGCTGTGGAGAAAGACAAAATAAAGTTGATCATTTAAATCTTAGCCATAGCTTCCTTATGATTCGCAGTGGCATCACCAACAGCGACATGACTAATGGTAACCCCTAACAGCATTCTCCTAGCTGTCGAAGAAAACCACAAACATCTCTAAGAATCTAGCTATAAGATGCTAAAGAAAAACGATTAGAAACAATAGGACAAGTATTCCTCTCGGTTCTGGGTAATACCAAATCCTACAGTACGGTAGCATTTAAGCTTAAAGCAGCAACAATATCTCAAGAACCATAGGTGGGCGTTGCCCCTACACTAGGCATGATTGGAGAAAACCCAGAAAGCCCCCCATAAGGCTTCTGAGCCAAAAGTCTCCCCTCAAGAATTGTTATAAAGCTGCGTCCAAGAAAGCCCCTTCCGAGCCTCTCCGGACAAGAAACAGTAGAAAAGAGTGCACCAAAGTCGATGGCGGCCAACCATGACCCGACTGGAATCCTACATCAGTCTAAGCCACTCAAATCTACAGTACAGTATCTCATAACTGCAACCTATGCAGTTCTTCTGCATCCTTCACTACTCCAGATGCAGGCAAAAACATAACCTCTCCTGACTCCCCGATTAGTATCCACATAACCTCTCCTGACTCCCCATTAAATATTACAAGTTTGAATAAACAGGCAACAGCTGACTTGTGTGTGCTCCACTTTGGAAACGGTACCATAAGTCACAGTCAGTCCTAAGTCAAAGGTCAGTCATAAGTCTATTCCTCCGCTTCACCACACAATACAGAAGCTTACATGCCTAAACAAACTTCCAATATGAATAATTCTTGAATTATTTTAGTCAAAACCGGTATTTAAAATTCTCACTAACAACTCCCCTGGCAGAAAGATCTAGCCAGACACAGCAAGCCTAAAGCTTAGCTGCCCAAGAGCAAAGCCTATCACGAAAACTCAAGAAAAATGCACCAATAATAGCAGAATTTACTAAAACAGCGACAGGCAAAACTACACAGGGTTCCTGTGGAACTTTCACAGTAACCGAAGCGGCCATAGAACACATAGTTCTAACTGTACCTCACTTCCACAGGCCATCCCACCTACAAGGACCTATCTGATGTCTACTCTAACCTCAAATTTGCCATTTCAGGCCACCTAGAGTAAAATATTAGAAAATCTAGTTCACTGGCACCTTGAGAATCCTTAGGCCTATTTATAATAATAAAATATTGCTCAATAACTTGTGAAATCACAGAAATATAATCAGAATGACTATCAAGGAGCTGGCACAAGACACATCTGCCACGACACTGCAGACTTACATTTAACACAGGGAAAGCAAGCAAACTGACAGATCTATCCTACACAGAATTAATTAAAAAAGAAATGAACTCACCGATAGGCTATTACAGCAGATTGACTACTTCCTACAGAGAGCCACAAGACTTAAGAAACTTCATATTCCAGGACAAGACCTCACAAGCTGCTGAAAGCTTCATCCCTGAGCAGCTGCAGGCTACAGACTACTGGTGCCTACTTTCAGCTCACCAGAATACCTTAGGAAAGCTTCACACCAACTCCAAGATGATACATGAAAAGTAATTTTCACAAAATTAGACAAGTTCAAGGAAACAAACCCCACAACACAAGTATAAAAACCCTTTCATACAAATAAATAAAATCCCTGCATAAATAAAATTAAAATTTATGAGATTTTACAGCAAGATGTACACAAAAAATCCACTGTCAAGACTACAAGTTAACAAAAGGGGCACAAGAAAGCAGCAAACGTGGAGAATCGAACAACCACGCTACTGTTTACCAATTTGTTACCCCCTCCCCCACCTTATGGTCACCTCGACAATAATTACATTATTGCGAAATAATGATAATTCTTATTTATGCTGTAGCAATTAAATGGCCTCTGAAAATAATGAATTGCTACAAGTCTATGTTACATAAAATTAAGCTATTTTAGCAAAATGTGTTACACTAGGAAAAGAAGTAAGTTAACTTAGACCTACAATATACAATACACAATAAAAAGCAAATGTTACCTAAAAGATTAGCGTTTTTCGAATAAGCTTAGATATAAATTTGGAAACACGCGTCTAGTCGTGACTGCGTAACAAGCAAATTTACAGAATAGCACACGAAATGCCGGTAAACCGTGAGAGTTTACGCCAAAAAACCATTTATTGTGACGACAAGAATTGGACAATTGGACAAAAATCTAATATTTGATCATCATCAGTTAAATGGTGACAATCTTGAAACGGTTTAAAAATATAAAAATCCCTTTAGGCACGCCTACAGGCTGAGGTAGATTTTGAAGTGCTTTTGGTTTAATTTATTGTCGCTGCGCAGCAGTCTTTTCTTTAGCCTTGGCATGAAAAACCCGCAATAATAACTGCAAAAAAGAGGAAAAAGCACTTTTTCAAATGTTCAAAGTTCAAATCTCGCCTTATATGATAACTATCGAGAAACTAGTTACTGATTTGTAGAGTACTCATCAAGAGCTTTTCAACGATACCCTACAAGACGTGGTTTCAGAAATTTCGCATTTCCATCCCTCACTCGTACCCCCAAAACCCTCGAATTGTTTGCGTCACTGTGAACACCATAGGGAGTACTCTAATTTATTCAAATAAAATTTCCCTATATACTTCATAGAGGCCGAGATATAATTTTTTCAAAATTTCAACCCCCTCCCCGACCCCCCTCGCGCCAATTTTGCTCATTAACGAACTTGTCTGAACTAATGGGCCTAGAAATAACATAATAAAATATGGTTCAGATATCTTCAAAAAATTTATATATATATATTTACTGTATATATATATCTCTCAATGTTTTTTTTTTTTTTGAACGAGCGGTGGTTTTGTTACTTAGGGAGCCATGAAACGTAAAGGTATGAAAGAATTTTTTCGAAAGTCATGACATGGTATCGATTGCAATAGGTAGAGACAAATTTACAAACGGAAGAAACATCGAAAGGACGAATTTAATCAGCTCTCTCAAAATTGCGTAAAGTAACACCAAATGTAATAGATTTAACATAAACAGTACGGTTCAGAATATGTTCGAAAGTCATATTTAAACATTTTAATGAGGCATTTACGAATAATTACATGTAGGTGCAAGCTTACTTCATAAGTCAATTAAAACATTAAGCTGAATATTTCTTGAGGAGGAAACTCTTACCGCTTACATAATTTGAAAGCCTGATGCATTCCTTAAAACTCAATTCTTTCAGTGTTAGTTTATTATCCGTAGTATTAAAATGGATACCATATTATTAGTTTGAATTTTAGTATTTTTTTATATCTATATTTATTTATATTTATACAAAATATTTATACAAAACAAAACAAGACCACCCGAATGAGCATGCGCTCGTGCTCGGGCACAGTTCAGCCATTTACATTACAAAATACAAATTACAAAATACATAAAGAAAATATAATTAAATCAAAACCTAAAAAATAATAATAATAAAGAAAGAACAGAAAAGTAAAAAGAAAAAAGGAAAAGTAGTAAGAACAAAAATTGAAACCCTGAGTTATTACAAATAAAATCGTTCCTTAATTGTCTACTAAGTACACAGTGAAGTAACTTTTGAACTATGAAATAAGATTTTTGATAAACTTATTGAATTTGTTGTTGTTCATATGTACTATTTCTGGATGTGACCTAATTATAGAGTTATAGAGTCTTGGACCATAATAAATGCTATGTTTAGAGCCAGAAAAAAAAAATAATAATAATAATATATAAATTGGTTAAATTAATTACTTATCGTAGGTAATCATGGGTGATAGGAGGAGTGTAATTGTCCATAGATTCGCTACTGCGAAGCTGGAGCGAATTTATCTGACGAAACTCGTAATCTCGAGTGGGATTTATTAAGGCTATTCTATGAGTAGAGTGTACTTTAAAATCAAATCAATATTCTGTCAGCTGTGAGATCATGGCTCACTAAATGAACGATAAATCGAATGAAAACCAGATTCAAACCAGTGCTACCAATAATGTGAGAAATAGTTAATCTAATGCAGATAAGGTAACTTCAGCTCACAGAAAAAGCACACGAATTAGTCTGCACCGAATGAAATTGTTTTTAACCAATGCAAAATTATATTATTTATTTTTAGACAGTTAATCTTGTAAAAAATAATGTGTTTTTAATCTGTTACTGGCAGCACATGACGTATTAATCACTGCATATTGATACCTAACGTTTTCCCGTAATCAGCTGATAAAGTCAGATAAATTAGCATCCTTGTGTTTATGGCAACCTTACTATAAAATAAACGACCGTCAATGTTCGATATACAAGTTATTGCTTAACGTTACAGCTTCAATATCAAATACGTGGCGTATTAATGGAATAGTCAAAGTAAATTAAATATTGTTGAATATGAATTTTCAGCCGGCGTGGTCTTGTGGTTAGCGTTGCTGACTACAGATCCGTCGGCCCGGGTTCGATTCCCGGTACCTCCTCGGATTTTTATGAGGTAGGGAGGTCTGGTAGGGGTGCACTCAGCCTCGTGATTCCAAACTGAGGAGCTACTTGATAGAGAAGTAGCGGCTCCGGTCCAGAAAACCACCATTAACGGCCGTGGGTGTCGGCATGCTGACCACATACCCCCCAATCCTGCCATCTGCCTACGGGAGATGATGCAGCGGTCGGGTGGTAGGCCAAGTCCTTCCGGGGATGTAGCGCCACGGAGAAAAAAAAATGAATTTTCAGTCTGTTCTCCAAGGGTAGGTATGGTAAACCAAATATGGAGAAAAAGTTTAAAAGGACAACAGGAAACAAGGTAAACAAACTCGGAGAAAATATATTCGGATAATTGACCACCGGCCGACTAAAATTAAGAAAGAACTACTTGCACCATGTAGACGAAAGTCTCCGAGTAATAAAATAACGGCATCCATGTATATGGATTAGGTGTGGTCCAGTAAGGATTCAAATTGTGTTCTTTAAAGTAGATTGAATTACATAGCAGACTATTGAAACTCTTTATACGGTTTCTTTCTATATCAGTGCAGTGAAGATTACTGTAGTAGAATATTATCAGCATTTATTTAAAATGTTATGCAGCTTCCACATAATTAGTTGCTCAATTTACAAAGTTACAAGCACGCTTCGATATAAAATAAAATTTACTGGTTTAAACTAGTTATAATGTAGTATTCAGTGGAATTAATCATGAATGAGATTTTTCTAACACACAGCACAACTTATGTGAGGCACTACTAAAAAAGGATATGTTTTTTAATTGAATGCTGTTTTAATGGGCTTGCAATAATGCATGCGTAATTTTAATGGAAGTACCGATACGGAACTAACAGTAAACAGCGCTTTTGATTTTCCAGTTTTATGGAGTTGATTGAACTTAAATATCCATACATATATTTTGGGTAATTATTTTACAAACATTCAATGCAAACATATTCACATACAATTACGTAGTTTTACTGCATTGGTCCAATAGTACCAACGATTTATGAAGTGGTTTGTAGCGAACGATCATCCACAAAATGAACACAAGCAGGACGTGTTGTTTGTAACGAATTAAACTTGTGGAAAATCTCTATTGTGGGTTATAGAAATAAATGGAATTGGAAATCTTTTATGAGTTGTCTTGTGTAAATCCTATCTAGTATGGCTCTATTCATCCTTCGTTACTCAATTGCTAGCACACTGGTTTTTAAACTAAAAGACGTGGGAAGGGATTTTGAACCATGTAGACAAGATATATTCTGCGCTTACTGAAGTTGCGGGCGATTATTTTCTTCCGCTCAAATCTCAAGAGTTATGTCCGTGATACATACCTAAGGTCTTGTCAATAAAAAAAAAATACCTATCAGAGTTATTCAAATCACGTTATTATTCCTGAACTGCAACAACCCACAAATTATTGTTAAATTGTCGTTAACTTTAATATTTACCCATAGATGTAGCCTATATACATAATATTCATAACCACGAGGGGGTACCCAGATTTTAAATTAAGTTTTCAACATAAATACACGTTTTGAGGTCTCCTGAATCCAAAAATACTATTTTCAAAAACATGTCTGTGTGTGTATCTGCGAACGGCCTAGCTCCAGAACGGATAATTATATGAAAACAAAACTTTGTATCTGAGCTAGGTACCTCTTGCGGATGTGACACGATGATTGGCGACGACTTTCTCTTAGACTTTACATGAAGAGAATTTTCTAGTTTCTCAAAAAGGTTCTAGTGATTTTGTTAAAATTTTGTACATGGGATGCATATACTAAAATCTTAAAATCTTGTTTGAAACACTTTTCGAAAAAAAAAAGTTATCTGAAGGGTAGTCATAAGCCACCATTATTTGTAGAAACTCAGCATTGCCTGGTGAACATTAAAGCTTTGCACCAGGTTGAAACAACTGAATACGCGCTCTTTTCAATACGGCCTCTTATGCTGTATCAGAATGTGATGTAAGAAAGGTGTATTTGCCCATGCTTAGGATAAAGAAAGTTACGTGAGTGCTTTAATGAGATTTTATTAGGGTTATGTATCCTTCAGAGAAGCGATGCTATGTGGTAACGACATTATCTTTATTTTTATAACCAATTTACATGAAGAGAATGTCTTTAAAATAATAGGCCTATATTGTACTAAGAGACAAACTTTTATTTGGGCGGAGGAGGTTATGTGAGTTCACATCAGATTTTTTAAAAGGAAGGCGATGGTAACGTAAGATGCTGTATGGTAACATCTCATATGGACACATTATTGGGTAGCATTTTGATGTGCGGTTATAGGAGTAGACGCGATGATAATTTAGTTGTGAGTCAAACGCCGTTTAGAATGGATGTGGCGGATGTGAACAGCATTCCTACGTCAAAATAGTCGCTATACGAGGTAGAAATACCAGAGAATACCTCAAGGAGCTGATGGAAGTTTTGGGGAATAGTGGCCATCCTTGCCGAACTTGAAGTGATCGTGAAGTGGATGTGTGTGCTTTCATTCTTCGAATTACCACATTAGCACTAGAGTGGCACGATGCAGTTGGGTGTGGATGTTTATGTTTATGTTTTTTTTTTATCTTACATCTAACACCCATAATCTGCATTATAATTACATTCCACACCCTGTCCTTTCATTTGTATAATTAAAACATTTTAAATGCTCTCACATTTTCGAAAGAAAAATAGTTGTAATGATTTATGCCCATCCTTCGTGTGTGTATATATTACAAGATATATGGGGTGAAAGTAGTAGGCCTATAACAGTGCAAATTTTAACTTTTTTTTTTCTTTGCTGGAAACATGAAAAGATCACATAGAATTTTTGTCCCTAAGTGAGAACTTTTCTAAAAAATCAATAAATTTGCTTGATAAAACATATTATATGCACTGTTCTAATATTTTTTTGCATCAACAGAAGGAAGAACAAGGAATAATTTTTCCCCTTTGCGGTTTTTCAATAAAGTTGGTTGTTTTCTTGCAAATTAAATACAAAAATTAATTCAGTGAGTTTTATTTAATACTAGTGATAAAATATTGCCACCGAAAGAGCAATCTGGCAGTGCGCTTCTGCGGAGACTATAAATCCAATTATCATATAAACAATAAACCTAATCACAACACGCAAAATAGATTTTAATTTGTTTTAATGTTACCTACTGTCCCCTTTTGATCGCCTGCATGGTCTCGTGGTTAGCGACGCTGGCTTCGGATCCACGGGCTCGATACCTCCTCGAATTTTCCTGGGATAGGGAGGTCTAGAACGGGGTGCACTCAGCCTCTTGATTCAAACCGAGGAGCTACTTGATAGAGAAGTAGCGGTTCTGGTCACGGAGACCATCATTAACGGCCGTGGGTTCCGGCATGCTGACCACATGCCCCCAATTCTGGGGGCAACTGCCTACGGTAGACGATGCAGCAGTCGGAAGGTAGGTGTAGTCCCTTCAGGGATGCAGAACCATGGAGTTTTAGTTTAGTTTTAATGACCCCTTTAATCTGCACAGTTATACTATATGCCTCCACTCTGTATTATATACATAGTCTACTTTCATACATTTATAAGACCATTGAGTATTTATTTATTTATTGTACTAAGAATATTACAGGCTAATGCCCAATTACAATATTCTCGCTTATATTAATACACCAGATTCTAATATTAAATATTCATAATAATTAAACTAATACTATAACTATAAAAAAAACACACAGAAAAGAAAAACAGAAACACTAACAATATGACAATTACACAAGGGAACATAATATGAAAAACAAATAATAATATAATAGTTTTGGAGGAAAACCAATATATGTGTGTGTGTGTGTCTACGGTATATGGATTAATAAATGAAGCTCCAAACATTCTTGGTTTTGAGGCAATCATTCAGTATTGTGAAAAAAACTGTATTTTTTATGTTCATGTATTTTATGTAATACGATCAACCTATTTTGTGCACAACTAACTTCCATATGTGTAAAATATTTTAAAATTAATGAGTCCGTAGGCTTCCGCGGCCGGTGTCGTAAAATAGTTAGATAACCTATATTCTAATACTTCATATGGTATACGATGAACTATAATAAATTAGGCCTAAACATTTTATGATTTTAAGTTTACTATAAACCACTTTCAACATTCAGAGGTGCCTGATGTTTCTGATTGGAAGCATTCATAGACATAGACGTAGTTATTATGAAGTAATAAAATAAAGAAAATAAAATAAAATCTGCATTTTATGTCCTGGTGTCTAGGTTACTAAACCAGGACGTAATCTGCTATGATTTTGTTTTGATAAGTTTATTTTCTTTTTTCAAAATACGACATTAACTACAGATTAAAAATTTAACAATTATTCTCTTCTACATAGTTATTCAATTTTACAGTACTACTTATTATACAATATCTAATTCTACAGCTAAATATAGTTCAAAATAATACTGCTGCTACTGGTATCCAATAGTCTATAGCTACTACACGTGTAACTTGGTTTACATCTAAAACTACACATTTACTGAAAAGAAAGAAGAGAGAGAAAAAGAAAGGATGGGAGAGCTTCGTTCAGTTTGCCGGTTATTATGAAGTACTGGTAATTAAAACTATGTAATTAGTGTAGTAGGCCTACATTAAAACTTTATAATTAGCATGAAAATTTTCATAACAATTATTACAAGGCGATGATAATACGTTTCTTAAATTTCTTAATACATTTATGAAGTGATTCTGAGTAACGTGAATACAACTTAAATTGTTTTACCAACAAATTAAGAGTTTCTCTTTAAGTGGAACCGATGTCTCGACCGCCCTCATGTAGCGGAACCTATAATTGAAAGGGAAGTATAATTTGGACTCTTGTCAGCGTCCATTTTATTTTACATAAAAATGTCAGTCATAAATACCTAGAGCTGTTAATTTTGAATGGTGGGTTGCATCTATATCACGTCTGCACTTTTAATTTAATTCTTAAATTGGAATTTGTCCCTTATAAGAGCAGCAGTGAGCTACACCACCTCATTTGTAAGGAGAACGGGTGTGGTTTGGGCTTGATTAAAGCTGATAGTCGTTTTATTAATTTGTTCTTCTCCCTTTTTCTCAAGCAATTTTACAAGATCTACACGATCGTAGATAGACTTCTCTCTTAATCCCACCTTCCTAGTCTCTCACTTCTCTTTTCTTATTCTTCCTCTCCTCTAATACCTTTTTTCTTCTTTCTTATCTTTCTCAGCTATCTTCCTCTGTTACTCTTTCTCGCCATTTAAAAGCAACACACACACCCAATACTAGATAACTAAACACACACCCACACACGCACATGTCATGGAGTGTAGTAAAATTGCACACCCACCTTTACAAGGCAACGATTTTAATTTCCTTGAAAGTGGTGTTTTGTGGGATTGAAATTTGCATGCCGCAGAGTTTAAAGCAGTGTTATGGTGTTATCTTTATTTATTTGTTAAAGTGATACTTTGTAGTGTTGGATAAGAACTACTGTAGCCTATATAGAAGAAAAATTATCAACTTATTAACAATATTTACATGTAGAATATATTCATATTCTGCTAGTTAGAATTATGTTAAATATTCCTAATTACGCACATAGTTTATGATAACTCTCATTTCTTGTATTTTTATAATAATAATAATAGTCATAATAATAATAAGGATAATAATATAGACAAGTTTCATACCTTTTATAAGTTGTACCCAGAGCTATCAGCACACACACGGGAAAGATTGACGGGGATAGTGTCGTCGTAATCTCTTCAATCTTCTCTCGGGCCCAAAGGCCCGAGTGGCGTAGCCACAAGCAGGGCTGCTGCCTGATCCCTTTGTACATATTTAGATTCCTACTTATACCAATAGAATGCTTAGATTGCACTATGTGTGAGTAGACTGTACTCAATCGTTGTCTTTGACAGGTGTGGCAATCACATTCCTTAACAGATTTGCAATCTGTAGCTGGATACGGAACTAAAGTAGGCTGGAATGTTTCGCAGCAGAATTGGGCGAGTAAATTACCCGTTATTATTTTACGCGTAAAATACATATTGTAACGAACTGTTTTATACAGGGGATGTAGTAAACTAGCATTTAATTGACTTTATAAATTTACATTGATTTGTTTATTATTTGTATTGTAAATGCTATCAAGGATTTTATACACAGAATATTCAGTGCAACTGCAAATTGAATTCACATTATTCGCAATTTTACTGCATACATATTAACTTATTGCATCTGTTAATTCACTGAACCTAGTTCTGTTAGCTTGTAATTATAATTCTCAATTCAGCAAGATATGACTTTTAAATAAAAATCTTTCTATTTTAGTTTCGCAAGCTTGTAGGCAAGAAAGTTCAAAATAATTTACTACCGATGCACACAATCACGTGCAATACTATATGAAAGTGTGAAAATCGAGTTTCTGTATAAAAAAGCCTCCAAATAACTAGAATTCAGTATCAGTGGGTTTCAATTCTACTTCTTGAACTGTATATAAATTTTATAAACTTGAACAAAGTTAAAGGTTGTAAGAGGCTTTCTACGTATTTTACTTTAATATGCAAATTGCGTGTTTTTCGCGTATTTTACACACAATGACAAAAACCTTTTTTTGATATAACAAGTCCCGACCCTGATCGTCACTGTTGATTGTTCTGAAAACTTTAAGCATCAGTAATTTTTTTTTTAAATAAAAACTTAAGCCTAGGGTATAATAACGGCTTAGGAATCCGTTCTGACCTTTGATTCTTCAAAAAAAATAGTGCAAGGTCTCCTTAAGCACTGTTCACAAAAATAACATTAAACAATATAGTTGGTCCCGATAAGAATCTAATAATTTTGTATTCACGACAGCTTTCGAGAAATTGGACGGCTCTATCAAATCATGTCCATCAGAATCTTCACTCAAACAGAGATCTTGTCAGCGAGCGTCGGCATCATCACGATTAGGGTGAATAAGTATATTCATCAACTTTATTGTACGTGACAATAATACAAAGGGAACACTTTTCCTCATATCTTGATCTTAATTATCATTAATGCGTTCAAGCTTATTCCCTGTGACTATGCTACTTCAGAAGTGATTTTTCAATGCACGCATGCCCGATGATCAGAAGGGATGAGTGACGCAGCTAGGTTAGTTAGTGCTCATGAAGGGTGAGCAAGCATATAGAAAATAGGAGGTTGTGACCTGCATGTTCTTCGACATGGGTACTAGAAGATATACTTGAATTATTTCACTAGATATCCTTGAATCACGTCCATACACATTTCACCACTAGAAATTATGCTCGGGGATATGAACTTCTGCATCGTTTCTTTGCTTCTCTTAATGTTAAAGCAGATAAGGAGGTTGGTAAGGGTACTCGTTCCAAAATATTTGCAAGTAATGTTTGTTAATATTATTCATGCAAAAAGTCTTACATTCAGAACTCCTGAGAACTAACTTTAGGAAAGGAAACTCTCTACTACTCAGTGGGAGTTAACGGAAATTTGTAGCACATTTTCATTAGAATAGAAGGCATAAGAATGTAAAGATATATATTAAACCATATCCTGCGAATTTCAGATTACCACAACCCCTCGAAAAATCTCAACTATAGACCACAAGGCAGACGAGAAATAGGAAGACCAAGAAAGATATGGCTAGGCCAGTTTCTATTAGAACCCCAAAAAGCCTAATCCATGTAGATGGTGATAATCACATCAATGAAGGGCGCGTGTTTGTATGTGCCAAAGCCTGTTCCTCCTTAGTGATGTGCATTTCCAAAATTCCAGAAAACGGAATTTTTTATTTGAATACAATATTCTGATGATTCAATGTTTTTAACTTACATAGAAGTGACTTTTTTCATGAATTCCGGTTTTGAGGTGTGTAGAGTACCAGTATTTAATTTAGTTTTGAAGAAATAGACATTCCTTATTTTAAATTAATTTGAATCCTTTATTTTTAATGTTTAATTTATTATTTAATTTCTAATTCTTCTCGGTCCGTACTTCTGTTTTCTGCAAGGCAGAATTGTTTTCGTCTATTTGTCGCCCTTCGAAGATCCAACCGAGGGACAGTGTTATCATGCTAACGCCACGAGAGATTACGAGTTTATCGATATATTTGCTGGAACGAAGTTCGAGAAAATTTATCTGATGAAACTCGTAATCTCGAGTGGGATTTAATAAAGCTATTCCATGAATCAAATGTAACGAATTTTGTAAATGATTATTATTTTCTTACTTTTTTCTCAATAAACTGTAAACTGCAAGATCACAGCATACTAAATGAGTGGTCAGTCGATGAATTGATTCGGTGAATCGATTCGAGTGACAACTCCTACCGACAGTATGTACCACAAGATAGAGAGCGTCGGTAAAAATTGCTAACACCAGAGCGCAATATACACGAACTCTTTTGCATAGAATTGAAATTGTGTTTTTAATAAATACATATTTACATTATTTAAATTTCTAAAGAAATTATGTTGTATAAAATAATGTGTTTTCATTCCGTTCACTGGCCGAATGTGACATATTAATCACCACACGTTGATGCATTACGTTCCCAGTAATGTTCTGGCGTTTTATCAGATAAAATTGCATCCTTGCGCCCTTAGGAAGCATATTATGAGATAAACGATCCTAATTGTTCTATATCCAAGGAACTGCTACACGTTATTGGTGAATATCAAACACGCGGCGTATGAATGGGCGTTTTTTCTTGCTCCACTGGGCATAACATGAGTATTATAAAATATTTATAGTGAATAACTGCACTCATCAGTATCACTTTCTGTACTTTTCTGTGGTCGCCTATGTTTACCATACTTAACTACCGCCGCTAAGCATAGCCTAATATTTGATTTCATTTTCAGACATATAAAGAAAGATGTGTTAATGGCTGTGCTCATCTTTTTAATTTCAGTCTGTGTTTAAGTATGAGTGTATGGATGTTTCATTAGTTGTGAGAAGTAGCAATCGAGTATGTATGTTCGTATATTTGTGCGCATATATTTATTTTCGCCTAACAATGTTATCCAAAATTAAATTTATATTTTATTAAAATTGTACTTCACATACAAAGCCAGACGAGATATCGCCATTAGGCTTTATGGAAATTATGAAAAATATAGACTAATGTCATATTATTTGCTTAATTTATAATTTACATCCTTCCCTACTAAATCCGTAGAGTGCTACTGACTGAATTAAAATTCTTAGTTTAAAAGATGGAACTGAGTAATAATTTCATTGATGAAGTTTCAGACTTAACTGAAAGTATTTTTCGATATAACGCACGATTTAATCGCTTCCCATGTGATCTTTAGTTATTCGTTTATTCCTCATTATTCTGGTTTATTCTACGACAGCTGAATTTCTATTCTTATCCCCAGGATGAAAATATCTAAATCCTGGTCAGTACTCGTAATAGGTAGTGATGACAAAAACGATCGCTATAGGCCTATGTCTTGTCCGAGTTCTCTTGTTTAACTTAAGTTATTTACTGGTTTCCACACTATGCTTATTCAGCATAGGCTATCACATTTTATTTTAAGTGCCGCTCGATTCAACTTAACGGACCATATTTAGCCTATATGAAGCAATAGCATAGTGAAACGTATAACCCTTATAATTGCAGTAAATCTTTCTTGGTACTAATATTAAGCTTAATGTTAAAAACAATTGCTATTAGTTTTATCCTGAATTTGTGGGCACCTAATGAATGCAAGAATTTGTCTTATTTTATTCATTATCAAAACATATGCCTATATTTTTAACTGATGAGCAGTTTTCGGATATGTTTAATTTACTTAAATCTCTTGGCACTTTTTCTTCTAAATCTATCAAAACACAAAGAAATAAAAGCTCTGCAAATTGCAACCCGGTATCTTCTCGGTAGTGCTTACCTCCAGATTCACATTAATTTTGTGATTATTAAATTACTATAGCGTTTCATCTGTATGACACACACACGCACACGATATATACAAACAAGTGCACAAACATATACATATACAAGCATGCACACTACACGCACACTATATGTACACACACTAAAAGAATTCACAAAACTACACACAATGAGAATTAGGACGATTTTGAAGATTAAGCAATATACGACTATGAAGAGTCTTTGCCTTTCTGTATAATATGCTTCAGAGGAATTAATGTTTTAAAAGTGATAACGAAACTTTTGATGACCTCATGAATATAGATGTTACCTGATTGTATAAATGATACCCAAACTCACTTTTCCTGACGAGATGTCGTAACATAGATATACGACTTTGCTATTAAAGTGGAGGTAGCTCAATTCTCAGAGAATGAAGTATACAGAAGAGTTCCATAAGCATCCTCAGGGGAAAAACAGGGCGGAAGTCCATAAAAATTTAAGTGAAGACTCAGGTTAAAGAATTAAAGACCGAAGACAAATGTAATAAAAGAAGACGAAGCAGAGACAAATAGAATAAAATGTTCTAGATCGGTCTTACGTGCAGATAAAATAAATCTTCCATTTTATCTTTCTTCTTGTTTATAGTCCATTTCTTTATACTGTACCGAGACTTATACTTGCCATCAAATAAATTATACAGTCGACCTTGGTATAAAAAAGATATCCAAGAGAGTCTTAAATGTCAGGTGATAGTACTTTTCATAATATTGCTTTTTATCACTAAAATAAGCGATGAAGGCCCCCACGAGTCGCACGATTTAATTCAGTGCAGTAGAATTTTCAGGTGATGTCTTCATCTAGAGACGTAGTATGAAAGGCAGCCTAGAACAGTATTAAATATTAAATTGGTATCCTAAATCCCAAACCAAAGGTGTAGTATGACTCAGATTGTTAGGAAGTAAGCTACCAGAGAAAAAGTAGGGACTTCTCGATAATGATTTCCTACTTTTAATAGCACTATGGCTTGATTCCATAATGCACGTGTGCGAAGTCACATTTGCACTCCTCCATTTCCCCTCGCCTACTCGCGTTTAATACCCCATCCCACTGAAACGTGTTTCTAATTTTTGCCTTTTGGTATCGCATGATAAATAGCAGTCTTCATACAAACACACTAACACTAACCGAATGTTGAAGTTAGAGTAAACCATCTTCAACGTATAACATACATCCTATGGAGATTTGTGAATAAATATCGCCTCTAATTAATTAAAATAATTACTCCATAAATTGAAGAAAAAATACGGAGTGGTTAGCTCTACATAAGGACTATTCAAACAAAGTCCACTTCAGGATGGTACACTTAACAGGCATATAAATGAACTCCTGCGGCACACCGATGGTCACGTACGCCTAAGTTCCAGTGCATTGCTTCGTTATATAACCATACAGGGTAGCCTATAACCAAAGAAAAAGAAACTAAATATGACAATAACAACAAATATGCTATAAATATAAGCAGATCCCTTAATCTTATTTTTATGTAGCAAAAAGATACAGTGAACTGGCAAAAGCTTAATACGTAATTCATTATTAATGTCAGAAACGTAGGTATCCAAAATCTGTAATTTCGTTAGAAGAAATTTCAAAGCCTCATATCATAATTCTGATCTTTACGCAGTATAAAAAAAACTGTGTGTCCATAACAAGGTACAGTTTCTTAATATTCTGGTCAGTAGTCCCACTTATTACACATTCATAAAATTTGCTGGCTGTAGTCGTTATATAAGATAAAGACGTTATGAGGGATTAAGTTATAGGCTCATGCTACATTGTAAAATATCTGCTACAAATAACAGCCTTGTGTTACGAGGCGAATGATTTTGAATGTCAATTAACAAACAAACAAAAAAGCTATAGCCTAAGCCGCAGAAGACGTGAGCGTGAACCATAAACTTACTGAGATTCGCATATCGTGAAAGACTTTATGTTTAGATGGGAAAGTAAGCCTCCTCTACAGAATGAAGATATTAATAGAAACTCACCTTCTGTCAATTTGTATATTTTGTCAGAGATGGAGATTGTGAATGTAGCTACATTTTACAGTAGTAAGTTGTTGGCAAGAGAAAATATCAACATAAGGAATATTAGCGCCAAGTGAAAAAGAATAAAGGAAAAAAAAGCAAAAAAGAAAAAGAAATAGTAGGCCTACATAAATATTTTAGACAAATTTGACATCAACTAGCAATGGAAACTTGCTTACACAGAAAAAAACTACACTTTAGGCAAAGAGCTCTCTAGTACGCTTTGAACTAAGCTTTCTTCCTTTCTTTACCCGACTTGTAACTTCCTTTTTGAAGGAACGTTTATGCGGCTCACGCCGCCCGGGTCTTACAGGACCACGGCCTATCAGGAAATGAAATTTCTATAGACCACCCAAACAAAGACATAGAGCGCCACCCCGGATAAGAGATCAGCTCAATGCCGGGCCACATCGCACTGATACACATCAGTCACATACAATCATCCCGAAAAAGGTGTGAGTGGGATGAAGATGGCAATGTCGGTCAGATTATATCCGTGGACCGCAAGGGCTAAAATCATTTGTCTTACAGGTGAGGAAAAACCCTGAAACAAACCACCTAGGTATCTTGGCCTAGGAATCGAACCCGGGACCATTGCATGAGAGAGGCGGACGAATCCCCTGCGCCACAGCTGTGGGCTATATTAAGCTTGATAGAATATAAGTTTATGCATAGCCTACAGATGTACCAACATACTCTGTAAGGAAAGTAAAAGATTCCAAAAATATAGTTCCATCTAGACAGATTATAAACAACAAAAGGTAAACACTGTAAAGAAAATGATAGGCTGCCAGTATCAGGGTGTTCTGGGAAACTTATGCTTCCTTTACCACAAGCAGCTGATATTGGAAAGAATTATAGGCCTGCCTGTATTCTATGATGAAACATTTTAAAGACATACTATGAGGTAAAAAAAAGAATATGCAGTAAAGAAAATTATACCAACACTTAGGAGTTCTTGGATATTAAAAAGTGTTCTTGCAAACCAAGTTTGTTATCCTTGCTACAAATACCAATGTATTGTTTGTATTGCATTGAAAACTACTATTTTTAAATAATTATCTGCAGAATATTAGTGTGGAGAGAGAGAGAGTACTAAATATAAACTTACGAATTTCTGTTCTTCTTTTTCAGAAAATGGTAACTGAAGTTGAAACTGACGCTCTCTGATGGTAAGTGTAATTAGTTCTAATTATTCACATATATTTATTTTATTTTATTTATCTGTAAGAAACTTTCATATTGTTTGAAAGAGAAAAGATTCCATTTTGATCAAACTGTGATGATCAATGCATACGAAAAGGAACTAGTTTTCATCTTTCTTCAATTCAAATGCAGTATGCAATACGACAGCCTAATTAAGAAATCATCATTTTAAAATCTCTTTTCATTTTCCTGGACGATGTCCTCTTTATATCCCGAAGTGGAAGTAAATTGGAATAACTACTGATGCTATCGGTTTTTAAACTGTTTCTTTAAAATGAATAAAATAATGTTACTTGGCAGAATGTAGAAATGTTGATGCTAACCTTTTCTTTCCACACAAGAAGAGTAAAAAGAGAGCCACTTAGGATTCAAGTTTCATATAATTAAGGATTAACATTATTCCGGGATGTAGAATAATATACAATGGTCTATTTGCCTTCTTTCTTAAACCGCTCACAGAAGCTAATTAAAATATGAAGCTGTCTCAATTGGGTGCACTTGTATAACTTAAACGAGTATAATTCAAATTTAGAATACAGGAGTATCAATCGTAGAAAACTTTATTCATTTGTCATTTGTAATATAAAGAGAGGATCAGATTTTACCAATAAACTTAGGTGGAGAGAACTAATAATTATCATCACTGTTTCGCGAATACATACATAATTAAGAATAATTAAGATTGCCAATTGCAATAACATATAACATATTATAACATAATCGATCGTCTCGCCATGGACGATTAAATTCTTTGGTACAACTAATAACACCGTATTATTAATATTGTACTCATTACTGTAAAATATTTAAAATGCTTCACCACACATAAAATAAATACACATTTTCTTATCACTTCTTGCTGATAAGCAGCTTATATTTATAGCCAATCGCTGGTTTCCATGATTAAATAATTACTTTTGGTCAAAGAAGCTTCAGTATGAACATGTTTCAGTGTACAATCCTTATAAATTTACATACAAATAAATAAACGTAGGTGCGATAAAATGAAAGTGATACAAATAAAAAAGCTTAAAGCATGAAAATAGAATAGATATATAAGCATTCATGAGCCACAGATTATTGTCTCTGTTGGACACTACATGAGAATATTATAGGAGAAAAATTCCTCCGGCACTGGGACTTGAATCCAGGACCTTTGGCTATTCGCGCCAATGCTCTACCAACTGAGCTAAGCCGGAGCTCAATTCACAGCGCCAGATGGAACTTTTCTCCTATGACTGATTGCCCTAATGGTCTACCTCACAGACAGACAAGTTATGTCATATGCAGTACTGTGAGGCACACTAAGTAGTGATTTTTGTGACCGGGCTCCCACTGTTATTGTACAGTTAACATTCAAGATAGATATATAAGCATTCATGAGCCACAGATTATTGTCTCTGTTGGACACTACATGGCGCTGTGAATTGAGCTCCGGCTTAGCTCAGTTGGTAGAGCATTGGCGCGAATAGCCAAAGGTCCTGGGTTCAAGTCCCAGTGCCGGAGGAATTTTTCTCCAAAATATTCTCATGTAGTGTCCAACAGAGACAATAATCTGTGGCTCATGAATGCTTATATATCTATCTTGAATGTTAACTGTACAATAACAGTGGGAGCCCGGTCACAAAAATCACTACTTAGTGTGCCTCACAGTACTGCATATGACATAACTTGTCTGTCTGTGAGGTAGACCATTAGGGCAATCAGTCATAGGAGAGAAGTTCCATCTGGCGCTGTGAATTGAGCTCCGGCTTAGCTCAGTTGGTAGAGCATTGGCGCGAATAGCCAAAGGTCCTGGGCTCAAGTCCCAGTGCCGGAGGAATTTTTCTCCTATAATATTCTCATGAAAATAGAAATTTTTAATTGGTTGAAATTCCGCATATTCTTATGCTGAATTGGTCAGTGAGTCATGAGCTAAGTAGTCAGGATAAATTATTATTGAAAAGCAGCAGAATAACAATATAAAATTATTTGAAAAGCAGCAGAATAACAATATAAAATTATTTAAAAACTGAAGTGTAATGCGGTTGAACATCATCTTGATCCATACAAAAACCATGGAGGTCCTTAGGGTCTCATGGGGATAATGGGCTATCTGATTTTTCTTAGACAGTCGGCTCATGAAGGTGCCTTACGCATCAACCATATTTACTCCCAGGATTGCTCCCGATACTCATTTCTGTTGAAGGCTGAGTTAGCGTTTTCAGATTAGATGCATTTCATTAATATAAGGAAATTTTAACGTTACGAAATGAAAATATGGTTCGTTGAAAAAAAAATTACAAAAAGTTAGGTATAAAAGCAGAAGAAATGAGAAATTCAAACATCCATATTTTAACTTAAAAGTATTAAGTGAAATATTGTGTATTGACTACCATACTTTTAATGATGTATTGCATGTTATTATTTATATATATGTTGTGTTAAATTTTTAATTATTTTGAAAGGTTTTAACAGTTTCTATATATCGTTTGTAAACATTTGACGGCTAAGAATTTAATGTTGTATCTAAGTGCCAAGTTGACACGTACCTAGGCTAGCCTATATATGATCATGGATGTTAACCTTATATAAATGCACTTGATACAAACTACTTGAATAATCATTACAAGTTTTAATACAGCAGTTAAAGAAAAGCAATAGATAGCAACCCTGTATCAGAATAAAACTCTCGGTTTCGGTAGTTTGTGGTATAAGGTAATATGTTTTACGTATAATTTCAGATGTTAAGATTAGTTTCTGTAAAGAATATTATTAACATTAAGATATTACTGAAGTAGTGTGAGAATTCCTCAAAATTACTGAAATTGAGACAAACTCTAATGTCCCGGAGGAAGGGGATTTAAAAACGCATGCGAATTTATTTAAAGAAAAGCGAATATATGAAAATATAAACGTAAGTACGGATTTATGTATAATTATATGGAACGTTAATGTATAGTCATTCCGACACAAGCTACAATGGACATTTTACCACAAGCAGTATACAGAATGGTTAATTAATTCAGAGAATAGTAAATAATTCCGTCTGGAACATGATCATTCTATTCTACTTTTGAAACTAGTGAAACGGTACCTTTACTTTAAACAAGGAAGAGAATGCACAAAACAATTAAACTGTCCAATTCAAATTGATGCTGTGCACAAAGCCGTGTTCCAGAGCTTCAAATCCAATGAATATGGTGCTCCTGGATTACCTGAAAATTCATTTCCAGTTTCAATGAGGAATTCGGAGTAATGATTCCCGCACGTATATAGGTATCATACGGACCCTTCACCGGAATAAGCTCCTAAGTACCAGTAACGCTGGAAAGTAAAAAAGAGAAGCTCTTGTGAACAGTCCCTCATATACGGAATAATTGCCACTTGAGCATACTGTACTACCTAGCAATAAACCCAGCTACCATGCATATTGTTCGATGAATACCCTTAAATCATAAATTGCGTGTGTGGCAGTGGAAAATGGGCAAATATAACTACATAACTTGGTATAGGGATAGGTAGTCTATTAATCTGATGTGGAGTTTGACTAGCAATCCCCTATTCCCACTACAGCCCAACACCACCCTCCCTCCTACATTCCAGTGCTGCTCTCTATTACACCAGTTATGAATTAATAATCTCTTTTCTCTTTTGCTCTCATTCGTGTTCAAAATAGGAAATACACACTATGTGCTTTCTATACAGACCAGCAACCGTAAAATTTAAACATTTTCATGCACGCCCCACTTATTCATTTTCATCCTATTATACTTACTTTCGACACGTGAACTACTTAAATAAAAATTATATCTACATGCTGCAGATTGTTCTTTTGTTGGATCCATAGTTATAACGACAATGGGTTCGATGTTACCTATGATGTCTGTATTACAAAATGTAGACAAAGCTTTCTACATGCATTTGCAGTTATTCCCAGAATGTGGAAATTTTTAGCATATGGATGCAATATCCTTCATTTTAAAACGAGAAAACGAAACTAAACTTCGTGACGCTACATCTCTGAAGGGACAAGGCCTACCACCATACCAGAGGCAGATGGCAGAGTTGAGGGGCATGTGGTCAGCATGCCGACACCCACGGCCGTTAATGGTGGTTTCTATGACCGGAGCCGCTACTTCTCTATAAAGCAGCTTCTCAATTTGACTCTCGAGGCGAGTGCACCCCGTTCCAGACCTCCCTACCTCAGAAAAATCCGAGTAGGTACCGGGGATCGAACCCGAGTCGACGGATCTGTAGTCAGTGACGCTAACCACAAGACCATGCTGGTGGTCATTTTAAAAGGAGGTAGTGAAATATCTATTTTCCATGTTTTCGGGTATGGTACTTCTTACTTACCCTAGAGAATAATCCATTATTAAGAATTTTTAGAAAATAACGGGGGCTCCAAATCCCCCGTTACGGAATTCATTGAAGTAAGTAAGACAATTTGTAAGATATTTTAAAGAACCTTTTTTTTACATACGGTACTAACAAAGATATTGGTTTCAATTTTTTTTTTAACATATAAACTTGTGAACGTGATAGCCTAGTTCATTTTTTAATTTGCTTATAGTGCATTATTTTCATGTGGACACCAAAAAATCTACTTAGGCTACGTTAATAGTTTTGGTGCGGTATGTTTAATATACATGCAAGATGTCATTCATTTCTATTCAGTAGTACATGAAGTTTATCATTTTTGTATATAATACATGTGAAAAAATAAAATTTGCGGGAAATCGACCTGAAGGATTATCATGCAGTAAAACTACTGCCTTATTTGTTGTTGTAATGCACCAGATGGCCCTTCCTTCTTCTATCTGGCCTGCTCAGTTATCTTTTGTTTTTGTAATGTATGGTAACATTATTAAATGTTACATTGATGTGCAATCTGAATGCTGCCTTTCTTCCAGAAAGCATTGATAACCTTCCATCATGTAAGTCCTAAAAGTACCTTGAACTGACTCAAGATCACTTCCCAAATCATGAGCTCCTTTACTCTTCTCATGCCCCCTATGTTGTGACAGAACCTTTTGAATCACCCGGCATACTAAAAATGGAGGAGGTTAAGTGTTTCACAACATATGTTTTATACTTATCACCGGAAATAGTCGTTTTTATAGTTATCTTAGTGATTATTATTTACTATCACAACGGTATATCATCTTCATCGCTAGGGTAATAACCACTTAGGAGGGTGATGACTCCCTTTCCGTTAAATAGCACAGATCCTATATTGAATACATAATACTGTCGTAGTTGCCGGCTTACCACGTGGTTTACATGACGTTAACTGAACGAACTCTATGCTGCTAACATATTGAAGGGAATAGCATGCAATTTGCTAGAGTGGTCAGTTCATCATTAGGAAGCCAATGCAGATACTGGACAACATAAATGGCTTCCCCGTTAATTATAATTTGCATACAGTAATGATTGGAGAAATGCTAAACCATAAGGGAAATTAACTTAAATACGTTGCGTAATTCACATGTACGCGGCGTATAAGAGGGGAGCAGGAGATAGTAGCACTTTTACTTTCCCATCAACCACCCACAATAGCATTATAAAAAATGAAAGTACAGGCATGTTGATGAAAACCCTTTGTGGTTTTCCTGCATACAAAAAATGAGTACAAAAACAATGCACTTAATCACAGCCTAAAGAAAAATATTTACAATATCATCACAAATAATTATTTTGAAAACTGAATTCTAAGTGTATCTTAATTTTATTGTTTTACTCTACTGGTTCGTACGAAAATATGAGTTACCATGTTTTTGGCGTTGATAATATTGCTCGGAAAAGTGCTATTTTAATAAAATACACTGCCATCAATTTTCATAGCTCGAGTAATATAACTTACGTGTACTATAAATATATGTTTATGTGAAATGATTTAAGATAGTGAGTTATAACCAGTTATTTAACGAATTTTGATATTGCATTTAGTTATCGAGTGTAAGAAAAATACTCCATGTGACAGTTCATTTATCTATTTACTCACATTTCTCTAAGGAAGTATCTAATATGAAAAGATAGGTTGTAGAGACAAAAAGTAAAGCAAAGCAAGCAAAACGTAGGACGGTGGGTGCAAAATGGGCGTCAAAAAGTTGAAAGAAGTGTTAAAAAATTGTTTTATTCTAAAGTATTGTTGTACGTGTTTTGCTTTGGTGCAAGCATGCATAAATGTATGTTGAAAATACGCTGTATTTTCTTAGAGTTTACCGTTGAAAAATTGTGTCATCTATTATACATTAACACAGTCTTTAATACACAGAAAATACATACTTACATGAACATACTGTGTAAACATGTAAAAAACGCATCAATGAATATTTAATACCCAAAGTCACCTTTCACTCTCACATCTAACTTTCAGAAGAAATTTACATAGTCCTTGTCAATTATTCTACTCATCCAGAAACAAGTTCAGACATGCCTTCGCTAGTTCAACAATTTGTCAGGAAGCAGCAAAATTTTCTAGCAAACTGTAACTTCACATTCCGATGATTATGTAACAAATTTGGCAGATTCTTACACCCATTTAATCAGTAATCAGCTGTAATTTTCATCGCAGTGACATCATTATAAATTAAAATAATAGTTAGCCTACATACATGTATAATGTACGTACGAAAGAGTACAGGTCTGGATTTCTGGTCTTTGGCGAAAGTAAGTTACATTATTATTATATAATGAGAACGGCTGTTTATCGTATCCTATACGAGTCAGTACTTTCTAACGATTTAAATTCTAGATTAAAATTTTAAAGTAGAATTTTCGTTTAGGCTGGTATTACATAACGTAACATTATGAGGTATGAATAAGATGAGAATTAATATCCACTTAAGTCATGCAAATATGAACTGGAATATGTGCAAGAAGTCAGGAAAGCATGAAATTGAAAATATGCACAAACTAAAAACAGCCCTTTAATTACACCCGTGAACTTACTTAGTATTTAAAAATCTATTAGGTATAATATTCTTGTTTTACTTTATAATTAAAGTTGCCCTAATGATTTATATTACATAAGTGCATACTTAAGAGAGCAATAGAATCGAATCAATTCTAAATTCCTACATCTTGAATGAAAAGTGTACTGCTAAGGCCTATGATAATCGCAGTCAACTTTTCTATTCTGCTGAGGAGGTTCTCTCAATATAGACTATGACATCTAAGAAATACTTTAGGTTCTGATTATCATGATATTGTCTCTTGTTCTATATTATAGCTTCAAAAATTCAGAATGGCATCAGTACCGCTATTTTCTTCGAATGATAATTATAATAAATTGAAACCGGAGTACCCCACGCGCATAAGTTCAGCTTCCGAGACAGAGTTACTTTCTCTTGTGATAGGCCTATGTGATATTGTCATCAAGTTCTTCTAACAGTATGTAAATATTATTTATGGGGAAACTTGAAAAATAAAGTGTATAGGTCAATTTCCCATAAACAAGAAGAACTTAAAGACAATATCACAAGAGAAATTAACTCGATCTCGGAAGCTGAACTTACGCGCGTGAAAGAAAATTCCCTTAAAAAGTTGTCAGTGTTGTGCTTATGCAAGAGGAGAACATTTCCAACATCTCTTGTGATAAGGTACGTGGTTATTTCCGTTATAATTTTAACTGTAAATGTGAGAACCTGAATCATTACACCAACCGCGGCATTATTTGCGTAGATATTTCACCCGATCGCTCGGGAGTTGGAGCTGTGCCAGCCGCGACGCAGAAACCCGCGTCATTGGCCAACTCTTGCGTGGGACTCACTGTATGTTGTTAAACTGAAGGCACCGAAAGTAATTATTAATCTTCTCTTCAAAGTATGCAATAATTTGCCGTAAAACAAATTCTATGCGCTAAATAATGTCAGAAAGGGAATGTGAATCGCTCATTAGCAGGCTCCAGTATCCAGAATTAGATATAATTTGAAATGTTGGATGTTATTTCAACATGCATAGTCACTCACTTGGTTACATCTTTATTGAACACAACAGTAAATCAAATAGATTTTTAATTCAACGCTAATGTTATATAAAACAAACAAACAAACTGGAGGTAGTCTAGTAGACTCAGTAACTTATACTCACAAAATAACAATAATAACAAAAAAGATAAGTTAAAGAACAAAAGTCCAAAAAGTACGTAGTACTGTTAAGATTACTTCACTGAATAACTTAATACTTTATTCTACGTGTTCTCGTTAATACCTCCGTGATATACTAACTGCATATTCTTAAACACTTTATAAATAATACAAATAATATCGAAAGCTATCTTTCCGATATAGTAAACGGCCTAATTACAATTGCAGTATGCATCTTATTAACATCTTCTCAGTACTACAAATATAACATTTATCAGTATTACAACATAGAGTTCACTATTGCTTTCATTGGTAAAAGTGCTTAATCTATATAGCTTACGCAGATAATTTAGTCCTGATTAAGGAAAAGGATAAATAACTTATTTTAAAGGACTTTTATTGATCTTTTTTAAACTTTCATATCTAATAATTAAATATGCTGAGAGATCGGGGGATACTGAACATTGTATGTGCGGTATTATTTTTAAATTACTATGTATTTTTTCACATGTTGATTTTAAAGCCATATCTCTTAGTTTTGAAAAAAAAGTATTCTGCCAACTGCCTTATATGTTCAAAAATAAGTCAGAGACCCCTTTCTAGTTATCCTCGTTTCGGACTGGTCCTGTGAGCACAAATTAAGAGGGCCATGTCTCCCGTAATTAGTGTCATGAGGAATTTCTAACTCAGAGAATTTAGTTTAGTACCAAAGAAGACCGGTAAGAAAAGACAACTCTGCTAGTCACGGAAGTGTAGTAATTTTATTAATGTGTGTAGTGATGAAAAACTCCGTATTTATTTCAATTTTCTCCCACGTGAGGGATCCTATCTCACCAGTAACATCAAGGGACCACACTCGAGAAGTCACGGGTTGAAATTCCCGGGCTAGCGAAACTCAATGTGAGATTTCCGGGGATTTGCCTCACTTGCAACGCTTCTTTTCCATTTCCTTCGAAGTTCGTGAATTCTTACGAGGAAGCCTTTCGTCTTTGGAACCCAGCATCCGAATTTCCTACATGTCTCTATGTAATATGTTACTTACTAATTGTCCCTTCTCCAGTGGGCATTGCTTTAAATCTGCCCAAGTGTATTAAACTAAATGAGAAAGGCAAGACATTATTTTTGTTCACTCATTTTACATATCACAATATCGTTATCCGATATCTTTATATACAACATCTTATCTTTATCTGCCTCAACAACAATAAAAACGATAATAATAAATATTAATAACACCAATGATAATAATAACAATAATAACAATTTTATATTATTTTGTTGGGATATTCAGAATGCTGTAGTTACCTTAACTATGATATATATACCATACATATTTAAACATTTACATATAAATAAATAAGCTATAATTTATTTTAATTCTCTCTGCATAAAACCCTATCTAAAATAACTTCTTCAGTTCGATACACATTTTCATTCTGTTCATCCAGTTTTCCCTTGGTCTTCTTTTCCCGTTTTTTCCCGCTGATTTCCATCGCATCACTTCTTATTTTGGGTATCTTCCATCGTTCTTCCTACTAACATGCCCATACCATCGCAATGTTTTTGTATCCATGTTTTATGATATGTATTTCCCTATGTTCATCATATCATTTATTTCTACATTTTTAACCATTCTCTTTTTGATTTCCTGTCCGCTCGTCTCCAACAAGAACAATAATATAATAATAATAATAATAATAATAATAATAATAATAATAATAATAATAAAGTATATATACACCTTTTCTCCAACAATATTTGCCTAAACAAATAATGGATAGCAAATATCTACCACGAATGTTTTAAGAGAAGATCAGAAAATACAATATCCATTCATTAGGACATGATTTCTAGGTTTTCCTTTTCACCGTGACTAATTAGAACTTTTATTTACAATCAAAGAAACGAAGAGTACGTACATATATTTTTACGCTAGTCTATTAGAAATATTACCATACTTAAAATTCACAAAGGAAAAATTAGAGGCTTGAGTCAGTCATGTTACATCAACCGTTTAAAATGACCAGTATTAAAAATAATTCGAATATGTTTGTATGTTTACTTATGTATGTTCTTCTACTGGCATACAGTGAAACAAAAATTGAAGTGAACCAGGAGTCTTTATGAGAATGATACTATATAATACAAAAATTCTAGAAAGCTGTAGGATATGGGGTAGTGCTAACAATAGTCATACTATAGTTCTAGGGTTGTACTGTAGCTTATTCTAGACATACTGTGAGGCAGTCACAAACATTTAAAGAACAATAATGCAAAAGTTGTATAATCAGAAACTGTTGAACATGCGGTTTAGGCTGGCTGCAGTTGTTCTTTATACTGAAAAGGTCACAAAACAATCATGTTGGATTAGGATTAATTTGACACCACTTGTGCAATTTCGACAGGAAATTCGCAATAGTTCCGTTTTTAGGACCTGTCGGTAGCCATTGTCTTCTTTCAGAATGTTATGTTCTCGTTTACGAAAAGACAACTTTAATAAATATTGTACAACAAGCCACTAAACCACGCAGGAGGTCAATAAATATTATTGAATAAGATAATTATAATTCTGCCTGGACATCAAGAATCTCTCTGATGAATGCAATTACAGAAGCCAGCACGGCGGTAGGTAGCCTACATGCCGCTACAGGACCATCAATTTGATTCGTTGCCTGGTGACATAATAGAGACTTCATTGCCAAATTAAACAGTCACATTAGCATTTTCTCGTAATCTAAATCATCAGCTACCTGATAGAAGATAAACGTTTAATAGAAAAACATAAAATTTACATACAGAACAGAAGCATTGTAAACGTCTGATTACATATCTCGACAGATGAAATGTTTGTGGACGATTCTTTTCTTTGAAGAAATCCGCTGATTTAACAACACTGGGGGCCTATTTATACTCACAAAATGTGCACCGCACACGAAGATTAAAACCATCATCCCGTTCCTATTTGAAAATTAGCTATTATAGGCGTCTTACATGGACTAAAGGAAACTGTTCAGAAAAATTATACCAAACGTGCATTTTTCTTATTGATACTCATTTATGCTACCAATTAATATGTAATGTTCCGACTGTGTTATATATTGTTTATAATTAGAGCAATAAAATTATTATATTCTTTGCTATTATGTAGCCATTCAATATTATAGGCACACAAAGTTCAAGTTCAGTTTTTTATGTATTAAAAATGATTCATAATTTCTAACATAACTTTTCTGGTAACATGCAGTATCACCTACAGGATTTTCCTTCCCATTTTAACAGGCTTACAACTACAAATGAAAAAATTAAAAGTTACAAATTATGGATGTTAGGTTGTTAAACAGAACGTAGCGTGATCAGTATGTGTTGTCAGAAAATATTTGCGTCAGAATTTTGAAGGTCTTGTAGACATATGTCTGTCTACTGTTTTCTAGTTTTCTAGCAATTTAGTCGACTGACCATTTTACTCTAATCGGCTAATACTTTTTTATGAATATGGATTTCGTTTCGTGACTTCTTCTGAACTGTTTTCTTCTGGCACTTTGATATTTTAAAATGCTAGGCCTTATGATTCATCGTGAAGTTTAATTAACACATGTATGACTCTGGATCGATGAACTAGATGTTTAAAATTCCCCTCCGTATACTTCTAGAAGCTTTCGGCTCCAAAGGTAATCGAGGAGTGTATACTCTCGTATAAGTCCGAAATATAGGAAGTAACCTATCTTCCCAACGAAAGTTTCAAGAAAGTAGTCTGAAAACTTACATTTTACAAGCTGAAAAATGCTGTCGAAGTCATAAAGGCAATCTAGAAAAGAACTAATTCTTTAACTTACTTTCTCTTCAGAATTATATAAACTCTCAACTCTAAAATTGTACTGGATCCGCTTCGTCCGAAATGAAATTGGCTATACTGAAGCGTGATGAAAGGAAATGCCATTTGTGCTGCAACAAATGTAGCTATCTCAAAGAATAAAATAATTATCTCCCCTTGTACTCTTCATTAATTTCTACTTTTTTGCAATAACACCAGTTAAGTTAATATTATACTATGTTCTTCATTTGTCATACTGGAACTGCCCCCGAGCAAGAGCTCTTGTCCATTCTGGGTTTTAGGATCAACTTGTGTATCACTCATATAAAATAAAATAAAATAAAATAAAGTAAAAAACAAGAAAGATACGATAAGTAGCATTGAAGTATATATCATTCTTCCTTCAGTGCCATCAGCACACGGAACTCTCTATATTAAAATCATTGCACAATGCAACTAAAACTAACGTAATATTTATTACTACATCTGTTACATTAAACATTAGACTTTTCGTATGTAGAGCACCTCTGTAACCCCTCGGTCCAATTGTTTGAGATATTGCGCTACAGCCCCGAAGATCGGCAGATCGATCGCTAGTAAATTCTTCGGTATTCTTCAATTGGCCTAATCCTTATGGTGGTACTATGGCCATAGGATAAAATATGGTACTCTGGACCTGGAGGCCGCATGCTACCCTCGGATTAAATTTTGGCGGCCAGCGGCCAATTGCTTAAGTTATGACGGCCTGCAAACACTAAGTTAGTGCTCCGTTTAGGAGGATATAATGCTAAGTAATACCCACAATTTATCTCTGTAATATAGGCTAATTATGATGTATTTTCATGAAGTAAGAATTATGTTATTAATAAATCAATGCGATCCCCTAGTCTTTCACCAAGCGAAAATATTCCCTTACCCAAATACAATTATTTTTCATACGATTTTCCGTTCTGGAGCTAGGCTGTTCACAATCACTCATCCACACAGACACACAAACATACATGTTTCCGAAAATAGTATTTTTGGATCCAGGAGACCTCAAAACGTGTATTTATGTAAAAACTCAACTTCGAATTGGGGGTGGAAAACAATATTCCCTTTACTTCAAGTACCTATGGTACGGGCAGAGGAAGTAAAAATAATGGCAAGCATTCAATCCAATTTATAACTGGAATGTCAGAACACAGAAGACAAGGAATTCCGATATGTATTGTATGAATTAAATTGGAATGAAAAGAGTGGATTCTCATTCAATAGTAACAGAACCAGAGCATGTCTTCTAATAATAAGATTTGAAAAGACGCTGTATTGCCGTCGTTTGTTTTTGCAACATTCATCACACTCTTGACGGTTATAGATTATTGTACTGCACGCAACATTAATCAAGTCCTGGGTATAGGCTTTTTTATGTCTCAAGTGCATTGTATACTCGAATATTGCCATGACTTTTTTATTATATACTGTCTTTACTTTTCCCCCTTACAGCCAGGATATCCTGCAGTGGGGGCTTTTATACATCGTGTTCCCTGATGGAAAAGTTCCCAAAACATTGCTGCCAACTGTGATTCCCTGCAAAGCATGTTAGGTGACAACGATCCACAATACACTCAAGATAAAATACATTAAACTTCTGAATCCTAAAGAAAGTAATGTTTTTTTTCTCCTTTAACCCCGCTATTCTAAATGTATGTGGTCTCAGAAATATATTTTCGTAGCTCTAAAACATTGCAACAATAAGTACAGTAAACTATTCATTGCATTCCCAGGCGGCTTTAAAGGAAAAAGATGTCGTGTAGTCAAAAGAGACTTCCGGAAGAATTCAAAGAACACAAACCAAAGACACAGGTCGCCGAGATAACCTCAAAGAGAAAAGATACTGCTCGATACTATTGTGATAGTTTGCTTTGAAAATATTCAAAGTGTATTTTGGTTGAGGCACAATGCTACAAACCGGTCGGTCGCAGCTTCGATCTACGAACAGGTCGTTGGAATTCTTCCATTGGCTAATCCTTCTGGTGGCCCTTTGGCCCTGAGTCGGACTCAGCCTCTTAAAGAAATGAGTTTCAGAAGCAGCCGGGTAAAGGCAGCCGGTGCGTAAGGCTGACAGCCTTATCATTTTCTCGATCCTTGAACTCCCGGAGTCCTAAGGGCCTCCATGACCTGTACGGGGAACATTTTAATTTTGTCTTTAATTTAGAGCTAAGACCATCAGGTCTTCTTTTCCACTCTAACAGGATTCTAAAAACTGCAATTAAAATATATAAAGATAAAGAAATGCAGTAAAGAAATGAACATAGCAGTAACACTGAAATAAGATATAATAATAATAGTAATAATAATAATAATAATAATAATAATAATAATAATAGTAATAATAACTTTCTCTTATTTTTAATGGGACTTAACAGGAAGAAATTTTGTTTGTCGCGATTTTCTCGAAAACAGCACTTACGATTTTGTTAAAATTTTATACATGGGGTGCTTATACTAAGAGCTAAAACTTTTATGTGAAACATTTTTTTCGAAAAAACAAAATCTCTGAAGGGTATATAAGCTACCCACTCCGAATATGCGCTCTTTGCACTATTGTTCTGTAGGCCTATCAGAATTACAAGTGAGAAAAACGTATTGGCCATGTTTAAAATACCAATAAATAAAGTTACGAGCGTGCATTAATCATATTTTATTTGGGTTATGTATCATTCGGGGATGCGATTGGATTCTCTTCATACATATTATATTTTACTGAGAGGCTAACTTTTTCTGGGCAGAGGAAGTTACGCGAGTTTCATGTACAGAAATGTTTTTATCGCTCTAACGATTAAAAAAATCAAATGTCCTGACTTTAAATACTGAAACGGCTGAATTAATTTTTCCTCAGATATTCTTATGGTTAGTTTACTCATAATCAATTTCGATTTTCTTGGTTATCTCAACTGTGGTAGAAAGTGCCATAGGAATATTTGCATAGTAAAGTTGCAGAAACAATTCAAATGACCATTAAAAAAAGAACACCTTTCTTTAAAAATATTAAAAGTAATTGAAATAATGAAGTCATATTATGGCTTCAATGCACACTATCAGAAAATAACAATACTCTTTTCTTTATGAGGTTGCAGTAAACAAGAAAGAAACTACTAATTTTATTGTGCTGAAGTGTAATTTATGAATGGTGCAAAGAACACATACTAGAGATTTACGATAAGTCATAGTTGCCCTAAACTACAAAACATGAAACTAGTTTTATACAGATTTCATCTCTGACCTCTTTTTTCTTTCAGGTCATTCTCCACTTGGAATTCGCACAAAATAGCAAACCGTTTTTGTAAGTTATTTTTAAAAAATGCAGGTCTCGAAACCCAAAAAACCCTAACTAAAATGTCTTTCTGGGTACCGCACGAAATATGGTACTGGCTTTCTGTGCTCAAGGTCGGGGATCCATTCACGGCTCAGATCAATGGCATTTAAATGTACAGAAATGTGACAGTCCCATGTCGTAGATTTACAGGCATTGAAAATAAATTGCTGCGGGACAATATTCCGGCACACCGGCGACGGTCACATTCCGAAGTTTCAGTACACCACCGTCTTTAAATGACCATATAACCAACTTACTTAATAAATGTAATAATATAAATCTTAACATGTAAAGGCCTATGTAAGAAAGTTTCTGGAATTGTTGCACTCTTTATGTATTAGGTATCTTCATATATGCCTAAAATGATGTGCAAAGCCAGTAGGCCTACATTATATTAAGGATATTAAAAACATATCTTTCTTTTACCAATATCTTTGACTTTCTGTATTTGTCCCAACCTGCTTTTCTGTTAAGTAGAAATTCATATGGCATAACATAGAGCACTTAGGCTATAGGTATTCTTTTTAAAAGAATTTCAGGTTTTAAAATTGGTTTGTTTGTGTAACATTCTGACAATTTATTTTAACTTTCGTGACATGAAGAGATGCGTGCAAATTGTCCATTCCACGCGTGATATTTTTTGAATAACAGGGACATAAATATCTCCTGAAAATGCCCAGCTGCATTGACCGTTAATAACAACTGAGTTCGGTATTTTTGCAGGAGCTCTATTACGTAGGTAATATTTTACAAAATATTACAGGATATCACGGAAGTAGCTGGAGGTTTCAATATACATTGAACGTGCCAGGGGAAGTATTGAATGCTCGGCTTGGATGATCTACTGTAAATAATATACTGTCGGAATCGTGTTTCATAAGAGCAACTTGGATATACTTCGCTAGAGTCATGGTTGGCATCTCTTTTTCTATACACTGACAGGACACAAAAATATTATAATGGTCTTAAAACTCTATATTAAGTTTGTTCTTGTGATATTTACTTATGAGCTTTCTGATTCAAGTACGTAAATCGTTTCCTCTACTATACATAGTCTATCAAATCGTAAAATAACTTGTTAAAGTACATGATATTTTACATAAGAGTCCAACTAATACAAATTAAGTAATTGAGATACTTACTCGTAATAATTATATTTTGTTTTATTGACCGAGTTCAACTATATCTCACACAATGTATCAACTGTAACCGTACTTTGTACTCAACACAGACGACAATCTCATATATAGCCCCTGTACGATTGACAATACGCACCCTACTGTTTATACTTCCACACATAACACCTAACTTCAAACATTCATTCCCCATATAACACCTAACTTCAAACATTAATTACTCCATTAAGGAAAAAGCGACAAGGAAACCAATTACACCCATCAATAGCCAATAACAGCCCCTACAGTTTGATATATTACACATAACTTTTTATTAACCCGTTCCATCATTTTAATATAAAAACCTTAATAACTCTTTTCATTTTTATCACACCCACTACAAATTAATACCATTGGAAGCCCCGTAAAATAGCCCATCAGGATTAAATAACCAGAACTATGATAACTTTCAGTTATCAGAGTTATTGATAAAAACATAAACCTAGTACCGCCTACATCCTCTTGAGCCGCCTGGCTGGCGCCTAGCAAATTTTGACATCTTAAGTAATTAATGACCGATGCAACTTGCCTGTTTCAACGACGAAAAACGGAATATATTTCAAATTGGATAGCAGAAGAAACTACCTTACCCCAATCAGAGAAGACTTAGACACGGACACAACCAATTGGAACTACTTACCCCCACTACCCCTTACAAAGATATTAGCAGAAAGCACGGACATCTCGTCATCTATGGATCACACGACTGCTTAGACTAAAGAACTTCGAGACATACTTCAGACAAAAGACAACGTTAAACATTATTAAACTCAAGTAACTTTGCAATATATTGATATTTAAACATTATAATCCGCGCGATATAAATAGAAGTTATTAGCAGCGTCGAAGCGCGTAATTTATATTATTTGGTAAAGACATTGATTTTATTATTACGAAACATTAATTGTGAACGTAAGATTGAACATTATTATCCGCGCGATACAAATAGAAACTACGAGAGAGTAAATGTGAAAGTAAATAGAAGTGTTCAACGGCGCGTACAAGTGAAGTAATTATTATTACAATTTAGCAAGTTACAAAGTGTTACTTACGAACTTTAACGACGTACTAAATACTACTAAATATCAGAACTTACATCATCTAATAGAACTAAATCGATTAATTCAGCATTGCAGAAAATACTAAACTTTGGAAAATATATATTAATTTGAAAAGAACGACTCAACTTTTAGTTACCATTATTCCTGACACCGCCCTTTGACTGTTATCTCGATTTTCTCTAGCCACTTCCCTAGATAAGAGTTCTCTAGCTTACAACTACCCCTGAGTACTACGCCCGGCACCCCTTATTTTAATCAGAACTCCAGAACTACTATACATCTAAAAATCCCACCTACAGTTATAAATCAACTCCACCCCGACGTACGGTTATAAATAGCTACCCAACTTAGTGGCAAATCTTCAGGAGAGCTACGAACGGTTATACAACATCGACGAAAGTTATATAATATACTAGTATTATACAGTATAATACTAGTCCTATATAGCCTACTTCCAATATTATTAATAATAATAATAATAATAATAATAATAATAATAATAATAATAATAAGTTGCTTTAGCGAGGAAATCTGGCGCCAGTAGTCTGTGTGAATTTATTATTTAATATTTATTTATTACGTTGAGTATATAACAGGCTCATTGCCCAATTAAAATATCCCCTTATACTAATTACACCAGTTTTATAACACTAATATTATATGTTTAATGTTATACTAAAACTATTTAAACCTGTGTTTACGCATAAGAAACGTGGAAGGCAGGTAAAAATAGCAACTACAGCCTGTGCATTTAGACGTGAGCACTTGCATGCGCCGGAGGGTTGGACGGAAGGGGAGTGTGTTGCTAGTATGGATCACGTGAGCCTGATTCCACTGCGCATTGTTGTTTACAGTGCTCTCGTCTAAATGCACGGACAGTAACTAAGGTATAAACATTACTAGACAAGGTATTATCTGAATGTAGAAGGGACATTTCAACTCTTCCGTGAGGACGCATGAAAGTTTTACTGAATTGCGAACAGATGTAATTTGTCAGTAGGCCTATAAAAGATTCGCAACTCAAATGGGAGGATGAAGGTAATAAAATTATTGGTACTTATTGTTATAACAAGGGGAGCAGGTCATTTTAAGCCCTGTACCAAAATGCTTAGATTTCCAGATAAGGCACAAACTTGTAAGGTTTGGAAAGTAAGGAATTATGTGGGAGAGCAGTTCGGTGAGGTTCAAAGATAAACCGATATATTAATGTTTATCCATGTTCGGATAGTGGGAATGAGTAAAAATCTTAATTTCTTTGAGAACAGGGTGAATTGTACTCACAGCCATCATCCTAGCGATGAGCGAGAGATAATTTTGTGCATTCTAACCAGGGCCGTAGCAAGGCCCTTCTGCGCCCTTGGCGAGTTTGACAAATCTGCGCCCTCCAATACTGGGGTGATCTGAACAATTTTTTTTTTTAATTTCTGTAAAATTGTTTATTATTTTATTATAAAAACACTGTTATTATCAAAGATAACCTAAACCTCATTTTGAAAATGAACTAAGTGTTGGACTTTCAAGGTACTAAAACCTTATTTTCAGACGATTAAACTATTTAAAAAATAATTAAATCATAAAATCTAGTATCAAAAGTAAATTGCATAATACATAAAATAGGTAAAGTATTTTTTCGAATAGTTGAACCATTTTTATCTCAATAATAACGTACTTTTTAAATTTTTATTGTCGTTATACCTTTCCATACTGTTCATGATTTATGTTATCATACTCTGTCAATAAGAATCGTGTTAATTAAAGAACGTTGCATGACTGCTTTTGTTTGTAGACAATCGGCATAATACTACAGATAGTTCACGTGCAGTAATTTTTAATAACCTGAAAGATTTCTTCCATTAACGTGGAATTTTTATTGCTTGATAAATTGCACCAGTCTAGAAATGCAGGATTTTTCATGGTTAATTTTGCGCCCTCTTTGTACCTGCGCCCTTGGCGGAGGCCCACCTCGCCACCGCCTAGTTACGGCCCTGATTCTAACCTCTGTGGACTGTAATTATATAACTCAGAATGCATTTGTATTTTGAGACAATTAACTTCACATTTTATTTCCCTTAAGTTCAATTTTTCGTCACAAAAGGTACATTTTCTCGGCTTATAATCATTACTAGGGACCGGATTTTTAGGTTTTTAAAAACACCGTTTTAGGTTTTCCATTAAGTGAAATAGGTTTTTTTAGGTTTTTTGTCAAAATATCGTTTTCGGGTAGAATAATTGGTTTAATGAATTTGAATGTGCTACATAGAATTAAATACATAATACTTGTAAAGCTTAACTTAACAAAATTGACTTAAATTTGTGTAAACTTGCTTTAAGACAATATTATACAATTAAAGAAAGAAAGCATAAACAATCAAAAGAAGCAGTGAAAATAAGATTGCCTCACATTTCCTGGTTACAGTATATCACTAAATATCTTTCAAGATTCTCAACTGTGAAGTTATTCCTGTTATCTCTTAGTTAATAGTTAATACTGTAACTTATCTAGACACTACCCTTCTCAGGATTCGAATCCGTAATTTAGTGAGTAAAATACTTGATAGTTGGATGAGGATAATGTGAAACTGATTATGTTCCTTTTTCGGTTGTTACGCATGCTAACTAGGGACGAAAGCTTCCCCCTTTTCTAGAAAGGTAAATATACGTGTTTCTGGCAGGCTTGACAAAATATTACTTTGCCATCTGTAGTGAAATATAGATCGTCGCCAATCCACTGCCGTAATAAACTCGATTTCATTTGTTTCGGCTTAATTAACACTACTTTTTAAAACTCACAGTGTGAACACTCAGTATGAATAAAAGGTCAGTAGTACTAAAGGCAAACAAAAAACAAGCGCTTTAAAACACAGAAATCTATATCAACAATGGTTGTTCGTACGAATATTTTAAAAGGAATACGCCGGTACTCTTTTCCTCTCTTGATAATGTCCATCCTAGACGACATGGGTTGAATGAAACGCTGGTGGTAGGGTATTAATTTCTACCAGAAAAAAATTATTCTCTCCCCGCAAAATATCGATTTCTCAACTGACAAACAAAAAAGACAAAAAAGGAGCCTAAATTATATATTTTAGGTTTTATATCCCATTTAGGTATATTTAGGTTTTTTACCCCATTTAGGTATTTTTAGGTGCCACAGAATTAATGTGGGTGAATCCTATGGACATGATTTGAAAAAGTGTATGAGCGATTTTTGTTTTGGAAGTAAGGAAAAAAATAGGTAAAAACCTAAGAATCCGGTCCCTAATCATTACTATTATAAAATGAAATTTTCAGAAATATAATGTGTCATAGTATTCTAAAAAATATTCATAAATTTTATATTGGTATTGTTATGAGGGAAACGTATAAGCTTAAAACAATTATCTTTTTCTCCTTTTTGCCCTCATAGCCTTTAAGACAAAATTATAATTATTTAATATTATTCTACGAAAGTTTAATTTAGAATTTTGGAAATTGTATTCTTGAAACTTTTTTATAAAACTAAATGCCCTCTAAACCGAAAAGAAAAGTCTGAAGAAAATTGCATTACAGAAAAAACTACTATATCTCATGGAATATTCTACCATTTCATAAAATGTTAATTCTGAACCAATCTAACCTGGAACAAATCCTGCAAAAGTTTAAATTTCTACCTTACTTAGTTTTGAGAAAATCTTTCTTAGGCATTTCATAATTTAACAATGTCGAGATCGGCGTTATGTATCTCCTTATGCTCACTTTCACTTAAAATCAAGGCATTTAAATTTAGCCTAAGACATTCACGTTTAAAAATAATAAAGAATGACACAACAAAAGTGTTAATAAAGAAGTTTTAAATTTACAGTCACAATGTTGAATCCATCAACTTTATTTCACTTATAAAATTGAACCCAATGTTTGTGGAAAATACCATATGCTTGTTTAGTTCGTTCCATCAGTGATGAGAATTTACGAAGGTAGACTCGTTGAAAAGATCGTACACGGTATAAGCGGCGTAGATTCCTTAAGATCTCAGAATCTACCGGAGGCAGTTTCTTCTTTCCATTGAAAACCGCTGTATATAAAATAACTTTTTCACATCCATTCTGTAGCTCAGTCATTTTGAAATTACAAAGCCTCCAGGCTAAACTGGTGGATGCATACAACACTGGAGTGGGCTAATTATACCAAGGACGAGAGCTCATTCACTGCTTAGGTTAGAAAAAGCACTGACTAGAATGATATATTGACCTGGATTCGTAAAGAAGGAAACATATCTTCCGCTCACTATCGCGCATAAGTGAAATAAGTAGCATTCTGAATTTTTAAACTATTAATCTTTGGTTGATTATTCGACATGTTGCGCCACCCCTCCGGCTAGTCACAAAGTCAAACTTTAATAATTACCTGGACATAATTACTCCGCTACCTGACGCCAGGTCCAATCCCAGAGGATCTAAGTTAAGTGACTGAAAGAAAGACCGGAGAAAGAGGCAACATATTTAACGAAAGGCCTCGAAACAAGTTTCGATGCCTTTCGCATATAATATGTTTTCATGTCATGTCAATATAATATCATGTCAAAATGTACAAAGTCTACGGAACAAAATTCTTGAACTAGAAGTATACCTTCATGATGACTTAAAGAACACAAACGTTTTATGTCTTACAGAACACTGGTTAGAGAAAGAAGAAATTAAGTCCTATAGTATTAATAATTTTAAGCTTTCTAGTTGTTTCTGTCGAGCTAAGCAAAAAGGTGGAGGTGCTGCAATATATGTGAAAGATGGTATAGAAAGTATAGTAATAAATAGCACTGAATACCTTAATGAAGAAAAACATTTTGAACACGCCGTCTCTCAAATTTCGTATCAAAATTATAAAATTAACATTGTATGTTTATATAGATCTCCCATTGGTGATTCTGATATATTTCTAAAAAAATTTGAAATCCTTGTGAAACTCTTGCAAAAAAATGTACGAATACCTTTAGTTATATGCGGGGATTTCAATATAAATTTCTTAGCACGAGATAAAACTGTACCCCATTTCAATTTGCTCCTAAATCAATATAACCTAAAAAAACTTATCAGCACGCCTACTCGTATTACTCAAACTTCTCAAACATGTTTGGATCAAATAATAATAAATGATTTTTCATTTGAATACAATGTCGAGAACAAAAGCCTTGGAATATCTGACCATAATGCTGTCCTCATACATATCACTATACCAAGCCTAAATGCGGGAAATAAAAAACAAAGAAGGCAAACAACTTGGAAACGAATTTATAACCAAGTGAACACAGAATACCTAAATTTTCTATTAAGCAAGGAAACCTGGTTAAATGTAATAGATGAAACTGATATTCATAAAAAAACAACAAATTTTCTGGAAAGTTTTCAATATTACTTTAATGTGGCATTTCCTCTAACGAAAGTCGAGTATGCTAACATTAAATGCACTATGAAAAACTGGATAACACCAGGAATTATGGTCTCGTGTAAGAGAAAAAAAGCTCTTTATAACGTTTACAGAATGACATCTAGTGATGCTTTCAAAGCTTACTACAAAACGTACACTAATATCCTAAAAAAAGTTATAGCCAAAGCTAAACAAAATCACCATGATAATTATATTAATAAATCTGATAATAAAACTAAAGCCCTTTGGGAGATAGTAAAAAAAGAAACTGGTCAAATAAAAAAACAAGATGATATAAAACTTATAGAATCAGGAAATGTCATAAAAAACCCTCAAGTCATCGCCGATACTTTTAATGAATACTTTGTCAATGTCATCGAGGATCTTAAGAGTAAATCTCTCCAGAATGTGACTTTAATTAGTATGTCTCAAACAAATTCAAATTCAAATCCAAATTCTATTTTTCTTAATCCAGTAACAAAAAATGAAATAACGAAGATAATTCTCAATTTAAAAAACAAATATTCGCAAGGTATAGATGAAATACCAGACGTTGTCGTAAAAAACAGTTACTCTTATATTCTTGAACCGCTAATTGATATCTGCAACTGCTCACTATCGGTAGGAATATTTCCAGACTGTTTCAAAATAGCCAGAGTCCAACCTATATTCAAAAAAGGAGATAAAAACAAAGTAGAAAACTATAGACCAATATCACTTCTATCCTCCTTTTCAAAAATTTTAGAAAAAGTCATGTACAATAGGCTTATTTCCTTCCTAAATACCCATAAGATAATCTCCCCCTCACAATTTGGATTTCAAAAAAATAAGTCAATAAATGATGCACTTTTTGCTTTTATAAATAAAATACTACAATCCTTAGATAAAAAAGAAGAAACATTAGGCATTTTTCTTGACCTGACAAAGGCTTTCGACGTTGTCAACCACAAAATTTTATGTAAAAAACTGGACAGGTATGGAATCAGAGGGGTTGCTAACAATTGGTTTATATCTTATTTGCAAAACAGAACACAAATTGTTCAAATTAAATCAGCTAAGTCAACTGCCATGCTTCTCAAAGATGGAGTTCCTCAAGGCAGTAGGCCTATTCTAGGGCCTCTGCTTTTTTTAATATACATAAATGATCTTCCTTCTGAATTACCTCATGCTCATACAATATTATTTGCAGACGACACTAACCTGGTTTTTAATGACGCTGACTCAACTACACTTCTAAAAAAAGTGGATTTGACAATTTCACACTTACAGTCATGGCTAAAAGATAACAAACTCCACCTCAACGTAAAAAAAACAATACTAATGCGATTCCACCAAAAGAAACTTGACAACCCTTTTACTATTCATATTAACGGAACAACCCTTGAGGAAAGTATAAATACCAAATTTCTGGGAATTTGGTTTGAATCAAATCTTTCTTGGAATACGCATATAGACTACATAGCAAATAAACTGAGTAGACTTTACTTTGCCTTCCGTATTCTTGCTAGAGTAGTCTCTCTCGAAACTATTAAATCTGTATACTTTGGACTTATATACTCACAAATTACTTATGGTATCTGTATCTGGGGTACATCATCAAAAATAGCAACCATTTTCAAATTACAAAAGAAAATAGCAAAAATTATGTTGAAAGTGCCAGTTCGCACTCCTAGTAGAGAAGTTTTTAAAAAGTTGAAAATTTTACCAGTGCCCAGTATCTATATTTTAGAAACTATATGTTTCGTACATAAGATTAAAGAATCTTTCACAAAAAACTCTGAATATCATACTCATAATACCAGAATAGCTAATCATCTTCATCTAAATAAACATAGGCTCACAAAATGCCAAAATAGTATAACATATCAAGGAATAAATATTTATAATAAGTTACCCAATGGTTTTAAAGCTCTTTCTAACAATGCTTTTAAAAATAAAGTTAAAAATATCCTGTTATTGTATCAACCCTTTTCTGTCCATGAATTTCTTGATATACAGATGGTAGATTTACCAATTTAGTTATGCTTAATTATGCTTTTTGAAGGAGAGATTTCCTCTTAATCCTAATATAAGTATTTTATATCTCAGTGTTAACAAGTTGTATCATATATTGTATTAGACTTAAGTGACGAAACCATGAATTTTGTAACAAGATTCTTCTGGTGAATAAATTGAATTGAATTGAATTGAATTCTAAAAGATAGAAAACATAAAGGAAGCGATATAGAAAAGAAAAAGGGTTTATTTTACAGAACGGCTGATGGCCTAGAATACATACATATAATTTAATTCAAAATAAATAATAACCCTTTGAAAAGAACATAAATTAAAGAACAATCAGTTCCTGAAAAAGAGGTTACACAGACAAACTCAATATGGCGATTCTCTATACATGAAAATTTACATAATAAATTTCAGTGACTTACATTTTTTGAAAGAAGCAAAACGGCTTCTCCATCCACGGAGTCGTGGTTGAAGAAGGCTCACTCTCCTCGGACAACGGACATGGACACACGGTTCAAGGATAGTGAAAAGAACATAAATTAAGGCCACTATAAGCACAGAGTCGAACAGGCATCCACTTTAAAGATCACCGCCTAGCGCATATACATGACGGCCTGAAGGGCTAAATTCAATATTAATGCATTTCATAATTCCCGAGATAATAAATCAAAGATAAGTACATACCTCTAAAAATAATCCTAATTGAGAATGAAGCCACATCCTAGAGAACCAAGAAGACCCAGGTCGATGTCCATTGCCCGAAAACGAAGACGAAACCTCAGAGGGAGGATTCAAGTAGAGCCGAAGAAAGATAACGTGAGAATGAGAACGAGGCACCATTGGCCTCGCTGATTTATACCAAACAAGCCTATTTGTTACGTCAGAACTCTAAACAATAAGTAAAACACTCCACAATCGCGGGAGAACCAAAGTCTCCCCATACTACAGTAACAATAGATACAAAACGCAACAGAAGCCACGACAATATGTCAGTACGTGACATCCTGTTTAAAATCAAAACATCAGACGCAACACAGCGTCTTAACAATGTGTTATTACAGGGCCGACTATAATGTGTTTATCAAAGTAACAAGAAGAAGACAAAGCCTCCTACATAATGACTTCTTCTCCCCAAAATTTATATTAATAAATTCGTGCGCCAAGTAATATAAAACTATTTTAAAAATAAAATATTGGCGCAATGTACATTTTCTTCTTTATTAGTAAAATTGTTAATGTACATATTTATGACTAAAAATATAGGCTACTTAAAATACCGTAATAATAATAATAATACATTTTATAACTAACATTTAACATAAAATCTTTACCAAATGTAAATTCCAACTGTATTACATAAAAATATTTTTAATGATAGTTCTGTTGTTTAGCAAGGATCAACAGATCAACACTTTTTTTGCAAATCGTGGGACACGCTTGATCAGTGAAATGGTTGGGGTGGTAATAATTAATAATTAATTTTTTTTTTCTCTTTCGTAGTTTTACCTCTCCCTTGCATTGACCTTTATACGACCCGTGCAGCCCGGGCCTTACCGAGCCACGGCCTGTCGGGAGAGGACGAACTACGGATCACGGATACTTTTTTGACCAGACAAGGACATGGAGGGTCTCCCCGGATGGGTGATCAGCCCAATGCCGGGGCCACCTCCGAGACAACAGCGACACACCATTCACACACACACTCACTCCGAACAAGGCGAGGATGGGATGAAGATGATAATGACGACCAGATGATATCCGGGGTCCACAAGGGCCATAAGTTACCTGAAATTTGTCTCACAGGTGAGGAAAACCCCCGGTAAAACCCTAGGTAACTTGTCCCGACCAGGAATCGAACCCGGTCACGCCGCTGCGTGAGAGGAGCGAACGCATCCCCTGAACCACAGCGCTGGACTAATTCAAATACAGTATAAAAAGAATGAATCCAAGTTATCAGAATAGAACACTATGATTTGCTGTTTTAAACAAATTATTGCAAGTCATTGGTCCAAATCAGAATGAAGAATGATTTACGAGTGAAATATTATCATAGGGAAGAACTAAGACTTCACCATGTATGTGAATCCGAGGCTAAAACCTAGCATAGCTTATTAATCGAAGTGTAATTCTGCTCCCTTTGTATTACTTTATAATATGTTCTTATACACAGAAACTATAGTGGTTGTGGGAAAAATTAAAAAAAATTGTTATATATACATCCTGGCATATATTTTCGAAACAATGTCTGCCTGCCTTTCTGTTTGGTCATTTGTCTATCAATCTCTCTATCTGGTTGTCTCTCAGTGTGAATGGTGAGTTACGTTTATTGTTAACTTTGCACCCTACATGATTTCTATTTAGAAGTTACTAATGTTATTTGACCCAATAAATTTATTTTCTTAGTCTTGATTTTTTAACCCTTTTTATGAGAAAGTTTTATTGTGATGCTTCCTCCACTTCATATTCAATTTTTCGCTGCCACGACTGCTAGAGAATTACAGCATGTAAACCTAAAATATAAATTCCTATGGAACATTAAATTAATATTTTTGTCCAGGACCTTCCTTTGTAAGGTAAATAGTTTTTCAGTCATATGTGTCTTCATTGTGTAATTTCTCTTAAGAAAATTATGGGTTTGGTTCTATTACCTGACACAACTTTGCCAGCCTGCTCGTTTGCTAGACACAGATTGCCGGACATCGCAGCAGTTATTAGCTAATAGAGCTATTTTTCATAATATTAAAGCATGCAAATTAAACAAACATGCAAGCAAACTTACAAATTGACTTTTGTACTTGTAACATGAAATTAATGTGAAATTATAGTTGAATATTATGAGCGATTCCTCTTAAGAAATAGATTCTTGTTATATTGGTTCTGTCATTGTGTATGTAAAGGATTCTCTTTTCACGATCGATGTATGGCTTTCTCGGCGGCATAACAGGAAATCCTTGCAGCTAGTCTTCCGTTTCCATTTTCACTTGAATTTGTTTGTTTGTTCTTCTGATTTCATTTACTAGCCTTTCAGATATACACCAACGTGTGATTTACAACCCAAGGACTGTAGTATTCAAAGCCTTTAACTTTATTTTGAGTTCTGTGATGTCCTTTGTCCTTTTGATCAGTTGCAGGCCAAAACGATGGGGGTATAACTATGTGATCTTCCACGCTCACGCCGGTATCTGCCTTTCATGTATTCTTTTTTTAACTACTTATAAGTGGGATAAGACATCTTATGACAAAGTTCCTACCAGTTCGTCGAATGTGTCAGGAATATCTGAAAGAGGAAGAAAAGCCAATGCTAGAATCATTCTAATATTTGTACTGAAATCATCTTCGTCACCGTACTTCTTTGCCAGTCCTGATGGGTGAACTTGTCTACATACGTTTGACGTAACATAATATATTATCAATGTCCTAAACAAATTTTCTTTAAATATGAATTTCAATTTTATTGCTATAAATTACTATATAAAATACATACAATTGTGATTTCGAACGCCACCCGAAGAAGCAAAACTTGTGCTCGGGGGTGGTTCAGCAATACAACAAAGTACCGGTAACTTAAGACTAAAATAATGTTTTAAAGTAGTTAAAAAAATGTATTTACAAAACATAGAAAAGTGTGAGTTAATGCTATTTACAGTAAGGACAGAACATGTTATATTTACAACAATGGAATAAATAATACGAATAAATGCAATAATATATAATTTTTTGTTAAACATAATTTAAGATAAGTCAAAGTAATTATATTTTAAAATTTAATATTCGAAAAGTTGTAGTAATGACAGAAGTAGGGAAATAAAAGTAATTGTATAAAATTTCTAATTTTAGTATTAAATATTGTTTGTCTTTTAAGCCAGTTAATTCAGGATGGTTGTTAATAAATTGTGAATAGTCTTGGTCCGAAACTTGAACAGTTCTTAAAATTAACCTCCAATATTAAATAAGGTAAAAAGGGATAAGCTTCCACATAAGAAAATGAAAGCATTCCTACGAAATAGCTATACAATGTGTGGGTGAGAATGTCTGTGCAACATATTTTCTCAGCTCGAGCTGTTAATACTTACAATTTAACTTGCAAGGCTCAATCAATAACAAGAGCATCCAGCTATGTCTCAAGTATACTCCACTGATATGCATAAAAGCGGATTCCATTGGCGAGATACTAATAGTAACATAAACATGGTACCGTATATCAGTGGTGAGGTTAATGTAAATGGAACGTAGGCTATACATTCCACAATATTGAGATAGTCGATAGTGTTTAACATAGATCAAAATAGGTACTTGTTTGTGACCTTGCCTTAGGTGTTTCAACACTATCACTTTTAACAAAGTACTGTTTTATCTTCAACTTCCATCACTTTGCTGAAGTTTATTTTTACGCAGACTTGAACTTACAAGCTACAACGGATATTGCAGTCGTTCAATTCCATAAATCAAGACCCTTGAAGTTTAATGTAGCAAGGGTATGGGAATTTCCTCAATATAAACAACCGTATGTGTGGAGTAAGACAAAGAATGACTCTTTTCGAGTTGAAAAATAGTTTATATTTGTACTTTACAAAATGTTACTTTTAAAATCACACTTTAAACCTTTAACGAATTAAATTTTACTAGTTTTAATGTTTTCTGAATCGTATGGTAACCAATGTCTGTAAAATGTCATACTTGGAGATGGTAATAGGCAAGCAGATAATCGAGTTTCTTCAAGAGAAGAATTCTAATACAATTTCAATCAGTTTACGGGTGATTGCGAATTTTAAATCGATTGTTGACTGTACAATTGAAACTATCGTATGAGGGCAAATCAATCAGAATCCGCATACAATTTATAATATGTTTAAACTAGTAAACTGTATTAAAGAACTTCATGTTTTCCAACTGTATTTTTTCAGATATTCACCGTGATTTTCAATACACTTGTTCTTGATTCCATTAACTTTTGGATGCCTTGAGAAAATATATCTTTGACTGAGCAGCAAGCTGATCATGCACCGCCTCCTCCTCCTCCTCCTCCTCCTCCTCCTCCTCATTGCGGTGCATGACATAGTTCAAAGTCTTTTGAAAGTAGCCCAGTCAAATTAGGATTTTTTCTGCATTAAATTATGTAGTTCCAAAAGTTTCAGGAATGTGTAGGGAGAGGCCCCCTGAACAACACTTAGTAATGTCCCATCGATTTCAGTTGCCGCGGGGGGTGGGGAGGCTTAAATTGTTCCTTTTTTAAGTTCTTAGCGCATATCTAGAAAACGGTGCGTTGCATAGAAAATTCTGAGTTTTAGTGGGGAAATATTAAACACTTGAGAAATTAAATTGAAGAAAATTTCTCAAAATTATGTTTTTTATGAAGGCTGCTAAGTTTTCAGGTATACGTACTGGGTTTGGCTGAGGAATAAAACCATTTTATTGGATTGTAATATTGCCTATACAGCCTACTTTTTATAAGATTAACGTGAAAATATAGTCTAACTAAGTTGCAAAAATTGAACAAATGAGCATAGCTTCCACTTTTAAGAGTGATGAGCATTTTAGTTTTTTAGCACTTCCTCTTTGCATTCTCTCTAACAGCAGTTTGTTTGTGTAGTCACCACTCAACTAATACGTAGGCCAAAGAGAACTGCTTCATCTGCCTAGCCTAATGGAATCCTTTGAATATATGTTTTAACATTTTAGTATTTCATCTTTTATTTTAACACTGCTCTTTCTGCTGTATGCATCAGGGTTTTTCACGCTTGCAATGAAGGTCAAAGCAATTACACTAGGCTCAATAGCTTTGAACTTGTGTTTTAAAATGACTGAAGAAGCTATGATTGATTCGACCCGGATTTTAAATGAGGGTTTCGTTCCAGCTTTAAAACGGCCATTTCAATAGGATAGAATTTTCCGGATTACTTCCTTTACATATTCCCGTAAGTAGATGATCCTAACTGATACCACCCTTGAAACTGATATCATTGGTGATCTTAAATGAGTTCTATTACTGCAGCCAAGTGTGAAGGGGCTGAATTTCAAGATAGTAAGTAAATAAATAACCAATACTTTATAGCCTATGTAACAAAATATATGCATTTAGTGTCTTTGTATGTAAAACAAATCCACTCTGTGTAAAAAGCACGTCTTGTGACTGTGCCAGCGAAACATTTTCAGTTTCCTTTAGTAAGAGGAGGAATATACATCCTTATTTGAGGAGAAACGTATTCAGAATGGATAGTAAGGCGCAGCACGATGTTGTTACTGTCTTGATCTTGTATGGAAATCCGATAACGAGTCCGAAAGCTTTCTTCCCAGTGTCATTTCAAATTCCCAATGCACCTGCAATCCCACTGAGAAGGCAGTTACACCAGAAGAGGCTCGTCTCGTTTATATACAGCTTCCACCCATTATAGAAGGGATCCATCTGGGCACACTTAACATCTACCTAATTAACCCAAGAAACAGAGAGCTGGTTGGCGCAAAGTATAAGTGAGGAGTTTCTTTGCAAGACATCCTGAATTCGAACGCCGGCACTGCCTACCCCATAGTGGTCTCTTCGTAAAGTAAAGTGTTCCTATACAGACTATGGAGGCCTGGAGGGCTCCAGGAGGTTGAGGCTCCAAGATTTAAGACAATCGGCACGTGAAAGTGATAATGTTGTCAGCCTTACGCATTGGCCGCCTTTACCCCCAGGATTGCTCCTGGTACCGGTACTCATTTCTGTTAGAGGCTGAGTCGACCCCAGGGCCACAGTGCCACCAGAAGGATTAGTTCGATTGAAAAACTCCAATGACCTCATATGGGAACGAACCCGCGAACTTCCGGATTGTAGCGCAGCGCCTCAACTACTACACTACGGCGTATTGGTCTATTCGTATCCGAATTAAAACCCCCAACCTACCATTCGTTTCAACTCTAGGTTTTCCTGTGTTTGTCTCTGTGTTTTAATGACTGTGTTGTGTTTTGTTTGTGGCTTCATGTTAAGCTTAATTTTCTTCGATATTTGTGAACCCACAAGACATCTTGCTGTTATCTCGTTAGACTGGTATGCATATTATTAAAGCTTTGTTTCTCCTTCATGAACAGAAATAATTAACTTTAGTTAACTTATGTATTATGATCTTCTGTAGGCCTATTATATCAAGCTTTTTGTAATTTAAAAAAAAACTAACAAATCAGTCAAAAGGCAAAGATCATATTTTAAAAACTTATTTAGTTCGAATATCTAGCTTATATGACTATTGCAGATTGCCAATGCACCTCTCCATGATCCCTGGAATTCCTTAGTAGTCGCTCGTAAATTTATCTAGGGTAGTTCCAAGACGGGATATGCTTTTAATGACTTTATAACGAATAATATGTAGACTATTAAATAATTAATAAAATAAATTTCAATGGAATTATTTTAATAGCATTTTAGGTTGAGAACCATTATGATTATGAATGTTTGCAAGAGGTTATTACCATTAAGTACCGTACCAACGTTACTGAGCTATGGAATATATTTCCCGTAAAGTGTGTATATTCCTGAACATAAGTAATAGCAATACATTTTATTTCCAGAATAACATATCTTGTACCGTGACAGTGATGAAGTATGCATAAGTCACCGTCTAGAGATTCTCCGGTAGACCTGATTAGAAAATAAAGAAAAAAGGAGGTTCTTTATTAGGTGCCAGAAAGGTACTTTCGGAGATTGTGTGGTGGACGGGAAAATGTCTGTCCGTCTGAATGTCTATCCGTGTACCTGTACGCACTATAATTCAAATACGCTTTATCGGATTTTCATGAAACTTGGTATACGCATTTATAACGTCGATGGGAAGAACCCTACTGATTTTGGACAAATCTGTTGACGGTACCCGAGTGATGCCCAATTTAGTGCCTATTTTTAATATATAGGCCAAGGCATTTAGTGACCAAAAAATAGTGAAAAATGCAAAATAAAAAATGCATTTATGACGTGAAAATTGTGAGAAATGACACAGAATATTGAAAAACACCAATAAATTTACCATTATTAGGCTACTTATAATTAGTTTTTTAAGTAACGAATTGCTAAAAACAATTTAATGGATGACAGTGCTTTATATATAAATTTGCAATATAAAACACATTCTTTTGTTACTAAAGAAGTAAGTAAATAATTAATTATGCTTGTTCATCCTTAAATATCGATAACGTTCGGTTTGATCAATGTCTGATTTTTATATTGAAAGCCTGCCTTGAATGTGTTATTTAATATTTCCCATCTGCCTTTTGCTATACATTATTTTTCAAACAATCGATTTCTACCTGTCCGTATATATTTTGTGTGCAATTTGCTACATGCAGTGTTGTTTCCTTTCACATCCGAATATTCCATTCCGAATCTCTCACAGTTCCTTTTGAAGAGAACGCTTCCTGCTCTAAATTTGTCGGCATGTTCCTCTATAGTTTGAATTCCAAAATAATAGAATTAACACTAAAATGAATCCTGAAAAAATTAATAAAATAATTCATAAAATATAATAAAATAAAATGGATTCTTTGCTTACAGGATCGCAAGTAAAGTATGTATGGACCCAAGCCAAGCAGCAACGAGGAAGTTGTGAACTTTGTTATGAAACTTACTGCACGCTGTCACCCCACGAATCATGACGTAATATTTTCTCCGTGCATTCCAAACCTAATTCTCGTAACTTTGTGACTCTAGATCGAGCCCTGGTTTTAACGGCGAAAGTCCTTCCTAACAGTATGATTACTCCGTTTTTCCTTGAATAAACTTAAATAACCCAAGCATACACTATCACCATCTCATCTGCATTCCCAACAACTTATTTAACGGATAGTCTGGAGTAAAACTAATTAATTAAGCACCCAGAGGACTAAGAACTTTTGATATGCTTTACAGTAACGTACACCAACCTGTTTTAAGATTTAGACCTTCGTGCATAAACCTACAGTGTCATCTAGCGATAGAATCTGCTTTACGGAAAAAAAAAAACTAGCAGATATTTGGTCAACTGTTTAAAACTGTTATAATGATTATAACATTTCTCCAGCAGAAAAATATATTCCCCTATTAAGAAATTGTAATAAACCAATCTAAACTTGTAAATAATAACACAGATTGTAAGGCTATGAAGCACAAGTAATGATATATAATGCGTAAAATTTAAGTTGCATTTGCTACTGGTTGGATGATCGGTTTCCATAACACGTGGCTGCCGAAGCGTTTTATTATGTATATATATCTTTATCTTTATCTTTATCTTTATCTCTATTTTTATCTTTATCTTTATCTTTAGTACAGTAATGTTTTAATTAAAGGGAGCCGATACTTCAGTGTGTAATTAGCAACCCTTCCAATTTCGTACAATAAAGTAAGGCCTCATTAGAAGCACTCCTTGGTTTATCCGATGGCATAAATCGTATGAAACTTTTATATAATAAGCTACTGTGAAATTTGGCCGTGGATTTATTTGACCCGTTTTATTTTTTCTTTCATAAATGCTTTGTTGCATTAATTTTTATATAAAAATTGCTATATTTTAGTCGAGATATTCTATACTATTATGTAGTGTTCCCTTAGCATTCGTAAGAATATTTAATGATTATAAGAAACGGATGTCCTATCGAATAGCTGTGCTCATACGTTACGCAAAGATAACGATACACAGAAATGAAGCAATTTTAAAAATGTATAATGCATGACACCACTGGCAAAATATTCAAGGATTCTGTTTTGTTATCGATGTCCTTAAATCTTGAATCATTATGAAACTATACATGGATCGCATTGGAAGTATGGTTTGAGGACATTAAATTATTTCTGATGAAAGTATAATTTTGTAATACATTGATCTTATCTCAATAACGCAACACGTGGTTTTAAGGAACATTATAGGCCTATAAGCTCCTACAGTTTCCGTGCATAATTATACATACATATTATCAACAGCAATAATTCTCAGATAAAGGGATCTCTTACTCTAAGCTATGCGCTTTCAGATTAAAGAAAGTTCAAATTATTTCTGTAATTCAGGGAAGTGAGTCTGGTGATATCATATAAATAGTATATATCATATATATCATATCATATATGTGGCTATGCTTGCAGTACTTTATATTAGCAATGTTATAGTAACCATAAAAGCAATAAACTTATTTATAAATAAACTAATTTATAAACAAACTAATCTTATAACTAGTCCTATATAAATTTATGAAGTTCATTGAGTCTGAATATATGATTTGATATTTCATTCAATTTTTAACACATTATACGGTGCAGAGACGTGTGTATTGAATGTATTGTCCAGTGTCCATGTAAAGTTATTATAGGCTAAGGTATAACGTTTAAGACTTTTCTATTTCACGTTATATATATTACAAGGTTTGAAAACAATGAAATAATAGTGGTATGAACACTTGTAAAAATTATACATTAAATGCCTAAATGAGTGTGCGAGAACAGAAAAGATCACAGCAACCTACGTTTCCCGCAGGTTACAGTGACACACCCTATTTAAAGAGTATGGTTTTATTAGATTACATTTTATTTTGCCTTGTGTCAATAGACAAAAAAATTACATACATTTCTTACAGAGAAAACTACTAGAAACCATTAAAGCATCTGTTATGAGTTGCTTTAAAGTCATGCAAAACTCATTAATTTTTAAAAGTAAACATTTACTGGTAATAAATTATGATTAAAGTGTTTCTGGCTTTCTTCCATCCTGGCAACCCAGGTTCCAATTCCGACCGGGCCGGGGATTTATCAATAATGGAAAATTTCCTTTCACGATTCAAGACTGGGTGCTGTGTTTTCCCTTCATCCCCATCATCCAGAGGCAGTGAAAAATCTCCGCGGTATCATGCCTCAGCCAAAACTAGCTTTGTACGACTCATAGTCTCATCCCATGGCTTCCTTCAGTAGAACATGTCATTGTTTCATGAACTACATATAAGCCTTACCATGGGTCGAGAACACTGTAAATTCCAGCTAACCTCTATCCCTCAAATTGTAGGCCTATTTTCAGGCATTTATAGCCAGCTGAAAATAGGGTGGAATGAAAAATTATTAAGCTTTAGGATAGAATGATAATACTTAAATAATAACATACTTTTACAAGACAAAATGCTACCCGCATATGTCTTTTTATTTTCATAGATGCTGGCAAATTGAATGATGAAAATGAACATTCTTCCCTCGAATATAATCTCTGCTTTCTTAGAGTTCCTTTTTAACTAAAATGTAAAGGGAACTAATTTCGTTTCTGTGAAATATGAATATTACTTCACTAATGACCTGTGTTTCAATATTAATAAAGTGTCTGTAATCTAAAAAAATAACTCCCTCATTATAACATTACCACCTCCAGCTTCTTTTTAACTGGCGCTCTTGTTGAAAGCTATTATAAATTTGAATGTCTTCGTAAGAAATTTCTTTCCAGACTTATGCTTAGTTCTCAGTCTCCGAGGACCTGTAACGAACAAGAGGCTAACTTTATTGGCAGTTAAAATTTTAAGTAGTGTTAGCTATCAATTTAAATTGCCGAGGGTCCGTGAATATTGCATGAAAATGAGCACTCCCCAACGATGTTCAGCCACAAAATTATCTCTTTAAATGAATACTTAATAAAAAGAGGGAAATTTAATTGTATCCTAATAAAGAACGCTGAATGAAAATGGAGATTTCATTTTGGATAAACGGCAAGCCACAAATTAGAAGTAAAGAGTAAATTATGTAATAATAAGAAAATAGGCCTCTTTTATGGAATAAGTGTAATGTGTATATCTCTTCTTTTTCTTATAAAATTCTACCTTTGTTTTCTTATTTTCTAAGCAATTTGTCAAGCATCTTTCTTTTTAGTAGCCTGTTTACGGTACTATTGTTTTATTATTTAGCTAGTTACATATTCGCTAACTAGATCGGACAACAACAGAGATGTACCTACATCGTATAGGTATAGGAACCATCTTGTCACACTATGCTATATTATAAAATGTTAACAACATATTGCAGTATTAGTATGTCTTAGAGTGAGGGAGCAAAAAGGTTAATCTCACGGATTCATATTCTGCGAATCATTTCTGGGTTATTACAAATATCAGTTGAAATTTCTGAGTAGCCGTCAAAAGATTTTCCAGGGAAGCTCGCATGTATTGTTAATTGCGGTTTGGAATTTATGACTTTAGAATAAATTGTACAGATACGCTCGAATGACACTAAGGATGTCAAGGGGACACTGAAATAAGAATTGAGAGTTACACCGTAAATAAGTTAAATGAACAAATTAAAACGAAACAGAATAGAGATTGAATTTAGAAGAAGCCATATTGCAGGGAATGGATATTTATAGTAGTTGCTTTAATAAGTAAGGAATCGCGCACAATGTGCATTATCTTAACCTAAGACTTAACCTACTGACAAACACCCAGTCCTGAACCCGGGAAAGGGATTTTTCACTACTGAAAAATCCCCGACCCGGCCGGGAATCGAACCCGGGCCGCCGGAGTGGAGGGCATAGTTATACGTAAAGGAGACATTTGGCGACACAATACTGGGAACTTGAGTTTATACAAACGATAACTCGCTTATAACTACTCATTTAACGAATTCTTGCGAAAAAATTATTCGAATAAAATCTTTATATTTTTGTATAAGCATGTTACGTAAACATTTAAACAAGATTATTAGAAACTTTTTCAACAAGTTCGCGAAAAATAAAATTTCATTCATATAAAGTGGCGTTGGCATTAAAACTTTGAAAGAGCCGTTGCCAATCTTAGTGTCACAACCCCAGAAGATGTCTAAGCCAAATATAAAATATGTTATATTGTTTTGCCTTCTCGAGCTTTACTGTTCACAGATACACATACATACATATTTCTATAAATAGTATTTTTTTTATTGAGGGACCTCAAAACTTATATGCTCAAACCTTGACATAAAAATTCATGGTCGTACAGCAATATTTCTTCTGCCTATAGTACCTATGGTACACGTAGAGAATCCGCCGCCGTGGGTGAGTCGGTAGCGTGCCTGTCTTCTACCCCGGCGGTCCGGGGATTTTTCGGTAGTGGAAAATCCCTTTCCCGGGTTCCGTATTGGGTGTTTGTATGGCTTTAGGATTAAGTGTTAGATAGGGGACTGGCGCACCTCGAATATTCCCTTAAGGCAGCGTTTCTCAACCACTGGTGGTCCGCGAAGTTGGTGCAGATGGTCCGCAGACATAATAAATTTAAAAATATCATAAAGCAAGTGGGAAGTAAAGAAGTAAAAATTTTTTCACATAAAATGGACACTAGATGTCAAAGTTCTTAAAATATTTGAAAATACAGGTCATTTTTCAAGTTTCCTTACTTTTGCAGTTACGAACCACAGTTACAAACCTCTGATGCACTGACGTCTATGATTCTCTGTTTCATTCAAAACTCTAAAAAATAAAACTTTGTCGGAATTTGTTATTAGAGTCGCCATGCAGTTTTCAGCAACCTATCTTTGTGAGAAGGGATTTTCATCCGCTCGTTTAACTAAGAACAAAATACAGAAACCGACTTAATGCATCTGCTGATCTTCGACTAAATTTGTCTGATATTGAGCCAAATATCCAGGATCTCAACCGTCTCATTAAAAGTGAGTAATAGCATAATTCCTAATTATATTATCAAATTGGTAATATATATTGGTAATACATATTAATGTATGTTCAAAATATAATTTTACTGTCAATAGTTTAATTCCAATTCAATCTGTGTTTCCGTCGAATTAAAAAAAATGTATTTCGTTATAACGACTTATAATTATTACCCCAAATATTAAGAATATAGGCCTACATATAGGTTACTTTTAAAAATGGGATGTAAAATTTTTTAGACTTTTAGAGGTCCTCGGGTTCAAAAACGTTGAGAAACGCTGCCCTAAGGGATCATCAGGGTTCACTTGCGACCCGATGGAACTACTACTACAGGTAGAGAAAATAATAACATAATCTGATTACGGTCTGGGATCATGACCAAATGACCTGATAAAATGAACAAAAGCATACTACTCCACTTGAATACTTCATCAATGTTTCGAATAGCATTCAGCTCAACATGCATTGAATTCATGCATTGTATTTTGAATGTCGTATATAATAACACAAGCAATGCTGTAGGTATGATGATATTCCTCTAGAATATCAGAGATTTATTTGAAATAGCTTCAGGCCACATCCCAGACATGTCAAATCTCGTATGAGAGCTCAGGGTATCTCGCGTAACGAGGATAATTTTGATTGGAAGCCAGCATGCACATATACATGTGGGATGTAGTTATTACACTAACTTAATGAAATAAACATAGTCATCGCGTTATATAGAGCACACGTATCATAGATCAACATATTACAGAGTCTGCTGACGGTGTTGCAAAGGACCGAAGTGAATCTGTGTCATACTTGAATCTATATTTACATACTACCTTCGTTACATTAAACAAGATTATTTTTCGTGTTGTATATGTATTTCAAATCACGAAGAATAACAATACAAAGACTAATTTTCTTGATAAAATTTAATGTCAGGAAGAATGGCAAAATTTAGTAATAAGGAATAATTGTAAAATATAGAATGTTACTGCAGGAATGCTTCGTGACACCAACTGAGGAGCTATTTGATTAAGAAGCAGTGGCTCCTGTCACGAAAGCCATCAATAATGGTCAGCATAATTGATTACATGCCCACAGTCATATCTGGCAATGGTAGGTGACGCAGTAGTCGAGTGGTAGGCCTCGTCCCATAAGCGATGAAGCGCCACGAGATTTTAGTTTAGTATGGGAATAATGTTTAATTTTTCAGTTTTAATCATATTAGGGTTTTTAATATCTATGTAGGCCTAGTTATTTTTTAAGCAAGTAGAATATATTTCAAGCAAATTTGTTCTGATACGCAATTTCAAAACTCTCTTTAACCGTGCAAAGTCTTCCAATTATATAAAACTCCTTATGAAGAGAGATAGATTTTCTGTGTCTTTAAGTATTGTGTCCCTGGTATAAAGTACAGTGATCGTAAAATAAACCAAACTGGTATAGGCCTACTATTAGAATAAAAACTGTTTTCACAACGATTGCCTGTTTATCTGTTTGCCTGCTTCACGATATTGGAAGTTTTCAAAACTCTGAATTTATCCAAGTAATGCAATATTGAAGATAAAATAATTGTTGTAAACGAAGTAAACTGCTGACTTGTTTTCCGACTAATAAACTGATTATTGTATCATGGGGAAATTGCAAGACATCATAAAAAAATACGGTACATTTTTCACTACTTAATCTAATACGAAATACCGTATAAGATGCATTTATGCAATCGTTTTAAGAGGAGAGAATTATTCTGATGTACGAAAATAGTGTTTTTCTCATCAGATTTCTTATAATCTCAAGCATTGTTTCCTCATACTAATTATCCAATCTCATAACTCCCATCATGCTCCCATCGGGCAGGGAGTCCCATTAATACATCATTCAGTAAGTCATTCACTTATTTTAGTCTGATTTTAACAGTCAAAAAGATCTTCCATAACAACATTATGTAAAATAGCTTTCAGGAATTTTCATAATATGATAAGGGAAAAAAGAAAGAACAGAAACTCTGAAATTTGCAATGTAACTGTGATTTCTCATCTATTTTTACTAGAATTTCCATGTTCCAAAAAGACATCTTTCACTTGAACAGTCGTTTCCCTAGCTGTCATCATTTCTGCTCTTGCTCTTTTAGTTTATATTTGTTTCTGTTCGTACAGAATAAACCAGTAGTAGAAAATGTTAATGCATGGGCGGATATGGAAAATCGAGTTTAAGGCTATGTCTATAAAGTACAATTTGTTCAATTGTGTGATATTTAACTATTTGAGTGTTACGAGAACTTTTCACATCGTTTTAGATATGCATATTAAAAGTGTCATGACGTCCGTAGTCTTTTGATAATATGCCATGACAAAATATTAATATTTTTAATTGCAAGAAGAACATCATGGCTTCGTTAGCCTCCTATGTATGTGTATTTGTCAAACCATAAATTATACTGAAAACATGATTTAGTCATACTAGGGGAAACATTTCTGCATATGAAAATAAACAATATGCCCAAATTTACAACGGTTCCTCTTTCATTCAATATCTTTCTGCACAATCTTATTTTTAAGTGAGAAAGCAAAAATATCTTTACTATCGCTGCCAAATTTTTCCAAACACGTTAATGTTAGTAGGCCTATTGTTATTGATGGTTTTAATCCCCTAGGGCAGCGTTTCTCAACCTATGGTCCGCGGACGACTGGTGGTCCGCAAAGATGGTGCAGATGGTCCGCAGACATAGCCTAATTAAAAAAAAAATATCATAAAGCAAGTGGAAAGTAAAGAAGTAAAAATGTTCACATAAAATGGACACTAGATGTCAAAGTTTTTAAAATCTTCGAAAATACAGGTCCTATTGCAATTTTCCTTACTTTTGCAGTTACGAACCACAGTTTGAACCCCTGATGCACTGACGTCTATGGTTCCTTCTTTCATTCAAACCCTGAAAAATAAAACTTTTTCGGAATTTGTTATTAGAGGCGCTCTCTTAACAAGAGCTTTATTGTTGGAGATGCCCGAGTGTCAATAACTGTGTTTCCTTCGAATTAAAAAAAAGTACAGTATTTAGGTATAGTTTTTTCAATGCATGTAATTATCTTAATTCTAATAAATTATTGACTTATCAAATATATCACTTAATAAGATATTTGTACAAGGTTGTCCCCACATCCTTGGTTGACGGCATCTTATTAATTTAATTTTGAGGGTATAAGACTAAAATCTCTTGGATACTTCTACAGTATTTAGAATTATTTCGTTATAATGGCCTCTAATTAATACCCAAAATAATTAAGAATATACGCCTACATATAGCCTACTTTTAAAAATGGGATGTAAAAGTAGGGGTCCGGTAAAAAAATTTATGACATTTTAGAGGTCTTCGGGTTCAAAAAGGTTGAGAAACGTGCCCTAGGGTGTATCGTAATATTGAGTAACATTCACATTGGTATTTTTTATAGTAAGAAAACGTTCCTTTCGCACATTTCAACCTTACGTATTGTACTTACTTATTAATTCAGGACGGGAAATGTAATATAGTTTGTTTTGATCTAGGAGAAGGAATAGGAAAACGTCTACCGTAATAGTTTGAAAATTAGTTTGAATAGATTAACTCATCGTTGAATCGTCAATTTAGATTAAGCTATTTATCTATTTATGTATTTTGTATGAGTAAAACTCAATAATCGATTTTAAATTGTCTTAAATGACACACAACTTGGCTAATGACATTTATGTCGCTGAACTAATATTTCACAATATAACATTTTGTTTTCTAATCTAGTACTTATTAATCCTAATTTTGTTCCTTCTACATTTAACTCGTGTTTTATATTTTCGAATAGCCTATGGACTTTCACAGTTTTAAATCTTGACAGTGATGATGATGATGATGATGATGCTGACGACGATCCTGTTTATTACCAAAGATTTTCAATACCTATGAATGAAGATTACACGCTATTTTCACCAAGTATATTTATTTATTTCTTGTGTAGTTAATACTTCGTAGCGATATAATCTACAATCAGAGGTGAATACATTAAAAAATAGCTTAATAATACAGTGTAATTTTAAAGCTGGTAAGATACAGTTGACCCTGATAATATGACAAAATATTGTTCTATCTGTAATTGATAGTAAATTGAATTCTAAATATAATTAAAACCATAGTAAACTATAATAATTAAATAATATAGTAATACAGTAATTAATAGAAGTATGTAGAATCATGCATAAAATGAAAGAAATAACTGAAATAATAAAAAATATATATACACATGAATTAGTTATTGTTGGTCAACTTTATCTTGGACATTCAGAGGTTAAACATGCTTAAATATCATAAGGTGGGAATCCACAGGGGTGCTTTTCCGACTTTTCCGACTTTTCCGACTAGGACTTTGAAATAACATCTGTTATACTTGAGGAGTTACAATATTGTATTACAGTTATATATAGATCTCCCAATAGTGACCTCAATATTTTCCTAAATAATCTTGATTATCTTCTGAAGAAAATAACTAACCAATATGCTCATATCAGATCGATAATATGTGGGGACATAAATATTAATGTTCTAAAAGCAGATAACACGGTATTAGACCTCAAAAACCTGTTAAGAAGTTATGGATATTATTGCACTATAGATAAACCAACAAGAAATTTGAACTGTATTGATAATATTATGACTAACCTAACTATCAACACATACGTCGCAGATGTTATTGAGCCGGGCTTATCTGATCATATGGGTGTATTTATAGAGTCAAAAGTGGAGGTAGGCCTATGTAAAAACAATGATCCTTCCTCAAAGTATATACAAAAACGAATTTTTAACAGTTATGGTGTGCTAGTGTTTTTATCAGTGCTGAATAATATGAACTGGAATTCAATATTTTTTACAAATGATGACAAACATCAAAACTTTTATAACAATCCGTTTGATTGTTTTTTAGACTGGTTCTATGATATGTTTAATAAGTTCTTCCCAATTAGATCTCTTAAGAGATCAGAATGGGGTAAGACATCTAAAGCTGTCACATGGTATAATAATAATCTAAAAACAATGAAGGATAATATGATGGGATACCTAACAAAATACAAATGCACTCAAGCTGAGGCAGATAAGACTTCGTACAAGAATAGTCGAATACGATACAAAAGGGCTCTAACTGATGCAAAAAAGGAAGCAAATGTACGGTATATTCAGAATTCCACAAATAAAACAAAGGCAGCATGGTCTTTAATTAAGACCAATATAGGGGCAGGTAATAGCAAACAAGACATGTGTATTCAGCCGAATACTTTTAATAACTATTTCATAGATGCTCCTGGAACTATAATGAAAGGCATACAGAAAACCAACGTCGGCGTGGAAGAACTATTGTACAACAATCATCAAGCAAACTCTCAGTTCAAATGGCAGCCAGTAACCAGCTCAAAAGTACGTAAGGTGGTACAAAAAATGAAAACATCTCATAGCTGTGATTACTATGGCCTGTCTAACTCATTTATGAAAGAAATCATTGGTAGCATACTTGAACCTATAACCTATTGTATTAACACATGTATGCAGCAAGGGATATATCCAGACAGTCTTAAAATTGCGAAAGTCACACCTATCTACAAGAAGGGTGACAAGGATTTACCCAGCAATTATCGCCCAATATCAGTGATACCTATATTTAGTAAAATATTTGAGACTTTGATCAAAGACCAACTAATGGGCTATTTTGAAGACAATAACCTGTTTACAGAAGCACAACATGGTTTCCGTTCGGATCATTCCACTACTGGTGCAGTGAGTGAACTAGTAAAATATGTTTTAAATGCTTTTGAAAACAAAGAACATACAAGAGCTGTTCTCTGCGATCTCAGCAAAGCGTTTGATACAGTAAGCCATGACAATCTAATAACAAAATTGAAATATTACGGAATAAGGGAGAATGAATTAGATGTCCTGGTATCGTACTTAACTGATCGCAGGCAGGTAGTTCAGGTTGAAGACCACATTTCTGACATCAAAGTGGTAGAATTTGGAGTTCCACAGGGATCCGTTTTGGGTCCGCCATTATTTTTGATATGCATAAATGATCTTTCTTGTAATGTAGCGTGTAAATCGATAATTTTTGCAGATGATACTTGTTTGCTCAACAAAAATAGCACTTTGACAGAGCTGGAAAACTTAACAGAAGATTCCATTAAACAATCCAAAGAGTGGTTTGCTGCAAATAACCTGTTTTTAAATTCTGACAAAACTCAGAACATTACATTTAGTCTAAATAAAAGTGCGGCTAGCTCCAGCAGTGTGAAACTACTAGGCATAGATCTTGACAGTACTTTATCCTGGGATCATCATATTGTCAATCTAAGTAAACGACTCAGTAGAGTTATTTTTCTACTGAGTAACCTCAAATTCATACTACCTGACCAGTACATAAGAATGTCTTACTTCTCATACTTTCACAGTATTATAAAATATGGAATTATTCTATGGGGTAATAGCAACCAGACAGAAAAAATCCTAAAACTTCAGAAGAGAATTATAAGAGTCTTATCAAATTCTGATATTAATGCACCATGTAGGCCTCTATTCAAACAGCTAAAGATTATGACAGTTGTAAACCTGTACATTCTGGAATTGCTCATACACGTAAAGATGAAGTATAAGAGCGAAACATCTAGAGCCAGTATTCACTCCCATATGACTCGGAACTCACATCAAATTGATCTTCCACAACATAGACTATCAAAGACAGAGGTAAATTTTGAATATGTGGGTTTTAAACTATTCAATGCTCTGCCTGAAAACATTGTTAACTTGCCTTTTAACTGTTTTAAGAATAAACTAAAGGGCTGGCTTACATTAAACCCAGTCTATAGAATAGATGAATTCTTAAATTGTAATTTGAACTTAATTTAAGAAGGATGTAAATTGAATGTAGTGAAGTGTGATGTAAACAATGTGAATAGAATGAAGTGCAATGACTTTAGATGAACTGTATGTAAGGTATGTAGGTTGCGCTTGAGAATCAAAATTGTATGATGTAATCGTTAGAGATAATCTTTCGTATTGTATCAGTGGAATGACATTGCCTATTGTTTTATACTCAATGGCTAAAAATAATAATAATAATAATAATAATAATATGAAGGGCGAAGAATTAGATATTGTTCTGAGGATGTTATCCGATTGCAATGTCGTATAGGCCTATTATATTAATTAGCATTGCATTGACCTAATATGATCATATTTATAACTTTTCTACTGTAGAAGGTAGCATGCCTAGTAACCAACTCTGTAAGGTACCGTACACCATAAGACACTCTTCGAACTAACTAAATATGTCGGATCTGAAAGAATTCTTAAGTAGCAAAGTAAATTTTATCACGCAGTAAGCATGTAACCTTTAAATAAAAAGAAGAATGTAAACACAATCAATATAAGTATCTGACTTTTAAGTAGCAGACATTCTGTTAGATACGAATGAATAGTGACATTACCCAGGAGAACAGGTTTGTACACTTACAACCGAAATATTTCTCGTGTCTTATCTTCTGTCTTCGTAATTAATTTGATCTTGTATTCTTCCCGTTTTCCAAATGGAGCTTCAATATATCTTCGTCAGGTTCTCAGGCTTGAACATTGTGATTTCAATTTGAAATTAAATTTATACTCACAAGTTTACATCATTTTATGTAAATCTTTCTTCTCATGAATATTTACATGACATCTCCCTATTAAAATACAGTATTAATAAATTATAACATATTTATTTAGACTGGCGAAATTTAATAAGTAATTTTATAACTCACGTCCAACTAAATTAATTAGTTAAGTTACATAGTATAGGCCTAATTGGAACTCTTATCAAAAGCTCCGGTAATAAAAGAATATATTATAAACTTGGAAAATAATTACTAGCAATGTAAGAGCAATTTTGGTAGTTGGGATTGTGACTGTTACATGACGAAACGCAATAAAACTATTTTGATAATTTTTTTTTCCGTTTGTTAACGATAAAGAGTTGATGAGTCGCTAGCGCAACTGTCTTCCACCTCGACGGTCCTGGTTCGATTCCCAGGCACATTGGAAATTTTTCAGTAGTCAACATTCTCTTTCCTGGGTTCAGGTCTGGTTGTATAGTTGTGTTTTAAGTGGACTGGCGCACACCGGAAACTTATCCGCTGAATTCCCTTACGGTGCCAGCGATGGAATGTCCACTACAATAATAAAGAGGATAAAGGTTTATTAAACTTTCTGCTGGTGTTCTATGACTGCCGTGACGTTTTATTTTACGTATATTATCATGTCAGTGGGTAAAATCGGTCTATAAAATTCCAGTGAGCAAGAAGCTCAGCAGATGAGTTTGTTGGGCGATGACAAAACACGGCGTGCAGGAATGTTGGATTGGAAATTAATACAGAAAAAACTAAGTGTATGCTCATGAAACGTCACATTATTATTATAATTACCGGTAAAGAATTCGAACAAGTGGAGAAATTCAAATATCTGGCAGCAATAATTATTGCAGTTACAAATAATATTAAGGTAGAAGTTAAGTGTCGACTAAAATCTGGAATTGGGTCTTTTATGCAATTCATAAACTTTTATCTTCTCGTTTTCTGTCCATAAATCTAAAAATACAGAAATTATTAACAATAATTACTCTGCTGGTTATATTATGTGGATGTGAGACATGGTCGCTTACTCCTCGGGAAGCCACAATCTGAGAGTCTTCGAAAAATATTCGGACCTAAGAGAGATGAAAATTAGGACTAGAGAAAATTGCATAAGGACGAGCTTCATAACCTATTCTCTTCACCGAACATAGTGAGGGTAATTAAATAAGTTATGATGAATGGGCTGGACATGTTACGCGCATGGAAGAGGAAAGAGAAATCTCAAAAATATTGACTGGAAGACCCGAAGAAAAAGACCACGTGGAAGACCTGGACTAGGTGGTAGGACAGAAGAGAATTGCAGCAATTTCACAAGAAGAATTAATGTGTGTAAATGCAAACTTTCTTAAAAGATGTCAGGAATGTGTGGCGGAAGACGGAGATCATTTTCAACATCTTCTTTGTCAAAGGCAGGTGATTATTCTAAGTGTAGGCCCAATTAAAAAAAAAACCTTGCGCTTGAATCGAAAGGTTATATAGATGAGCCTTTCCCGGCCGACGACTTGCTTTCAGGTCGCCGCGCGGACCTTGCATTCTCGGCACATCGCAAAAATAATGTCTCTGTATTTGAACGATGTATTACAGACTATTATAACCAGGACCCGGATTCTTTTTATTGATGTTGCATAGACATTGCCAACATGTGGATAAATCCTAATCATGGCCTCTAGATTATAGAAATGCATTTTTATTAGGTCATTTTTTGTCATTTTATGCAATTTTATATTTTTAGGGCATTTATTTCAATTTTAGGTCATTATTTTGTCATTTTCATGTCATTTGCTTCCTTATTTAGTCATTTTCATGTATTTACATTGAGTGTATTAACTTTTTTCGTCGCTAGCGGTGCTGTCTTTGAAGTGTTGTTCGTTTAATGCAAGAAGGAAAAATTCGGCGTTAAAGTGTTGACATGTCTCAGTCGGAAGTGAGAATCAAAGAAACGCGACAATTTTGTATTATATTACTATTGTTATCAGTAGGGACCGGATTCTTAGGTTTTTACCTATTTTTTTCCTTACTTCCAAAACAAAAAGCGCTCATACACTTTTTCGAATCACGTCCATAGGATTCACCCACATTAATTCTGTGGTGCCTAAAAATACCTAAATCGGTTATAAAAACCTAAATATACCTAAACGGGATATAAAACCTAATTTAGGCTACTTTTTTGTCTTTTTTGTTTGTCAGTTGAGAAATCGACATTTTGCGGAGAGACAATTTTTGTCGAGTTGAAATTAATACCACCAGCGTTTCGTTCAACCCATTGTCGTCTAGGATGGACAGTATAAAGAGAGGAAGTGTAAGAGTACCGGCGTATTCCTTTTAAAATATTCGTACGAAGAACCATTGTTGCCGTGTCTGAACAAGGATATAGATTTCTGTGTTTTAAAGCGCTTGTTTGCTTTTAGTACTGTCTTGTTATTCACACTGAGTGGTCCACTGTGAGTTTTAAGAAGACGTGTTAATTATGCCGAAACAAATGAAATCGATTTATTACGGCAGTGGATTGGCGACGACCTGAATTTCACGACAGATGGCAAAGTAATATTTTGTCAAGCCTGCCTGAAACACGTAAGTATTATTTACCTTTCTAGAAAAGGGAGAAGTTTTCGTCCCTAGTTTATTTTATTTTTATTATATGCACTTTCATTATGAAACGAAGGTACTGTCAAAATTGCAAGTCTCTACCTATTAGGCTATAGTTAGTCAATCGCTTATATTGATCTGTTGTGCGGTTAGCATGCGTAACAACCGAAGAAATGAAAATAATCAGTTTCACATTATCCACATCCAACCATAAAGTATTTTACTCACTAAATTAGAAGCATCGGATTCGAATCCTGAGAAGGGTAGTGTCTAGATACAGTAGCCTATTAACTATTAACTAAGAGATAACATAAAGAACTTTACAGTTGAGAATCTTGAAAGATATACTGTAACCAGGAAATGTGAGACAATCTTATTTTCACTGCTTCTTTTGATTGTTTATGCTTTCTTTCTTCAATTGTATAATATTGTCCTAAAGCAAGTTTACACAAATTTCAGTCAATTTTGTTAATTTAAACTTCAAAAGTATTATGTATTGAATCTTATGTAGCACATTCAAATTCATTAAACCAATTATTCTACCCGAAAACGATATTTTGGACAAAAAACCTAAAAAAAACTATTTCACCTAATGGAAAACCTAAAACAGTGTTTTTAAAAACCTAAAAATCCGGTCCCTAGTTATCAGATTGACTTGGCACCAGAGTCTGCCACCTGCTTGGATTTGAGAGTGCAAACTAGCCTACTGCTTACCCTCAATAAACAACAATATAATCCGGCAGACCACAAAAGGAAATGCCGAATTTTGACTCGCCAGTGCTTTACTCCTATATAAATTTCCGTAAGAAAAGGACATTCACAACATTACAGTTATTTGCAGTTTTTACAATTATGTACAAACTAGTCTATAACTTTGTGTGTACAATAATAATTTTTTTATAAATAAAATATCAGTTTTTAGGTCATTTTTAAAATAATTATTAAGTCGTTTTCTTTAAAATTTAGGGTCATTTTATAGGTCATTTTTCAAACAATTTTAGGTCATCAGAATCCGGGCTCTGATTATAACTATGAAACTAACCATTTATTATCATAATTCTCCATTTATAAAAGCTAACTCGAATAGGTGATTTATTACATGCATTCGTATTATCAATCATTTGGTCTGATCTAGGATGGAAAATTTTTGTATTGTCTGTACGTGCATGTTGTTTATTAATGCGATAAAAATACTTTTCAAATGATGTTATGTTGCACAAAAAATTATCTTCCAGGAGCATATTGTAGCCCAATTTAAAGCACAAACTACGAATTCATAGCACAATAACAAAAGCAGATATAATGCTCAGTGGCCAACATTTTCTTTACGTGCAAATAAAAAAGGCGTTAATATTATGCCATATGCATATAATATGTAATACAGTCGCCCGTGGGACTGGGCATATAGCAGATAAAACGCTTATACAGTATGTACAGGTCTATATAAATCTTGTGTAAATCCTGGCGACAGAATGGCGCTCAGATAGCTCCCCTACACTTCCCACCTCCACCTATCAGCAACCCCCTCTCATACTGGACCGTAATCTGGGCTGCCTAACTCTACAGGATAGAGGAGGATTTCATAGGGTCCGAGCTTTTGTGGGGAAGGAATGAAAGTAATTCATTCTTCTTTTTTTAACATTCGCTTGGTGTTATTTACACGTCATTTCTTCTAGTTTCTTTTATTCCTGAACCAAGAAAAGAAGAAAGAAAGCATAGGAGAGATAGTATGTAAAACTCTGTGTGAATGAATATTTCATGCATTTCCATAGGTATATTTTTTCACAACTCCTTAGACGTTCTTCATTGCATACTGATGTTGGATAGCTATTGTTGTATTTCACATGCATTAGGTAGAACTTTATATTGGAACTGTTTTCTTTTCAGAAGCAAACAAAGTTCAGCCTTTAAAAGCTTACTGTGTCAATGTATTATGGGGTTAACAAGTAGAATTTTCCAAACAGGCCACTTATAGGCCTAATTAAAGCTATGTTGAAAGTTCAAATCCTACTATTGGTCAATTAAATTAAAACTTGTAACACTCCCTCCATGAAAAAAAATTCCAAATTAGATTGCACTTATACCTATATCAAACATTAAATAAAATTAACTGAAGTTAAAGGTAAATTGAATGTTATAGGCCATTTTATAGTTATGAAGTTATAAAACTGTTTGAAAGACTATTGCATAGGGTTATAGGGTAATGAATTATGCCTCGGAAGATCATTTTTTTTCCTCCCCAAACTTGAAAGAAGATCAACGCAAACGGTACGTTGCAAATACAACATACCTGTACCTATTTTCTTGTTCTGTTCTGTTAGTTCATAAAATACGATATTCATATGTGTTAAATCTTATTTGCTGTCAATAATAATTTGTACATTACTGAAGTTTGAACATTAACAATTGCTTCAGTTGATATCACGGGATGATATTGCTTTTTTCCCCAATATCCAGGCCTTACCTGACTTATGTCTATAAGACATGATCTCAAATATAACCTCCATGTTGAAGGTTTATTGATAATTTCGGAATTTTCCTAACTGGAAACCAAATTATAATGAATTCATTTAAATTAGTCTATTCAGACACCAGTGCAACGTTTCTCGAGGATACCCAAATTAAGTGCCAAAACATAGTCTGAAGAAGAAAATTAACTCTTACTTACTCCTTACTTTTGACTGCTTGATATATTCAGAACTGGCGAATTACATCAATCTTTACTGTCCCTCATACCCTTCTGTTGTGTTTGATTTATTCACCTCTATTTAAAGGAGGATAAGCGATCGTTCGAGTACTTTTTGTGTTGTGCGGTAGGTAATTTTTGAAAATCATACTCATTGGGAGCAGTTTTATTCTGCTTAGAAATGACCTAAAATGGAGGCTAATGCCTATTTCTAATTTTTTGTGCCTAAACATGCATAAACAAGAAACTTTTAACGTTTTAAAAAGAATTTCAACAGCTTTGAAGATTTAATATTGTAATTTACTTAAATCTTATTTATTTTAAAATTTGCTTCACGCACGGAATGACACCACATTGTAGTACGAAGACTATCAGGCGAATTCATGTCAAAAGTGAAAAGTTTACTATTTACGACCGGCCGCCATACATTAATATATTTCTGATTAACAGTTTAACTACCAACCGTTTTCAGTGCATCAACGGCAATGCGCAATAGGCTTACATAGCTTAAATTTCAGTGCCAAAAGGCAAAAGTGTTCGAAAGCCTCTTTACTTCGTTCTGGCTAGTGGAGTATAATGGTCTTACTTACAACGGGAAAATAATATTTTGTTGTTTATTTAACAAAAAAGTAAGGCTTAACAAAAGGCTTAAGCCACGTACACACAGGGCCAACGAAGGCCAACGAACGACAACCAATAAATTGGGGTCAATGTTGGTTGCCAACGCGTTGGCATTTGGCCTCTCGTCCACATCGAACCACGGGGTTGGGGCCAAGGGATTCTACACTACACTACACCAGGCGAGGGGACCCAACGCCAACCTTTTGATGTTAACTGCCAGAAGTCCGAACCTAAACCAAGGCCAACAAATTCGTTGGCTCTGATGTGTCTCCCGTACACACAGCGTACACACAAGGCCAACGAAGCGGTTGGTTGACATTCGTTGGCCTTCGTTAGCCGTGTGTGTACGCGGCTTTATGAGATATGTGATCATTAAGTTCCTCAGCCCGAGATATCATTAAACTCTTCTTGGCTTATTTGCATCTGCCGGGTCATGTTTAAAACGTCTGACGAAATTCTACCTAAGCCATAAGGTATAACTAGAAGATCTTTCAAACAAGGCGAGGAGGTACCCGGAAGTCAAGAATATTTTAAGAATAGCCTATTCTTATATGTATTCAGACCCCTTGAAATAGTGTGAGTGAAATAACCTACGAGGTTACTAGGCCTATTGCCATTAGCATGAACATGGTAGTCCTAGGTATAGTTTTAATAAACTTGGCATAATTACTCATAATATTTTAATTGAATTATATTACAATTGCATTTATTTATTTACTTATATTTCTGCACAACGCAGATTGCCTTGCAGACAAAGAATAACTTTCAACAAAGTATACACTTACACACAAAAAAAAATTACAAGCTTTCATTACAAGTTAGATCATAAACATAATGACAGGAAAATTAAAATTAAAATAATCAATAATAAAACCATTAAACTTGGAGAAAGGAAACCTGTCCAGCTTAATTGTTGTTATTGTACAGGTGGTTTCTTAAGATTTGGATGGATCCCTTAAGTGATAATAACGCCACTTCAGTGTACAGATTTTGTGACAATGAGAAACGTTTACAGAAATTAATAAAGAACTTTGTTATTGTTCCCCTACTACCAACCATTAGTCCAATGACTTCAACATTTTTCAAATCGTATTTGTTCTTGAAGTATTCAATGGTTGGTTCGTATATCTTCTTTTTCTCATTATCAACAGCTGCAGGTTGATCTTCTTCAGTCTCAAAGCGGACTGTAGGGTCTACTATTAAACCAGCTGTTCGGTTTTTGTCTATTGCAATGATGTCTGCTCTTCGTGTCCCTCCATCCATGGCAATGCAGTGCACCTCCTCATAAACCTCATAATTCTGCAGTTTCAAGGCAGCCGCTATCTTGCTCCTTATTTGATGATGGCGAGTGTTCCGTTGAAGCTCCCCATGATGACAAAAGCCTAGAACGTGTGCCAAAGTTTCTACCTCACTGCAGTGCCTACAGTGGTTGCCGTTCTGACTTCGTCCATGGAGGGCACGTACTGGAGCAACATTTGCTTGCAACTTAATAGCATCTCGCCACTCGGAACTAGTTAGCCCTTTTAGATTTACTAACCATTTGTTGGCTGGAGGGCAATCTTCATATAACTTCACACCTTTGCCATGTGTATGAAGCGAGCACCATTTCTTAAATTCTTGACCCCTTAAAATACCTCTTAGATCAGCAGCTTTTTTTGAGGTTAAGGCTTCCGCATTCTGGGTTATTCCAAGTTCATTAATACATTGTAACATATCAGTCTTTAGATCCCTAGTTATGTTAATGTACTCATTTTGGGATTTCTCTAAAGATTTACAACAGTTGAACTGCTGTATAATTGCTTCCCATTCAGTTTTGAAAACGCCTAAACCTTTAACTCTTCTAGAGGAATAATTACATAATATTAATATAATTACATAATATTAATATTATATTAATATAATTACATAATATTAATATAATATTAGGCCTATTATAATATTAAGATAATAAATTATAATAATGTTACTAAAATATTTGTTTAGTAGATCAGAGCCTGTTACTATTAACTAATGTGTACTAAAACTGTCACACCAAATAGCCAATATTCAAATTTCTTTTTGAAAAGAGTTTTATCGATTAAGTAATAAGTAAACATAAGCGGTATTCATAACACCGTTGTGAAAATTTGTAAAAATAATAACCATAATTAAGGCACCAATTAGTCAAAGAGTAAGAATGGAAGATTCACCATCAAGGAATACAACGTCTGATAGATAATTTTTGTAACCACATATTCAGAGATTTACCAGAGATTTAAGTAATAGTGCTACAACATTAACTGACAACATAAGCATGTGATTTTCACTTTCGGTCTTTAGCATATTGGTTACTGAAGAATCTAATAGCTACTTTAAAATTTAAGATGTGAAAGACGTCCTGTTACAAAAGAAATGCAGTTTTTAACACTTCGTTCCATTTTCAAAAGAAGCTTGTGATTACTTGGAATTAATTACGCAAAATTAATTTTCCAAATTTTTAAATTCTTAGTTATTAATTTTTGTCACGCATTTAATAATCGTAAGTCATGTGTCTTAAAAAAGTTTATTGTTCTTTTTGGAATTAGGTTTTAAATAAATATGTTAAAAATATAATTTTTAAATAACAATATTTTATCGTCCTTTCGTCATGAATGCTGTGCAGGTAAATAATAATTATTTTATAGACTTCCCCATATTAAATTATCTGCATTGCTTTTAAAATCAGCAAAATATTTATTTTGACATATTTTTAAATATCAATGACATATAGGCCTATGAAAAATTAATGAAAAAAATAAACTTTTTAGCCTATAGTTGAAATCGTGCGAATTAGTTTCCGTAATTTATATCGTAGAATGGTAAGTATGGTGGTAAGAATCACAAGTGTAATTGTTGCATAATTTGTCTGAATTATGCTTTCTACCTCTCACATTTCTTTGGGAAAAGTTCCATAATATGCTTCCCAAAATGTAATATTTGGTTGAACAAGACGATTACTTTCCGGCTAATGAGGATTTAAAAATGTGATATGTTTAAACCGGAATTAAAAATTGAAAAATACTGTTAAAATATTAATAGATGATACTACAGCGTTTATCAACCTATGGTCCGCGGACCACCAGTGGTCCGCGAAGATGGTGCAGATGGTCCGCAGACATAATAAAAAAATATAAAGCAAGTGGAAAGTAAAGAAGTAAATTTTTTTCACATATTTCGTTATAATGACCTATAATTAATACCCCAAATATTAAGAATGTAGGACTTCTTTTAAAAATGGGATGTAAAATTAGGGGTCCATAAATTTTTTTAGGCATTTTAGAGGTCCTCGAGATCAGAAAGGTTGAGAAACGCTGAGTTACTATATTTTACAATCTAGCATTATAAAATTGTTTGTAAGTTACAAAATTAAAATACCTATGGTATATTTAACTTTCAAATAAGAAATCGTTGTGGTAAGCAAGCAATTCAGACTTCTGTATGTTCCCATGTCCTACATTTCATATTCACGTCGGATAACTATTGTCATTTTATTTCACATGTACTTTTTTTTCGGGAGTGGAATGGATGGATGGAGGGAACTTTTCTTTGCAGCTAACATTTTCTTTAGCCCTCCTTTATATTCTCGCTAGTCTTGTCTTCACATCTGTCTACGTCACTTCCTCTTTGTAGCCTGCTGTGACAGTTTCACCATGTCATTTCTCTCTTTCTCCATTTCTCTTCCATGTTTTCTTGCCCTCATCTTCCACTGCGCTAAGCTTGTTACATAGATTATAGAAAAAAATAAGTTAACACGTACACTAAGGAAAAACTGTAAGACACATGCACATATAAACAAAACAAAACTTGTATACTAGGAAATTTATCATCTTCATATTAATTAAGATACTTTCCACTATGAGAGGAAGTTTCACTGCCATATTCTAGATTAGAGTTTTCATTTGGATGTCACTATGCGGGAAGACAACACTGCTTTTTAGCTACCACCACCCTCCTCTGCAGAGGAATATGTGGGGGTGGTTTGTTTGTGATACTGCAGTCTATGTTATATAAATTATATACTCGGTTTGTGAAAACGGTTTCGTGAAATCGGACAGAATAATCCTGCTTAAGTACTTGTATAATTATCCAGCTCTGGATGAGAATATTCTGGGTGGAAATTCTAAGCTTACTCTGTATATTGTGGTTATGAAGGCCTGAATGAAATACTTGCGTACTCTTGAAGATCAGAATTAGATAATCCCGAAATTGAATATATATAACTTATATATAAATATAAATATATATATATAAATATAAATATATATATATATATACACACACAAATATATGTACATATATATATACAAAAATATAAAACGTGAAACAAACAGATTTTTCTAGTAAAGTAAATTTATTTAATTATGTGCAATTGAGCTTTATTTAAAATACGTCAAGTGTTCAAGCTAGGAAAGTTAAAAATCACGTGCTTAATTTATTTATACTTATGCCCCATTAATAAAATAAAAATTAATAAGAAATTCATATTATATTATATTATATTACATTATATTTTTTACATTACATTACATTGCATTACATTACATTGCATTGCATTGCATTGCATTACATTACATTATATTATATTGTATTATATTATATTGTATTATATTATATTATATTATAATGTATACTGTGGCAACAATATAGGTAAGGAGGGTGATATTTTGGGTCTGGTCGACTGAAAACAGTTTTAATTCGGATATTTGTATGGGATATCGCCGGTTATGTGGTTTAATCAAACTTCTAATTCCCTTCAATTAAATAACCTACATAATTAGGATTTAAATATTATTCACAGATTATAATTTTCTTCACTCTGTCATTAGTAGATATTTATGGAACCTTTTCATTATTTATAACTCAAAATCTCAATTTTGTTCTCCCCTCTTTGTATTTTTTCTGTTCTTTTTTTAAAAATATTTTATAGGTATTTATTTCAAGTTAGATTTATATTTTATTTTATGTATTTTTATTTAATTGTGTATTTAATTATGTAATAACTTTGTGTAATAATAACTTAATGTAATAATAACTTAACTGTACCCGAACACGAGTACTTTCTCATTCGGTTAATCTTTTGTCATATGGGCTCACTTATAGAAAAATTATTGAAGCCGTTGGTCCAGATCAAAAGAATGACATATAAATACGATAGTCACCATAAATTTAGACACTGCCTGCAATTCCGGTTAAATAAGATGTGATATGAAACGAATCACTTCAAAGGCATAAATTTCCGTTGCATGAATTCGAGTCTCTTTATTTTTTAGAGAGATATCTCACCAACTCCTTCCTCAGTTCCAACTGTTTCATTTATACTACGGGATTGGAATTCCCTGTGTGCTTTCCACAGACGTACGCACGCTTCTCAATTACTCCAATTGAATATTTCAACAAGCTACTTAACGTTCTACATGTTCATGCTATTTCTTGTGTGAAATCTACAGTATTTTCATTGTGCTTAGCGGACATAATGCTCTCTTTGAGAAGAAACTTCCAAGTTCACTTTGCTGAGGGTTTAAATTTCAAACCATCACACTGTGCTGTTTACAACGCCACTTTAATATCAAGCAAGCAAACTACAGCTTACATCAAATTATTTCCAGACATGTAAATCTAAACCGTGAAACAAGTGGAACGTCGGATGAGAAAGGAGTGTGAGGAGGTAGTGGTGAGGATGAAGAGAAGATTGCTCCTCTGTTCCTGAAATGACTTGTATTACTCCCAGTGCCAAAAACCAGGTTACGTCGTGTCTGCAATACCTTTCTTTACAATGTGAAATAATGGCATTGTCTTTCATTCTTCAGACCCAACTCTACCTACAACTTAATTTGATAGCAACTCTTTGGATCTCATCAGCATTTCTCATCATACAGGTTCTTCATTCCTTACACAATTTTCTTAGCTTCTGAGAAATTAGCAATCTGATATTCTCGTTTTTTCTTCTTTTAGAATCTCGTTTTATGTGCCGATAAACCTGGAGAGACGTGAATGTATTAACTATGAATGCTAAAGATCTTCGGTTCATCCTGTATGATAAGATTTTAATGCTACCCTAGGAACACTTTGGTAAGACAAATTTAATATTTTTTCACCATAAATATATACTATAAAAAATGCAGTGCAATCCAATACAGTAAATTATAATTCAATAATTATAACAGAAGATAAATTATTAAATAACTAACCCTTTCAGACCCGACTTTATATTAATCAAAGTATTCATCAAGTGATATCAGCGGGTTTATAAGTTTGAAATCAATGAAGAAGATTTTAATGGAATAACTGATTTTCATGAACGGCAGTCCTAACGCGTGAATAAAATGTCTCATATTGTACCATAAAGCATTCTTTATAATTTTCTTTATATAGAGCATATAAACCATATATTCAAAGCATTCTTTGTTTTGGTTATAGGTTAGCCTATACGTATCCAACAGTAAAATCGCATGTAGCGCTATTATAGTAATATGTAGAATACTGATGCAAGATTATAATAATTACGTTAAATTACGTTAATATAATGAGCACAGTCCACCGCTATGGTGTGGACCCGGGTTCGATTCCTGGTCGGGACAAGTTTCCTAGGTGGGTTTCTTGCGGGCTTTATTCTCACCTGTGAGACAAATATTGTACAATTTTGAGCCCTCCTAGTCCCCGGATATAAACTGGCTGTCATTATCCCTTACATCCATTCCTACCTTGTTCGGGATGAGTGTGTGTGACTGTTGTTTATCGTCCTATGTATTGGCGTTGTTTCGGAGATGGACCCGTCATTGAGCTGATCACTTAACCGGGTAGCCCTTCAATGTGCTTTTCTGCTAAAAAACAATTATGTATATTGCACCACTCCTCCGGCGAGTCACCAAGTCGAATATTAATTACCTGGACTTCCTTTCTCTGCTACCGACGCCAGGTCCATTCCAGAGGATCTAAATAAATGTGACTAAAAGGAGAACCGGAGAAAGAGGCAACATATTTAACGAAAGGCTTCGAAAACAAGTTTCGATGCCTTTCGCATATAATATGTTTTCTTAAAAGTCAGAAAACATAAAGGAAGCGTTTTAGAAAGAGAAAGGGTTTATTTTACAAAACTGCTGAAGGCCTAGAATACATACATATCATTGAACTCAAAATAAATAATAACCCTTTTGAAATTAACATAAATTCAAAGAATAATCAGTACCAGAAAGGCGTTACACAGACAATTTCAAAATAGAGTTTCTCCTTACAAGAAAATTTACATAATAAACATTTTAGACTTACTTTATTCCTAAAACCAAAAACACCTTCTCCATCCACGGAGTTGTGGTTGAAGAAGAGGGCTCACTCTCCTCGGACAACGGAAATAGACACAAGGTTCAGGGATAATTAAACTACACAAGGAGCAGAGGTACAAGCTGAAGGCAATCGATAGAAATATTAATTACAGCCATTATAAACACAGAGTCGTACAGGCATCAAGTTTAGTAATCACCGCCTACCACATTTACATATCGGCCTGAAAGGCTTAATTCCAACTTAAAGCATTTCATAACACTCGAGAGAATATAACAAAGATAAGTACATACCTCTGAATAAGAATCCTAATCGAGACTGAAGCCACATCCCACTGAACCAAGGAGTCCCAGGTCGATGTCCATTGCCCGATGGATAGAAACACAAGAAAACCGACTCCCAGACGGGGAATCCAAGAAGTGCCGATGAAGGATAAAACGAGAGTGAGAGCGAGGCACCATTGTGCCCGATCATTTATACATAACCAGCTTTTGTTACGTCAGTGCTCTTTAACAATATAGAAACACTCCACAATCACGGGAGAACCAAAGTCTCCTCATAGCACAAGTAACAATAGATAAAAACGCAACAGAACCCACGACAATTTGTCAGTACGTGACATCCTGCATTAAACCAAAACATATGACGCAACACAGCGTATTAACAATCTGTAATTACAGGGCCGACTATAATATGTTTATCAAAGTAACAAGTAGAAGACAAAGCCTCCTACATAATGATTTCTTCTCCCAAAATTTATATTAATAAATCCCGTGCGCCAAGTGATAAAAAACTGTTTAAAAATAAAATATTGGCGCAATATGATCCATAGAAAATCTCCCAGCATGCCGTTGGCCGCCTAAATGCACCTACAAGGGGAGGTAAAACTCAGGTAAAGAAGAATATAATGAGAAAACATTGTGCTAGAACGAACGAAACTATAACCTGGTCATAATACCCATCTAAGGAACATATGAGTACATAGTATAACGATAATCTCGTGAGACCTTTAATATTTCCTTTTATCTCCTTTTTAAGCTAATGGATAAAAATTATACAAGAAATAATCATGAAAACTGTACGTCCATTAAAGTATCCTTTCTCTTTCCTTTTAGTGTCGTAGCGATTATACATTAATTTTTTTTTCTATTTGTAAAATACTTATTAAGTGTATTCTTTACATCCTGATAACTGCCACTAAAATGCAAAGTATTCTACAGGATAGAATCAAAATTGTTAATATCACACAAGGGTCGTATAAATCCATAACACAAAAATAGCATTAATGACCTTGAACTTTTTACCCACAATGGGTTTGCACAGACAGACATAAGGGCAGACTGTTAGACATCATTCTAAAAACACTTTCTCCGGTTTCTAGGCATCGTGAAGCATGTTTTCTTGATGTTATCTTGATTTAGATTTTTGTCACGACTATTAAACTCTCTCTCTATATATAGGCTACTATAGTTTTTACAAATTTAATTCTCGATCTTTGCTGTTCACAGATACACACACAGACTCGCACACACTGAGCACTCACACACATACATACTAAGTTATAAAAAAATATGATACGGGTGGATCAAGTAAAAAAGAAAAACATGAAACATAATAAGGCCTAGGTTCAGTCTTAATAATAATGTGCAGAAAATTGTGCTAGCTTGCGATATCTGAACATATTTAAGTAAAAATGTCCTATTCTATTCCGCGATTATCACTGACCCAAAAACGACCACTGCAACCACCTGTGAGAAAGAGACTATAAAAGACTAATAGGCCTACACATTGCTGAAATTATCCACCTGAAATGATAATTTGCAATGATGCAATCATAGAACAATAGTGCAACTGCAGCCAATCAGTTTCCTTTCATTTAATCCACGAAGACTTTCTCTGAAATTATCCCTCATATTGAGGATTAACATATCCTTTCAGGCGTTCCTCTGAATTATTGTTTGTCTTGAGAGGAAGCAAATATTCCTGGTCAGAATTTTAGCATTATCATGCTGACCGCATGACCCCCTCCCCCTTAATCCTGCCATGTTCCTATGGTATATGACGCAGCGGTAGGGTAGCAGGCCTACTCCCTCATGGTTGTAGCACAAAGAAGTTTAGTTTTTATATTATGTAAAATGTACTATAGTCTAGGCATATGGAATAAAAGGACAAGTTTTTAAAAAATAATTTATATCTCATTGAAACATTTTAAGAGAAAACTTAAGAGAAACCCAATTTTATATACAATGATAGGCCTATATGTAAAATATATTATGACTCTTTTATAGCTCTGACTCTTTTATAGTTCTAGTATCTGTAGCACAATAAAAAATTATTCTGTTTTCTCGTAAGGCCCTGTTTTAACGCATAGGCCTAAGGTTACCTGCAATCTGAGTTATGAGACGAGTTTTTAAAGTAAATACCGATATATTTTTAATAACTGAACATTATTTTACAAATACTTTATTATTATTTGTTATCTTACACTACTTCTCCACATAGTCGATGACGTTATTTAGGCACTTGTAACGAGTAACCAGTTTTTGTATGCCTTCGTCGAAGAATAAAGCCGCCTGTGATGAAAGCCAAGTCTGCACTCCTTGTTTCACAACATCATCGACGTTGAATTGTTTTCCATCAAGGAATTTCTTCAGATGAAGAAACAGATGAACATCGCTCGTATATGTGTGGCCGTGTATTATCAAGAACAAAACGGACTCCACGCGAAAGCATTAAACGCTTTACCAAACTCAGGAACAGATCGCATCATTTGATTGGGAATAATTCGACCACCCTCCCTACAGTCCAGATTTGACACCAAGCGATTTTCATCTGTTTCTTCATCTGAAGAAATTCCTTGGTGAGAAACATTCTACGACGGTGATGTTGTGAAACAATAAGTACAGGTTTGGTTTTCTTCACAGGCAGTATCATTCTTTTGTCGAAGGTCTACATAACCTGGTTTCCCGTTATGACAAGTGCCTGAATAACGGCGGTGACTATGTGGAGATGAATGATAATAACGCATTAAATGATAATAACGTATTGAATGATAATAACGTATTTCGAAAATACTATTCTGTTCTTTTTTAAATCATCGGAACTTACTTTAATACACGCCTCGTAACTCGGTTAAAATGTATTTGGTATAAAATTTAATTATTCCACATTTATTTATTGATTAAGTTTCTTTTAACAACATCGTACATTTTAGAAAAATTAAATGTAAAGTTATTTTTCATAATAATGATTTCATTAATAATAATCTGAATTTCTGTCGGATCTGCAATTGCTTACCTTTTGGGAACTCTAGCAGTAATATTTTCCTCAATAAAAATAAATAAAAAACGTTAATGTGTTAATAACAATGTTAGCCCACTGCGAGAGATTCCTAACCTTTATAACAGATCTACTTCAGTAATTGACATCTATTATCCTGTAATATTTTTAATAAGTATAATGTTAATTTCTGTCTTAGATGTTGAATCCTGTTAAGTTACGAATGGAAAAGAAGTTACTTTTCCCCCGGTTCATTTAAAGGATAGTTACTTCTATTCCATGCGAGCACATAAGCCGAACGTCTGCCAAATTGTTTCTTCTTTGCTAATTACATTACCGCAGCCTGAAGAGGCCAACTGCCTGACCTTATGAGGTCAGAACTGAGATCTCGACTTGTAAATTGCACCTCTTGTGGGGGAAGTTAAACAAACGGCCTGTCATAGTAGAGCAGTTGCTCACGCAAAACTGGTATCCTTCCTGCACCCCGCAACAAGACAAGAAAGCAGCCACAATGTTGGCGCTGCCAGCAAGCGCAAAATTCCTTTCTCTTCTTGTTTATGCACATTCTTGTTAAAGGAGATATCTCATAGGTTATTGCCAGAAAGATAATTTAATTCCTCGTCTTTAGCTTTTATCGTCTATGTGGTTTGCCGTTCTTATTAATGTTGCTGAAAAACAAATGTAAGCCCATCTCGCTTGACGGATCCGATACTTGTATAGGCTGTAAGGACTGTTGGTTGGTTAGTATATGCTTATTTAACGACGGGATGTACTGCAAAATAGGCCTGTGACCGTCGCCGGTGTGCCAGAATTTTGTACCGCTGGAGTTCTTTTACATGCCAGCAAATCTAGACCTATTGATATGGGCCTGTCATATTTATGCATAATGCCATCGATCTGCGCCAGGATCGAACCCACAACCTTGGGCACAGAAAGCCAGCGCAGGCCGACTGTTAGGGCTGTAATGAGGGAGTTACCAGCATTACATTTTAGGCTCGTTAAAGTAGGCCTACCTCAAGCCAAAATTATAGCCTCCGAGTAACATATTTTGTGAATGGCAGGTTTTCATAGGTAGTGTAATATCATGAGAGATCTGAAATTTATCTTGAGAAATCCGGATCTTAAATTTATTTGTTGTGAGTACTTAGCGAATAGGCTACTCATAGAGTTTATCATGTAAAAAATAATAAAAAGTAGCCTAACTACGAAAATAAATAAGACTACACTGTATCTGTCATTCTGGTGTCATTGTAAGGAAGGTAGCTTTTGGAGAAACAATTCACGTATTGTAATAGGCTATATCGATCGGCGCGCCACCGTCGATAGTCGCTCTTCGTGCGAGTCTCATTAGCTATGAGTTTTTATATGTTAAGAGTTACGTCATTGCTAAAACAAAACAGTTTAATTAATGTTGTATTTGTTATTACTCGTGATTTGAAATAAGTATACAATATTTTATATCTCCGTTTGCTTATAAACAGCTTATATATAGCCAATCCTTGTGTTCAATAATTCCTTTTTTTTAATCAAAATGCTAGAGGTTTGAAGATTTTTCAGTGTACAGTCCTTGTGAATTTACATAAAAAATCGATAAAACGAAAGTGATAAAAAATAGAACGATAACATTATGATAATAGACAATTGCGATTGGTTGAATTTCCACATATCCTTTTACTGGATTGGTCTTTGATCCATGAGCTAAATAGTATCTCTTCTCTCACTGAAGAATTATTTAGATAAAAATTTGTTCTAGTTGGGAATCGAATCCGGGTTTTAGCTTCCTAGGCTTTCGGCGAGATTATCCGCCTCCCCAAGATCATACCCCATCCCATTCTAAGCCTTTCAGGAATATTTGGAATATCATGTCCAATCCCATTCTAGACTCTAGGAGTAGGCTATATAGGATTGATTGGAACGGGTTTGGTCTCGATTTTGGGGAGACTACTGTCACCGTCAGCATATATAGCTGAAACCCCGTGTTTCTAGCATAGGACAAGTTTTCCTGTAAAGAATATATATTTCATATTTCTCTCATAGTGCCTTTAAACATTTTGTGTAGTGACATTACTGTGCTGTAACACTGTTGCAGGGTAAAGTTATGAAGTATTATTATAAATACTTTCACCTAGCTAAATAGAATCCCGGTGATCACGGCAGTATCGCACGTGGTAGGGATACAGTACTGAGGCGTATTCCTTCGATTCGCGATTTCAGTTAAATTCCACAATGCTATCGACTGAATAGTTTTATGTAAAGCATGCATTGCATTTTGATAAAAATGAAATTCTTTGGTTCCGAAATTTTATACATTTTAACGGATATAGGCTAGATGAATTTGGATACCTTGAATACTTTCATATTCTAACAGTATACGTCAGAAGTCTGAATGTTACCCCCATCTCAAGGAGGCAGCGTTTTTAAGCTGCTGGTAGCGATAATAATAAAATAAGTTTCCAAATTTATTGCTGTGTTTATAGCAAAACCTCGTTTTGTATAAACTGAAATGACTTCCTAAATTTTAAATTCAGTTCCATTATATTTCAGGTATAATTTAAAATAGGAAACTACAGGTTACTGATATTTGATATTCATAAGCTTCTTGTTTAATCGTTTTCTGAACTTTTAAACGCACTTCTCATGCATTTATTCATTTAAACTTTCTTTTGAAATATGTCGACTGCTCATTATCAGCTTCTTTATGAAGTGCATTAGTATAATTTGTAGGAGACGATACCTAATAACACACAAGAGAGCAACTTTAAGTTGCTAATTCGTCATTGAAGTTTTACCGCTGTATACAGAAAGAAGTACGGTGCTAATTGGCCTCCACAAATTGTGTGGTTATTGAAATGCGATGGAAGCACAAACATGAAGAATTGCTTCAGTCACCGTGCTCTATGATGAAACATCAGATAAATATGCAGACCGTCCATCATTCAATTACATTCAGAGCGATGTATTCTCGGTAGCCAATTTCGTTCTATTCATGAAAACATCGCTTGTTCCCAGTTGCGCAACCCGGCGCCATATAGGTAGTGAAGTATGTCTTTTTAAATGAATGTCTGTACCGCACTGTATCAGTAGCCTGTTGTTAAATAAGACTCATTTCGCAACTGTTTTTACTATTCTGATACTCTTATTTCCTTGGTCTAATTGATATTTTAATCGATATTCAGCCGCTGTTGAGAGGTTACAAAAATAAAATATGGCCAGCCATAAGATAAAATTGTTACCTAAATGCAAGACGTTGTGGAGAATTTTGTCCATCCGATAAAAATCGAGATGATGATGATGATAATAATGATAAAAATAACAATAATTATGATAATAATAATAACAATAATAATAATTTAATCTGGTAAAAGTGAAGTCCGAAAGATCTTCTCTTCCACTTTGGATGCGAATGAACTAGTATTTGCAATTGTTTTAGGAATGCAAGTATTTTGGAGAATAATTTCTTGAGTATCATTAACAATCGCTCATGTATGTATGGATTCTTATTTTCAAAATTATAAAATCATTTATATGAAAAATGTTGTCTTTGTAGACTGTCTTTCGTATGGTGTATCTTTTGGTAACCTTGGGCAGATTATTAAGTGCCAGAATGGTACTTTATGAGATTTTGTGGGGGACGGGAAAATTGGTTGGCCGGTATTGCAGTTATGCCAAATTTAGTGCCTATTTTATGGTAATGTATTAAAAAGAATTTATCAAATGCAAATCAGTTCTCTTGGCAACATATTGCTTTATAGTGTTCATATAGTGTACGGCTTTGGAAGTTGCAGTACAGGTAGGTTTGACAAATAACACTACACATACATTTTCTTCTTCCGTAAGCCTGGCTTAATGAATCTATCTGGAGCTTAACTCGGAAATATATTTAAAAAAAAATTATTTTCTGCATATCATAATTGCAAATATCACTGATTAAACAAAAGCATTCTGACACTTTCTTACGTCAGTTTATCTGATTTTATTTTCTCTCGGCATGGTTAATAGCCAAAAACAGGAGAGGAATGTATATATTTTTATTTTATTATGAAGTGCAGGGTTAAAATATTTCAAGTAATTTCCATATTTTAACTAATTTCTCGTGTCTCCTAGTGTTCCCTTATTCTACAAATATTTTGCAGTATTATTGGTACAATTTCAATAATACTAAAGTTCTCGCACGATATCTGTGCCGATGAGACAGTTACTCGCTAGAGAGAGACATGCTATTGTGCGAGAGAGAGAGAGGTAGCTTGGCCTTTACAAATAAATAGGAAGGTATTGTTGTGCGAGAGAGATAGGTAGCAGGCCAATCGACGCTACATGAAAACATAATGCAATGGTTTAGGCAATCGGCACAGATTTCGTGCGGGATCTTTACACATCGTATAGTGCATTTAAAATTAAAATTTAAGTTTAGTTTATCGGTGTTTCGATATTTACATTTAGCTGAGTAGTTATTTAGATAATTTCTTCTTCTTATATAAAACTTCTAATAAAAAATATCAAAATAAATAAGTTTCAATATATTTGAAAGCCTGTATGTTATTCGTTTTGCTATTATAGGTGTCTTTGCTGCAATAATATCATCGATCAATAATAATTCAGTATAACAAGCTACAATATCATATTCCAGTCACGATGTTTTATTATTTTATGACATGAGTGTCTAAGAATTGATGGTCAATTCGTCAAGTAAAACTCCATATTTGCAAAATAAAATTCTTAAAATTAATGCCATCGGTATTACTATAATTTTAGTAAACTATGATAGACACCTAATTAACTCCGTGGGGCGACATCCCCGAAGGGACAAGGCCTACCACCCGACCACTGCGTCATCTACCTATAGGCAGGTGGCAGGATTGAGGGGCATGTGGTCAGCATGCCGACACCCACGGCCGTTAATGGTGGTTTCCAGGACCGGATGATAGACACCTATAAGCTAAAATATTTATATGAAAAAAACGAATAATGGAGGGTTCGCACTTCATAATTTCCAAAAGATTGCAATGCTATAGGCCTACCGTGTGTAACAATAATGGCGACTAAAATTGTTGGTTTGGCTACTGCCTTCGGACTGGAAATTTCATGCCCAGGTATACATATTACTTTAGTCTACTATTATTTTCTGTTTCTGGGCTAGACAAATTATAATTTAATATTATGCTAGAAGTGCTAAGGAATATCTTTCTTGTTAGTACGTTAGGTATATTCAGATGAAGGCTGGATTATATTAGGATAACTTGAGTCATGTAACAAGTCACCATATAGCACTGATCAGAAACACACACTGCAATATATAACTAGTATATTGTTTGGAAGGGAAGTTGCTGTCAACCAATACACAATTGATCTAGCGAGCCAATTATATCGTGACGTTAATATCCGAGGCCAGACCCAGAGGTGATATATTTATCGATGCTCGTATTTTAAAGTAACATATTGCCCGATCCCAATCCATTAAAACTATTACTGTATGTAATACACCCAGTTTCTCCATTGTTCGGTACTAGTTCAGTTCTAGTTGGACGTAAGTGCAAATTCTTCATCTATTTCTATGTTTTTGTTCCAACGGGACCTCTTTATCAGTTACGCATACAAACCATATTTTTATCACAGATATTACGTAAATTAATTATAATATATTATATTAAATTAATAAAATAAATATATAATAACAGTTATAAATGGACAATGTGATTAAAATTAAACAAAGTGTGTTATCGTAAGTCGGTAAATCCATTGATGCTGGTAAAGTGAATTTTTATAACGGATGCAAAAGAAAATTTACTGAATTCATTAAGCAAACACTATTTAATTAAAGCAATTTTTTAAATGTAAATTGAAATTGTGTCGATTTTGTTTTGTCAGATATAATTCATATTAACTTATATTACTTCTGTTTTCAAAATATATTTATTTCTCAAATAATACAAACTCTGTTGCGCTACATCCCTGAACGGATAAGGCTTACCACCCGACCGCTGCGGCATCTACCATAGGCAGATGGCAGGATTGGGGGTATGTGTAAAAACTAATACAAAGCCTACAACAATTTATTTTACCGACTTATGAAATAGCATAATGAGTTTAATTTTAAACACATTGTTCTTTTAGGCCTATAATTTTCATTATATATTCATTATATTAGTTTAACCTGGCGGATTAAAGACCATAAGACCATCTATACATGAATAAATAATAAAAAATATTAAATTGAACTCACCACATGGGATTCACACTGCTTGCTAATGAAGCCAATGCGCGTCTATCTATCTTCCTGCATGTGTCACTGTCGGAACATTAGGGCCTCCAAGCGATGCGAATTATGTTACGCTTGTTCTCCCTGAGAGGACGGAGGGACAGGTGGCAAGCCCGTCGCCTCACATACCCCTTAGGGAACCAAGGTATTACTTGAACGTGAAAGCCAAGAAATTTTGTCCAGAGGCTCTAATTTAGGCTTGGTGCTTTTTTGCGTGCCGTAAATCTACGACTCCTTGCCCAAAATGTTTACTTCGTGAAAAATCCATCGACCGCGGCCGGCTTTGATCCCGCGACCATATTATGCAGTCTATATTACATTATTTTTGCAGTGTACACAGCACAGGCTAACTTCCTGCAAACGGTGGTTAGCGAGTATGCTGTTTGAAGTGAGTAAAAACTCCTGATACCTTATTCATAGTTACAAGTTTCGTATTACTTGAGAAAAGACTAAATCATGTTTCTTGGGGAAGGAGGATGGACGGTTGAATGTGCTAAATTTTCGCACGGGTTTCTATGTAATTTATTTGTAAACTTACCATTATTTATGAAATGTTAATAGTTATAAGAATAAAAGTAGTTTACATTAACAAACAATATAACTGTGTAAGTCGTAAGTAATAATACTCAATCATTTTTCTCTTCTCACCATCTCCTTCCCTCTTATCCAGTCAGGCCGTCTATTGTCTGCTTCAGTCAGGCGGTCTACAATGTAAAAAAAATCTAAGTTACATGTTACTTGTAATTTAAAGTGGGCATTGTGTTTAGGTAGTTTCATATTCAATCGTAGGCTACTATCTGAAGAGTTTCGATTTTCCTTATGTAAGTTAGATCAGAATGTCAATGGTATTTTGTCATCGGTGAAAATAAAGACGGTATAACAATTTTAAATCTTTCCCAATTAAAGCCTACTTTTCCTTGCTGAATTTAAACAAACACATGTATGGACCATACAGAAAAATAAACACTTATTGCCTTTACGTAGAACACGACGAGTATTTTTATTAATTATGGCATTCCAGTGGCTCATAACCAGCGTGTGGGCTTACGGTGAATTCGAATCACAGTGATGGTAAGTCGGGATTTATCCTTTTCCCACCATTACTTTTCGCACTCCTATCCTTTTTGTTTCCTCTTTACGATTAAGATTTATATATATATATAAAAAATCTGTGTGGTTTTTATGGTTGACTGAAAACCCCGCATACCTCATACGGAGCTGAATTGCGTAGTGTGGATGATCCAATTGTCAAGAACTGTGCTCCCCCCCCCCCCAAAAGAGTAATGTGTTTTGGCAAGGGGTACCTCAAGGTCCAAGAAATCAACACATATGTGTTTCACATTAGCTACATGTAAATAATAATTTTTCCTTAAATAAGGAGAGTGAAAATAATATATTATTTTCTGAAAATGAATTAATGTATCTCCTAAAATTCCTAGTATAATTTTCTAAAACACTATAGAATGTAAAAGACCGTATTCGACTGTTATAGGCTGTGGAGGCCTTTGGGCAATAGGGACCATTTGGGCATGAGGGTTTGATTGTGAATGGTCTTGACAGGTCCCATGGCAACACAGGGCACCAGCATAATAATTATTACCCCATTCCCATAAATAGGGGTAGTTACATTAGGCCGCGGTGCATAAGGCTGACAACCTTACCACCTTCATGTGCTGAATGTCCAAAATCTGGGAGCCTCACCCTCCTGGAACGCTCTGGGCCTCCATGGCCTATAAAGGGATCACTTGACCTTTTACATTAGGCCGCGCAAGGGTCAGTCCCCATTTCTTCTTCTGACTACATGATTTAATATTTAAAATAAAATAAGTCATTCCAGTACTCTTTATGTTAATACGTAATGAGTTCATTATTTATTGCATAATAGCACCTGAAACTATGCGCATAGACTAGAATCTAAGGCAGGCTACTTCAGCTTGCATGAATCAATAACACAATGCAAATCACCACGACTCGCATTCTACATTAAACTGTAGGGAAGACAGATCGGAGGAAATGAGGTAATTCATGTTACACACCTTGACGGAACTATTCTTGTCAGCAGTAAGACATTAATTTGAGAGAACCTTATTAAAATAGTACTATTAGTTCGACTAACACGTGAAATGGGTAGGCTACCTCAGGGCGTTTCTGTAGGCAGAATACGCTTTGAGCCACACATGACGTGAAGAGGTTCATATTATCATGTAATTTACGCTGTCTCTCACTGTAAGATGTAAATATGATGAATCTTCTGCTACGGTATATTTAATGGGTGTTGTATATATACATATATTTTTGTTACACAAACTGAGATTAAATTACCTTCTTCTTGTTTTATTTTTAAACCAAAGTAATTCTCGGTGAATAAAGTGCTGAATAAAGTAACGTTTTTTCAACTGTTACAACACCCGTTTTGCTCATATCTCTTTATTTGTATCTAGTCTTTCATATCCAGAATTTTATCTCCTGGTCACAACAGTACATAGTTATGTATATCAGAAAATGTTAAATTTTTTGGTATTAAACCCGATTTTCAACTCATTGATTTACATGTTGATTTTATAATAGTTAAAATTATCCAGGGTATTATTTTTATCTTAGGTAATCCCACGAGAGATTCCGAGTTTATCGATATATCGATATATTTGCGACAATACAATGTGATATTCACCAAGTTTAAAAAGGATCTTCGTTAATTACTACATCCATATCATCAGCTGTTGAATCTTTAGTTGCTTCCAAACACTGTTTGTAGAATTCCATATCCTGCCATAACTCCTAACAGCTGTTTGACGTCACTGGCCTTTGCTGATGATACATGGCTGCATTTCTTCTGCTCTTTAAGCTGTAGAGGAGCATTAATAAACCGTGTGTTCTTCTTCAAGATCTTATGGTAGGTAGGAGATACTGAATATACAGGTCTGAAGGAAACTTCATTTGGTCGATCTAATTCCAGGCCAATTACCTTAGCCTCTGTGATTTTAAACCCCTTTTCAGCTCTAAGAAGTTTGTTGACCGATGAATTCCAATCTTGCACCATCACACTTCGCCCAACAATATGTAGTGTGCCAACAGAAGACACCAGGTTGTCGTAGTCTTTAGGAAGGATCACAGTATCGTTTTTACGTATTTTCTTTTCAAGTATACCAAATGCCCTGTCTGCCGGCATGTATGAGTGACCTCTTACAGGGAAGAACCATTCGTATTCAATGTTCTTAGTTAGGCAAAATTTATGTAGCAAGAATAACATGGCATAGTTTTTATTCTGCCCTGTGCAAGAGTCACAGAACAGTCTTAGTCTTTTTATAGAACCACTTGTTATCATTGGCGTCACAACAGCATTAAAGAAATGATTAACGCGCGAAATAATTTCATTGCTTCCTCGTTCATACTCATTTTCAACCCATCTATAGAAATGCACTGTTTGTGGGTTAAGGGAACCTGATTCATTGTGTATGACAATTGCAAAGACATAATACCAAATTTGCCTTGAATAATAAGCTTGTCCAACTGGAGTCTTTGGAAGAGGCTGATTTTGCATGAGGTCAAAATTCAATGTCAAAGAACCATCTGGCCGCAAGTTAAGCTCTTGGAAAAATCTTTTTGATCGTGCCTTGTGTAATTTTAAATCAGTATTAAGCGTGCACTTCTCTTCTTCTGCGGTTGAATCTGCTAATCAGAGTTTTGAGTCTGACACATTCACTACAAACATCACTTTTCATAGAACCAAAACCAAGATTGAATTTAGATGTGAAAATTCTGTAATATGTGCTGTATTTGCATTTATTTTTGTTGGTCCCACAAAAAAATTCCCACATTTTCTTCACAGTTAAATAATTTGAAAGATATGAACGACCAGGAGTGTTGTTTCGGCCATAATGTTTTTCTCTACACCTGAAGGATTTAATGTGAGAAATGATTTCTTCATTCAGAATTGTTTTATCTTCATTGAACCTAGCCCCACCTCTGGTTTCTTTCATCATCTCATCTGGTTGCATAATATCTCTACTAGCTTTTTCAACTCTTGCTCTTCCAACACTAAGAATGCTCATAAATGTTTCTTTGCAAATTTTAACTATTCCACCATTTGTAGGTATGGTATAGTTTGTAGACCATTCCCTTGTTCTGATATTACCACTGGATCCTGTTTTATTCTTGCGAGAAACTGACTTGACTATCATGTGTCTTTGCAAAAACATCCATTCCTTAATTGCATTACCAATGCTCCAAAATTTGTCATGGAACATTTTAATATCATTTTCAGATACCTGATCTATTTTGCAGTAACTGGATTCGCTTTTATGAGAGCAGGCAATTTTATACCCTTTGTCTTTTAAAGCCTGCTTTCTTGCTTTATCTTGAGATTTTTTCCAACTTTCGGGGCACCGTTTTCGTTTCCTTGGTTTATCAGCAGCTTCCATGGGATGCTCAGAAAGTTCCAAGTCACTATTCTCTGACATACTTAGGCATAAGTACGCCAATGCTTGAAATTTGCATGTAGTTGAGTATAAAATCCACAAACTACTGTTAGCTGTGAATAGGTGACGGAACATTTACACTGACAACAATGTAAATAATATTAAAGTAAAAATATAAATTTAAAATTCTTATTAGTTCAGTTTTGCCAAATTAAAAGAGAAAACTATTTCTATTATATTAGTTGCAATAGATTTTAGCAAGTATTTATACGAATCACAACACTGACAACTATTCAGATTTTAGTATATTTTGGAAATGAATAACAGAATACTCCCATAAAAGCATAGTTTTAGCATGTTTTGTAAATAAACTAATTTTAGCATGTATTGGAAATAAATTGTTCAAGGAAATAGCAGTTTTTGGAAACAAACTGTAATTTTAAAAGGGATTTCCATGGATAAAATCACGTTTTGGAAGTAAGTAAATATTTAAATAAAATCTACAGGTAAAGATGAACAAAATGATATGCATATCTCAGTTTCGAAAAAAATGTCCTTTATCAGGTTTTGGAAACAAGCTTCTCAATTTTTATCTTAGTCTTTATTTTACAACTTCAAATAAGACATCTGCTTATTGTTACAGTCAGTCATGAGATAAGGATTATTATTTTGGGGGAGTTCGGGTAGAATTGGAGAAGCGTATTCTTAGAATCAATAAAATAAAGTCGCTATAAGTCTCATTGTAAACCTCTCTTCGTTGAGTTTGACATTTTAACAAATTGTAAACCTTCAGATCTAGATCTCTTAGTACCCTCCATACCAACAATAATGATAGGCTAATATTCTTCAAAAATATGTACATGGATACAATATTAGAAAACTTCTTGGCATTAATACTCCCAAAATTTAGATTAAGCAAAACAATAATCCAAATTTATGTTTGGGTTCCATGTTGTTATAACCGGTTTCCTAATGAAATAAAAAACTGCAAGAAACCAGAGGTTTTCAAATATCTTAAATTGTTAATGTGAAATCACTTCTACATTGTTAATGACTTTTTAAATTTGATAGTGTTTATAAATATGATATAATTTTTCTTCTTGTGTTTTAAGTAAACCTTCAAAAGCCTGTATTTGTGCCTAAAGATAGTATAATAAATATAAGTGCGATGTTATATGTGGTATATATCTTTAATTTATAATAATATTTTACTTCCAATTCTAATAATAGGAAGAATTAGTAGGTACTAAAAATAAAACCACAACATAAAAAATACATAAAATTTAATAATATTCAAAGACTGTAAATCTTTTTATAAACTATAAATATCCTTGTTTATGAAATAGGCCTGTAGATTCTATGGAGATGATGATAGGTTTGTTCCCAAAGTAAATTCATACAACGTATGCGCACAATGTCATATATCAGCATATTCAAAATGTGCGCATGCGTCATGGTACATGACAATACATGATTTAGCTTTGGGAACAAACAAATAAAAACGAGCAATATATATGTGTGTGTGTGTGTGTGTGTTCGATCTCGATGTTATCCTACGTATGTAATTTAAAACTCAGGATCTTTAGGATTAAATACATCTGAATTGTGGAACGATATGGCACAAATATTGTATTCTAGATCGGATTTACATGTTTAGTCCTGAAAAACACAGTATAGGTACTTGCAGATTGAATCGTAGTAATAGTAGTGTTTGATTTCTTATTTTATAAAAATTATTGTTGCATTGTCTTAATTTCGTTATAAAATATAGGAAAATACACACCAGTTTCTTTAATTCTCGGAATCTTTGTACTATTGTCATTATTAGGGCAAGGCATTTGATGAAATGCATATTTTTTATATGAAAGTTAAAAAGTAGCTCGAATATATATAAATCAGTATCATGAAATAATTGATTAAATAAGGGCAATTTGTTTTTGCATTTTATGGTTTATTTTTCATTTTTCATTTTTCGTCATTTTCAAGAGATAGGTCATTTTTAGACAATTTTAGGTCATTTTCTGCATTATTACGTCATTTTCGGCATTTTTAGGTCTTTTTCGGAATTTTAGGTCATGTTTCAGTGGAGGTAGAGCTTTTCCCATGCACAATTCGTTACTTTTAGACAACAGACAATCGTTTTTATTTGAGAATTCCCGCCAAGTGTTCACAGTTAATTTTAAATTCAGGTTTATTGTAAACACCATAGCAGTTTGTCTTGTAGCAATAAAGAGTTATCTTTTTCTTTGTTTTTAAATGGCATATATTTGCTAGGTGCAATTTGATGGGCATGCCAGTTCAGGAAGAATTTTTTTAAGCTATGGGTGTCCGAGTAGTCTACTTACTTTTCTAGTAATAAAGTAAGTGTGTTATATATTGTAAAAATACTTATATAGCTCACTCCCATCCCTTAAATTTCTTTTAGCAATTCATAACTTAAAAATAGGTAAATATAAGTAATAATAGAAAATTTAATGGTCATTTAAAAAAAATATTATCTCATACTTTCACTATTTTTAGGTCAAAAATGCATTTTTTATTTTGCATTTTTTCACTATTTTATGGTCATTAAATGCTTTGCCTTAGTCATTAAAGTGGTACTTGACGATACAACGGTACATGGGGGGATACAACATTTTATTCTCTTAGTCGTTGAAACCTCAAGCAGATAGCATACTACATGGCGCCTACAATTTTCACAAGTTCTGAATATGGGAAATCCTGGAGCTTCGTCCACATTGCTATCTCAGAGAAATGTTGGGCTGTTACAATTTTCTTAACCGAACAAAACATGAAAATGACGTAGTGTACACAGCCAACGACGCGTAATTTTAGTTTTATTTCTATTGACCAAAGGCTTGTTTTTCAACCGATTTTCCTCTTCAGTGATGCTGATTTCATGGTCATTACGAGAAGAAATGCGAAAGTTCTTTTGTTTGCATATCCGATTCTATATTTACATTTCCATCCTCTTTTAATAGTCCTCTGCACAAAGCCATTTGAAGCCTAAAAACAATATCAGTTTTGTCGACAAATAATAATCTGAACATCTCCCTTATGAATTATTTTAAATAAACAAGCCTCACGTCAGAGATAATTACTGTAACGTTAAGAGGAACCAAATTATGTCCCAATTAAATGCTTGAAGATCCGATAATTGGTTGGAAAACAAATCTCTTTGATTTACTTAATGAAAACAAACTGAAATGAACATACCATATCCCTACACAATATCAACACTCAGGGTTTCACAATACCTGTATGAATTGTCATTCTACTGAAACAGGATTCGCCATAGTTAAACACACATTATTTTGGATAAATGTTTTTAAATTATATTTTTATTTAATCAACAAACAATTTACGTCTAAAATTAGAAAGTTGATATAATCTAAAATTAGTAACTCGTACATTTCCATTGTTGTAAATATAACATGTTCTGTCCTTACTGTAAATATTATTTACTCATGCTATTCTATGTTCTAATTATTTTTTGTAATAACTTAACTGTAAATAATTATTTTAGTGTAGGCTGTTTCATTGTGTTGAACTGAACAGCCCCGAGCAAAAACTTTGCTTTTTCGGGCGGTGTTCAAACTCACATTTGTAAAAATGTTATATTGTTTTTTGTAGTAATAAATTTATTATCAATATTATTAGATCGTATTTGTGGATTTGACCTTATATGCAGATAGGGTTAAGTACCGTTCCTCATTAATTTTCGGGATTCTTGCATGAATTTTCTGTCTGAGCTTAGTGCTTACATCACAATATAATCGAAATTCTTACACACGGGCCTGTTTAGACGTATGTAGTACTGTACTTTTGCAAAATGTTTTTTCATCCTCTGCGATATTTCCAAAATGCTCAGTTAAAAAACACAATAATTTTAACACTTTCGCAATATTTTCTACTAAGTTACGTATTCACAACTATTTAAAAAAATATAATGTATTACTGTTAGACTGTATCATACTTCAAATTAAATAAGATAACTTAATGTAAAATTATTCATCTTCTTTCAGTGAGTTTTGCCTCCCTCGTTGTAGGGATGATTGTGTGGTCCACGCCGAATGGGTCTTACAGGACCGCGATCTGTAGGGGAAGGGAGTTCCTATGGATCACATTGGCTACATACTTTAATGATGAGAAATGTAGGGCCTCCCTGGATGAGTGATCAGCCCAATTCCGGGGCCATCTCCGAGACTGCACTTAGAAATAGGACGAGACACACCATTCACACACATCACACTCATTCCGAGCAAGATGATGGTAGGATGAAGGCGATGTTGACTGCCAGATGACATATGGGGACCACAAGGGTCTAAAGTTTCTTGACATTCATCTCACAGGTGAGCAAATCCCCATCTAGGAAACTTGTCCCGACCAGTAATGAACCAGGTCCCGACCAGTAATGAATCAGGTCCCGTTGCGTGAGAAAAGCGAACGAATCTCCTACATTACAGCGGTGGACTTGACTCCATACAAAAATCTTAAACCTTTTTCTGGAAAAGTTTCATGGAAAAGGTTGCTGCAATGGTTTAAGAATACCGCTCGAAAAATTAGGTCGTCATGCCGACAACTATTTTAAAATTAGGCTACTTAATTGCTGTAATTCATACTCTCGACTTTGTTAAGATCAACATTTAATATCGTGTTTTTCTTTTACAAAATGATTTACGTCTTCTCTATAAAAAATTAAGAGCACTTTTATTTATTTATTTGTTTATTTACTTCATTTTCAGTTTATCCCGTTGTTCTATCCACTTATTTGGTATTTTTTTCATTTAGAAAGGTTCGCTGAGCAGGAGCCTTAGCTGGAACCCTTCGTCAGTGTGCTGTGGTGCCACAATCCTCAAGATGCTGTCTACATTTTCATAGATTCTATGTCCTCCAATGACGACAAAGCAGCCCAAACTGCAACTGTAGGTTGATTGAGATGTTCCTCGAGAGTTAAATGAGAGTTGTCTTTAGAGTAGTTACAGATCCGACAGTTTAAAATGCGCTTCGTTTATCACGTAGTTTTAGAAAGAATTCCAACACCTTAGTGCCCTTCATTCAACATCATTTCACGGAATTGTAAACCACGATAAATAAATCGTGTACGAAACAAAAAAGAAATTTCTGAATAAGACTTAAAAAAGAAAACTGTGCATTAGCCATAACACACGGTCAAATTTACTTGTTCCAATCCTACTACTATACATCACTGAACATGTATTATATACCTACTTTGCCCAACCCTGTAAATTTTCTCATATTTTATTTTTTATTTTTTTATTTATTTATTGTTAATTTACACTGCAATTGGGCATTTGCCCGGTGGCAGTGGTAGTCAAATACATATTAAAAACTAATTCAGATACCCATACTAATAACAAAGCCTCACCTAATAGACAGGCAAGGAAATTTCACTAAAAGTTAAAGACAAGTTAAAGAAATAGACATGAGATAAAATACATGTCAACTTAGATAAAATGCATGTAACTAAAATTATTACATATCAATATAAATAAGTACAAATAAGTACAAGTATTTAAAGAAATTAAATAATACATGCACATCATAAAGACAAGAATTTAAACACATTTTATCTTTCTTTTAAAGGACCCTAAGGAGGGACAGGTCATGAAAACCTCTGCAGGGAGTTTGTTCCAATCGTTTATTGTTCTATTTAGGAAGGAAAATTTGCCTACATCAGTTGTTTGTCGAATAGTCTTAATCTTGTACTCATGATCGTTTCTTCCATAGTAAGTTGGCTTTTCTAAACGTGCTGAAATATCACTCCATGCTTTTTGTCCGATATATGCCCTGTACAGTGAACATAACCTGGCTTGCTTGCGCCTAGTTTCTAATTTTTCCCATCCTAGTTCAGTAACAAGTTCTTCACCATGGTCTCGTTTTCCTGTGACAAATTTAGCTGCCCTGCGCTGAAGTCTTTCGAGCGAATTGATTTGTTGGGTTCTGTATGGATCCCAACAACCTGCACCATATTCCATTAATGGACGTACTAGTGTCATGTAAGCAACTTGTTTGGTCTTTGGGTTTGCCTTTTTTAAGTTTCTCATCACAAAATGTAACGCCCTCCACGCTTTACCCGATACCTGGTCAATTTGGCTATCCCATGTCAAATTTGAATTAAGATATACCCCTAGATATTTACAACATTCTTCTTGTGGGACCGTTGCGTCACCTATTTTGTAGTTTAACCGGATTTCTTGTTTCCTTCTGCAGAATGCTATTGACTTACTTTTGGTGTCATTTATTTTCATACCGTTTAATGTAGCCCAACTAACAATTTTATCGAGATCACTTTGGATTATTTCAGTATCTCTAATATCACGAATTATTTTATAAATAATGCAGTCATCAGCAAATAATCTCACTTTAGATTTAATGTTTTTGCAGAGATCATTAATATATATGAGAAAAAGTAGAGGGCCAAGAACGCTTCCTTGCGGTACTCCCGATTTGACAAGTTCGGCTCTAGAAGTTTCTTTACCTACCCTTACTTTCTGTGTCCTCCCCTCTAAGAATGCCTTTATCCAGAGTACCACCCTATGGTCAATTCCTAGTCTGATTATTTTATCTAAAAGTTTTCCATGCGGCACTAAGTCAAAAGCCTTTGAAAAGTCAATAACAGTTGCATCTATTCTTCCTCCTTTATCAACTACTTCAGCTATATCTTGGAATAGTGAGATCATTTGACTATCACATGAAAATCCTTCCCTAAAGCCATGTTGGCCCTCATAAAACCAGTCGCTTGTTGTTAAAAAGTCCCGAATATATTTTGCAATTATATGTTCCATCACTTTACAGACAACAGATGTTAGGCTATCGTAGGCTTCTAATACAAATTAGAGTAGGATATGAGAAACAAGATATCATCAAATTCTCACAAGAGTACTGATGACAAGAATTTTTATTTTTATTTTTGTTTAATTTTTAAGCATCATTGCCAGGATAGCTTTAGTTAGGTATGGTACTTCTCCATTTCAGTGTGCTCAAAGCTCCACTTAGACCCTACTGAAGAGAAAGTAATATTATTTAGTAAGTATGCATCTCGAGGTCCTTTATAAATGAACTTGGTAATAACAATGCATTCAAGGTGTGAAATATGACTTCATTCTCATAGGGAAAAAATGTTTTGCCTTAAATTCTTAGTGATATTTGGATATTTAACATTTTATCGAATATCCTTTGAAATACTTCCTTTAAAATAGCCTAAGTATTATTAAAGTTCACTTATATGCTTACCACAGTTTGACAACTAGACTGGTTAAAAGTATAAGACCCAACCGTTAGAGGGTAATAGGATAGACCAGAAATAAAAATATAAGATATAAACCATAATGGAGTCTAAAACATTATTAAAATAACATTCTATTATTAATAAAGACAAACAAATTGTACATTATTTTTTCAGTTTTACAGTTTATTATTATTTTTTTTGTACGGCGGTTACAGAGGCTGACCTCTTAATGCAGTATAATAACAAACCCAATTCAGATGTTTACCTTAAGGACAATTGAACGTAGGGCTGTATGAATTAATTTGAAATTAAAACCATTGAAATAAATTCTACGGATTAATTGTTTTGTACTCTAAGTTAGTGTTAGTGTATAATATGTTACTTTAGGAAATGTAACCGATGGCATACAGTAGAGTGTGTAACTTAAACATCAGAGGACAGTAATCTGATGCAGAGCTAAAAGCTTTAATATTGCATCGGGTTTCAGCTTACAACCACTGCCACATGTAGGCCTACATACCAACCTTCAATCAGATTTGTTTCCTGTAAAACCGTGAATGACGTTACTATTTAATTCAGGGTCGGATAAAATTGGTAATACGAAACAAAACTGAAACAAAAAGCCGAAGGGTTGCAGCAATTTTATACCAGGCATGTATTTTTTTCTTTCACAACTGAAAGTTGATCAGAACGTTTTCAACAATAGAAATAGCTTTACAAAAGGTGAATAATATGTTACAGAATGTTCAATATCCAGGCTATACAATGCAATGGTGGTATTGAAAAACCACGACAGTAGAGATTTGAGTTTTGTTTTTGTTTTTTTATTAATTTCATTCTTCCGGTTTACACAACATGGATTGATGGCATATTTCTCCCAGTTCAAGAATAACAAACTCATTTACAGTTATTTATTATTATTATTATTATTATTATTATTATTATTATTACGCGTTTATTACACTTATTATTTAAAATATTACGTTTATGTAGTATTAATCATTACAATTGTGCATTAGGTAGGTGAGTTATACAGAACATATTTGAGGTATGCTATCGTAAAAGGCGAAACTCACTTCAAAACAAAATTTTCTGCCTAATGTATGAGGGATGGAGAATAAGTCTTGCTTTTTATTTATCAGCTCCAATTTATTTTTGCCAAAGTAAGACGATGGTACCATGAGATGTTGAATGTCACGTGAGAGAGTGGCATCTCTAGGATTTGGACACATGATTTGATAGCATTGGAAAATACGATTATACGGATAGAGGTGACGGTAATTTATTGTTAGTCATCCGCCGTGCAGTACAAGATCCTTACGTCAAAATTATCACTATTTGAGGGAGAAGTGCAAGAGAATTCCACAAAGAGCTGGTGGAAGCTTTGGGAAATAATGCCCATCCGTTCTGAACTTGAAGCGATCGTGTGGTGGGATGTGTGATTTCAAGCCTCCTACTACAGCAATACATAAAGTGGCACGATGCAGATGGATATAGTTTCCTTTTCTATCCTTCACCTAGTACTCATAATCTACATTATTCATCCATTTCAAGCCCCTTTCATTTGTGTATTTCAACATTTTAAGATGTTCCAAATTTTCAAAAGAAAATATATTTGCCATGACCTAAGCTCCTTCCCTCGTAGAAGAAACATGCATAGTTCATTCTTGGGAGAGATGTCTTCTTCATGAGTGGTATGGTCCAATCCATTCCCCCTAAATGACATATTTTGTGTTATATGAGAACTTAGCAAAGATCCGCCATATTTAATTTTGAGAACCAACAAGAAACACATGATTGCACCTTGCAGCTCACAAAATATGACATCACATCTACCAAATGCATGTCACAGGATGACCAACATATGAAAACATGCGCGGGATTCAACACGAAATTGCTAAACAAATTTCACTATTGTTATCCTAACAAAATCCAATCTAGAAACTACCTGCCACTAACCTGGAACCACTAACCTAGACCACCTGTCACTAACTTATAACTAGCTATGTCTAACCTAGAAATAACTGCCACTAACGATAGGCAAGATACACGTAGCATAGTTGGTCATTCTGCTTCGCACTGTAACTAGCGACATGGTGGTCTTCTTGGGAATTCAGCTAGCCCCAAGGATACATCTGGTAGTAACGTATCGAATTAGCTCAAGTCTTCATACTAAACCTACGCCTGACGCTCACCTCATCTGAGACTGTAGGAGAATAATTATGTTCGAGTAATAATATATAAAATAAAGAATGGAAGTAAAATCTGAAGTATTGTCGTCTCGCTATCGTCGTCCCCAGTGCGCTGCGGTGCTATCTTTAAGTGGTGTTTGTTTAATGGAAGAAGGACACACTCGTTAATAGACACGTGTTGAGATGTTGTCATGTCTCAGTCGAAAACGAGAATCAAAGAGTGCCGAATTCTTGTATTACATTACTATTGTTATTAGCTTGACTTGGTAACAGTCTGTAACCTGCTTGGATTTGAGAGCGCAAACTACTATTTATCCTCAATAAACACCGCAAAAGGAAATGCCGACGTTTGAATCACGGAGTGGGGACGATGAAAACGAGAGCACTGTTCATGTTGAAATAGCATTATTTTTCGAATAAAATAAAAATATGAAAAACCGCTTGCATGCCAGGTCCGAGAGTATGTCATGTAGTCGCCAGTGCTCTTTAGATTTGTCTGGTGTGTTATTGGTAATGATCAAGGGGCGAAATATTCTTAAAATTATTTTAAAATTTCAGCACTAGTAGAATTCCAAGAATATTCTGTCTAGGCCATAACATTGAGAACTACGTAGGCTATATTCGGGTTGTTATATATCTTTTCTGCCAATCGGAGTGTAAGTTTTCGAATCTCTCTTCGCCTACAGATACATTTTAATTCCATCTAACTCGAACGTACTCTTTCCTCATCCTCTTCATCTCCAATTGGCCTTTTCTTGTGTATGATACTTAGCTGGGTTTCATGCCCGCTAAATGGAAGACTAAGTCAAAGACTGCGAAAGAAAATGAAGATGTAAATTGACCAGGACACTATTAACGTTCACTATTTTTAAATGAAAGTGAACATTTCAACAAGAATATTTCTTACTAATCACTCATTTTATCAGACATACAAGCTACATATAAGTTTAGTAAGCGTGTTTAAAGTCTGCATAACTTAACTGACTTGGATGGTCATTCTACAAGGCCTTAGATTATATCATTTTAATAATAAACGATAATACTCTAATGTAGAGTGCCTTAGGATGAATGCTGTCTTATAACCTGTAACTTATTATGCGTTAAATTTCATTTTTATGTTAATTATAATGAGGTAACTAATTTGTTAAGTCTAATGATCAAAGCTTTGAAGCAACTATTAAAGGAAGAATTTAAGGTACAATGAACTTACGCAAAATGATAGTCAAGTAAAAAATTTCCTAATTGCAACTTGTCCATAAAACCCTCCTTCTAAGTAAAAACCATGGTTGCTATACAAGGTAATATCCTTTGTAATACCCTGTGGTACACCTTCATGTCTTACGTAACAGCTACTTAGAATTGTTAATGGCAATCACTTTCAATCTTTTCAAAAGTTTTGTTTATTTTATGAACATATTGTGGATTGCAGTATTGTCATTAGCCTCATTATTAAGTCTAAGTATATTATGATGTACTGTTAGAAGAGAGGAAGTAAAATGCCAATTGCAAGTTGAAAAATTATGAAACATTGAGTGCGAGTGCTTATGTTGGGAAAAGGTAATCTGCGCCACTTCTACCTTTTCCCCCAACCTACACGATGTAAACTGCGTCACCGACATTTAAATGGCGTCACCGTCATACTAACGCACTAACATTTTCCTTCCAACTTATTCAGACTTAGAACTGGCTATGAAATTGCATAGGTGTGGTTAAAAATGTTAATTTTTTTTAAAAATGTTAAAAACAATACCCTGATTTCTTTTGCATGAACTCTTCGTCACTTATAAAATTGTTAAAACCACTACTCTAATTTTTTTGCATGAGCACTTTGTTCTCATATGACGCCTTCTTAATAAAATCAAAACGGGATATTTCATCTTTTTAATAGCTTATTGTTCTCTCCACTTGAGTAGACGAGAATACTTGTCATTCACATATTAGATCTAACTTCTGTTTGCCTGTAACTACTGCCGCCACCTACATATCTCCGTGGCGCAGTTTACATATCTGTGTGCCGCAGTATACATATATCGTTTTTATTCTTTTTCAAATTCGGTGTCAACTGTGGCGCAGATTACATACACTCCTTGTGTTTTCCCTAAACAGGAGGTCCTTGGGGTTCCAGTAAGTTCATGTTCTTACAACAGTAAAAAAATCTGCACATGATAGTGATAAACCTGTATCCCAAGGATAATTGTTCCTGTTACTCATTTCTATTATTTGAGCCCAGGGCTATAGTGTCATTAGAAGGCCGAGTGAAAACTCCTTGTGACCTCATCTGGAGTCATACTCGAAACTTTAGGGTTTTTAGCCCAGTTCCTCAACCCACTATAGTCCAATTAATCATTTCATGGCCAGGCGGCTTCCTTTTGTTAGGAGGAAAAGTTGCGGACAGCTAAACCCATGCTCTATATTTTTACCGCACCAATCAGCTAATTACTTCAGTCAATCAAAATCTAAGAATGTCCTGTAACGGCTGTGACAGCTATTCGTTAACTCCGCGTGGAGCGAAATGAGGGATTGCAAGGTCTAGTTACAGTTAACAATATCACGTGTGAATTGATTAAAGCGAAGGAAGAACTGAGGGAAGTGATAACTAGGGCCCGGGTTTTTAGGCTTTTATAAAAGGTATTTTAGCCTTATATTTTTGTCAAACATCCCTTTTTAGGCTTTAAACAAACTATTTTAGCCGTCTTAATAAAATATACAATGAACAGTAATATTAACACCGAAAATTGTATTATAATTTTGACACAGTTATTCTAGTATTTTTATTTTTTTTTAATTTTTTTTTTTGCAATAAATAAGTATCTATTCCTTATAGCGGCACTCGAAAAACAGCATACACAATTGAGATATTTACCCTTTAATGATACAATTATTCAATACACCACTCAATTCACGTCCGATCTACAAAAATAAGTAGACTCAAGTGACAAGAATTTGTTCTTTAATACACTTCTCTGTCGTTGGTCGCAACTAAGTTATTTTAAAGTCGAATCGACATTGGATTAGTTGCAGACGGCTCAAGTTTCATTTCCTGCGACGGCAAGGCGGCACATTTTCGAGTTACAATGACAAGCGACAAAGCTACATATAGGCCTACATTGTTAATTTCAGTGCGTTGTATAAATTTATTTTTATTATGTCTTTTCTTAAATTGCACTAATTCACATGTTTATTTTCCTTTCCATTAATTGGAAATGGTACTTTAAAATCGTGTTTTTCTGAAATAAGTCCTCTTTAGCCTTCTTTAGCAAAAGTCCTCTTTAGCCCCTTTTAGGCCCTTCAGTCCGATTTAGCCCCTTTTAGGTTCTATTAGATTCATATATTTGGAAGCAAGGGGCATGAAACGTTAAAATGTTTAATTAGGAAGCTGGGGGAAAAATAGGTTAAAACCTTCAAATCCGAGTCCTAGTGATACCAATGAGATAATATTGCAATGTTGCTTGTGTTTCGGAAAGCGGAAACCAAGAACGAATTGGTCAGATCAATTAACATAAAGAAACACCGACTTAACTTAATGCTTTATTCTTTTGAAACCGCCTGGGTATGAAAAACTCTACACCACGATGTACCCCACGACATTATAAAGTTGACCTTAATTTACTGAATACAAGTACAGTTGCTGTTTCACAATGCTTATTGGAGGTCTACTTCTTGTTTCACAATAGGCCCTGCTTCATGTGGGCCTACGTTTTCAAGGCAATTATTACACATTCATTGGGATTTAACAAATCGATATTATATTTATGTAGGCTCCATGTGGATTTTTTAACAATTGGCAGCATTCTCAATATGGGCAATACAAAGGTCGTACAGAGGTCTTTGTTTTCTAATTTATAATAAAACAAGTAATGTTAAAGAACCATGTTGGCACATGAAAGGTAAACACTCAAAGATTTTGCTCTGTGTTGAGGGTTATATTGTAAAGCATAGCCAATATTACTATATTATGTGTACTGTATTAGCGGAAATATGAAGCACAATTAGAAGCAGAAAAAATGGTTCTTTCATGCTATAAATAAAGTAATTACAGTATAATGGTAAGAAGATGTGTCATAATGATAGGATAAACTGCTTATCACTGAAATGTAAGATACTGAAAACTTATAGATCGACCCGTGATGTAACATCAGAGAACTCCTAGTAGTCTAGTCTATACTGAATATATAATAAATAAAACAATTTAGAATAAATCTATAGGGCGAGATATCTCTAAATTGGTTGCTGTTTTCGTTGCTTATGGTAAAAGGGTGAAGAAATTGCGTGGAAATCAAGAACAGGATGTTAAATAATAGCCAAAAAACGTATCTGATTGAAATAACGATCTTTTCTCCATTTACCAACTTTCATTGTGCTTAAACTGGTTTTCAAGTATCTGATTTCAGAAGAAGTTTCTTTCATCAGTTCCGTAAAGAAATGGCCTTGATCTTCCGTTTATTTCTATTTTTCGCTCATTATCGGAATCGGTGAAAAAGTCAAGGGAAAATTAAGATAATTTAAACTGAACGAAGGAATTAGAATTAACCTATAAGAATCAATCAAGTTCCGAAGTTGTAAGGAATTGACAGGAAGTCAGAATTTACTGTGGCTCCAGTTTCTGAACAACAGACTTCTCAAAGACTGCTCAGTGAAGTCCGCTGCATTCCAACAGGTTTCGTCCATCTGAGCGGCACTACCTAACCAAATGATGTCTGAATCTCAAACATCACGCAAGAAGAAATGCCTCTCCTGTCACTACCTGCGAGCAAAATTGATATAAAGGAAAATGATCATTATATTTCTATCGAGGAATCTGGTTTCATTCAGTTCATGAGGCCGGAGCGATGGCAGAATATAAATCTATTTTGAGCTAGCAAGGAATTATTTTCTTGTAACCAATTATAGTTAGGCCTACTGCTTTCCGTAGCAATTAACTAAAATTCTTCACGTAATTGTATTATTAATTAATATCAGTCTTTGTATTTCATGCATTTATCCATGAATCTTGCTTTAATACATAGCTTAATTAGTCTGCTTTCTTTCTGCATTGAATAGAATTAACATAGGCAATTTTGTAAAGGCAATAAAAAAAGATTATTAAGCTTTTCTAAATATGATTAGGTCTATTCAAGAATTCTTATTCTGTAAATAATAAAGTCCTGCAACAAATCTCGGAGAATTCTCCTTACGTATTACAAAAGGCATGCTTGCATCCAAAATGGATGATTTTTTATCTTTATACCTTTCTTCTATGCTTATGGAAATGTCTATGTTATACAGATGATTTTTGTGCGGAAGAGGATTATAATGATAATGCTTAAATTGGCATGACTCAATTTTTGTCTTAATTTATAAACCCTTGACGGACTGCAAAGAAAACAGTTAACACTCGATTAAGCCCTCAGCAAATCGATTAAGCCCTCAGTTTATTTATTGTACCTTATTCTGTAATTTTCATGAAACTGAAACATCTCTTTCAATTTATTTTCCGTTATTTTGATACAATTTTAAGACAAACTGAACTATTCTATTCGATACTCTACCAATTTAAAGGTTAAACTCACAAAGGTTAAAATCACTTGTCTTATGTACTAAATTATTATTTTAGCGTTTGGAAAGGGTACTAACCACGTATTGAAAGAAAATCCATTTGGAAAAATTGTACGGAATGTTAGGTCTATACTCCAAAGCTCATAGATACTACATTGTCTTTCCTTTTTCTCTGAATACCTATTCTAACGCACAAAAATTTTTTACATTCAGCTTGCGTACTTCTGAGTACTTTATCTTTTTGGAAACATCCATGCATTTAAAAGCATTATTTATCTGCAAAATTTCGGTTTCCATGCTTTGCAGTTTCTGCACATTACTATAACGTTTAGGTTGCAATAAGTGTAGTAAATTAATGAAACTCAGTAAGTGTATGTTTGTACGAGTGTCCAATAATTTAGGCTACTAATTTCCATGAATGCATTTTGTGACTCTGAAGAGAATATAAATTCGCTAGAAGGTAGTAGAATTTCCAAAAATAAAAACTTTTTATCACGGGTCCTCCGTATGGCTTCAATCAATCTTCAGTGTGATGCATTAGAAGTCATGCCTAAAAAAAGTACCTTTTCCCACTAATATTTTAATTAGTTAACAAGTAGATCATATGCTACAAGGAAGCCATTGTAGCCTAATACTGGTGCTACGGAATACTCGGCACAAGTTCGCATTCCTGAATAGAGTGAGAGATCTTGACAGAAATATTACAAAGATCGCGAAATTTGAGGGAAAGATTATATATATGAGAGAGAGAGAGAGAGAGAGAGAAATGTAAAGAGATGGCACACAGAACGACAGATAGAAAGGTGTGGAGCAAAGTCACGGCAACTATTTTTACTTCCTCTGCCCGTACCATAGGTACTATAGGTAGAGGAAGTATTGTTTTCGACCCTAAAATTCGAAGTTGAGTTTTTCGCATACATACACGTTTCAAGGCCCCCTGAATCCAAAAATACTATTTTTGGAAACATGTCTGTGTGTGTGTCTGTGTGTCTGTGTGTCTGTGTGTCTGTGTGTCTGTCTGTGTGGAACTTTGTGAACAGGCTAGCTCCGAAACGGAGAATCGTATGAAAACAAAATTTCGTATTTGGATCAGGTACCTTCTGAAGATGTGATTCGAAGATTGGCGACAAATTTCTCTTATTTTTAAGTTGACTTTACATGAAGAAATTTTCGTTTTTCGCGATTTTCTCGAAAACGGCTCTAACGATTTTTTTTTTTTTTAATTTGCACATGTGTTCCTTTTACGGAGAGCTAAAACTTTATTTGAAACTTTTTTCGAAAAAATTCTCTGAGGGTAGTTACAAGCCACCCACTGTTCACCCACTGTTTGTAGAAATTTTGTCTTGCGTGATGAACAACTGAATACGCGCTCTTTCACGGCCTCTTATTCAAAATAAGAATGTGAAGTGAGAAAGATGTATTGTTGGCCAGGTATAGAGTAAAGAAGTATCTGAGGGAAATATTCGATAAATTTCGGAAATTATTCTTTACGGCGGAAAGTTCAATAAACGTCTGCAGTCACTTGTTCTTTTTTTTTTTAAGTTTGTTATATAGCCTGCGCTTTTAGTCGCATCATTGAAAGAAGAGGTATTTATAGGATAATTAGCGTAAAATTGTGTCTTGCGATTCTGTAAAAGGATATGGGAATACTGCTAACTTTTATTTGGGCAGAGGAAGTTATGTGACTTTCACATCAGATTTTTTTCTCAAAGCAAGGCCACGATACCTTGAAATGTTGTATGTCACAGGAGAATCTGGCACGGTTTTACGAATAGAGGCAATTTATTATATAATTGACTTATTTATAATTGTGAGCCAGCCGCCGTGCAAAATGGATGTAACAAGATGTGAAAAGCATTCTTACGTCAAAACAGTCACTATCCGAGAAAGAAAAGCCATAGAAAACCACAAGGAGCTGATGGAAGCTTTGGGGAATAATCGGTATCCCGTAACGAACTTTAAGGGATTTTGGAGTGGGTATCTGTGCTTTCATGCTTCCATCTACCGCAGTACATTAGAGTGGCACGAAGTAGTCGCGTATGTTGTTTATGAATGTCTGCTTGCTTAACTATCCTACATCTAGTACCTGTAATCTGTATTATACGTACATTCCATATCCTGCCTTTTCATTTGTATATTTCAAAATTGTAAATCTGTCCCATATTGCATTACTTATGCCGTATCCTTCGTGGGTTTTGTTATCGCAGGCTAATTATAAGTTCAGTCTCTGTACAAAGTGCCCTGGCTTTTTACTAAATTCTGGAAAATTATGAATGAAACATCTAATCTGCAATTTGACTGGTTACCCTTCAGGCACATTAAAAAATTCCGGAATGGAGTCTGTCAGGTTGTAAAAAAATCGTTATCTCCATTTAAATCGTTAGCTCTATTTAAAACGGTAGCTCTGTAATTTGACTGGTTACCCTTCAGGCATATTTTTAAAAAACTGGAATAGAGTCAGTCATATTGCATATATATATATGAATCGGTTATTTATGAAAGGGCTCTTGTCACGAAAAGTAAAATGTTGGGGAATTAAAAAACTGTTTATTTTCCAACTATTAATAAATAGGAAATATTTTTTTATTCTAGTTATTTTGATTCTACTAACCGCTAATAATAACGATGATTAAAAACAATATTATGTTGTTTATGTTGCATGATAGGGAATATCAAAGTTGTCTGACAAGAGTCCTTTCATAAACAAAGGGCTGACTAGCGCCCATTCATAGAGACAAAAGTAAAACCAAACAATGTATTGAATGAGACTTTATGAAGGCTGTTTATTTTACATTAAACATTGTATACACAAATGAGATTGGCTATAACAGATACATGAGAATGGGTTTTTAACAAACACACAATTTACAGTAAAGTCTCATATCATTACATTTCACAGTTCTTTTTCAACTGTAGGCCTGTATTTTACTGTATTTTACATCACTACCATGATATTTTTATTTAAGAAAGGGCTCTTGTCATTGACATGAGCCGTTTCATAACTAAACACAGATTTGCAATGGCTGTATCTTGCAAAGTATTAGTGCGACAAGAGATCTTTCATAAGCAAACGATGCGTGGATGTTGGCACAATCCATTTTCATGATAAACTCGTTTAAAAAAAAAAAAAAAAAAAAAAACATGACATGAGCCCTTTCATAAATAACCGATTCATATATATATATATTCTTATATTTGACTAGTATTTCACTTTTCCCATATCAATACCTTATTGGAATACCCTGCCAATACTCATAAATTCGTTGTTGTTCTAACTCTTCTTCCCTTGTTTTTCTTCTTTCTTCTTTAGGTTAAACTTGATTTCTCCACCCCCTCTACGCTCTAATACCTTCTTTACTTTTATCAAATGCTTTCGAGCCCTTTGGGTATCGCACTCATCCATACGGACTGTAATGATTAGCATAGATCCGATCTGTCCCCCTGGGATGTTGTTCTCGCCCCAATTAGCTCTCAAATTTCTCAACATTCATGATGACTGGCCCGTATTCCTTGTAAATACATACCTGATGTGTAGAAAATGCCTTCAGGCCCACTTAGCACCCCTGACAATGCATCTATGAAATTATGTTTGAATTGTCTGTAAAAACCCAGTTTGAGAAGGGGCTGCATATGATTATAGCTGAAACTGGTTATAAACAGGTTTATAAAATATTATGTGTTAGATTATAGAGGAATGATAAGCTTACTGTCAAGAACAATGAATGTAAATTAGCGCATTTCCTAATTTCGGATGCGATTTCATGTGTTGTTTTCCCATAAGCTACATCTGTTGTTAGGCCATGTGAAAACTAAAAGAATTCGAATTATAGGACTTGAGGCCTTCTCCCTATGAACAAAATACGATAGGCGGTATATTAATAATATTAATATGTAAGCTCACACACAAGATAGAAAATGTTTGGATAATTCATTTATTACGCACTTCAGAAATCACAGGTTATCAGCACTTGTCAAAATGTGTGCTTGTCAAAAATGTGATGGAATATTGCACAATAATACCTTCCCTCTGTCCTTGCAAATACACTGTATGGTTTCTAACGTCATGAATAATAATTACAGTCAGACGTGAACGAAGCTGTTTAAGACTGATTTTAAGAAAACGTCCTGTTGCGGGTAATGGTTTGCAAAGCAATTGTATTCTATAATGTTATGTGCACATGCATTGCATGTATTTCTAGTTAAAGTGCAATTGTGCATTTGTCTTAGTATTTGCAAATATCTTCCTCAAATGCGCAAAACCCATACCATGATAACATTTCTCCGTCTTTCGACTTCATTGACAATTAGCAGGCTTGGAGGGGAACGTGCTAAGCATCCGACTCTGACGACAGTTATTTATAGTTTCATTCACCTTTCTTCCTTATCAAATATCTCCTTATTTGACTGCGAGAGGCTGAGTCATCCCACTTCAGTCCTTCCAACCTTTGGAAAACCAGGGGAACAAATCAGGACTTACAGTTCTGTAGTCACAACGCTCACACTGGATCATGGATGCTTTCATTACTTGTGTACTGTATATAACGCACTTATCTTGTTGTTGTACTGCACTCATGGACATAAATTAAAGCTATGTGGTAAAAAGAGTTACAACATCTTTTGATAACTTTTTTCACGCTGGACTACAATACAGTGCACGCCGCTTATTGTGATCATTTCGGGACCCAGCTAATCTGATAATATTAACCAATTGATAGCAATAGCCGATGGAAATAATGGAGGTTGACCTATGGAGAGGAAAATTTTTGCCATTACCAGAAAGGACAGGATAAAGAACACGGAAATAAGAAAGAATACCAACCTGAAGGACACCTCGACTTAGCAAGCCACCAGAAATGGAAATGGGCAGGAGGACATCTAGCTAGAATGAGTGACAACAGATGGGCATACAGAACCACAATATGGGACCCAAAACAAGGTACAAGATCTAGGGAAAGACCGAAAACAAGATGGGTGGACTCACTTAAGAAGAAAGCAGGAGCGTTGTGGTGAAGGGCAGCCAGAGACAGAAAAAAGTGGAGGAAATTACGTAGGAAAAGTTTAGTGAAAGGAACAGTGAAAAGTGCAGTGAGAAGTAGCCTATAGTGGATAGTCACAAGAACAAAATTTAATGCAATAACAACAAACACAAAACTAGTAATAACAAGGAAATGACAAACACAAAGGAACACAATGTAACACAAAGAGTAACAATCGACAAGCAGCACTAGAACTAGCCCTTCTAGTGTTGTGATCAGGGCTATACCCTGCTGTACGCAGGAGGTCTTCGCCCCAAGAGGATTTATAGGCTGATTTATTTATTTATTTATTCATATATGATATAATACACTACAAAACAGAATAAAAAATATTTATTCGTAAAATAATACGGAACTGTGAATCATTAAACCACTCATAGGCTGATACAGTAACAGACTGCAACTATTTTTTTAATCAGTAACAAAGTTTTTAATTGTTTTTACTCTGCTTTAGGAGTCCATTAACCAATACTCCATACTCAGTTACGAGTTACGAGTGTTTTAGGAAGTCTATACTGATCTGTGGTGAACACCGCGTAGCAAAACATCTAATGCCTGTCTGTTCAAGTCTTTTCACTTTACACTAGCCATCACTGCGTGACAACATAAATCAAAAGCTGCAGCTTAAATGAGGAGTGAAACATGTTTCATTGCTTAAAAGAGAAAGTTGGTAATGCCACCTCCTCGAACTGGTCGTCCTGTGCGCTGGGAACAGTATTACCAGTAGAATACAATACAATTTAGTTGAGTTAGAATCGGAACACTTAAATACTAAATTTTGAATGACGTACAGTACCTGGAAATAAAGCCGCAAAAAGGAAAATGCGTTAACATAAACCGAATCTTTGATCACAATAAACAGCATTTTTTTGATGTATCAGTATTAATCCGTACGGGACTTCATAAAAGTGATAACATTACCCGACATTATCCACGATTACATGAAGCGGCGTTCACTGTAATTGATATTGATATAACCCTATTGTTTCCTTCTTAAGAAGCCTTTAGTAGTTTTCTTAATTTGATGCTCCCGTTCATTTGCTTCTTTTTATCTTCTGAGACGTCCGACAAACCCAAACATTATAGTGTAGCATTGCATAAGCTACTTCTCTGGATGCTGCATTAATAGGTAGTTGTCAGACTGATATTCTACCTGTTCAGGAATCTGACAACCCTCATCTGCTCCCCCGCTGCTGGAAATCACGACCACCGCAGAGGCCAACACTTTCATCATCAACATTGGAGAACAACTACTCAAGTCCATTAGTTTCCTTTCTTTATTGTCTATGCCGAAATATTTAATATATAATTATAAATTATTACTTACACGAATGCGTCTTATTTTATGGGCACTATGTTTTACTTTCATACGTAACGTTTTTCGAAAGAACTGTCTGTTACGGTAGACCTCCGCAGTCTTGAGATTCGGGTTCCATTCCGTGTTTTTCTCAGATTGTTCCTGAGTAGAAAGATATGAAACGGGGTTCGCTCAGACTGGTGGGTTCCGTTAAGGTGCTACTAGATATTGAAGTACCACCTCCGATTAGCTGCTGGTGAATGAAGATGTAGATTTGGTGGAAGTAGAAGTAAATGTGTAAAAAATTTCAACCTAGTGGTTATATCGCTTTACTATGGAAGCACCATTACACTTAATTTATACTTACCTTTTCCTTGCCCCAGAAAATTCATTCAATTACTTTTCTAGCTTGAAACATCCCGAAATATATATAAAAAGTTTATGATATCGACAATTGCTTTCATGAAAGCGTTAGACTAAAAGAAAAGTAACTTTGTTGGTGGTGCCTACGACGGAAATACTGTGCTCCTAGATAAAAACATATTTTGTAATGAAGCTTTGTACATTGTTTAAAATAATACTTTAATAGCTAAAAGCACTAGGTCTATAGCTAGCCTTTATAAAGTTAGCTATAAGAGAAGTCGCGACCATTGGCTGGCTTACACATATAATGTAAACTTAAATAATCTATAATTAAATAGAAATTTGACTTCATCTTTCACCTATTTACTTAACCATTTCGTTATCTTCGCTCGTCTCGTCTGGAAAGCAAGTACGAAATGTATTACTTTTTCTTCGATTACTAGACTTACTCTTTGTAACTTTCGCACCTCGCTCTGGGGCCTCCATAGACCGCAGCACTTTTTAGTTTGTTACTGCTATTAAGATGTTTGCTTCAACTGGCTTCTCTAAAGACCATGCATAGTTATTATGCCATATAAAAGCTCAATTTATACACTGATAATAGGGCATTCATCAAGCAAAATCATCAGGGACTAAGTTTTGAAATCAATGGAGAAAATTTCACTGCAGTGCCTGTTTTGGGTAAGTGGCAACTCTAAAACAAGAATAAAGATCCACATATTTTTTATATAAAGCATTACTCCATTAATCTTAATTTCTACTTTTACACAACTTTTCAGGCGAAGCATTTATACGTCAATAGCAGTGAAAAGGTTAAACACGTTTTCCTCATAAGGAAATCAAGGAACTTTGCTTTCAGCGTGTCCAGACCTCAATAAATTGACAAGAATGCGACGCTCGACAAAATATAGATGTTCAGAGAATGAAAAAACCAAGAACATAAAACGTACGAATAAACAAATGTATATGTAGACCTATATGTTTATAGATACGGTATTTCACATGAACAAATGAAAAAGGAATGAAATGGGAAAGAATAAAATAATTAAATAGATAGTTAAGTAAATAAGTAATTACCGATAACAAAGATAGGAAATAATGCAAATAAAAGAAAAATATTAAAAGAAGGAAGAAAAGAAAAACATAACTGAACGAATATTCTTTTTTGTGATATAAGATTCATGTTCAAAAGTCATTCATTCTCTTCACAACTACTTAACTACCGGGTTTACCTTATAATATGCCTATGTGTGAAGAAGGTCTTTTTTAAATGCAGAGTACTGAATCTCAAATAGTCACAGCAGGATTGTCTGTTGAAACGGAAAGTGAACCGGATCCCCGAGGATTTAACAAGGAGAATGTGAAGCCGCTGTCGGAACTTGCTGGATGGGTGCTCTAATTTAGAACATACTGGACATGGAAGTTAGCTATTAATTTTAACAGTTTCAAATTTCATCGTGCGAAGGAACATGTTTTCACTTTGATAATAATTACACCAAATGTACGCTAGCATGAAACGAACGGCGTGAACAAAGGTGAAAACCAGTTGGAAATGTTCTTGACAAATTTCAGTCCACAGAGTTTTAAATTAATGAATTACGAAATATGCCAGCGTGTATTTCAAGACTTCGAAATGAATTCGGGCTTAAGGAATATAACTCAGGACGAGTTAGTTCTATAGAATGAAAATCTTTCAGTGTAGCGACATTATTAATTTTGCATTACAGGTCCGTGGTGAAAGGATAATTTTAAAAATTGTAATAGTTAGTGTTCCCGATGTTTTCTTGTTACCATGCTGTAGAACACATTGCTGATATGGCAGTTCAGCCACGGCCATTTTTAAGCAATTGGCTAGAAATTTTCAAGATTTATTCAACGTGAGAGAATTATTTTAAAATTAATGAAGAGAGCTCCCAAATTTCTAATGTCCTTTTGAAAGTTGCCATTACAAATAAGCATTTTAAAATCTCAAGATCAAATATTTTCCCCTCAGATCACAATAGAATCACATGCTCATCAGTGTTTATCCCTGACCCCTACCGTTCTTTTCCATGTAAGACAAACAACGATTGCAGTGATCGAGCTATTATGCTTGTGAAACTTATGTTCGCCGATTCGAACCTGTATGGCGGAATCTCAAAATCAACAGCATATTTTCTTATGGGCGAAAGAAAATCTTTTTTATATCATTCTTGGTTCTCAGGTTAAATTTCAGTCAACAGTACTTAAATAAATCTATGTTTATTCACTGGTTATTCAGGGGAAACAGTCACATTGTTTTATGTCACGGGTTGATGTTCCCTGATAAGTACAAAATCCACGGTTGTTGAAATAATTGTTAAAACTCAATCACAAAGCGTCTTATAGTTCACAGACACAAATGTACTGCAACTTTGGTGATGTAAACTTGTATTGTAAATAATAATAATAAAAATAGTTGGAAAAAAGTCATTTAATAATAACTAGTCTCAACCTAAAATGCTGTTCAATTAATTCAATACATTTTATTAATGATTTATTACGTGTTATTCATTAAGTAGTCATTAAATACAACTTAAGACATGAAAATCCCCTACATAATTTCCCGAGCGATGAATTATCGGCGATTTCCAAATCACTCGTGGCATTATAACTTAACTTATATGATAATTCATGCGACAATTATTATTGCCCGCTCTTCTGCTCCTGGCCTGACCGTGTCAAAATGATAATGTTGTTCCTACTGTACAGTGAGTCCCACGCAAGAGTTGGCCAATGACGCGGGTTTCTGCGTCGTGGCTGGCACAGCTCCAACTCCCGAGCGATCGGGTGAAATATCTACGCAAATAATGCCGCGGTCGTTGTAATGATTCAGGTTATCACATTTACAGTTAAAATTACAATGAAAATAACCACGTACCTCATCACAAGAGAAGATGAAAATGTTCTCCTCTTGCATCCAGACAATAGTGGCACCTTTTTAGGAAATTTTCTTTCACGCGCGTAAGTTCAGCTTCCGAGACAGAGTTACTTTCTCTTGTGATAGGCCTATGTGATATTGTCATCAAGTTCTTCTATTAGTATGTAAATATTATTTATGGGGAAACTTGAAAAATAAAGTGTATAGGTCAATTTCCCATACACAAGAAGAACTTAAAAGACAATATCACAAGAGAAATTAACTCATCTCGGAAGTTGAAGAAAGAAAATTCCCTAAAAAAGGTGTCTGTGTTGTGCTTATGCATTTCCAACATCTCTTGTGATTAGGTACGTGGTTATTTTCGTTGTAATTTTAACTGTAAATGTGAGAACCTGAATCATTACAACAACCGCGGCATTATTTGCGTAGATATTTCACCCGATCGCTCGGGAGTTGGAGCTGTGCCAGCCGCGACGCAGAAACCCGCGTCATTGGCCAACTCTTGCGTGGGACTCACTGTAGTTAATCGGTTCGCAATGGTGATCTCTTAAAGCACATACTCTAAGTACAATTTTAATGGGATGTGACATACAGCGCCTTTTCTAAGACATCTAACTAAAACCTAAGGAAAACATACGCATTCTTACATTACTAAGGGTGGACATCTCGGAAATCCATCCAAGATTAGCATCTAGCATCCAGAAATCCTAATCACTCGGCCGAGAGTTCAGACCAAAGTGGTGATATCCAAATAGAAAAAAAATCGACTCATAGATAATCAAGTCGTAGGATTATGTTAGCTTATTTATGACCATTTTTGACGTCTATGTACTGCTACTTAGGCTCTTGTTTGTCGAAAAATTTTAACGAAATTGTTTCACATGACTGTAAAATATATACCTACATATAATATGTATAGGCCTATGTATGTGTAACTGTATCTCTGGTACCCTATGATCCCCAGGTGGGGCGAAGGGGCCTCCAATGGAGGTCTCATTACCTATACTAATTTTGATATGCTTATTTTCCGATAGAGGGTAGAGGGACAGGTGGTAAGCCCATCGCCTCGCAACCCCCCTCTGGAAACTAAGTATTTCTTGGACGTGAAAGGGCCGAGAAATTTTGTCCAGAGGCTCTAATTTGGAGGCCCAGAGGGTTCTAGGAGGTTGAGGCTCCAAGATTTTGGACATTCGGCACATGAAGGTGGTAAGGTTGTCAGCCTTACGCACCGGCCGCCTTTACCCCCAGGATTGCTCCTATGCATGTGTAGGCTTATATTATTATTTATGTATGTGTGTGTGTCTCTATGCAGAAAGCCTATCACATAAAAGTCATTCATTATACTGTCCTGTCTCTAGTGTAGAATAGGAAACACAAATGAACTCTAAAATCTACAAACTATCTCCTAGGAAATCTCACTTGATACTCTTAACACTCTGAAGCCTATAGGTAGCCTATATCAGACTGTGTGTAATAGGGTAAGAAAGTATTTACTTTGGGTAAACATTCTTGAAGTAAGGTATTTGTTGACATGTTTCTCCTCATATTATAGTATAGACTCCCTGCCTATCGTGTAATTTTCTCCTTATCTATTCCAGGCCATGCAAGTACCTGCCATCTCCAGACGTTTATGATTCTGCATAGGCTACTCGTTCTATGTGAAGAAAAATAAAAACTTTGGTCCATAAAGAATTATTTTCAACGTTTAAATTGTTATAACGTTTTAGGTAGAATTCATTTCCTTATTAATACCACCATTATTACCAGATTTATTAACGTTGAACTCACAGGCCAGTCTTGATTTCAGGAACGACATTATTATTGTTTGAATTACTACTGTTATATTTTGCAACCCGGTCACGAAAACCACCATTAACGGCCGTGGTTGTCGGCATGCTGACCACATGCCCCCAATCCTGCCTAGGGTAGATGACGCAGAGGTCGGGTGGTAGGCCAAATCCCTCCAGGAATGTAGCGCCACGGAGAGTATATCTTGCATCTGGCCATTCATTATATGGAAAAAGTTTTAAAAAATAATTTATATGTAATTTAATGCCGTGAATTAAACATACTGTAAAATAGTACCCTTCGATTTTAAAGAAACCTCATCTCCTTTCTTCTTGCTATGAATGTATTTCGTTTTGGGATTTCTTTAAATGTTGAAAACATTGTTTTCTTCATTTTTCGTTTATAGGCACAACTTTTACTCTACATTTCTCCACGCTACTATTAGTATATGGCCTAAGTGTATTTTATTATAATAATTACTTTTTACATAATCAATTGAAAACATTCGCACGGTTCCGCATGCGTGCTTATTCAAAACACAAGAAAGGAAAGAGAAATTAAATAAATAAAATACAAAATAAACACAAGCAAACTAAGCCTATCCCCGCTCCCGAGTTTGCCGCTTTCTTGAACGTGAAATGTCTCGCCTTCATTAAAATATCCCAATCCATTCCTCAACCTCTTTGTCCGCCAATAACTCCACACATGTCCGTCGATACCTACTCGACGCCGTAAAATATATTGGTAGATATTTTTCCCTCCATTTTTTAAACCTCTATAATTCGCCATAATAGGCCTATGAAGCCATGATTCTTTTCCCTTACATATGGGACAAATTCTCAACCTGTTTTCATCTGTGATCTTTATCATCCGCCACGCGCCAAATCTAGGCTAAATCAAGCGAGCCTCAGATTACTCAGTTTGTTTCCTTTTTTCGTGTATTTCTCCTTCCCTCACTTCAATTTTAACCGCGATTGTAATTAAAGTGAAACCATATTCATATATTGCGCTTTTCTCCTATATTAATACAGCACCACATGAAACTGTGTGTTAACAATTCACAAGGCACAGTCAATAGTCTAAAACCGACTGATCACTGAGCTATTTGTACTATAGGCCTATTCTAAATATAGGCTTCCTTTTAGTATTATCTTCAGAATAAACCTAAGGATTCTCGATCGCTAGGATTCGAATTTAATTTTAAGTTTATGAGACAAATCTATTATTCTGCCTCATTTTACCGTTTTCCAGATTGTTATAAATTACATGGATAATCCATTCATCTTTAATTTCTCTTGACCAATAGAATAGGTTAATAAGTTCAAATAGGCAAATGAAAATCGCACTACACTGATAGTAAAATCAGGTATGTGGTAGTTTCGTTTCATACAGCGAAGCCAGAGATCTCGTCACAGCTTTTGAGAATGAAAATAATATCAAATTGAAGATTATAAATCTTTTCGGTATGTAGGCTACATATATTTATTGTAATATAATCCTTGTTTAGAAAGAATATCTCCAAATGGAATTATTTTTCTTGCATGAACCATACTTAGTTCCTAGCTATGCATACTGGTAAGTATTGTTTCTTGAAAAATATTACGCACGCGTGGGAACAGGTATATCATACTCAACTGCCTAGACGAGTCTGTTATCGAAATGGAGGAAAATGATATCTTGTCTCAGAATTCACCTCTCACCTCTGAAAGACCTTCCCGTCACTCGCGACCACTGTAGATCTATGTTGTTGAAGTTATGTCTTTATAGTGTTTAAGCGAGTGATTGCAATTATTAAATGCCAACGTTGCTGAACTATGGAATACATTTCCTATAAAATATTATAATCCTGATTCCTGAACAGATGTAAGAGTAATACTCACTTTATTTCATAATAAATCAATGTACCACGACAGTGGTGGCATATGCATAAGTCACTGCCTAGAGAGTTTCCGACCTGATCAGAATATAACGAAAAAAGGACTTGAGTGGCTGATATCAGATTCATTCTTTTTAGTTATTGGCCCAAACCGATAGAAAGAAATATGAGCTAAATAGTCAGAACAAAGGAAGCTGTATATATATACCAAGACCTGCATAAAAAATTCACCAATAAAATTACACTTAACTGTAAATTCATATCCATATAATGGAATGAATCTGGCAATTCGTAGGAACCTATGTATAAGTAATGTTTGTCTATAACTTACTCTTAAATGTACGATGGTCGCCCAGAAAGTAATGCCCCACATTTTTTCCTTCAACAATTATTTATGGAACACAACGAAACTTACACACAAGAAAGAATTATGTTTCTTCTACACTCCCTATTTTTCCACGTAATTTCCGTCCCGTTCTATGACCTTTCTCCAGTGAGACACAAGGGCGTGTTCCCGGTCGTTACCATTCCTTGTTCTGGTCACGAAGCCATTTCTGGACATTTCTGTCACAATCCTGGACAAGAAAGCTTCAACCTCAGCTGAAGCTGTCAATCAGCAAAGGAAGTGTGGATGCAATCATCCGTGCTCTTGATTACTCAAAAGTGTGTGCACGATGGGTTCCGCCCTGTCTTACGGCGGACTACAAATCTCTCAGAAAAAAAAAATCTTCTTAATTGCTGAAACGTTTTGAAGCTGAGGGGGAAGTGTTTTTGTACAGGATTGTGACAGAAATGTGCAGAAATGGCTTCGTGACCAGAACAAGGAGTGGTACCGACAGTACATAAACGCCCTTGCGTCTCGCTGGAGGTAGGCCATAGAACGGGACGGAGATTATGTGAAAAAATGGGGAGTGTAGATGAAACACCATTCTTTCTTGTGTGTAAGTTTCATTGTAACTTTCCATAACTGTTAAAGGAAAAATGTGGTGCATTACTTTCTGGGCGACCCTCGTTTATGTGCTAATATTAACTCGCAATCTTTATATTATGTACCATATTTCTGTATTCATTTCTTTAGTATATTTTTCTACTGTATAAATAGTTTCTCTATCTTATTCTCTTTCATCATTTCTCTCACATAGCTTCTTATTCTAACTTTCCTTCTTCTTAATCGTCATTGTTTAGTTTGTGTTATTTTAATTATATAAAGTATTGTTAAAAGTATTTCCAACATTGTAGTTGGGAGTATGTTTGTAATGTTAATTTTTGATACAAAAAATAAAACGTTAGTTTAATATTAAGAGGTGACAGGTCGATGGTATACTCCTATAAATTGTACAAATTGTATACATTGAAATAAATTTTAGAACAAAAATTAAAGTTAAGTTTAGAATTACTGTGTCATGGAAACTTGCACTTGTCTGCTCTCAGTCTGAATAACATCTGAAGTCCATGTCACAAATGTCAAAGTCATGTGAGTTAACATTCAGTTGTACTTTCTCGTAAAATAACCTTTCTATTGTTTCTGATAGTGTAATTTCAATTGTAATTAAAGTTCTGGTAATTTTGTTTCAGATGTCGGGTGAGTTCTATTGAAGGTTATAGTAAGCCCTTCCTTCCTTGAGATTCGTTGCCAAAGTAAGTTTTCTGTACTGAATCAACCCCATAACCCGAAATAGGTATAAATAGTCGTTATTTTATATGAACTTTCCGTACCCACCATTAGTTATACATTAAATAAATTAATGATAGTAAATTTATTGCTACAGATTACAATATATTTACAAATAGAAACAAAGTTTGTGCTCGGGGCGATTCAGTTCAACATAATAAGATACATTAAAATAATTATTTACAGTAATTCCAAAAATTGACCCAAAACATAGACAAATTTGAGTTAATACTATTTACAGGATCTTCGGCTCTCCTTGCCGATGCTCTTACCAACTGAGCTACCAAGGCAACATGCCGGTACAACATTAAATTCTCCAACTGAATCTCAATATGTTTTCATATTCTGGGTGAATATTTATGGTATAAAAATGAGTCCAAAAAGTAATATTCATTTTACTACATTTAGGTTATATACGTATTTAGCTAGTGATCGACTGTTTGTTGTGAAGACCTCTCATGTGATGTATTACATTTTATTCCCTTAAGTTTTACTTAGCAAAAATATTACAAAATGTGGTATTTTCAAGTGCTCATGACTACTTCATTGTATTGAACCAATTTTACCAATTTTGTCCTTCATTCTTACGCCCACTTTCTCTAACCTATTAAATTGTATAGGCCTAACTATCTCTCAGTTAAATTTAAACCAGCGGTTAAGCTTCCGTGAAATCTGAAGAAACCTATTAATCACTGGTTTAGAATTAAAAGAAGAAAGGATTGAATTGATATAAATACTTTGTTTTCATGAAATGTATAAACGATTTTTCGCACATACTTCATTTCTAAACTTTATTTGTTGCAGAGGTAGACATTGTTTCCCCACCGCTGTGCTACAGCATTATTAATTATAACACTCATAACAAACTTGAATTCACACAAGTTTCAGCGGTTTCAGAAGGGCAGGCTGTTAACAGCAACACAATTCATATTTCATTTGCTCTATCAAGATGAAAATGTATTGCCTAAATCTGCTACACTTCCTCTTTCTAGTTAATTACGCCTTATTAATAAATAAATAAGAGACAACACAAACTTATGATTTAAATATCTAAGCGTGCAATGCAGAGGCTTTCAGGATATTATACATCATATTGTCGTCTTTAGAAAAAGGATAGTGTCGCATGCTTCTTTCCCCAGTATGCGGTATCCATTTTGTTTTATTAATATAATTATATTAACCTCTAAGGAAAACCCGACTATAATTCGTATTAATTTTTTTATTTGAATGGATTGAACTTCAGCATAAAATTCTGACCGTTCTAAAAAAGAAGTTATACCTGTAGCTCAAAAATGTATATTTTTATGACCTTTGAAACTATATTGTTAAAAAAGTATATATTATAACTATTGATCTCCAAGGAACTTTTCGGTGTTCTAAACATAAGTTTCACAACACTGTAATACCCTACTCAAAATATGCCCCACACTAAAAGAATGTCCAACTACATTACTACAGCATAGCAAGTGTTTCTGTTGCCCGTATTTTTTTTTCACGAAAAATAACAAAGAAATCACGAGGGACCATGCTAAATTTGCATTGCCACTTACAGGTGGGTCTCTAAAAGAGCAGACATCTTTTCAAACTGAAAATGATATGGGTGGCAATGCTGTCTTTGTGTTTGTTGCGATCGGAGAATGTAGTACAAGAATGAAACCAATAGATGGCACTGAAATCTAAAAATCGACATTTTACACTCTGACAGCTTTTTTCCTGGGTTTAGGCCTATAACCTTGGTCTCTGAAACTTCTTACTTATTCAATCTCCATTTCAATCCCTTATCGTCATCAATAATCTTCATCGTCATCTTAATGCGCTAAGACCTGTTTATATCCTCATATTTATACGATAGAATGTGAGCCATTCGTCATGGGAGTGGTGGCTAACCGCGCTCTTTGGAAATGAAGACAGATGCCTAGTCCTATCGTAGTTTTTACATTTTCCCGTTGTAGGGACGTTTTGCTGCCTACGCCATTCGGCCGTTAGAGAATAGATAACTTTTGGGAGAGGGATTACCTGTGGACTACATACAGGTACGTACTGTTTTGACCAGACATGGGGATGTAGAGCCTCCCCGGATGGGTGATCAGCCACCTCGGCGACAGCACGAACACATAGGGCGAGATACACCAAATAGGCCTACACACACATTCCGAAGAAGGCGTGGATGGGATGAATTTGATAATGACGGCCAGATTATGTCCGGGAACCATAATAGCATAAAGCTATTTTACTTCGTCTCACAGGTGAGGAAAATCCCGGGATAGAAACTCACCTAGGTAACTTGTTCCAACCAGGAATCGATTCCAGACCCGTTGCGTGGGGGACATCCCCTGTGCCAGAGTCTCTCCTAATTAATATACTAACTTAAAAAAAAAATTCGTTTTCGTGCATTGAACCTACCTGTGATTGTCAAAAAAGCTTTGATTGGTGTGAAAGGAGATGAAAAGTAGCACAATGCTATGAAGAAGTAAGAGTTGCGGACGGCCTATACCTACAAGAGGGAGGTAAAACTCAGGGAAAGAAAAAGAGGAGCATAGTAACTAAAGCAGTTGCATCAAAGCAATAAATTACTAAAGTGTTGTTTATTGGATTGAACTTTCTACAGTAAATGATTAAATTGTCATGATATGGTATGAAATTCACTAATTGGCCTGCTATACGTAATCTTCAATCAATAATACATTAGGGAATAAGAGTTGAGAAGGAATTTAATTTTAAAACATTTAAAGAAGAAGGAAAACTGATAAAGGACAGAATGTGAAATACAGCGACTTCTGAATGTAAACAGTTAAGATAAAGTTACAGAAAATCGATCAAAATCAAGTGAGATGCTAGAGTCTCTGCTTCTGGGATGCAACTGGCAGGTCCGTGGTTCAGTTCTTAGGTCTGATCATCATGGCTGAAGAAGTTTTCTCTGGCTTCAGTGCTGAGTAGCAAGATGATATTCATATCCACTCTCCCTTTCCCCTGAAATCCCCTTTTCATGAATTTTTCTTCAGGCGTTTTCATTAATTTCTGTAGGAATATGCCATACTTGAGTTTCGTCTGTTTCATGCTTCTTAATTCTGAGTCTTTGATAACTTCAGGCGACTGCACTTCTGACTTTCCTCCTTCAGTGGCCACCACTTTTGGATTCTGCACAGGCATACCGTCTTGTTGTTTTAACTTGGCATTAAACTCATCCTTCGTCCTCTACACCGGAGGTTCACAATGGACCACGGCAAAGTCAGTGTGCTGTGAGAAGTCTGTAACTCGCCTCCTACCACAAATTCCTACTTAAAAGAATATTCTTACACGGTCAAGTCACATCGTTCATTCATTAAGACTGTTGTGAATTTGTGAACTTTAAGAGTTGAATTATAGAAACAGCAGGGGCAATACATTGAATTTATTTGCGTTTTAATAATATAAAAATAGATTCACGTTATTTAATATCTAATACTAATACTAAAATATAAAATATTCCTTGTCCTGCAAAATATTTACTCCATTCATGTGTAATCAAACTCAACGAATTACATCCAATTAATACGTGATAAAAGATAAGTGATGTCAATATTACACTTTTAAAAATCATAACACATCCAGCCTTCTAAAGAAATCGTACAGTAATTGCTAGTATTGATAAGTAAACGGAAGTAGCATTCGGCAAGATTACACAACTCAAAATTTATCCTCCCAACATTATCGTAATTATTAAATCGATTATACTGTTCAATATGTCAATCTATTTTCTTACTTATTGGCAGTTGCAGCGAATATACTCTCCTTGTCTGAGGACAAATTTTGAGCAATAAGGAGGCTAAAGCAATATTATCTATTTTATGGAATCCGGAGGTTCATTGCTGCTTTTACATGAGCCCGCCATTCAATTTCATTCTGTGCTAACTACCTCCACCTATCCCTTGCAAATCCTACTTCCCTTAAATTAATCCTGCTATTATCCTCCCACCTACGTCTAGGTCTTCCAAGTGGTCTCTTCCCTTCGGGTCTCTCAGTAAACATTTTTTAGATATGTATTCCCTGCTCCATGCGTTCAACATGTCCAGCCCATTTCATTCTTCGTGATTTATTTACCCTTACTATATACAGTGAAGAGTAGGCCTACAATTTATACAAAAGTCACACGTGAAGTAATTAAAAAACATAAGAACAATAAATAAACAAACATCCGTTCATGAATTCCTTCATCGAAGTTTTCGGTGTGTGTGTAATAGTGCATGACTTACAATTAAAATATCATTAATCGAATGACTTGAGGAGTTGATACACTTTACGTTAAAATAGATCTCTTCATATAATGTTTTCGATGTAGGCAAATAAAAATATCAAAATAAATTAACCATAACATGTGGCTGAATAAAACGTGTGGTTTGAGGCCAACATGACATATTGACTAATTGGCAGGAAGAATAATTACACAAGGTGAGGATTCATTTCCGTTTGCCACAACTGTGCTTCAAATAACCGTAATTGTCCATTAAATAGGCCTGAACTTTCTAAATGGAAATTTTGGTTTTAGTTTACAAAGTGTCACAACCAGTTATTAGACCACACCGATGATGAGAATATCTACATGCGGTTTTCAATCCTCTGATGTCACTTTACTACAGCTTACCGACATATTATTAATGTTTCACTAGGTAGCTTGCTCTCCTACTGTGTTTACGCTTAAAGGTCCAATTAATCGACTCGTCAGTTAATCAGTCAATCAATCTGTCAATCTCTTGCTACCATAATAATGTTTACTGTTAAATGTCGCATGTTACTGAACATTAGCTTGCTCAGCGTTGAATCCGGGCAATGATTCAAGAATGTTTACTGAAACAGGACAGTATAATATATTATTTTATTTTAATTTATAACCACTCACTGAAATGTTTTCATACGAGTCGCAAAGCCGAATTATAAACTTCAGGCCTGATTCATTGGATTATTGGATTCGGAGAACCTTTCTTTGCAATAATAACCAATACAATATGATCATCTTCTTTCAACACGTTATTACATTCTTGGACCTACATTAAAACAAATTGGGTTATTCTATTATGTTAAACAGAACATCTTCCACCTTTAATAGCCAGTACTCATTATTTTTCAATTAATGTAATTATTTAGACCTACAGAAAGTTAGTTTCGGTGGGAAAACTGTATATTGGCTTTTGATTGCAGCACTTAAAGATGATACTTGAATTATAAGAAGAGATAATTTATAGACTTCAATAGAATATGTATATTTCCTACGGAAGTAGAAAAAAGATCGAAAGCTATTTGAAATCAAAATAAAGTAAATTTAAAGTTTGCGTTTACGTGAATTTAGCAAAATCTAACATAACAATATTTTCAGATAAGTGATAAGTAAATAGGTATCCGAAAGAGCAGATTATCGTGATCACGTACACTAGGTCTTCCAAGTGGTCTCTTCTCTTCGGGTCTCTCAGTAAACATTTTTTAGATATGTCTTTCCTGCTCCATGCGCGCAACACAATTTACTACTCATACCTTACCATTTGTTTAGAATTATTCAAGATGGCTGATTAAGGAATTTTGTTTATTTTTTAAATAAACGGTGTAAAACAACAAACGATAAAGAATAACTATGAAAAACAATGACTGTCAAAAGCTTGGAAAAATATGACATTGCGCACCCTGTGAACTGCACACTGAAGGTCAGTATGTAGGCCTAAGCATTTTATTTGGTGATGTAGATTGGAGGTGATCTTCTATGTATTCTCGTTACTAGTGTTTCTGTCTAAACAGCATCGTTCATCCACTTATTTACATACAGTATTTAGGAAGGTAGATAATTCTTGTGGATTGGTAGGTCCTATCATTCATGGTATGTTTCTCCGGAGTTAGGAACATGTTATTGAAATAGACTGTAGTATGTTGTCAGATTAAATGAGACATTTTAAGCAAATTTAATTTAATATTAATAAGTTCATTGATTAAATGTGAATTTTGAACACTCTTTAGAATAACATTTTATTACTGAAAACAGTAGGGACATCGAATGTAAGCACTAAAGAATTAACTGTGGCCACCAAAATATATCGTTTCAAATCTCCTACATAATGGTTGTGCTCAATCTTCTGTTCTGCAATTTCGAGGTATCGAGGTATGATCTGAGCGAACACGTATTTCTGATCATTACCATAATCGATATTTCCCTTCTCTCTTTGAATCCCAGCCTGCTCTGTGATTGCTGAGTAGGTACTATATCTCAGATACTCAATGGTCTGGGAGGACGCAAGGGAAAGCTATAATCTAGCCCCAAGACAAGAGTTATTGCCAATTTAATTCAATATACGTTTTTCTTGCCAGTATTACACGGCGTTCTAATAAGAGGTGTTATAATACGTAATAGAAAGGACAGATTCATGGATGAATGCTCCACGTTTGTGCCATGAGGTCTAGTTCATAAAATTACTGGAGTTAAATATTGACTTATCACTAGAATATAATGAACCTAAACACTTCGTTCAATGCATGAATGTTTAAGTAAAATTGAATCATGTGACTGAACAATGTATACATTTAAATGGTCCATATGAGTATAAGTAAACCCCCTAATCCTTTGGTGACAAACATTTACCCTTTGCCTGATGATTACTGTTCCATATCAGTCATAATTATTAAATATAATATATTATTGGTATATATGTATATAGTAGATGGAAGATGACGCAGCGGTTGGATGGAAGGGCTAGTCCCTCCAGGGACGTACGGCCTCGAAGTATAGTTTAGTTTCAGGCTCCTTGTAACATAAGTTTTATTACATGGTTGTGACAGCAACCTTAACCTTTTCACTGCTACTGAGGTAGAGTACGATTACTTCCACAAAGTCTCTGAGTTTTTACGTATATACCTTAGGAGCGAGTCTCACCGTTCCTATAGTTTCTTCCTAGGGGAAGTAGCTGCACCCTGATTGGCTCAGCTCTTCTATCCCACTCCACGGGTTGTCTGTCTCTGCCTCGCTGTGGCATTATCCCTCCACTCAACTATTATAGTATTTTCTACGACTGGCAACGTGCTGTGTGATCTTCACTCTGTGCTCAATAGTAGCTAAGTGATCTTACGCGCATGCGAGTCTGCGCCAGCTGGTAACGAGAAGCTCGCTGGCTGGGTTAGTCTTTAAGGCCAGAGACTTTGTGGAAGTAATCGTACTCTATAAATGCAATCACATCGGACAGTTGTTAAAGCTGAAATGTAAGAGTGTCTCCTTATATAAAATGTGTGGATTTTTATCCACTTATTAGATCTACTATTAATGGATGCCAGCTGTTCCGCAGACGTTTCTGGTATTGATTTCAAATTTAAACTCCACTGATGCTTTTACTTGATGACTGCTTATATAACCATGGAAATTCCGCTCTGAAAGGATTAATATTTCCAATTTATCCGTCGTAAACTGTAACTTTTTATGCACAATCTTAAAATATAATGTACCTTGTCAATTAATTGTGTCTTGAGGCCTTAAGATTGCTTGTTATTGGAGCCTCATGATCCTATGTTAATCAAAATACATTCGTCGTCGTTGCTGTGCATTATTCGATTACGTTAGAATAAAGTTTTATAATTAGACCATTATTATAAATATCTATTATTTTCATAATGACACAACAGTTGACAGTATTAAGACAATAGTTTAATAATTTTCGAGGCAAAAATTCGTTTGGAAACAATGAAAACAAAGAGCATATCATGTTAAATATTACTACTACCACAGTTTCAAAACCTGAAACCTTAGAGTAATTTATCCATTTAAGCGACTAAGATCAATTTTGTTTGAACCATACTGATGAAATTGAATTACTAAAACGGCGAATCAAGAATATTTATTACAATTCTTTGAATTATGCATTGAAATGAAATCGTCCAGGTATAAAATTTACTGGATACCGATATTATTTAATATGCTCACAAATGACATCGTACAAAAGATCACAACGGAGGAGGTAAAAATACTTCTATACGCAGATGATATGGTGATCCTAAGTAAAGACAGGGCTAAGATGCAACAAGCGATCAACAAGTTAGAGGAATGGTCGAGAGAAAATGAACTGAATATTAATCAAAACAAGACAAAGGTAATGAAATTCCGAAAAGGAGGACGAATCTCATCCAATGATGTTTTCACATGTGGAAATCACACACTAGATATAGCAAAATCATACAAATACCTAGGGTTAACCCTACAGGTAACCGGTTTTACCTTCACAAGACACGTCGAGGACAGAACAATAGCCGCAATAAAAGCCACAATGGAAATTAAAAGACTTAGAAGCCTCTCACTAGAAACAGCAACTTCACTGTTCAAACTGAAAATTGCCCCAATAGCATCCTACTCCATCGAATTAATTTGGTCACACCTAAATTACAAAAACATCAAAGCCCTGGACAGAGTCAAGGCCAGATACCTAAAGAAGACCCTTGGTGTATCGAAGTACGCCCCAACCCGTTTAGTATATCAGCTGGCGGGAACAACAACATTTATAGAAGACCTGATATCAACACACAATCTGATATCAACCCAAGCATGCGAAAAGTTCTTGGAGGAACGAACACAGAAAGCAGCAGAAATTGACCCCGCTTTCTACTGCACCCCAGCCATGAAAGAGGAGGAATGGAAAAGAGCCGACTTCGAACTTCGCCACCTCTACACCCGAGGGGCAATACACGGTTTCCACCACCGCATCTGCTGCAGGAAAGGATTCCACAACGCTGACAGTGAATGTGTCTGCGAACTCTGCAACCAAGTCTGCACACAATATCACCTGTTCGAGTGTACCCAAAGAACATTACCACTCTCACATTATGCTAAGGACGAATGTCAGTAACTTCCCATGTACAACCCTTTGTACACATTGTGTTTAGTTCTATTTAATAATAATTATAATAATTTTACAATAACGTGACATGATCATTTTATATGGAAAATGGAAATTGAAACTTTTAATTTGTCATGTTATCTCGACTTCACTACAGATTTTCAATATAGGTTCATTAGTTCGGATTTCGGTCAACATTTTTTAACATCTGATTTGATGCACATACCATCCTTGTTCTTTGTATAATACATTGTAATTACATAATATCCCGTACAATATAATCCATATTATGGAATTCATATACCAAATTTAAACAAGAGTGCGTATTCAGTTGTTTCAACCTGATGCAAAACAACATTGTTCACCAGGCACGACTGAGTTTCTAAAAACAGTTGGTAAATAATTTTTATGAAAGAATGTTTCAAATAATAGTTTTAGCTGTTAGTATGAAAACTTCGAAAAATTCGCGAAAAACTACAATTTATTTATGTCAAGTGTCATTAAAGGTAATAAAAAGTCGTCGCCAAACTTCGTGTCATTGACCCAGAAGATAGCTAACCCAAATATAAAATTTTGATTTTATATGACTTTTCGTTCTCGAGCTAGGCTGTTCAAAGACACAGAGACACACACAACCACATACATTTTTCTGAAAATATTTTTTTTTTTATTCGGAGGACCCCAAAACGTGTATTTATGATTAATAAATTTCATATTTACCTTTGAGGGTCAATTATGATTGACTGATAAAAATTCTCCTTATTCCCTCAATTTTCTACTTAAAATGAAAAACACAACTACTTGTGATTACTTTGAAATCAGCCTATAACACAATTATTTATTGTTAAAGAATATAAAATAAACCTATGTAGTGTTCACATGTATGGCTAAAAAAAATCAATGTTAAAAATTGTCAATAAAATAATTTCCACTCAATGTCTATTGAATTTCATTGAAAAATATATAATTGTCTACATAAAATCAGTAGTGTTGTGAAACCAGTATATATATAATCGATCGGCAATGGCACAGGTTATGTAAACAAAACACTATACAATGATGTCATTAATTTTCATAAAAAGAACTTTTATGTGTGTGCAATCAGCAGTTGTTCATCATTATACCCAGGATGTAGCGTAGTCAATTCAGAATTGGAAGATGCATTTCGGCATATCAGGTTTTATGCCATCTTCAGTTTCCGTTTATGAGAAACTTCCTTGCATGTGAGTGGTCAGTGTACTACTAACAGTGTACTAACTTTTATCAAGACAATTATACGTATATGTTTTAACGACATTCAATAGACATTGAGTGGAAATTACTTTATTGACAAGTTTTGTCATTGACTTTTTAGTCATACATGTAAACACTACATAGGCCTATTACATTACGAGAAAGAGATTAAATTTCACTTGTCAAAACCCCTATGTCATAGGAGCTCGTTTCTACAACTTGCTTCCGAAAAAATTAAAGGAGCTCACAGGGAACCGTTTTAAAGCTTCATTAAAAGCTTGGCTTATAAAACTTTGCCCTTATTCACGATGAAATAAAACACCCAGCTGAAAATCAATAAACAACATGGTGATCAGTTTTACCGTTTTTGTTTTGAGTCTGGACCTTATTAGACATTGGCTATTATATATTCTATATTTTCTTTTCTTTGTAACACTGATTGTATGGTATGTATTATTTTATGCACTGTTTCATGTATGTTTTGTACATATTATGAACAATAAAGCATTCAATTTCATTTCATTTCGAAGTAATCCCAAGTAGATGTGTTTTTCGTTTTGAGTAGAAAATTGAGTAAGTAAAGAGAATTTTTATTAATCAATCGTGTATTAATGAATCTCGACTCCGAATTTCGGGATCGAACTTCCTCCACCTATAGTAGGCCTACCTATGGTACGGGCAGAGGAAGTAAAAATGCGCTTGTGAATAGGACGATTGTCTGCTAGATCGCGATCAGCGAATTGATAACCTCTGCATTTGTGGATGTAGATCGCACAGGAAAATATGTAGGGAATCTGTGTTATTAGGAAAGCAGATGAAATGTAGTTTTACTGAATACACTGAACTGTGAAAGTGCATTTAAATCAAACTCTCATTACAATGAACTGGTTCAATAGCCAATATAGCGACAATGTTTGGACACGTCCAACAGTTTTATTCATCTAATGATTTACTGCGATAGATGGGATAATTAAATGGTAACAAAAATTCGGAACGAAAGTGCAGAATGTTTATGCTTTCCAATCTATTTTTAATTAGTGGTGCGTTTACAGTATTAATGCGAACCTAGTGTCCAGCTAAAATGCACGGAACTTATTATTTAATGTTTCAACTGAGAAGATTTATCATACGAAGTGTGTATTTGATGTTACATACCTGTTACAACGTCCATTGTTTTAACGATTAAATTATTAAAATTCATATAATGCTCATTCATTACCATATAAACTGTGAAATATATTTTCAATGGAGATGAAGTTAAATTTCTGGATTATTTCTGTATACAAGAAGAGCCTCATCAGTAGGGTGCGGATTTATATAGATTATGTATCATGAAAATATACTTTAAATCTTAGAAAACTATGAACTAAAAATAGAAAATATACCCAAACTAAAGACATGTTTTTCATTCATAACCTTATACCCTCGTACGCAATTACGTTACCTTAAGATGTAAGAAACTATTAAAGCTGGTACCAAGTACGTAAAATATTTTTTTTAGCATCCGAATATTGGATGAGTCCGTGTAATTAATTATAAAAGGCATAGTCATCCATTTGTTGACGCCATATTCTCACAGCCGCCTGAATCCTATGCTATGATCCAATACGAAATGCGGATGTAAGATGGCAGTGCAGATTTTTTATGAATATTAAGCTATGTTGGCTTAGGCTTATATGTGTTATATTATTAAGGCCCGGTATTATAAACAAAGTTTATCTTTAGATTAAGTTAAACCTAATCTAAAGTTTAACTGTAGCTGCCGTTTTATAATGTTCTGGTTAAGTTAAACTGGAGTGCAGGGTGTTGGTAGACCTGCTGGCTGAGAAAAGATTACGTTTGATCACTGTTTACCCACAAACAAAAGAAGATCGACTGTATTTGGAGTAACAAAAATGGTTGGCATTAACGAAAAAAATGCCAAACAATGTGCTAATTTTTCTACCAAAGAAAAAGAACTTCTCGTGGATCTTGTAAAAAAAGTATAGTGCAGTGATTGAGTGTAGAAAAACCGATTCAACGACGATTTTAGAGATTTTACCTTCTTGTGGCATGTTGTATCCTATTTCAAATTTGCCGAAATAAGGTTAGGACAGTTTCCTTTGTCAGTCTGAATCTATCTAAACACTCGTGTTCTTTCCACATCTGAAAGTGGTTATGTCTATCTCGGAAAATTTTGGGTCTCCGAGGTCTTTCCCTTATTTGAATAACTTCCTCCTCATCACTCAGCAATTCCTCAAATACATCTGCAATATTCATATTTATAGCTGGGGCCGCCATATTGAAACATTGCCTTAACCTCTAGTTAAACCGAAGATGAGTTCCAGTAAAGTTAAACTGAAGATTAACTGGAGGTTAAGGTTTATAATACGCAATAACATGAAAAACTCAAGTTTAAATCTAAACCAGAGTTAAACTTTCTTTATAATACCGGGCCTAAGTGTTTTGTAAAAAGCTGGTAAAGTTTCTGATTAACGTATAGAAACAATGTTGCCTTATATTTGTTGCTTTATGGCCAAGTATTTTGTTTCAGACTCTATTACGGTTGGTATGACTGGTCACTGCCATCTGGATTTTTCAGTTGCCAAGACGACTTCATCGGCCTAGGCCAGTACAAATTACTTTCCGTCCTAGGCTGGTAAAGTACTAATTTTATGCGTGTTAACAGTCCAACAAGCAGCTGTTTTACATAGCATCTACTAAAAAAAAAGATATCATCAGCTTTTATTTTGCTTCCTTTGTTATGAGAACGACCAATATAAGTAACCTAACAAAAGAAAACTTCTTAACTTAGTTATTAACTGCTAAAATATTGCTAGAAATAGCGTACAATTGATCTCTCAGCCGGAACAACGTCCACGAAGAATTTATTTTACAGTAACAGATGGAAGATGATGTTCCTGTGAACGTTTGAGTAGATAGGGTCTGTACTGAAAGGATGGGCTTCGTATGTTGAACATTTGTCATTTCTACAACCGTTCTGCACTCCATAGGCACGACCGGCTACAAAAAATGACTACTTTTTGTTCGCGAAATGTTCGTACCAGCTTCACGACTTACTTCTCTTGTTTCTATATTTTGAAATAACTGGGTCCTTAGTCTTTATTCTAGCTGCCAGGAAAACTGCCACCGTTAGTTCCGACTCACGCTCAAGTACATAAATTTCTATTTTGTGTACAGTCAGCTAAATCGTTAGGAACCAAGTTGACGTATCACTTAAATGTAACAGATTAGAGGGCAGGTCACAGTCTATATTTTCATTCAAAGAAATGCTTTACTTTTGCTCATTTATGAAAGTTTTTTTTTTTTTTTTAATTAAGGTTTTCTATCAATATGGGGCATTTTCTCCTGTATAATATTAAGACATCTACATTACAAAATATTCATTACCAAAGACAGGATATATATTAAATTTTTTGACTCCTTTTTTTGGTGCTCGAGGAACTATTCCTTCGTTTGTGGTCAACACCTGTCTTAAGCTGGTGTTATCCAAGAAAACAATAAAACAAACCAGCCTATCAGTATTAAAGGGTTCGATAGCCATCTGAGGCACCATTTATATGGAACCTGAAATAATATTTATACCAGAAGAAATATTATTATTGTATAATCCATTGTTTTATTGTTTCATATTTTTCTTTAAAAGTTATTTTAGTTAAGGTCGCTTTTTAACAACCAGGGTCACCAGCACTATTTAAACACCAAATTGCTCTACTATTTTTTGTTTCATGTATGAGCACTTTTTACGTTTGTTACTTTTGTAATGCCATGAACTTCCTATTGCGAATTTTTTCTGTTTATCGTTGTTCATATTGTTGTCTATCTTTGTCTTTTCGGCAGCCTTGTATTCAAGGAAGTGTTTTTGTTAATTAAAATTTATTATTATTATTATGCAGCTAGCATCTATTCAGTTTTTTTCTTGGAAAATTTGTGTTCTTTTTTCATGAGTGATCATGGGAGACTCACCTTGGGATGTATTGCCACCTGCAGTTTTAAAATGTAAACTCAAAAAATAATTATTATACTAATAATTTCTTTAAATGTTTTTTTTTCAAAAGAAATGTAGGCCTAACATAGAACTCACAGTGTATTTTTGTTTACGAAGAGGAACCAACGAAAACATTCACCTAAAACTTAGTTAATAACACAACAAAAAAATAGGACTATCTCGAAAAGCCATTAGAGTTGCTCAAGTCAATCTGATGGCCACTTCAATGGCAAACCAAGTATCTAAATAAAACTTCTAAACTCAATTAATAAAATAACTATAAATGAAAAAATAACTACAGCTAAAAAAAGTTAAAGTAGACTTCTCACTGGGGTTTTCTCGCCATCAGATTCTTTTGCAAGAAACACAGCATAGGATAAGGTTAAAGGGATATTCCTTGCTGCGATATAAAGATATATTTGGTAAGTTATAAGCAACGGACAAGCTACATCTAAATTAAATTTAGCTTATTCTATTCTGCGAGGATTTATAGAAAGTATTTAAAATAAAGGCAGCATACTGCTTCGAGTTACACATATTTTTTTCGTTAACAGCTCAAAGGGTTTTTTCTACTTCTTTACAGTACTTGATTTGTTATGTAAGCTGTGTGGAACTTTTATTTGAATCTTTCCTACATATTCCATTCTGTTTTACATTTAGATGAAAATAGTGAGACGTTCCCTTCACTTATTTAAACCTATCGATAGCTTTTGATATTTTAATCTAAATTCACTATATTAAACTTTAAATAACACGTTACTTTATAAACAGTATTATGAGCGTCACTTTTAAATGATGATGAGACACATTTAGCTTACATCTTACTTTAAACATTAGTTTTTCACAGTGAATGAATCGTCGATATATTATACGAAAAAGTGTTTCGCAAATAGAAGGATAAGCCATTGCATAGGCTAGGAAAGTCTCAAATACATTTTATAAAGCAACATGTAACATTTACTTGTTGGCAGATGATTTTCTCCTAAGTAACGCTCGAAAACAACTGACATCCCACTATTATGAGCATATTCTCGGATTCAAACAGTATTTCACGCGCAGTTTTTCCTTTTCTTACCTGTGAAAATATAGCATCACAGACCTACTGTATTCACTGTATAAAAATACATAGTTTTATTTTGGCATCTCACCTTGGAAAGATGCAAAGAACAATACTGTATATAATCTCTTTTTTCAGAAACGGTATGTACTATTTCAACTTTCCAAATAACAAAATTTTTAGACTGTATGTGATTTTGTTAAATCACTTAAAAATTATATATTAACTTCTCATAGCCATGAAATGAGAAATTTACAGAGCTCTCTCTAAAACCTATTAAGTACTTTAGTCTTGTTACAATTCTGTAAAGCTGCTATGAGGGTGATAAATGCACGTAAAGTGTTATATATTTTACCCTTTTGATACCGTCTAAGCTCTGTCGGCCTGGGTAGCGCAGTCATTATCGCGCTGGCTCTCTGTGCCCAAGGTTGCGGGTTCGGTATAAGCCCAGGTCGGTGACATTTGTGTGCGCATAAATGTGACAGGCCCATGTCAGTAGATTTATTGGCATGTAAAAGAACTCCTGGGGTACAAAATTCCGGCACACCGGCGACCGGCGTAAGTTGCAGTACATCGCCGTCCTTAAATAACTATATACCAACCGTCTAACCTTTTAACCTAACACTTCTTTAACTCTAACCTCTTCGCACATGAAGTGCAAAGAGCTAACCATGTGCATCACAAAAATGATAGCAATGAATTAGTTGTATTATGTTATGTACTAAATTGATGTATTGTTTAAAAAGTTCGCATTCCAAATTTTAAAGAAATATTCATACATGTTTAATCTTGTGGAACTTCTACTACTTCGGATGTTTCTCTTTAAAATTGATTTTTTACCTGCAACGTAATTATTTTCTAATTCTATATATTACTTTTACACATTCATTCAAATATAGAAGAATCTGCCTGCTCTAGGTACTTCGGCGCCCTGGGCGAAAAATAATTTCAGCGCCCCCCCCTCCACCCCCCCCCCCAAAAAATTGACACCTCAATCAATCCATTTTCTACCATTTGATTATACATGGAATTTCACGTTTTCAAGCCTGGAATTGGTAAGTGGTTAAACAATATACGTTTGGATTGGCCTAATTTAAGAAAATCTTTTATTTATGAAGACGTTGTACTATATCTAGATAGTATGGGGATAAAATAAATTTAAAAATACACTCAATTTAATTTGTTAATACTTTTATATTTACATTGCATAAACAAGATACTGCATCATGGATGCTCTGACTCGACGACATTTTCTTTAAACTTAAATGTCGCGTTGGAAATTTCAGCTTTTTAAAATCTAAATGTTTTTAAAAAATTATAATTCGTCTATATGGACAAGCCGGCCTTGAGCCTACCTTAATACTAGGAAAATCGTAAAACAATTTTTATAAGGCAACGTGTAACATTTGCTCCGAAGTAACGCTCAAAAACAACTGACATCCCACCCTTTGTAGCTTGAGCTCGGATTCGAACTGTATTTCACGTGCACTTTTTTCATTTTCTAACCTGTGGAAACAGAGCATAATACAGTAAGTTATTCACTGTATAAAAATACTTAGTTATATTTTGGCATCTCACCTTGGAATGATGCAAAGTACAATACACAATCTCTTTTTTCAAAGAGGACATGTTTTATTTCAACTTTCCAAATAACAAAATTGTAGATATTTATGATATGTAGTTTTGTTAAATCACTTAAAAATAACATATTAGCTTGTCATAGATGTGAAATGAGAAACTTACAGAGCTCTCTCTGTAAAATATGAAGTACTTTGATGTTGTTCCGATTTTTGTAATGCTGCCATGAGGGTGATAAATGCACGTAAAGTGCTACATATTTCACCCATATAATACCGACTAAGCTTTTAACCCAACTCTTCTTTAACTCTATCCTATCGCACATGAAGTGCATAGAGTTAGTCATATACGTCACAAAAATGACAGTGCTAAAGGAACCGTATTCTGATAATATGCACTTCACGAATGTCCTCTTTGAAAAATTCGTATTCCGAATTTTAGAGATGTAGGCCTATTTGTACATGTTGAATCTAGTGTAACTTCTGCAACTTCGGATGTTACTCTTTAAAATGGATTGTTCTCCTATAACGAAATTCATTTCTATGGATCAATAATTTAATGTCGTAAATCTACGTATTATAGCTGAGCGATCCAAGTTTTATTACACATTACGAGTGTATACTTTCTTCCAATAAATCTGCTCCTGATATTCTTCACCATTGTCATTCTGTCTAAATGTCTCTATCGGATATTGCGTTTCCTTCAATAAAGCAAAGCAAGTCTTCACTCAAGTGAATCGCTCCTCTTATGAGATCTGGCTTCGATTAAGCTAAAAAGAGTAGAAAATGTAGATTGAAAATGTCCAGGCTGAAGCATTGAAGGTAGATTCCTTAATTCCTCAGTGTCTTTCACCATTGCTTTATGAAATAATTAGCTTCATTCGATCTTAGGCAAAGGCCGCGTAGAATATTCGTCTGTAAAGCTTTCTTTGAAATGAATAAATGAATTAATGAGGGAAGTGCATTTATTGATACAGTAGAGTTTTTCATTACATATCCAGGCGGCTTCAAAGGAATAAACCATTAAGTCAGTGTTTCTTTATGTTAATTGATCTGACCAATGGGGTCTTGGTTTCCGCTTTCCAAAACAAAAGCAACGTTGCAATATTCTCACGTTGATCTTCCCTCGCTTTAATCAATTCAGACGTGCTATTTTTTACTGTAACTAGATCTAGCAACCAAGGTCCACGCGGAGTAGACATCACAACCGTCACAGGACATTCTTAGATTTTGATTGGCTGAGGTAACTAGCTGATTGGTGCGGTAAAAATAAAGAGCATGGTTTGAGCTGTCAGAAAACTTTTCCTCCTAACAAACGAAAGCCATCTGGCCATGCAATGAATAACTGGACTATGCAGCAAAAGTAGGCTAATAGCCTATGTCTTTAAACATTATTTTCACGAGCCATTAGGCTGTCCATGCTGTAACTATGCACACGGAAGAACATAAACATTCGATTAAGACTAACAAAAATACAAACAAGACTTTCATACAAACCAACAAAACCAATAAACGCACCTAACAAACCCGAAAACACTCAAACAGAATATTATCAGCAAGCAAAAATCTTAATCACACAAACCTACTTACACCTGATACCTGTATAGCTTCAATGAAATACTCTCCCCATTACAACCTGATTCCCAGCCCCTCGGCCAGTTCCATCCTAAGCTATCTAATTTTGCATATAAATTTCCCCATCTGACAAAAGAAGGAAATGGTGTTAATCAAGAGATCAGCTGTAGCCAGATGACCTGTGCATTATGTATTTCAATGGTAGGCTTACACCTTCAGTGATAACCAGGGCTCGGATTCTGATGACATATCTTTTTATTGATGTCGCACAGACATTGTCAGCTTGTAGATAAATCCTAATCATGGCCTCTAGATTATAGAAATACATTCTTATTAAGTCACTTCTTTGTCATTTTATGCAATTTTATATTTTTAGGGCATTTATTTCAATTTTACGTCATAATTTTGTAATTTTCGTGTCTTTTGCTTCCTTATTTTGTTATTTTCCTGCATTTACATTGAGTGTATTAACTTTTTTCGTCGCTAGCGGTGCTGTCTTTGAAGTGTTATTTGTTTAATGCAAGAAGGAAACACTCGGTGTTGAAGTGTTGTCATGTGTCAGTCGGAAATGAGAATCAAAGAAACGCCAACATTTTGTATTACATTATTGGTATTAGATTGACTTGGCACCTGCTTGGATTTGAGAGTGAAAACTACTGTTTACCCTCAATAACAATACTATAATTCGGCAGATCGCAAAAGGAAATGCCGAAGTTTGAATCTCCAGTGCCTCAGTGCCTGTATAAATTTCCGTGAGAAAAGAACATTCACAACATTATAGTTATTTACAGTTTTTACAATTATGTACAAATTAGTCTATAACTTTGTGTGTACAATAATAATTTTTTATAAATAAAATTTACAGTTTCTAGGGCATTTTTTATAATGATTGAGTCATTTTCTTTCAAATTGAGGGTCATTATATAGGTCATTTTTTAAAAAAATTAGGTCATCACAATCCGGGCCCTGGTGATAACGTTTTTAAATTGAGTCACTATAGCCTATAGTCCAATCGAGGTAGAAAAACAACTAATTAAAAAAAAAATGGCCACACTTTCTCTACGCGATGATTAGGAGGAACGTACTCGCAAATCATTGTGTATATTTTGAAAAAAAAAATATATATATATTGTTTGTAGCATCACGTTGAAAAAATGCAAAGAGGTGTGAAAATATTTTTTTTTCTGTTTTAAGGTTTCAAAAAGAAAAATATGGAAAAAATAGCACGAGGTAGAGCTGGAAAAATGACGAAGATCGATCGTCCGCAACGATAAAAATAGTTTGACAACTTTTCGCCAAATAAATCGAAAAGTGCTAAAATTACACATTTTTAAACATTTTATTAATCTGCTTATGTGGATCGTAGAGAGGTCTGTTATTCTGAAATTGTGGCCGTCTGGGACACCTATCTGTGGTATAAATTGCATCCAAAAATAATTTTAACTTTTTGATAAAACAGCCGTTTTCCTAAAACAGCTGGCAATCTGCTAAAACTGACCCCAAAGTAAAAGTTGAAGTCGCTTTTTGTTCGTAAGGTGTTGCTTTACAACCCCATTATAAACAAAAGTATGTAAAAATCTAATAAACCCTTAGATTAGATTACATTAGGTTAGATTTATGAGAGCGTCTCAACACTGCGACCTTAATAGATATACCCTATACCCTGTTCTAGCAGTCACCACTTTAATTTAATGCTTTTTAATATAGCCTATAATTTTCCTGGGTGATGTCCAGTCCTGATGGGGATTTTTCGTTACTGAAAAACCCACCACCGGCCGGGAATCGAACCCAGACCGCCAGGGTGGAAGGCAAGTATGCTACCTGTACACCCATGGCGGTGGACGAATAAACCCTTTAAAAAAAAACACCGAAAACCGCGATATTCTGCATCTCGCGAGTTGGGAACACTGCGATACTGACAGCAGAGGCAGCATCGCTTTCCGCTTATAGCGTACCCGTCCCAATAACGCCGGCATTTCCCCTCCGCTGGCTCCTCGGCAGCCCGAGACGCAGAATAGCCCGGTTTTCCTAGTGAAATTAAAAGTTTTATATATAATTAAAAAGGCTTTTACTGCATTGTAAATCAATACGTTTGGTGAAAGAAATTGTGTGCGGAAAAGTTACAGAAATCCTACAATACCAATAATTACTTACTCACCCATACACTGGTATAAATGAATAATATGTTTAAGATATTTCATTAAGGATGATAAAATTTGAGGAACGTGCCACCTTGTCTCCCCCTCCCACCCGATCCAAAGCTTCTGTCTCGATCTTGCAAGTCTGCGTTGAATGCTAGAAACCAACTGCTTGCTGGTAAGTTCTGATCATCAGAGGGCTAACATAGAACGAGTTATAATGTACAATGCCAAGGAATGATAATTTATATTTTCAACACATCGTTAGTCTTTTCCTTCCCTCAGTTATACCTCCCTTCAATTTTTTATTTGAAGATGTTTTGAACCGCCAACTGCGCTGAGATGACTCAGGCCTACAGAAAGATGTTATCAGCGATTTATTCAAGTTAAGGGTCAATCCTTTCTTTGAGTTCGAGATCACGCTTCATCGGCAAGAAATATCTCAGTCGTGACTACATATGAATAAGATTTTTAACTTCTAATGTCTCACGAAAAAAAAAAAAGAATATTTCCCCAAGTCAAAAAATATCTCATCATAATCTCTTTGGTCTTCCATGTAACATATTGTTTCATTGAACTATGTTAAGTCATATAACTTGAAGCAGTATCCTTATGATTCTATCAATCCCTCGGGGTGGGGGGGGGCAAGGGAATGAGAGAGGGTTGAGGGAGAAGCAGGGAATGAGATAAAGAGATATCGAAAATTACAGGAAAGAGAATAAATTATATTGATTATCTTTCTTAAAACACATTATCTCTGAGAATTTTTTTATTAATTGCGTTGCTGAAATCACGATTTTCAAGAATTTTACGTGGATGAAGCTCATTTTGTTCGCAAAAGAGTAAAATGAAAATGTACAATGGAAAGAAATCGGAAATGCGACGCAAACGTGAAACAACATTCCCATGTTATTTAATGTAATAATTCAAAAAAGAAATATTTAAAGGCTCATTTGAACGCGAACGTAATATGTTAAGAAGCGAAATTTTGTGAATTCCAAGCTTTCGCGTTCGAATTTACATGATTCGAGAAAAAAGTAGTACCGCCTTGCAAGGGAACAAGAGAACACGTAGTACAGGTAAAATAATACAAAAAAATGATACGAAAAAGTTATCCGTGGCAAAAATATTAAATTTGTCATGAGAATGAAGAATCAAAAGACTCCGTACAAAATTTCTAGAAGGGTTTCTCTGGGCGAGAAAGGAGGAAATGTCGATTTTTTAAACTAAAGAAATTATATAACACAATAAAAAAGAAGTTTTATAGACAGTGGAGTATACTGATAATTACTATTGATAAAAACCTAAATTCTGAATTATAACAACACTTTATTCTCCACTTACTTTCACTTTTAATTACACAGGACTAGTTTCAAGAGCATTTATTCGCTCCCATCATCGGCTGGTGGTCGACCACCAGCCGATGATGGGGGAGCGAATAAATGCTCTTGAAACTAGTCCTGTGTAATTAAAAGTGAAAGTAAGTGGAGAATAAAGTGTTGTTATAATTCAGAATTTAGGTTTTTATCAATAGTAATTATTAAAGAAATTATATTTGGTACAACAAAGGCATGTGAAGCGTGCTTTCTTATTACTTTTTTATGCTATATCGATTGGAAACAACAGGAAGATAATATAACAACCCTAAAAAAAGTTATAATAATCATTAATGGGTAACCGGAAGGGGATGATGTTTTACCGTTACGTAAAATAGTAAATTAAATGGTAATAGTAATTGGTAATAGCAAATGGTAAAACATCATTCTCTTCCAGCTACCCATTAATGATTATTGCAACCTTTTAATATACTGCGGACAAACTGCAATGCATGGGCAAGGTAAGAGCCCTTACAACCACGTTAAATGGAACTAGTATTTAATTTTAATTATGTAAAATCGAGTGGCAAATTTTGGGTGTTCGTTAATTTGGATCACTCATTCAATGGTAAAACTTTATAATAGATAATACAAGTTGTTTCGTGTATAAAAAGGATTATAACTTTTTCATAGGTGGTTATATCGTCGTGCTTTTGTTTCCATTCGATCTAACGTAAACAATTACCCAAAAACATGTTTCACAGGCCTAGATTTTACCAAAATTAATTGTTCAGTTTCAAAACCCCCCAACAAAGACCTTTACACCCCATAAATGTGTATGGACTCTACATGTAATCTTCATTCTTACGAGAAATGAAACATTTAAGTAAAATTTTATCAACGAACCATACAACTTATCCATTTTACCTGAACTAATAATAAAATTGAGAACTGTAATGAAAAGTTGACCATTTTGTTTCAAATCCAATGTTGTCTTTACGACAAAACCCGTAAGCTATTTAAAAAAGAATAATAATAATTAAATCACATAGCTACTGAACTGAACCCACAATCTTCTGTGTGTAGATTTTCTTGCTTTCAAAATATAGTAAGTATACTGAACAATTAAGTTTGTAATAAAATAAATTGCAATTCGCTTTGTGATTAATCGACAAAGCATCCAATTTTACACAAATTTGATTCGTACTCGTCATCTTTCTTTTTACGTTATTATTGCTTATGTTATTTTGAATTGTATACATTGTTTAAAAGAACTCTCGCCGTCTATGTAAAGTTTCATTTTCTGTCCTAGCCCGTTTTGGTAAAAATTTAGGTGTTAGCCCGTTATAGAGATTGTAGATAATATCATCAGAGATCACTATCGTTCTCTTCCCATTCATACGAATTAATAATTATCTATTTCATTCCTTTTAACCACTACAAATACTTCTTTTCCAACTACTACTATATATCTTCCCTCTGTTAATAATTTACAATTAAAAACAACAAAAGAACTATTTCGACAGTAAAGTTTGGTACATAAACTAGATGGTTTTTACCATGCACAATCCTAAGTCAAACATAATATAACGATAATAGAATCGCTTAAAACATTACTTATAACCTACATTTCTCTCCCATTCATTCAGAGTCTGAAATTCCGTATCATAGCGAAGAATTTTTCCATATTAGTTCTTTATTTGCCTATTCTAAAACTTGAAGAAAGATTTTACAAATAAATTTATATACGAATGTATCACGATTTAGTATTGTTAGCAAATGTAGAAGCTATGTTCATTTGTTTTCTTATGTCATTTGTTTCCAAACAAATTGTTGCCAGCCAAAAGAGCCTGAATTCCGCTACATACGAAATTAATAAAAAGTATTTCTTTTTAATAAGCACAAGCGAACTGAAATTATTTTCCTTTTAAAAATCACGATTCAAAAATAACATATAAGGTCGAACAATGTTAGGCCGTTACAAGAACTTAACAGGCTCGCCCGAATAGGAAAACTCGTGCTTGCCAGTAAGTTCTTTATAGCGGTCTTAAATAGTAAACAACTATTGTTAGCATTGTGAATGGTATAGCGGATCTTAACTGTTAATGTTTCATTCATTCATTCTTTCATACTTTTGACCCTTGTGTTTGATGGATATCAAGAGCCTGTACATGCATTGTATACCTGACATTGCAACTACATACTAATATTTACACATTGAAGTATTTATCTTAAACATAATACTGTTAATAATATTAACTAAAAGCTAAAATTACAGCTGAAAACTAAAAGTACAGCTGCAAAGATACAACAGGCACTTTTCTGACTCCTCGCTCATCGACGTTCTCACACAACGATTTTCACTCGTTCGTCTGTGAGTAAATATTTATTGATGAGTACCTGCAGAATTTAATAGCCGAGATCTTTTGGATTTTTCGACAATGAAAGGGAGATCGCGCCTGTACTTCACCCATCCAGACGAATGTGATAGACTTCTGCGTCCTCAGCTATCTCATAATAACTCCTGTCGTCACTGGGATCCAAACTCTGGAAGCCAGATTCTATGCTTCGGCGTCGACCAGTAGGTCATCCTGAAAGCACAAGTCAGTTAGGTTGTAATCATTCGAGTGTGTTATCTTTTATTATAGTCCTTTCACATTCGCCAGAGGTTTCAAGGCCAAACGTAGCACGCCTATGATACCCCCACTTAAGGTGCTCATATGACATCATACCCCTCCAATGCCGGTCACATGACAAGCCAGTAGGGAGTTCCCCCTTGGTGTCGTATGAGTGTGTGCGACAGAGCAGCTCCTCTGCGCAAAGGGGAATACTGTTGACTGCTGATCAGTGGGGGCATATTAGACGCGAGAAGTTGTGGCCTTGAAACCTCTGGCGAATGTGAAAGCACTATAGCTTGTCAACTATGTTATGCCTTGAACCACTGACTTTGTCTTTGTCTTTGTTTTTGTTGTTCGTACAATCTATTTTTGCTTTCTGGGAAACTTGCTGTGCTCCTTCATTCAGCTATATCCATGCATGGAAACGTATGGTTGTCTCTGTGGTTTTAATGTATATTTCAATCTTACTTTGTATTTTTGGAAAAGGAAAGTTTCGAAAAATATATTGACAGCAATTAAATAATAATTTTATATTTATAAACCGTTCACTTTCATCAATGAGAATCCACCTCTTAATCAGAGAGAGAGAGAGAGAGAGAGAGAGAGAGAGAGAGAGAGAGAGAGAGAGAGAGAGAGATAGAAAGGTAGTGGTGTGAGAATGATGGTATTAGAGATGGGAGTTAAATGTTATAGATGTAGAAAGAGAGAGCAGAAGAGAGAACGGTGAGAGAGATGGAGACTGGCGGAAAGAGAGTTATAAAATGGTAGAGAGGCAAAGACAGGGGCTTGAAAGAGAGGGATAATGAATGAGAAATGGAAGGAAGAGAGAGAAGTGAAAGTGATAGAGAGAGAGAGAGAGAGAGAGAGGGAGAGAGAGGGGAAAAATTGTGCAGATTGAACAGTTTGCCTTTCACTCCGACGGCTCAAATTCGATTCGCGGCTGAGTTGGTGATTTTTTCAGTATTGATAAATCTCCTGTAGTTTTAGTTCTGTCCGTTGTCCTATTTGTTTGTGCTATCCAAGGAGGAAGTATTGCATCCAGTTGATCCCTCACCAGAGTTCCTCATTTTCTGTTAAGGGTTGACCCAGAGTAACTCCCCTCTCCCGCAGGCACTGGTGTGTATGTCCTTAGAAAGGGAAAGTTATCATGGGTTAAGAAAGGAAGAAAAATTTGAGAAAAGGAACTATTATAGACTTTTATGATTTCCCTTAATACAGAATATAATATTTAAACGAATATTAGGTATAAATGAAATCTGTTAATATTTATTTTTCAAATGTGACCCAGTGCACCTTTTTGCTAGTAACTAAATTATTGTAGTGTATGCTACTCAGTAGGCCTATGGAAATAAGGTATACAAGTGTATGGATTTAAAAACATCAACAACAAAAACCCTCACCTAGTTTTATGAATAAATGTTAGTCTAACTGAACCTCTCTGGATGTAGACTGCCAACCTGGATTCTATATCTGAGAAAAGATCTTAACGCTATGTAAATCTAATGTCAAACTTCATTAATGAATGTACGAATTTTCTGTACCTGGAAGTGGATGAGGAAGCGGAACGGTAATGGACTATTCTGATTTTATTCTGACTAAGGAACCTCTTCTTTCATATTAAGTTACTAAATTACAGATACTCTGAATGGTAATACAATTACAGGAAAGTATAAAGAATAAAAATGTTCTTTATTTCCGCTAAGAACGTTTGAAGTGCTTTTAACTCTACTGGGAACCAATTTTAATTACATTCTGTTCTAAAATATCTAAAAAATGAATCTTCCACAGTTTGTTCAGCATATCTGTTACTTTCATAACTAGAGAAGACGTATATGTAGTTGAGAGGATAAATTTATGTAATATTATATTAAAGCAACCTTCGCATATTGGGTAAACAAATGTGAGAATATTAATTTAATACTATGCGTTTCTTTAAAGTGGGATGGAACTATGAAACATTAAGCATTAGCTGTATATCTTATAGCAACATTTATTCGCTTAGCCTACGTAGCGTATAGGTAAATAAATAACAAACAGATTCGGGATTCAGCTATATTGTCCCCTGAACTAATCAAATAATAAAATATATAATTGCATTTCTTATCCTAAAGTATTGAGAAAAAAAACTCTTGTCATTACACTTTGTATTTTAAGTATCAATTTGCCTGAACTTTAACAGTCCATAATAAAAGTATATGATGTCTTATTGTTATTCTATGTCATCTGCCAAATTCCTAATGTGATCACCGATCAGAATAAAATAATAAAATAATTGCGGCCCGAGAATAAAATAAAAGTCAACTATATAAATAATATAGCATCAAGTTAAAACCGGGCCGTTACCATGGGCCTAAGTTTCAAATCTGTCAAGGAAATGTTAGAAGAAAAAATGTGGCATATTTTCCATTTTTTCATGTATCGTCCAGTGAAATAGAAAATGTGAATTCTTTCAATTTGTTAGGATATTAAAATGATTATTCAAGAATTTACTTGAAGATATACTGGTATTGAAAACATAAAGGGCAATTTGTCTCTTTTCAACAATCTGTTGAAAATGACCATTAAGGATCAGCTTCAAAATTTCAACTTGAACTGTATCATTTTCAAGGTCTTTTCAGATGACAAGTTTTGGAGCTGAGAGATTTTGGTCTTCAGATCATGTCTATGTTTGGAAGCACATGATTTTGTGAAAATTAATTTCCTAAAATTTGGCAAAAATTAGATGAGGACTCAGTAACTGTTCTCTGTTATACTTATCGAGATTATGAACTACTAATCTCGCCTTTTCTCTCCGTAAATTGTATTACTATAATATTAATAAGCAATAAGAGACTAGTTGTAATCATTACTAGAATGGACTGGTGTGACAAAAACTAGTTTTCGAAAGCAAATACTTTTTTTTTCATACTTCTGAAAATTGTTTATAACATCTACCATTGATTCAATGATGACTATAACTATAATCATAAATTTCATGCATGTTCTTTATGGGTGAGAAGCCATCTGGTTTTCGCTAATACGAATAAAATTAAGTAATTTTGCTGCTGCTCTCAAGATGACTTGTATAAATTAATTTGTTACCCAGTTGGACAGGCTTTACCTATGGTAACCAAACTTTATCAATTTCAGGGAAAATTATTGGCATGCACGTAGCAATGGGAAGGTAACATTATTTTAATATTATTGCAGGTAATATAACAAGAGATCCTGATTTATCGATAAATTCACGAGCATAGGCTATAATTTAGGTATATACCAATTGGAGGCTTGTAATAGTAAAACGTATGGACAACTTGTATCTGTATGTTTGCATAGGTCCGTAAATACGAAGCCAAAAAGCTGTTGCATAAACAATATAAATTATTAGATAGCCTGTTGTATATAATTACTCAACTGTAAAGTACACACCAAATTTACGCTATTATTCTCCAAATTATTTTCGGTGAAGTGATGTAAAATACGAGGTGTGAAGTACTTAATAGTACGTAATGTGTGATTACAACGTGTTGCATTTTGATGCATGGCATAGGTACACGTTTCACACCCTGTGCGTTAGGCATAACTCCTAGCAGGTGCGAGGTGTGTGTTTCGTCTCGCAGGGGTAACACGAGCCGAGTGTTATTTACTGCATGTAAATTATTCATACGGCATCGGAGGCATATCACCCTCTCTAGTATGTCTGCACCACAGTTTCCTTCACTCACTCACTCTCATCTCCATGCACGTGCAGAAAGACTGGGTTTTCCTTTTCTTTCTCTCTTTCTCTTCCCGAAACTCTATACATGAATGCAAATGTTTCTGTCTTTTCGCGGTGTAATCTTGTGAAAATAGATGAGAGATGATGCTAAAATATAACTCGAAAGATAGTGACAGAATATGGAAAGTGTAGACGTCTTTCTAGCGTCACTTCTCTTTTGATTTCTAATATGAGATTTAATGTATTTACTTTGTAGTGTAGTCAAAAGTGTCAACGCCGAATTGCAATCAAAATTAGAAAAATACAATAATACACAATAATCACCATACGCTATAGATTTAATGAATTTCATACTTGATCTTTGAGGGAATGATAATAGTTTAGTAAAAACAGGAGGTTTTCACCTTAAGCTCTCAAAAAATATTTTGTGGAGTGTCCGTGGAAAACGATATAAGTGCCAGAAAAATTTTTGGTTCTTTTTTCATAGAAATTGGTGTATTTGCCATTGTCAACAACCCAGTAAAGGATGTAAAAATCGTTCATTAGATGGCACCAAATCAACGCCTTTTATATCCTTTACTGGGTTGTTAACAATGGCACATACACCAATTACCACGAAAAAACAAACAGTAAATTTTTTTGGCACTTATATCGTTTTCCACGGACACTCCACAAATATATAAGTTAGATAAACCAAGTATAACCCTGATTTATATTATGAATATTTTTAGGATTGCTTGATTAATAGCACAAATAGTTTAATTAAAATGTTGGTAGGCCTACCTATATATATATAAAAACTTGAACTATTAACATGATTTATGGATACTGCTGTTAGCACTTATACCAAGTTTTAAACACTAGGAAAATATTGATACAATTTATGAACTCCCGCTGTTAGCAGACTATACATGTGTACATTTTAGATACAGTACTGTTTATAGAGGGATATTGAACTTTCATTGCATAATTTGTAAATATGGTTTTAGGATAATGTTGTAAATATGTGTTTTAATATTATAATTTGTACATAGTATTTATTAAATAGGTACCAACATTTTAATCAAATTAATGTCGACCCATGAATAGGAATGCCTATATTCAACACTGCGCCATCCAGAAGCTGTTCCATTTCAGTTGAAACATGGGTATAAATCTCGCGCAGGATAGGGAGGGAGGATTATACTTTAGTACCTGCTGTTCTTGTCACTCTACAGCCCTCAAGAACTATTCTTGCGCATGAAAAACACGTGGTTTAGAAAATCAATATTCTTTCGCCCAACAGTGGAGCATGTTATTCTGCTGCGCATCCAAAGTCGTGTTTCAAGAACGATGGAATGGCTTTTACGTAGCTTTCTCGTTGGTAGATGCTGAGATGGGGGCATGCAGTTTTGCATGCCGACATCAACTGATAGCTTTCTTGGCTAGAGTCAAAATGTCTTGGTAGTACCCTTGTTAGTTTCATGAGCTGGAATATGCTTCTTTCTAGACCTTCCCACACCATAAAGAAACCGAGGAGGTACCGCGATCGACCCCAGGTTTTAATGGCAGCATCAGAAAGCTAATCACTGTTCCATCGAAGAGGTTGATTTTAAGGAACACTAAATAAGTTAAAATTCCTATGTGTCAAGGAAAATGTTGAAATTGTTATCTTATGATGGTCATATTTACCCTAGGTCTTCAGATTCACGAACACATCTTGTTAATCATAAATGATTATAAAAGTGAAAGAAGTTCGTGTCTTGTAAGGAGTATGGATGTACTGCACAGCAGTTTGAACTAATGGGATTCAGAATGTATTATTTCTCTTTTATGTGTAAATTGGACATTTTGTCATGCAAATTGATATAGAGCTTTCTTTCACTATCGTCACCTTGAAACGGTGTATCCTTTGGGACGGTAAATGTTAGAGGCCCATTCCCCTCCAAGAAAAGCTTTCAAATAGTAAACTTTGTATCTTTTAAAAAAAATATAATTCCGCAAACGATTTGTATTATAATTAGTGTTAATCATGAATTGACAACTAGAATTCCATATTAATGTTAATTCATGAGATTATGAATGTAAATATGACAAAAATTGTCAGTAAATGGGCTAAAAAGGAAAGGGAGATTTTGCAGCGAAGAAAAAGTTTATGACAAGATAAACCGTGCCGTCGTAAGATTTTAAAGTCACTGGAATTTGTGGAATGGAGTTTTCTCACCTCAGATGTAGATAGAGCAGAATCTGCCAACATCCATTTCCTCGAGATGGGTTTGCCGGACAAGAATAGTGGGAGAAAGAGAGAGAAGTTGTGAGACTACCACATCCTTTCCTCTACATCACACAAAGGAAGTCTCGTATCTTAAATCTGAGATTGGTAACAGTTTGCCTTAGGACATTGCCGAGAATGCTTCAGCCAATGTTGTCCAAAGAACGATCTTATAATTCTTCACAATCTTCGCATGTTTTCTAATACTTCCTCTTGCATACTCATATGTTGAATGTACTATTTATTCACCATTTTGATGAAAAAGTTCAGGACTATTTTACGAATTTTTAATAGTTTTATACGACCGCCGCGCCGGCGTGGTCTTCTCGTTAGTGTCGCTGACTGCAGGTCTTTCGGTCCGGGTTCGATCCCCGGTACCTCCTCGGATTTTTCTGAGGTAGGGAGGTCTGGTAGGGGTGCACTCAGCCTCGTGATTAAAATTGAGGAGCTACTTGATAGAGAAGTAGCGCCTCCGGTCATGAAAACCACCTACGGTAGATGGTCGGGTGGTAGGCCAAGTCCCTCCAGGGATGTAGTGCCCAGTATTTGATTTCACCAATAGCGTTTAACAATGCGTTTAACATTGCTCAGAAAACTAGTTGCTAAATTGTTTCCCCTGATCAGGTGAACTTTAGGAACACAAACCTCATACAAGAACACAATATACATTGTATTCAACTTTAAATAATTGCTTAAGAAGATCGAAAGACGGTGCACTTATTTTAATGGCTTTTTTTAAATAGATATTTTAAATAAGGACTTCAATTGACTATGAAGAGTTATAAAAGAAGTTCGTCATAGTTATGGTGGTTTCGTCACAATTCTGTTCACTTTAAAGACACGTATGAGCTAGGTCTCTGAGTTAGCTAGGAGGCCATATGAGCATATATGTGTGTGGGTGAATAAGTGTGTAATTCGAATCTATTACCTCGAAATATTTGTAGACTTTTTCTATTTAAATAAGGTTCAAGCCCTAGAACCGTTTTCGTTCGGTAGGATTTTAGATAGCTCCGAACTTTCCAATTTGACAGAGTCTTGAATGCGGATGCCAATTTTTTGAAAGCCTAGAAATCTACCACTTTCTATTGAAAAATGCATTTCAAGTTAGGCTTTTATGTAGCTGTAATAAGGTTAATGTCGACAACTTTCTTATAATAATAAAAGTTTACTTAGATAAATTGAAAGACTAGCGGGTCGCATTGATTTATTGATTTATCGATTTATTAATAGAATAATTCTATGTCACACAAATAAATCATAATTATATTGCAATAACTGCAGGGGTTATTGTACCCTCCAAATGTCAACCCAAACGTACTGAATAGTGGTTTCAGTACAATCATAAAAATATAATTTTTACATTTATTTTGAAACTTTTTTGCCGGCCGTCAAAACGCAAGTTAAAGTTAGTATTTGCATTTTATTTCATTAATGTTTTCATTGTGCACGATGCCATTATTTGCTAGAGGTGAACATGACACCCCTGAAATAGAGCCTATAGAACTACTGGAAATCAAACAAGCACAACTGACTGGTCACCGAAACTTCACGAAACGAAGTAAAGGAACAGAAAGAAAGAAGAAATCTAGCCACTTAGAGCTACCCTTAAAGTCTCCTAGTCTTTAAGGATCTTCTTTAAAACTTGTAAGTTTTTTTTTCTATGTAACAGTAGAACCCCAAATCCTTCTAAAACTAATGAGGCCGGACATTTTATCTCTCAGTCGGCGTTCTTTGTGTGACGCAATCTCGACTTCGATTTGTTGCTTCCTCAAGGATTAGAGATAAATTATTAACTTCAGAAGAGTTTAGCAGAGTTGCAGGTAATATGACCAACCCTTTCTACAAAAGAAATAGGTAATAAAAAAAATCAAAGGAAATCTTAATACGAGCGTTACACAACATGCAGCGTTCACTTTCATTCACTAAAATCAAGAGTTTGGTACTAAACTCATCCAGAATATGAATTTTTCGCCGAAATTAGGAGTAATTTTCAGAGTTTATGTTTTAAAGATATCAGTCAACTCCTGCCCGTGCCCAAACATCGAGTTCTTCCGGGGGAGGTTTCATTACCGAAGGCGAATTCAGTTACGCTCATTTTCTTGTAGAGAGCGGAATGACAGGTGACAGAACAATGAATTTGACAGCCCTTTAGGAGGAAATTAAAGAATTATTAGGATTTTTTGGGAAATAAAAACAAATTTTAGGATTAGAGGAGGGTTTGGTGAGTAGTGGTTAGGATACTGTTTGAGTTTAAGGCAGTTTGCCTTGGTGATAATATTTAAATTTTAGTAGAAATAGCGTCTCTCTCTATTGCCGATACATTCAGTGATCCTCAGGTAAAGCCAGTATATAGTGAGGTTATTTCTTCCTGGCAGGGGAGAAACGCGTTTCAAGGGAAAGGCATTCAGATGTTGAATTCAAGCCATCTTCGCCTCCCGTGTGTCATGACTAGACCTGGAATTTTAGGCTCTAACAAAATTAGTTTTAGGCATCTAAAATAGGCTTTTAAAACAAGTAAATAGGCTTTTAAACGAGAAAATGGGCACTTGAAATATTTTTTAAATGTGTAAATAGATAGAAAATAAACTTTAAATATTACAATATACACTTAAACTGTAAGATGGTCTTTTTTTACTGCAAGTGGTATATCTATTCTTAACAGAATTAACTGCAAAATTAGGCATCACGAACTATATTCACTTAAACAGATGTTCTTTCACTGGTGACTTGACACAGTAGTCCTTCCTCCTTAATCCTACCCCTCCCCCGTCAGTCAGCATTCCTTTAGCGACAATTGTTTGGAATAATCAAGTTTCTGTGAAAAACCCACCTCTACTGTTCTGCTTTTCATTGAGGGATGTCTATTACTAGACCGTGAAGTTGAATTTTATGTTAAATGTACAAAATAGGTATTTTAGGCACTAACATAGTAAAATAGGCTTTAAAGGTCCAAGTAGGCATTTTAGGGCACTATAAAAAATAAATGTAAGTGATTTATCATGAGACATCCACATATTTAAAAATTTTCATGTTATTTCATAAGGAACAAAATAAGCATTTGCCTTAAAATCCCAGGTCTAGTCATGACAGCCACAGCTGTATACTTAGTCAGCCCAATGTGACTGCCCTGAAGCCTGACGTACCCCTTCAAATGTCAATATTTCAATATAGATGCCATTGCGCATTCCTCTGAGCACGGACACCAATAAATAATTTCACTGCACATGGCGAAATTTTGTCCGAAGCAATTGATCTCTGAATTGCTGAGAGTTATGATATGTCCCAAATATAAATTGAAAATAGGCCCTATTTCGTGCTGTAGATACTGGTGAATTTTAGCCGTATGCATGAGAATACAGGCATAATAGATAACATTCTAATACAGTAGACAATATTATATTGCATATATCAGCTTGGGGATTGAAAACCGGCCCAGTTAATACGTTTTCCTTCCGAAAGTAGTATAGTATAATAGCATAAGGTATTAAAAATGATGATACGTTGTACGAGCATATGAAGACGGGGAAAAGCAAGGAATACCATAAAAACTGAAAGTTGAAAAAACAAAGTTAATTTTTTAATCGGCATGGTCAATTTTAGTTAATAAAAATTGTAATGAAGAATTTTAAAAATGATTCTTGTGTCGATTGGTAAAACAAATCACCAGTTTTTAAAAAATTTACCATTTTTTCCACGGACAAGCCTTGTTTTCCTCTGTTCAAACATTTCATTTGACTGAGTCCTTGCTTTTCCCGGTTCCCTCATAACTTACCCAAATCTAACCAGATCTCAATACCATTTTTGTTTTCATAATTTTGTGATATTTCTCGCTCCCTAAAAAACCCAAGACCTCTTATTCATCCTGAATCGGAATAAAAAATTGATAATCCTTTCACACTCTTTGTGTTCAATGGCTTAAGCACAATTCAAGTCAATGGCTTAAACACAATTCTTGCAATAAAATGAAACAACGCGTTTGGTCGTGGCTGCGTAACAAACAAATGGACACACAAACAGATGGAATGCTGGGTCCTTTAGATTTACGTCAGAAATATACTGGAATAATGAGGTAGAAAATTTTACACTCTAGAGTGGAGGAAGTTTAAATTTTTAGTCTATAGCATGAACCGTTTGGCTATAATCGTTGAAAGAAGCTGAACATTAAATAAAAACGGCCACCATCTTGAAAAGAAATTATAATAACTAAAAAAATCCTTACATTTCGTCGATGATAATGACGTCAAGAAACATTCATGCCAGATTAGAAGAAAACAGAACTACGCGTTTTACAAATTTACAAACATATGAAATGTTGAACGTTCGAATTCAAATATTAGTTACCATTTTAATGTTTAAAATATACTAAGAAACTTGGGAGATACCTTTGTTATAGTCCTAAAAAATTAGAAAGAATATTGCGCGGAATCAAGCTGTGATTACTGAATACCCTAGATCAGTGTGGTTCAACCTTTAGTTACCCGAGGGCCAGAAAGAAAACGAATTACATAAACGAACTATGTATAAAATATGTCATATTTCATTCAAAAACTTTTATTATAAGTAAGTAAGTAGGTAAGTAAGTAAGTAAGTAAGTAAGTAAGTAAGTAAGTAAGTAAGTAAGTAAGTAAGTAAGTAAGTAAGTAAGTAAGTAAGTAAGTAAGTAAGTAAGTAAGTAAGTAAGTAAGTAAGTAAGTAAGTAAGTAAGTAAGTAAGTAAGTAGGTAAGTAGGTAAGTAAGTAAGTAAGTAAGTAAGTAAGTTAGTAAGTAAGTAAGTAAGTAAGTAAGTAAGTAGGTAAGTAAGTAAGTAGGTAAGTAAGTAAGTAAGTAAGTAAGTAAGCAAGTAAGTAAGTAAAGTCTAATGGCTTTCTTCCCTGAGAAAAAAGAATTCGGGGCAAACTTGAATTAATTTTTTGTTTGTTTTTACAGAAGGAACAAATAGTTAAAATCGGAATTAAGATATTTCATTATGTAATATTCGTGAGCCTAATTTAGTAAATTTTTCATATTTACATCGGTATAACTTTTAATTACTGAAATATCAAAATGCTTAACTGTAAAGTGTGGAACCACCTGTATAATCAAGTGCACCTTAGGCTGTATTCAGGACGTATTAAGCAATGCAATGATAATATACGACATGGCGTTTGCAACAGCTGACTTTGCAAGACTCAGGCAAGGAGCCGCCATCTGACCTTAACGATATCAGGGTGTTGTACACGATATTACCTTACATTGTTCCTAACACTGCTTTCAAGGGAAAATTGCTCCATTAATTACAAAGCTCTAGAGAGTAAGGAGATCAGTTAAGCTACGATATCACAGTGACTATTATGACGCAGTGGCTCGTAACTGCATTTCGTGACATAATTTTTGCAAGTTATTACGTTTTTTCATACCTTTACTATATAAATTCCTTATTAACATATTTAATAATTACGTTCATTCTTTATCTACAACTGATCTAAGTGTAGAAGCATGAGCTAGTGGGGTCTTGCGAATTTTCCATTTAGAAGCTGAAGGAAATGAGAATATAGGTAGGGACACGATTTGTGTTAAATTTTTTTTTTAAAGTTCTCGAGGTATCAGGAATCGTACAAAATATTTTGAAATGACATTTTCTATTCAGCTAGTTGCATTCCAGGCAAGTGCTGTTTCGATGTTTATTGCATCCTTCGCCTGCAATTGAAATAAAAGCTTAGGTATGTTTGTTCTTCTCATTTCAAAAGTTAGTACTTGTCAGACTGAATATCGTTCTAGGCATATAAGCCTACAGCGCTTTCACTGTCCTCATTGGAAGTTGAAATGTTGAAGAATTGGCAACATTTTCAGATAAGGGATAATCATCTAGCAACCCACTTAATAATACATTATAAGTTATTTTGTAATTGCATGCAAAAATCTCAGGTTATGAGCATCAATTTAAGCAGAAATACTGTGTTCAATAACCTTCAAATAATTTTGAAGATCCGGCTTAGCTTATAGTACTCCTAGTTGTATAGGCTATAAAACATTTTATGCTAGGAAAAATTGAAACATAAATAGATAGGAATATTTTATTAAAATGAAAATGTAGTAAATACTAGCATACTTCGCGAAAAAATACACTTAATTTCGCGTCTTATCGTGAACATAATTTCAGCGTTTTATTTTGAGTAGCCTTCAATACATATTAAATGCCCATTTCTATTCATTTTAACATAGTTTACAATTTCGTGATAGTCACAAAATCATATCTCTAAATATAAGGTGAAATATGACGATTTTTGACGCCAGGGGAGTGTTTGATCCAATAGAAGAAACCATTGCATGTAGGCCTATGTATTATGTTCTATCTTCAGATTTTAAAGCGATAAATTAACAAATAAGGTAGGCCTTATTTCTAAAACTATTTATGCCTTAATCAGACCACAAAAATAATCTATTTTTTGCTGCAAAATACGCATTGCACAGTAAAATTATAAAATCTTTTAAAATTCACATTTGATAGTAATTTTACTAATTTTAAGGAATATTCCTAGCATCTCGGATCTTATTATGAGATTTGTCTAGGACTATTCCGTGGGCGTACCTTGTACTAACTTCAAGTAGATAAAGGCATGTTACAGTTCTTTCCAAAACAGTTCTTGGCGCTACTTAGATAATACTTTCTCCCTACTACTGAACTGTAGGGATTTGGGAACAGTAGGCGAAATTATTAAATGCCTAGTAGCAAAACTTTCATTCCTGCAGATTATTTAGTGTACTGTGTTGTATCGTGTTGAATAATTGCAACCAATGTGTTAGTGTTGACTTTTTCCCGACCCAGGTATAAAAATGGCCATGCGCCACATCGGAAGAATGAGTACTCATTAAATACATGGATTCTGAAATTAGGGGGACAATAAGTGACCCTCATTAGAAAGGGAATCATTGTAAAGCCATTGGCAAGATCAGCGAGGTAACCGGATGCTGGAATGAGACGAGGCTTTCATGATTTGGAAGGAACTATACCTAGTTAGGGGCGTTTACATTTAGTTTAATGTCAGCCACTTTTACAGTCTGTACAATTTAAATAAAATGGTACATACCGTGCCTTCATTATACAGTTGAATACAATAATTGTGTGCATCTCCAGACCGTTGAATGAGATTAATAAAATAAAAAATAAAGATATCCACCACTTTCATAATATTATTATAATTACTTTATTATTTATCAATATTAGTATAATAGAGGGTAGAGTATTTTCCGCCTAATCACCACTAAATACCAAGGTTAAATGTTTGAGAGCACAGTATTTAAATAGTTATTTACGTGTTATAGAAACGGATTGCGTTAGGGTCCAGTTCGAAATGTTTATTGTGTTCTATCAATATAAACCTAACGCATAGAATTTGACAAACTCAAATACTTTGTGGTATAATTTTTTATTATTAATGTTTATAAAAAATGTTATGCAACTGTTACACATTTGTTTTAAAAACAAAACATCACATTAGGCCTATATAATATCAGAAACTGACTTGGTTTGGAAATACAATACTGTTAAATATTTTGTATGCATGTTTTGTAATACATTTGTTAATTAACAATTAAGTCTAAAATTTTGTAATTTTCAACAATTCAGATAAATTTACAACTCTACACAATATTTGAAAATTCTATGACGTGACTTCTTAAAATTGTGCTCTTAAAAATTTAACCGTGGTATTTAGTGGTGATTAGGCGGAAAATACTCTACCCTCTACTACTCAATCCCACCACTGAGGAAATTAAATTCATCAATATAGATACTATTAGGCCTACAGTATCATCGTTACAATGTCATAATTATAGAAATTTTATCTTCTATCTCAATTTTATTTAATCTTGATCTGCTGTCCAGATGGTGATAGTATATTTAATACACTTGAGAAAAAATTCTTGATTGATACGTAGGCTTCGAGGAAACATATCACAAATTTTCCGCTTATCCAACTTACTTGTGATTAAAAGCCGAAGGAGATTTCTTCGAAATTTGATTAGAAACGTCACCATATTATGAGTAAGTATGCCCTTTGACCTTTGTGTGAAGATTGTTACAAGGGTTTTCTTTCAATGCTGAAACTTTCACTGTTCAAATTGTTAAGACATACATATTTTGTTAAATTAATGCGCAAAAAACGTATCTTTATTCCCATTATTTGAAATTCTATTCCTACCATGCGTTAGTTATTACAACATGGTAATTCTGTTATCATTCTATATTTAGTCGAGTCCCACTAATCCGGACAAAATGGGACCGGACTTTATTTGAATCACCGTAAGTCCGGATTAAATGGAATTTGTCTTAAAATGCACGTACTGTACTGTAATACAAGCTTTGGATGGGTATTACTACAAAAATCGATGGTTTTGCATAATTATAACTTTTCCTACAACTTAATTTTAGTAGAGCTAAGTTTTTAACTTACGAACCATTGTAGGAATAACAAAACAACATATATTTGTGACTTAATTTAAAATTTATTTATTGTTCAGTCCAAACGCCCGTCCGAATCAACCGGATGTCCGTAAGAGGGGTGTCCGGATATCGGGACTCTACTATATCCATAACGTACACATAGATGAATCATGAAGCATTTTTTATTTGCTCCTTCCTCAGATTTCATTTAGTTCTTAATGTCCCGAATAATGTTCTTGTTAGCAAGAGTTTTGCATTTCTTCCAAGCCATTTATTTTTTTGCGAATATTTGAATGCGAGAAATAAAACTGACTGCTAAAAAATTACTGACATGATTCTAGCCCATTTGTCTGTGAGGGTTATCGCTATCAGATCGTGTCCCTGCCAAGACAGAACGAGGGAAAAGTGCGTATTCAGCTGTGTAAGTGGTACGGATAAGTATCTCCCAACGCCATATGCGTGGCATAACGAAACCATCGTCTACCTCTGAAGTTCTGGATCTTTATGTTCTCCGTCAGGAAAGAGAGAATTTGGTTACCTGACATAGAAGACAGACTACTGAAAAGAAAAGCAATAAAAGGATAAACGGGAAGTTTCTTTGTCGCTCTGAATAGTTATTAAATGCCAGAATGGTACTTTCTAAGATTGTATGGTGGACGGGAAAAATGTCTATCCGTCTATCTATCTGTCTGTCTGTCTGTCTGTCCGTGTGCCCATACGGGCGATAACTCGAATATGCGTTATCAGATTAACATGGAACTTGGTATATGCATTTATATTGATTTTGGATCAAATAGGTTGACCAGTACCGGAGTAACGCCCAATGAGAGGCCCAATTATACTAATAATCAATAATCTATTAGCCTACATTTACTCTAGTGAATTACGCACCGTGTAGCCATATTGGAGTCTCCAGATGAACTGCCATCTACCGCCGAATGTATGGCTGTCATAAGGAATGGAGTCGACGCTTTTCAACCACCACTAGTACCGAAATGTAATGTTGGCGTATCTAAAAGAAAATGCAGTTTTCAACTTCACAACTTTATTGTAAATCTGAAAAAAAGCTTTAACGATTTTAATAGGAATATAAATTTTAAACTATGATTAATAAAATCGCTAATTCGTTTTTCTGTGAAAATTATTTTGGGGATAGTTTACTCATGTCCACTTTCGATTTTTCCAGCCTATCTCTATTCTGGCAAAAGAAAAAATAACAAAACTTAGCATAGTAAAGCTGTAGAGACAATTAAAATGAAAATTTTCTGTCATACACATTTTTTATAAAATGAGGTAGGGTTGTCGTGATGGAAACGAAACTAGCCTAAATAATATCCAAACACGCCTTAATTAAATTATGAATAATGCTAGTTTCTTCTAACAAGAACAAGAAAATTGGCTTTGATATATTGTTGTGAAATGCAGTTTACCTGTATCATAGTGCACACTTATAAACAAATCCGAGCGAGATGGTAGACGTAAAAGGGTTCAAAAACTCGAATCTCATGGCCGGTCACTTTTACTTGGGTTCTTCATGGTTTCCTCCTTTGCAAACGCAACACCGGACTAGTAGCATATGTACTTTCATAATTTGTTGCAGATGTGTCACCCAATACCATAATAATTTTAACTGAATATCAGTCAAGAAGACATCACAGAGCGATAGAAAAAGATGCACATTACTATATTGACTTTGTTCAATTAGTACTTTCTTTTACGATTTATTTTCTTCACTAGGAAATCTAAACGGATAGGCTAATTAGAGCCATTATTTAATCAGGTGCTCTTTCTTTCTTTTTCATAGTTTTACCTCTCCCTTTTAGGGTTTTAAGCGACCCAAGCCGCCCGGGCCTAATCAGGTGCTCTAAGGAGAATATTAATAAAAAATTCGGAAAGATAAACAAATATCTTTAACTGGAGGTTATACATTAATTTCTTGGGTGGTAGGTTTACATACCGGATTCTTTCGTCTACCTGAAACCTCAAAAGCGCAAATCTTAAGAAGTATACGTGAGAAAGTTTCTGAAACATATTTTGCACTGTTTATTTGTTATCTAGCAGGGGCGGGTAGCGGATACTTCCCTGAATATTGTATTCTTTGACTTTTTTTGGAAATTGTACGTGGATATGGTTTGTATTGGTTCTCGGCATTGCGAAGTTTCAACGATCATCATGTTTGGACTTCAAAAATTCCATTGTGTTTGCAAAAAGTTTCCGAACCTTGTTAGTCATCACCTAGAAGAATGAGTTATATGTTATAGGCCTATGTGTAGGAAATGTTTAACACCTAACAATTTATGCATAGGTTAAGAACATTGATAACTCCATCCTTAAATAACAGAAATACGTATTGATAGTAATGAACAAATCCAATGGAAGGGAAAGTGCGAAACCTTTGTTCATAAAATATAGAATGACCGAGACTACTCTATATACAGAGTGAATCATAACACTGCCGACAAACTTTCAATTGGATTTCATTTCTAACCTAACTACATTTGTAACCCAAATAAAACGGTGTTTAAAGTAATCTTTCAAAATGTCGACCCCCATGATCACGACAATCTTCACACCAACGCCTCAGGGACTGTCGCACACGCTCTAGCATCCCAGGAGATTGACGCACATCGTCAGCGGCTGTTACAATCCTAGCAACCAGGTCTATATTAGTTTCGACAGGAATCACATACACTACACTCTTCATTTCAACTGGGGTGACAATAGATCTGCCACATTCATCAAGATCAGATAGCCTAAGTCGGATTACTCCACGAGAGATTCGACAATTCAGATCAGGATCATTAGTGGAAATCCTTATATTATTTTACATTAAAGTGTATGGGTCTCGTGGAAATTGTGTTAAGTAGCATTCATTTTTTTTAGTCTGTGTAGACTGAAAACATAATTTAGTAAATTAGGCTGTTAAATATTTAATGATTTTTTCTTTCTTCCTTGAGAACCATAATTACGAAGCCGCGCCGTGGTGTCATGAAATCTTCAGAGTTATTTTACTTCCATCTTGCACATACACACCCCACACATTGGCTATACACATACAAACTTCCTCCCGTGCACAATATGGTACTGGTATAGCAAGAGAGTGTTTAAGTACCATACATATACTTTATCAGTTCACTCGCATTTTTATTTGGAATTGCTATAATATAATTTTCAGCTAAGAGCTTTTGAGAAATCTCCAGCACTCTTCTGAGAATATATACGCTTTTATAATCGCAGTGATTGACCTAGTTAGCTTGGTGCTAAATAAATCTGGAGTACTGGGCACCAGTTACCACAATGTATCATTGAAATGGATACCAAAGAAATGATACAGTGTCAAGCATTAGATAGAGTAATTTGGTCTCTAGAGAGTACTACGTTCCTTCCACAGTATTGATGAATAGCTTCAACAAAACTGCAGCTCCGAGCTGGAAACGAGGATGAAATTATTGGGTTCTAGATATAACTTACTACAAGAGAGAAAAAAAAGAACCATACCAGTAACAAACAAAGTATCATAACTTTTAGTATTGGTCTTCTGATAAATAGTATTCGGGTGATTAATTGATTTTACGGATAATCCTTCTCACTATCTGCTAGCCAATTAAATAAATTTATTACAAGAATCTAGCTTGCCCTAAGAGAAAACTGATTGTACTTCTGATTTGTACTCTACTTTATATGATGAAATCAGCAAAACACTAACAACCACGACACGCTTAACTTCAAAATTTATATCCTTTATTACAGGATAATCATCATACAGAGGTTTTCCCTGCTACAGTATATTCTAGCGCTTAAGCACATTTTGTACAATCAATTTTGTCTCTCTATTTTCTTTCTCCATCGAATCTTATTTTCCGCATCTTCTGGTGCTAGGCCAAACTCAAACTTCTCCACTGAACAGGAAACATTGTCCTTCCATATAGTCAATGGTAATCCTCTTTTTCGTCGCCCCTCTATTTCCCATTCTTGAATAATCTTTGGGATCCGATCACTTCCCATTTTTCTAACATGTCCATACCACGTAACTCTCCTTTGCCCAATTACTTCACCAACTGTTCGTCCTGTTTCCATGATTACTTTTGTCGAAATGTAATATTCCGGATTTTTCGTATTATAACCTCAAAAATCCTTGTACAATTAACAGTGATGCCCTATATTTATTATTGTAACATACTGTCTATTTAAAGTACTGAGTTGATGTAACACCTTCATTATGCTTTTAGTCTCTGTATTCATTGTATTTGCGACATCCGTAAATCTCATCAAATCACCCCGTCTGTTGAAATGCTGTCTGGGCTAGACTAAATGAGATAATTCATTTCTTTACTCTTCTGTACAAAAATATAAATTCTTTCACTCCAGCCTAGATTTGTATGAATATTTTCTTCTACTATCTTCCCAAAATGCTCTCTAATAGGGAAGCACTTTACCAAGTAATGGTTCTTAAAATACAGTAATTTTCTCATGTATGCATCTGCCCAATTTTTTTATATTTATTTATTGTACTAAGAATATTACAGGCTAATGCCCAATTACAATATCCTTGCTTATATTAATACACCAGATTCTAATATTAAATATTTAAAGTGATATTCATAATAATTAAACTAATACTATAACTATAAAAAAACACAAAGAAAAGAAAACAGAAACACAAACAATATGACAATGATTTCAATGATTGTGCCATTTTATGAAAGTCTAAATTATTAGTGCTGTCGTACTTTCGTACTTCTTTACTTTTTGTGTCAACAGACAGTTCAGAGCTTGCATCCCTGCCTTTTAATTTCATGGTGGGGGAAGAGCTGGACCGTGGCTGGACGATAAAACACTTACTTGGCAGAGATTTAATTAGTTATCCTCAAGACGGCTTTGAAACCGCCAGTTCAATACACAAGTCAGTTTGTCATCGGTTTAGGCCATATGTCCGGCCGCCTCAAGGAAATTAACTGACGTGTGTGTATGAAGCTTAAGTCTTATGATTATATTTGCAATATACAATAAAATTATTTCAGTTTTTATCTATCTTAGCTTGCTTTGTATATAGCCTACCACATAATGAATGTTCCCAATAATTACTAGTCATAACATAATTCTTCTCAAGTTATATTTCTATACATTTTCTTACTAACTGAGTGTAAATGTTAGAGAGCAAGTATCTGGTAAACTGAGTGTGAATGTTAAATATAATAGCTTTTTATCTTTTAGATTAGGCCTACTTGTTCTTATTTTTAATCTTCGACTTATAGTAGCATTGTTGGTTTTCATTGTATTTGTAACATATAATCATTATAAGTAATTTTTCTCGTGAATAGAATAGAAGGCCTAATGGTCTTAATTCCACCAGGTAAAATAAATATATACAATTTCGTTGTATCCTATTCTATTATTTTCTTTTATCTTCAGTTAAAAACTGTATATTACATTTTCTGCTATCTAAACTATGTACCGGTCGATACAAATAATACTGTTTTGTAAATTTATTTATAAATTGTATTCAGTTATCTTTAAATTACTCAGTGTACTTTGTCCTCGTTGGCAGCCTAGGCCTATTATTACAGGAAGCTGTCATTGCTTATTTTCGGATGTTCTGAGTTAAGGGGAGATGGTAGTTACCGCTAGCAAAATTATAGAAAATATGCCGTATTTTCAAGATGCCATAACTCAGGTGTTAACAGTCAGATTTAGTTGAATTTTTTTATGCTTTGCGTGTGCACTCTGTAGTTTAAAATAAGCAGAGAATGGTTGTTCTAGATATCACTGTTTGGTAGGAAAGAATTTTTTAACACATAGGTGACAATTTAGTTTTACGGTTTCTTCCCTTGACATAGGTACACTTTTTTCCATTTCTGTAGCTTAGATTTTTTTGAAATTTTGGTAACTTACTAACAATGGGTACTGCTATTTACCCTACCTCAATCAGTCATATATATACAATATTACTGCCTGAGAACTGCATGAAAACTTCACGACTACAAGAAAAGACTTTTTTTTAATAAAAATAGTTGTAAATTCTGTATATTCAAGACTTTTCCCAAAATTCTGGTAAGGGAGATTTGTCATCCATCCATAATGAATTCCTGAAAGTTTCATTAGTTTAGCGTGAATAGTTTTTTTAGAAAATGGTACCTGAAGTACAAAAAATGTAATTTTACAGGAGAGCGAAAAGAAAATTACATGCATGTTCTAACCTTATGGTATTTTATCCATCCAGGTCGCTCTGCTTGGCTTAATAATAACGCAACATATAAGACCTATAGATCAAGATGTTCAGAAAACTATGCTCTATTACATGAGCCAAAGAAAAAAATCGATTTTTTTGACATTGGTAACTACCATCTCCCCTTAACATCAAAAGAAAATAATGAATATCATTTTAATTTGAGAATAAACCATTTAAACTGGAAGATAAATAATAAACATGGATTAATAAAGTGTTTGTCATTATTTGGGTGTTGTTAAATAAAATATTCTATAAAGTTTATAATTTCTCGTTTAGTTGATTTTTTAATTTATTAAGATGACTCGTTTGTAAATGCCTAACATTTACAAAACTGAATTATACAATATCACAAGGAATCGTCAAGTAAAATCATAATGTGATTTACGATTGAAATCAATAGGGAACATTTTAATAGGCTTGTTGGTTTCTGTGGATGAGAATTGTAACGCAATGGTAAAAATCCTCACAATATTTTATGTACAGCATTACTCCTTAGATTCTATATTTATGCATTTATTCCGGTTTTGAAGTGACGAATTTATATGTCAGTAACAGTGAAAAGTCAAGATAAACAAACAGGTAAGATCTAAGCAGAGGCCCAATGCTCATGATAGAGGCAATGTTTTCAGTCATACGCAGTGACCGCTACTTCAGGTTCGGTTATTGCTAATTTACAATGGAGGCCGATGTAACTCCCGGGTCATGGACAAGATTAGGCAATTTGAAAAACCTCATCAGGGAATTACGAGTAGCCCGTGACCTTCCAGTATGTGGTGTAGTTCTTCAGCCAACCATCATGCGTATAAGTCTATATAATGCACATATTGTGTTAATTCCCGAGTTATAATATGTACGAGTTTATAGGCAATATATTTAGGCAATTTTATATATATATATATATATATATATATATATATATATATATATATATATAAACACATACATGCTCATGTTACCGGTTAGATCCAAATAAATAGGCTGAGCATTACTATGTTGCAAATGACCATACATCAGTGACAGTGGATTATTCGATGATAGTATTTTCTATATTCTCTGTTCAATGAATCTAATTGCTGTATTGTAAGTTGTATGAAATTTCAGTGATGGCAATATTTGAACAAATGGTGCGTGTTGTGATCAGAAATTGAATTTGTGTTAGTTAATTAAGCACCGCATGCCGGATCGAGTTCCCGATATTGCACTAATAATACACTTTGCTAGACTACTGGAATGTGACAGTGATGAATTCACACACATACACATACACAGACACACATAGGCGAACATAGACAAATATACACACAATCATTCACTTGATTTTAGATTTGTAACAAATGCGATTTGATTTGAGTCACATGTCCATTAATAATGGATATTAATTTACCTGCCGTAAACAGTTGAATCCACAATCCTTTCAAAACAAATCATGTGAAGTATTACTTCCATTAGGTCTATATTTACATTTCTTCTGAAGGCGTGAGCAATCATGTATATTTGGTGGTGCTATCAAAAAATAATGGGTATGTCATTTTAGCATAATTTTTTCCAACATGAGCAAACGTGTTGTACGTTGATTAAACAACCGGTTTTATGTCATTTTCATGTTTGTAATATATCAGTAAAGATGAAAGTGAGGATTGTTTCCTGCTAGTAAATTGTTTATAGAGCACGCAATACTTAAAACAACTGTAAGATCAGGTTAAGATACAAAAGATGCCAAAAACCGATCTAGTACAAACCTATACAAGAGTAGGCATTTAAAATGTCTGATGATGAACATATTTCTGGCATATTTTATTTATTCATCTGATTAACTGCAGCATAGACACTACATTCACATTGAGGTTAGCTAACCTGGCGGTCGAAATTATACAAAAATGTGTTTGTAGTGCTACAGAACACATCTGCGCAAACAAATAAAATCAGGTGAGTTGAAAAATCGAAGTAACAGATGGGGTTTTAAACCACGTTTTCTTGAGAAAGTGTGATCAGCATTTGTGAAGGAAATAGTGGGATAACTACAATATTAACAGAACGAATCCGCAAAAAATTCTTCCCATCAACAATATCCTTTTACTTTTGCCAAAACAACTCAAGACTTACAAGCATGCAGCCACTTGTCTTCGGTTCCAAACAGCATAATTCAGTTTTATTGATTGATTCGATCAAAAATACTATTTCAAAGCGTGTCGTTATTCCGATAGTTCAACCAATCAACCGAATTGGTCCAAAATTAATAGGATTCCTTCTATGGGCTTTATAAGTGTGTAGGCCTGTAGGCCTAAGTGTCTTGAAAATCTTATAAAGCGTGCTCGAGTTATCTCACGTTCAGACACACGGACAGACAGACAGATATTTCCCCCTTTCACCAAGCAATCTCAGAAAATTTCATTCTGCTACTTAATGAAATTAAAATAGAAACAAAATTTACATGGAGACGTTTATTTTCTTCTCGCTGGATTCATACTTGAGGCCAACCATTTTTCAGAAACAGTAGTGTGGCAATACTTTCATTTGTTATCATTGCATTTTTGGCAACTTTCTGCTTGCTCTAGCTTGTACTAATAATTTTCATAAACTATCTTCAAGTAAATTTCCTATGCGTTAGAATAGTGTATGAGCAGGCGGATGTGTGTGAGATTACTCAACTGCATTTGCTTAGGCATGAAGGTTTCGCGATAGTTCAACATTAGGATTAAAAAATCCCTTTAGGCAAGCCTACAGGCTGAGGTAGATTTCGAAGTGCTTTTGGTTTAATTTACTGTCGCTGCGTACCACTCTTCTTCTTTAGCCTTATGACAAACCCGCAATAATAACTGCAAAAAAGAGGCAAGAGCACTTTTTCAAACATTCAAATCTCGCCTTATATGAGAATTATCAAGAAACTAGTTATTGATTTGTAGAGTACTCATCAAGAACTTTTCAACGATACCCCACAAGATATAGTTTCAAAAATTTCGAATTTCCATCCCTCACCCCCACTAATACCCCAAAACACCCAAATCGTTGGTGTCACTGTGAACTCCATAGGGAGTACTCTAATTTATTCAAACAAAGTTTCCCTCTATACTTCATAGGGACCGAGATATAAATGTTTTAAAATTTCAACCCCCTCCCCTGACCACCCCCTTGGGCCAATTTTGCTCATTAACGAACTTGTCCGAACTATTGGGACTAGAAATAACATAATAAATTTGGTTCAAATATCTTCAAAATTACGGCCGCTAGCATGTAAAGATATATATATATATATATATATATATATATATATATATATATATTACATAATATATATAACTTTTTTTTTTTAACAGGCGGTGGTTTCGTACTTAGGGAAGCAAGAAACGGAAAGATATGAAAGAATTTTTCGAAAGTCATGACATGGTATCGATTGCAATAGGTAGATTTTTCTTCGAAATCTACCTAAAATAGCCTATGCTAGTAGCCTATATGTTACTATGAATTTAGTATCAAATTTACAACTTTTGTCGCTGTAGGCTATGACGCGTTCACAGAAGCACCTTATTTTTCTCTTCGTGATCAAAACATAATTTTGTTTCAGTAGATTCACACGTCATCGTTCTACGCCCAAGTGGACTTTTATTTGAAACATTCCCAGTAAATTATCTGAAAATAATTATAATTTATTACTTACTTATTTCAAACACAAACTTATGTTTTAGATCTAACCTCGCAATTCGCGACTTTGGGAATAGCTTTAGAACGCCACAGGCAGTAAACAGTGAGAAAAGCTAAGCGACTACCGTCCGTTTCGTTCCGAGCTGCAAAAAACAAGAGAGGAACGATTGCACAGTAATCAAACTTCCTAGCGCAGGAAGAGATTCCGTTACATGGCACATAACGAAACGTGCGCTGTTCAGAATGCTGCTCTTAACCTAATGTAACTGTTCCTAACCTAACCTAACGCTGGCACTACATGTCACTGACCTAGAATCTAGCTGCCGCTACTTATCTTAATGCAGCAGCTTTGTTATCCTTCCACACTTCTAAAGAACAACCTCAACAAAGTTACCAACAAATGCTTTCGATTAAATGAGAATACCCGGCATTTCATTTTATGAAATAAAATTTTATTAAAATTACACAAAGAATTTAGAACTATAATTGGTAACATAAAAATTAATAAAGTGTTATCTTTCACTTACAAAGAAGTCCGATGCGTTTGTTTCTAGTAACTCGTACTTACATTGATTTTATTCCTCATTCTGCATTTACTATTGTATTATCTATCCCATACGAAATAATACACCGGCGTTTCGTTTATAATCCAGACTATTCTGCCATCTGCTGAGTTCAGTCGGCATGTAGTCATGTTTGTGATGTTGGCGACATTGTAAACTACTCCCAATCGGTGCGGTCCGGCTGAGCATGGCGATCGTGTAAACCAGGTGTTAAGCGCGACTTTGAATAGCTACGCGTTACTTCAACGCAGCCGTGTGCTCCATAGTGTAATATGTTAAAGATAGAGAAAGTTATGTTTCACATAACACTTTTTGATAAAGGAATCTTTATGCAGTAGGTCTAGTAAATGTCTTATTGATGAATGTCAAGTTGAGACAAGGTGATCATCAGTTTAATTCCACCACTATTTCTTAGTTACCGCTCTTTATAGTAATGCAGATTTCTTGGAAGTGTTTCTAGATCTTCTACCCTCTTTAGTAATTAAAACTCCTATTTGTAATATTAAAACACCATGTTAGACCGGTAAATAGAGACAGCTCATCCTGTTCTTGTTACTGATTCATACCTGGTGGAGAAAATCCATTTTGCACCGGAATATACTGTTTATCCAACCAATAACAGTTGCAAGTAGCATTAACTTTCTCTGAATTATGTGCGTTGTCATTGTTCATAAATGAAGCCTTGCAGATTCCTTTCTAAATTTACGAATCATATGTACAAATTGATGTTTTTCATAGCGGTGACAGTTGAAGCACATCTGTCATATATTCGTAAAACGATTAGATTTAAAACACAACAAATCTTTTAAAACTGTGTGAAGTAAAATAGTTAATTCTTTGGAGTTTCTACAAACTGATAGCCTAAACAGTAGCTCTATTCCTTAATAAAATCTCCAAGGACATAGCCTAAATAGCAAAATAAGGTATTTCATGAATTCTTAAATTTCTTACATATGATTTAGGCCAATATGTCATTTACATTACTTTCATATTGCGATCGGTATATTTTGATTCATTAATATTTTCAAATGTAATATAACAAAAGATCCAGATTTTTTCAATAAATTCATATGTAGCAATGAATAAATCGATAATTAAGCACGTAATAAATGATTCTAAACCACAAAAGGAATAAAAACCCATCGCTATTGCTAGCGAGAAAGCCGATGGCGATCAAATAGATATATCGTTTTGGTCGCGCTGTTTGCTGTCATTATCAATACAAACACTTTCCGTTAAGATCAGCTGTTATATTTTTAGACTAAACTCTCTGGTGCCAATGGTGCCACCGATGATATCCAGTGTTATTAATATTGTATTTATTACCGTACGAGATTTTTAAGCCTAAAGCTTCACACAGATAAAATTATAACTTATTTTCAGATGTCCTTTTGTTCATATGCAGCTTATAAGTTATGTACGCTAACGCTGTATTCAATGTGATTAATTGTTTTCTTATCAAAAAAGCTCATTCATTGTTCATTTCTTGTGAATTTAGGTACAAAAAATTGTTCATAGGTGCGATAAAATGAAAGTGATGAAAATAAAACTATAAAATTATATGATAGACACTTGCGATTGGTTAAAATTTTACATACAGTATTCTTATAGGCTACTGGATTGTTCACTGATTCATGAGTTAAACAGTCAAAATAACTTATCAAAAGCAGCACATAACAGATGGAAAAGCCTATGTTATCCATCGCTTTATAGGATAAATAATACTTCGTTAGAATTAATGGCTGTGAATATAATATTTTATAATATAATAACTTATAATATCATTGTAAGCCGAAAATGTCGCTCCTCTCACGCAGTGGGCCCGGGTTCGAATCCTGGCCGGGACAAGTTACCTAAGTGGTTTTATCCCGGGTTTTTACTCACCTTATGAGACAAATGTCGGGTAACTTTAGGCCCTTGTGGTCCCCAGATATCATCTGACCGTCATTATCATCCTCATCCCATCCTCGCCTTGATCGGAGTGTGTGTTGTGTGTGAGTGATGTGTGTCGTCGTATGTGTTCGTGTTGTCTCGGAGGTGGCCACGGCATTGGGCTGATCACTCATCTGGGGAGACCCTCCATGTCCTTGTCTGGTTCAAAAAGTATGTAGGCTATGTGATCTTTAGATAGGCCTAATCCCTCTCCCGACAGGTCTTGACCCTGTAAGGCCCGGGCGACGTGGGTCGCTTAAGTGTCCCTAAAAGGGAGAGGTAAAACTAAAGGGTGAAAATAATATTTTGTAAGAATCATAGCCAATGTGTGATTTTCAGGTAGGTTAGGAATTTTATATTGTGGGAGGGGAAATGGATACGCGCTTTAAAACCTGTTCCACACTGCCCCAGTAACAGAATATTAGTTGGTGAAAACTCTGGCCATGCTCAGGTATGAAGCATTCGTTAATTAGAAGTATAATAATGCTCAATGAAGAAGTGTTACATAGCAATTTCCGTACAGCTTCAGATTTCAAAAGCTCACCGGTGAATGATGACGAATTAGGTAGACGAGAATGATTATTACCAGAGCACTCTGCCCGAATAGAAGTTCAGTAATGGGAATCGATTTTATTGGCAAGTGCTAAGCTAACTTAGTTTAGCCGCTACATGTTCAAAAATACATACAATACCGCCTGAGTGATGGTTATGAGTATACATGAATACTCAGAGTAAGAACTATTATAGCGGAGTATAATTTTTTTCCGATTTATAAGGTTTAAAATGAAATGGAGTTCGCCGTGGCATAGTTGGTTGAGACACTGCGCTACAAATTGGAAGGTCGCGGGTTCGATCCAAGATAAGGTCGTTGGGGATTTCTCAACTGGTCTAATACGACAGAGCATCTAACAGAAATGAGTACCAGGAGCAATCATTATGGTCGGTGCATAAGTAGGACAACGTGCCTTCACATGCCGAGTGCCTAAACATCTGGGATCATCATAGTCTTGCAACCTTAAAGACTTTCACGGCCTATAGAGGGAACACTTTACTTTACGGGACAATAATACATGATAATGCACCGTAAGGTCGTTTTCATGTTCAATTATAAAGATAAATTAGGAGTAAACTGTCTTTGGTATGAATTTAATAGGTCTACTCAATTCTTACGAAATTATATTATTTTAAATAAGTGATAAAAAACAATAAAAGAAAATAATATCAAACTAAGAAAAATTGTTCCTATAGTTTTTTGGTTCTGAGCCATAGAAATTTAAGTAAAATTAAAACTTATTAATATATTTGTTCAATGTGTTATTGCACTCATTACAGTGAAACGAAAAAATCTTCTGAAAATGGTAAAAAAGTAGAATAAAACCAGCCTATTTTAATATGTTTAAAAAACTAAAACAGGCTATACTAAAACCTAAAAATCAAGGCCTTACTTATTTACCACAGTCAAGCCCGTTGTTTTAAAAGTGATTCTGGCGCGAAGCGTGAGGTTTGTTTTATAAATATCAAGAAATTGAGAAAAAAAATATTGTCAACAAGAGCATTTGAGTTCTTCTTTATTGTGCCATTCATAAAGCTTAAACGTTTTCTTATAATAAATTTAATTACACTATTACTGACTTCGGGGTCAGATATATACACAGGAATTTGACATTTAAACGGATTAAGAATGGTGTTCAACCAAAACAGTAATGGTTAAAAAAGGTCAACGAATCTGAGAACAGGAGGGATTCTCCTTTTAAGAGTTCTCAGAGAGGAATCGTTAATCTATTATAATAAGATAAGGTGTTCGTCTCTCGGTTTGTCTGTTTGCGATGCACAGTCAAATCTAGGACACGCAGAGATCTACAGTTTTTAACATAGGTGAACTAAAGGGTGTCGGAATGCGCCTCTGAGACAGAATTTTAATTTTAGATTTCGTTCGCGAAGTATGAGCTAAAAACTAGCAGAAAACGTGATTTTTGGCGCTACCGAAGCACCAGATTCGCTAATATATTTCAGTTGTAAAATGAATATTGCAGATAGCCTTCCCTGTTACCTTAGCAACTGTGAAAAAAATTAAATCGCTGAAATATATTTTTACAACATAACGCATGGAATTGTCGATCGCTTCTATTTTTTTTAGCCCGTTCAGCTTCATAAATTCCTTTATAACATTACCACGCGCAGAGATCTCAATATTTACATAGGTGTGTAAAAGGAGAATAATTAATCCAGGTCTAAATGGGAAAACATTGAATGATTTGGACGAAACTCGCAATGCGGGTATTTTTGGGCAGTGGTCTCGAATCTGAGGTATTTTTTCCCGGATGGCGATCTCTAATCGTGAAATGCATTTCCAAGCCAGATTTTTAGCTGTTTAATTATTAATAGTTTTTTATAGTTTATGAATGATTTACGTGTGTTAATTAATACAACATTTTAATTATTTTGGACCGCCGGCGTGGTCTTTTGGTTAGTGTCCCTGACTTACAGATCCGTCGGTCCGGGTTCGATCCCCCGTACCTCTTTGGATTTTTCTGAGGTAGGGAGATCTGGAACGGGGTGTACTCAGCCTCGTGATTCAAATTGAGGAGCTACTTGATAGAGAAATAGCAGATCCGGTCATGGAAACCACCATTAAGGGTCGTGGGTGTCGGCATGCTGACCACGCCCCCCAATCCTGCGATCTGTCTATGGTAGATGACACAGCGGTCGGGTGGTAGACTTTGTCCCTTCAGGGATTTTTTTTGTGCCCACCCTTACCCCCGGAGTGCCAAGCAATTAAGCCTAAACCTCCGGTCAGACCAAATTTTGGTAACCATATGTGATGTATGTATACCTATTGTGCCCTTATGTACATCCGTAGGGGATGTTGATGGTGTGACGTGTTTGGGCTGTGTACTTGTGTCTTTGTACTTTGGCGCAGGATAGACCTAAGTGCGGATGGGTCTTATGTGCAATATTTCCCCGAGTGTGTTTTTTTAGTGACTTGTAGTTATGTATTCTAGAGAAAATCCCTTCAGGGATGTAGCGTCATGGAGTTTAGTTTTAGTTTAATTATTTTACCGTTAAATAAATTGTTTAGAAACATGTAGCGATTCGAATAATAAACGCCGGCAAAAGCCGCGGCACTTCCTAGCGAAGTTATATGAGTAAATTCAAGCATGTGTATGTACTGTACCATATCTTGTAGTAGAATTGCATGTAGGCTTGCTTGTAGTTCAGACAATATGAGCACTGTTCATGAAGGCCTGCCTGTATGGCAAACTTCCATAAATAGACTGATATCCTTACCTCTCTCCTTGTGCCAGGTAATTTCCAACAGACTGTAACCATAGGGAAACCTACCATCTGCTGCCTCTATGAATGCAAATAATTACTGAAATTTCCACCTACTACCTGGCAAATTCGATAAATATTCTTAATGGATTCTAAGCTTTTTTCTTTATTTAATATCTATTTTTACAATACCGTTAAATATATTTTTCTGAGTAATGTTTAATTTTATGCTTATATGAAATCTACACAATCCTATCTGCCCTGTCTCTTTCTGCGAGGTAATTTAATCCTTCACATTTTATATAGAGTGCAGATTTTAACAGCTTGTTCCTTCGGTAGAAACAAAAAGAAATGGAAATACATCTTTGTCCCAAGAGAGTATTTTTGACTGGAAAAAAAAAATTATCCCTGAACTTGAACCGTAGTTTACTTGAAAAATCTTATCCGTACTGTTCCAACTTTTTTCACATCAGTTCGAAGCGAAATTGTCTTCTTCGTATTGTTTTTCCAAGCGTGCCAGAAGTCGTTGCTACCCAGGAATAGCTATCTGACGGTGCGCTGTTGCAACTCAGCGGAAACGTTCAACCATATTACCTCAAAAACGGTTTTATTTTAATTTTAATGTCACCTAGTTCCCCTTGATACTACACAGTTATAACGCATCCACGCTGTATTTTATGTAAAAACAGGAATGTTCTAGGCATTATTGGCATAGGCAAGCATTTTTACGTTTTTTTGGTTCATTCTGTATGGTTATCACTCATTTTTCATGTTTTTTGCATCTTCACGTAGCCTTTACTTTCTGGCCTTTAGAGTTCTAATAATTCAGTTTTTACTGTCGACTTTATATATATATATATATATATATATATATATATATATATATATATATATATATAGGACATCTGGACGAAAACTACGGCTGGCCTTGAGGGTCCAGAATACAAAACATATTATATTATAATACATAGAACCCAAAGACCATAGAAAAATGTCAGTACCGGTATGCAAATAACATAATCAAATAGGCTGTATAAACGGTTGTGTAATATCGTCTGTGAGTCTCTCAAGATAACGAGGCAGATGTTATGGGTGTCCTCATTCGAGAAGATCATTTTGAGAAAGAAGGATTTTGTAAATTTATAGTAAGTTCCTCTGGGATCAGAAAGAAGCCCTTTACTTTCCATGTTTACATTTTAAAGTTGTAGGCTATCTCTCATTTAAGTGAAGAAAACATGGGCAGTAAATGGATTTCTTTTCTTCATTTTCAAATGCTGTCTGCTCTCCATCCTTCCCTAACCGGATAGTAGGGTCCAATACCAAGCTCTGATTATTCCGCATATCTATAGCTATTATGTCCGCTCATCTAGTTGATCCATCTTCTGCTAAACAGTGTACCTCTTAGCACACCTCCGATTTCGCCTTACGAACACCATTGGCAATATAGCTCTTCATTTTATGTTGACGGCTGTTTCGTAACAGTTCTCCTATACGGCAATAACCCAATACATGTCTATTTCAATGCAATCTGCCCGGCAATGATTTTAGTCTGTTAATGAATAACAGAACGGACTATCGAAATGTTAGTGGATATTTCGATGGCATTGGTCCACTCTGATCCAGAAGTTTGATTTCGGATCATCTGCATATGTAACTACTCCTTTTTGTTTGTGAGGGAACACCAGTTTTCAAATGATCTTTGCCGCAATTCAGATCTTAATACCTCGTCCTGTCATGGAAAGTGTCTTGCTGTTCTTCCTCAAGATTTCCACTGTAATGGACGTGTTCATCACTTATTTTGAGGAGATTCCTGGCGATGTTGTAGTGCTGTAAATGTGCTTCCCATCCCGATTTAACTATTCCTACACCACGAAGTTTCTTTGGTGCATATTGCATACTCTCTCCTTGACACTTTAGCGGATAACTTTGTCAACATCTTGCAAAAAGACCTCCGGAATTTTATTCAACGGTGTAGTCTGGAGTTCATAGGTCATTCTAAGCCAAAAGCACTGATTCATAATGTTCAGTTTTTGATCAGGCTTAAGTAATTTGCTACTCGTTAGTTTATCAATATCGGATGATGTTCTGTTCGCCAAATACAATTTTTTCACAAAATGTAACTCCTAAGTATTTTACTGTTTCACCTTCACTAAAGGAGTTAATTATGCTTCCTCCTTCCATAAACCAACCTATAGTATTTGCATTGATCAAAACTTCTTTGATATTGATCAGTTTAGATTTTTTACGATTTACATGCATATCTTTATTGTGTTATTCCTTAAAATGTATATATTTATTTCCTGGTTCAATTTATAACTTGTAGTAGGCTACCTCGGTAATCTGAGTCTCACAAATAAATATTCCATCACATTTATTCAAATCAGACGTTATTGTTCGTACAGGCTTTAAGCCTAACTGTTCATTAATTTTTTCTACATCAATACATACCACATAAAAATCATAATGGTATCAATTATTATTGATTTAAATTAATGATGCACTTTTTGTGAAACGAAAGATGTATAAACATAATTTACATAAAAAGATAATGTGATAGCTAGTAATGCAAGTTTATAAAATGCTTAAATACATCGCGATAATCGAAAATAGAATTTAAATTTTAAATTTCTGAATATTAATAAAAACATAAACTGTTAGGTTCTTTGATTTCATGAAACAAATTTTATTTGTTTTTTATTATTCTATGGCAAATATTATAATGCTGCCTCCTTTCATAAGCAGAATGTGTTATTAACAACTCTTTTAAGATTTGATCCCAAGAATTTATTATGAATAAACAAAAATTAAAAGTTATCAGCCTCGGAAGCCCCTCTTCCCACTATTGCTATTAGTAGTTTCATTGATTGCACCGCAGATTGTATCCTAGCACGATCCCAAAGAATAAGTTTTAAGAGGCTGTTGTTGCAGTCTTGCATTGTCTTTCCATTAGTTCTAGAACTTCCCTTTAAATAGGACTGTAATATTTTTATGCAATGTAATGTAATATTATTAGTATCGTTGTGCAAATATATGTAATAAATAATATATTGGGTACCTTCATTCTAGTTTTAGACTGGAAGTTCTATCTTTTTCAGTGAGTTACTACTATTTTAAATATCGAACAATTGCTGCACTAACTGTATCCATATTTATTATGGTCCAGAGTCAATAATTATAGTGCCAATTTTCCAATATACAATTCATTATATTTTGGGGGTTTTAATAAGAAACGGTTATAATGAATATTGTATAAATTATGTTGAATAATACATATTGTTAAATATTAGTAAGAGAACATATATTAACTAACACTACATAAACACATAATATCTTTGATGATGCAAGAGTTTATAAAAAAACACAGTTTCAATGTGAAAATTGTGCTTGCTTAGCAGAATACAACTTTTTATGTCGTGTTTTAACTTAGTTAATTTATCCCAAATCTGGTCCAACATTCAACCTTATTGCTCTTATTTAAAAAATAAAAAATAAATTACGAGAGGAAGCTCCACATTAACAAAGGTAAATACTAGTAACATTTTTCAGTTCTTTTTTATATCAAAATATTCAAGAAAACCATTTTTATAAACAAATTATAAACAATTACAAAACCGTTTTCTTGTGAAATGTCTTAATGTACAGCTTAACAAAAACTGGACAAAAAACTGAGAGCCCTAATGTTTAAAAATAAAATTTTCATGCCTGCAGGTGTACATGTGGCATAATCATTTGAGGACTCTGGCAATTCGTTGTTAATATAAAATGGGTCATTAATCCAAAATTCTGTAGTCAAGTTTTCAGGAAAATACCGCTTGTATCTGTGGGTTCACACAGTACTTCTTTATATTCTCTACGAACAACATTATTTACCTTTAGAAAGCATTCAATAACCGTAATGAATACGTGTTTCCACTATCTATTTATTTTAAAAAATAGCAAGAATATTTACTCTATACTGCTCCAATAATATTGAAGTGCATAGGCCTACACTCTCTTAGCTTATTCAGCTAGCTGAAGTGGCAAAATATACCTTGGGCGTAACTTTGCAACGTTTTGGAAAATGCGAACACTATTATTGAAATTATATTTCTTCATTTTTATGGTTCAAAACTTTTAAAGCAACTATATTTTGAAAAAATCTTGATTATAATTTTCATTTGAATTTTGCATTTCGTTTAAGTACTACGTACTAAAGTGGCTCACGTAACACCGGGTACGCGTACCAGAAGTTGAGAACAGCTGGTTTAGACGTGCAATTAAAAACAAAGATGCTATGAACATAACACTGAAAGTTTTCATACTAGGCTTGTAATAACCATTATATTTTGAGAAGTCCCTTTTTTGTCACGCTATTCGTATGGGAACTAGAAAACGATGATGCTAGAAAATGAGGATCGAAAGAGCCTTATGGAGCGAAGTTTTTTTCTCTTCCTCTACCCATCTCTTATCCGTTAAGAAAAAAGAATGGAAACCATCCAGTTACGACGATATTCATGGGTATGGCCGGTATGGGCTATATAGCATTTAATCTAATGCAGATGGGTTTTTCGTGTTTTCCCTGCCATCAAAGTGTGGCTTCTTAAGCCAATTTGGAGCGATATTCTTTTTAAATATTAAACGGGAGTAAAGCAGGGGAGCCAACTTGAGATGAAGATGTGTGCACATAGACAGTACTTGTTCTTATTCTTCATCATTTTCTTCTTTCACTTTCTCCTACCCCAACTCCTTCAACGTTTTATCGTTCCTTTATTCCACCGTTTCGTGTTGAGAAGAAATTATTCGAAGAACTTTTTTTATCTCCCTTTTATATAAAAGCGAGAGTATTAAGACACCAAATAGCCATTTAAGTGATGGTATATGTTGAAATAAAAGCCTTTGTATGAAAGAAGAATGCTCTGTGCTATCTTATAAGATGTAACTGTAGGTAAATAGACGCTTCCACAGGCAGTTCATACGTTATTAAATCCAGGGAAAAAACAAGAAGAGTGAATCTCATTCTGCATTTAATAGAGGAAAAGGAGTAGGCCTATTATGAATTATAACTTCTATGCTTATGAACATATCATATAAGAATCAGAAGCGCTACGTCACACAAAGGGCAAAAATCGGTAAGATAGTTCTGATACGGGGGAATAATGTTCATAAAACTTGACAGGAAAAATTTACTTCACTTATGGCTTGCCGCAGAACGTTTGCGGCCAACGACACGTAAAATAATTAAGAAGTCTACATTTCATCCGTGTATTCCTTATACTTGATCTGTATACAACCGAAGATTCTAAAAATCGACTGAATCTACAGTCTTCAATTTTCTCAGCACCAAAAAAGAGAAAGGCGGTAACTTGTTCAAGCTGCTTTAGAACATCAATTTCCCAATCTTCGTGATTTTAGATTAAAAAAACGCAAAAAACTTACATTTATGAAAATAACTTCTCAAAAGTACATCCCTGTTAAATAAGCATAAGACCAACCAATCACCATACTTGGCCTGCTGTTTTCAGTAATTGAATGACCGGAATTAGATCCAGAAAGTTTTTCTCTACATATTTCTTCTCATAACTGTGTCCATTCGTCCCTCTCTTCCCGGGACATTCTCGCTTTTTGACAAAATGCCACACTGTACCAAAAGTTTTATTGGGGACGCTCAAATATCCCGCTTTTTAAAAATTCTGCTTGCTCAGGGATTTTACATTACACTAATGAAAGTTGCAACAGTAAAAGTTTTGCTAATAGTCAAATACTCTCTAATGGGATAGTCTATTAATTTTGACCTGGCTTTTATGACAAAGCATCAGAAGACAATGCATGTCTTGATATCATGCATAAAAGTGAAAAGTACAGTGAAAATTTTGCATGCACTTCTGCAGAATTAATTATCTACACTAGTCTGCAGAATAAATTTAAAAAGTAATTTAAGATAATATGTGTCCTCCATTAATTGTCCCAGGCTTTTCTTAGAAATGTTGCTGTTGAGAAGGGGATGGATTTAACAGTATTGATGAAAGACATCAACTTCACTGGAATTTACTGGATCTCAGTAGTCTATAGGCCAAAATGTGCAAAATGTGGAAAGAGTTACTAAAACTGCCAACGCCCTTGACTCCATAGAAGATATCCCAAGTAGAAGAGAAAGGACAGTTTATTCTTGAGCAGTATCTTTAATAACCGATATTTTTTTTCATTCTGTCATCTTTGTTCTGATCGGAACTGGTGCTGCTTCAACAACATATGTGGTTGAAAATACAGAAAATATAATCATTGCAACAGCCGCGATTATCTCACAATGCCTTTTCATCGCTTGACAGGGTTTCCACAGTAAACAGTTTTGTTATTCAACGTCAAAACATGCAAAATCCCTGTATTATGAAGCTACATGGCCGACTCACTCACTGCCATTAATTTTTACCCACTTCCAGATGAACTAGAAACTTGAAATTCGGCAAACTTATTGTAGTTTAATTCTAAAAGGTTGACATTTTTCCAACCCCAAAATTTAAAAAAAAAGTTATTATTAACTGTTATTCTCACTGTCAATACTGTATACCTACTTCCAAGTGAGCTAGAAACTTGAAATTGATCAAACTTAAAGTTTTTAGATTGTAACTGACTGGAGAATTTTGAAAAAAATTAAATTTTCTTTATTTCTTATTGTCGAAAAATAACTTTTATCTGGCCGATTATTGTAGCTAAACGATAATTCTACGATAGTGGAATGAAATCTAAATACACCGACTCTAACCTCACTGGGCGTTCCAGTCCACTATTAGGCTATAGTGAACAGAAATTTTTAGAATACATAGTAATAAAGAAAATGAAAAAATAATTTACACATGATGATGCAAGGAATGCAGACGGTGGTAATACTGAAAGAGAGAATATGTAATCTGTAATCATCACATCACTGTGTCTTCTAATTTCCCTATTTATGCTCATATTAGATACCTGAAGATTTATTTTTGCGTTATATAACAATAAAGTACCGGTAATCAAGAAATGGTCATAACCTGTATTAAACCAGTTTATTTTTTAAGTACAAATTATTTCATTTAATAATTATTTTTGGGGTCACAAGATACTCCCCTCTTCCATGATCCATGCGATTCTAGAGAAAATAGGATACAAGAGTTCAAGAAAAATAAGGATAGATGTAATTCGTAATTCGCTTTTTGAACCAAACAAGGTAGCAATTTTTACAAAATTAAAGAGAAAAATAGGCTGTGTATGTTGTGATTTATTTATTGTGCGACCAACTTTTGTGAGTTATTCTTTACTACTTTTAGGAACAAGAAAAACCATTGGACTTTTAATGAAATGTGGGAACTGGGAGACGATAATAAATCAATTGATCACAGCAACAAAAGAGACGTGATCGCAGTAAATTCGACGCAGTTCTTGGCTATGACATTTCTATAATGTCCACAGAACAAACTTGGGTTTCGTTTCGAAATTATAAATACCCTGGGAATTAAAAAATTTTCCTACACATTTCAAAGAGGCCTGCACATGACATCTAAACCAGGCAGTTAAGAGTCGCCGCCAAATAACTTCTTTCCAAACAGAGGAATTTGAAAAAAAAGACACAACATAATATAATTACATCAGTCAATTATATTCAGAACGGATTTCTATTCTCTAATTGAATCATTTGAAGTAGTTTTCTTCTAATTTGTCTTGTTCTAGTTCTTTTATGGAACTGTATAAGTGTCTGTTTTTGTTGGATTTGTCTATGTGTGTATTGTCTTTAACCCTAACATACCTCAGGGTTAAATACGTTACTAGAAATTGAAGCTAATAATAATAATAATAATAATAATAATATTAATAATAATAATAATAATAATAATAATAATAATAATAATAATAATAATAATAATAATAATAACATTGGCTCGACATTTTGGTCTCAGATTATGCAGTCCATTATTAAAATATTAACCTGAATTAATTTAATGAATCTGAAATTACAAATTTAAGAAAATAATTAAGTTTATTACTAATATAAATATTTGTCTTTGTTTTTCTTCTTTCTAGATATAATAATTTAGGAATCGCGCACAATGTGCATTATCTTAACCTAAGACTTAACCTAACACCCAGTCCTGAACCCGGGGAGGGGATCTTTCACTACTGAAAAATCCCCGACCCGGCCGGGAATCGAACCCGGGCCGCCGGAGTGGAAGGCAGGCGTGCTACCGACTCACCCACGGCGGCGGACGTAACATTTATTCAAGGCAGTTAATAAATGTCCAATTAAAATAATAATAATTCTGTAACCGGCGGGGAAAACCACATAAATAAAAAATGGCTATTTTTCGATTTTTGTATCATATTATTCTGGACACTGATTAGAGTGTTCCGGTATAAGCACATAAGTCACATCTAACTTCAAGGTAATAAACATGACATGTGAAAAATCACTCAAAAAAATAGTGAATTTTCCCAACCTGCTTACCAGTTTTAGCTGTAAACAAGCACATAAGTCTGTCACTCTTATTTAATTACCATCTGTCTCACGAAAATAGCACACCATTGTTGAACACCTGCATGCAACTAAAACCTTTCCTCTCAGCTTACAGCAATGCTATGATGTTACTTAACTGCATTCAGTAGCTGTATCGGTGTTGTGAAGTTCTCTCTCATTATCATTATGTTTCTTTAGAGATCAGAAACATGTCTTCAAGAGGAAAGAAACTTGTAACTTTAGCTCTAGGTTGCAAGACTGTTCCAGATGGTCCATGTGACAGAGGTATGTACTGTTTTACGTAAATAATGTCTCAGTTTCATAATACCTCCTTGATTAAATTATAAGACTGACAATCACGTGTGCTGTACAATAAATTACTTGTTTAGCCTAGTTCTGTTTCTAAACCAAATATATTTTTCAGATGAACCTAGGATTGAAATCAGCATACACAATGCTGGAGTAAATAGTAAATTGCAGCTAGAAAGTAACATGGAAACCAACCCAATTAACAAATCGTCAGCAGCTACTAACGTAAACAACATTTTGAATTCTCTTTCTTCAGAGAATGTACCATCTACACCAAACCTGTTTGCCAGGTAAGCTTCGTCTTAATGATTTTTAAGTGGCACTACCACTGTCACTTGCTTAATCCTAAACAATATAAAAAAACCTTGAGTAGAAATCAGATTTATGATTGAGATTAAACTTCTATATAGCTTCTATATAGCTCAGTAATTATAGTGGTTAAGAGTTCGGCATGGTAAGTTGAAGTCTGCAGGCTGATTATATGAATAAAATACTTGTTTTTCCAAATAATTTCTAAACTTAACAAATTTGTAAGAGAATATGCTGATTTTCATAATATAAAGTACTATAGCCTACAGTTTAAACTATATTTTTACCACATTCTTATTTATTTCTAGGATTTAAACAAACAACTTCCCTAAGCACTGGAAGAGATTGTTCTTCATCAGATTCTATAACAAAATACAGCAATGTAATGTCATACAATAAGATGGCACTGGAGAAAGTACTCAACAATAGCGATTATTCAGATGACGATCCTACATATCAGCCTGAAAGCGATAGCTCTTCGGATGAAATGCCACTTGAAAAAAGGCGTGTTAGTAACAAAAAAGTCCCAAACACTTTGGTAAAACCTGTAAAAAGTAAACCAGTAAATAATTTGTCAAATAAAGCAAGCCCAAAGAAGACAAGGGAAAAGAGGAGAATTGGGAATGAAAGTAGAAATCTTGGACTGAGCTATGTAACACAAAAGGGAAAAGCAATACCACGAAGGTCAATGAAAAAACTTCCACTTTGTAGAGAAAAATGCAGTGAAAGACTTACGGAAGATAAAAGACGTTCCATATTTGAAGACTATTGGCAACTCGGGAGTTATGATAGAAGAGCTGCCTTTGTGGCCGCTCATATTTCTATAGAAGATAAAGCGACTACCAGAATGAGGACCAATTCTCCTGACAAGCAGAAATATAGGATGGTGACTTATAAATATTCCTTAGATGTGGATGGAAAAACTGTGCCAGTATGTAGAGGTTGCTTCCTGAAAACCCTTGATGAAAGTGATAATTTTATAAAAACTATAGGATTAAAGAAAAGAGCATCGAACAGCGGTATTACACTAAGCGATATGCGTGGTAAGAATGCTCCAAGCAATAAATGGACAGAATCAAAACGGGAAGAAGTGATAAATCACATAAAGTCATTTCCCAGCTATGAGAGTCATTACACCAGACAAAGAAATGACAATTTGTACTTGCCAAGTGATCTAACCTTGGAGAAAATGTATAATCTTTATAAAGAGTCGCCAGATAATCCTGTCTGCATGAAACTCTACTCAAAAGAATTTCATAAAATGAAATTGAAATTTAAAAAGCCACATGTTGATACTTGTCATACCTGTGACAAGTTCAAAATGATCATTGGCGTAGCAAGTACACTAGAAGAAAAAGAGAAAGCTGTTGCAGAAAGAGATCTTCATCATATAGAGCAGCAGACAGCATATGAAGAAAAAAGAAAGGATAAGGAACTGGCCAAAGAAAAGACTAATATGAAATGCTTTTCATTTGACTTACAGCAATGCCTTCCCACTCCTGCACTTAGTTCATCTGTGGTTTTCTACAAGCGTCAACTTTGGACGTTCAACCTGACTGTCCACGACAACGCTACAGGTGAGGCAAACTGTTACATGTGGAATGAGGCCATTAGTGGTCGAGGAGCTAACCAAATAGCATCTTGTCTATACTGACATTTGCATTCTTTGCCACCACATGTTAACCATGTCATATTTTATTCAGATACATGCGGAGGACAAAACAAAAACTCCCATGTTGCGGCATTGTTCTCACTTGCACTACAAAAGCTGCCCAATATTGAGATTATAGACCATAAATTTATGGCTCCTGGACAAAGCCACATGGAGGTCGACTGTGATTATGCAGTGATTGAAAAGAAGAAGAAGAAAACTAACATACAAGTCTACATCCCTCATGACTGGTACCAGTTAGTAAGATCTAGTAGCAGTCGGTTTGCAGTATTGGAAATGGAACAAGAGCACTTCTTAGATTTTTCTGCATTACTGAAGGGTCCATTCATTCAGAAGAAAAAGGATGAAGATGGCAACGTTTTCAAGTGGCATGATGTTAAATGGCTGCGTTATTCATCATCGTTTGGAGAGATAAAATTCATGACGCCTCTGAAAGAAAATGGCTCATTCAATATTTTGGATATAAAGAGACGTGGATCGGAAAACAAGGAGTACTCACTGAAACCCATCACTGAAAAGTTGGTACCCATAAGTTCAGAAAAAAAGAAAGACTTACTATCTCTACTTTTACTAATACCCCCATTATTTCACCAGTTTTATTTGGATCTGTCTACACACAGCCATGTCAGTGATACTGATCCAGATTTGCAAGGCTACAGTGAAGACTAATTTGTGGTAAAGAAGTGTGTAAACAGTGATTTATGAGGACAATGAACCTTAATAGTAAGTGGATATTGCATTATAAGCACAGTGTAAAAAAAAACATAAGTCACGAGAGGTATATATGCAAAATAACTTAAGTCCAGTATTTTGTACTGTAGTATAGTTTTGTGTAAAATTAATACTTCTTGCAAAATAATGATGATTGTGGATGATAAAATAATACTTGTTTCCTTTATGTATCATAATTTAATTGGAGAAAATTTTAAAAATGCTTCTCCTGAAAACTTGTCTATTTTGACTTATGTGGTTTTCCCCGCCGGTCAAAGAATTGTAATAATAATAAATTTAATAACAATAATAATAAACAGTTGGGGAGATTGTATTTGTCTTATCTTAGTTTTATATGATTTGATTTATTGTTAGTTTTGGTTTGAATCAGTTAAGATTCATATTTGGTTACGTTCAGTTCGATTTGGTTTGGTTTCGTCTGTAATCCAAGTGCAAATAATTAATGAAAGTACTGAGGAATCGAAACTGACTGATTGCACAGCAGATAGAACTCAATATTCACTGAAAGTATTGGTCACAAAATAGAAAAAGAGTTTAGTAAAGAAAATCAGTTGTAGGCCCATATTTATAAATATGAAAATAATTCGTACTGGGTCATTAGAGCTATCCTCTTTTAAGCTAGAATATGAACGAAAATTTACAAACCTTTTTGAATTGAATGCCCATGAGTAGTGGTTTGGTTCTCCATCATTTGACACAAAACCCGCTGTAGATTGAGCGGATTTAACTGCTAAGGTCAGACACTATTTAGACAGGAAAAATCAGTTGGGCATTTAGAGGAGCAGTTTTCAGTGAGCTGGCATGGTTAGAGCGGCGTGAAATGAAGTATCGATCCTATCGCAGAGGCGGCAGCGGTTGCTAAGCGAGACAAAACACGATCAGATCAGGCGCCCACCGCGCCGATCATGTCACATAAATTATAATAAAACGACACCACCAGTTCGTCACACATCACCAGAATCGATCCGTGGGGATGAAAAAGCGTACACTTTGTAAGTACCATTATGTCTATGCACTCCTTTGTATAGAGTGACATAGATGGGCGTTGGTTATGTTCATTATCTGACCGTCTCTGTTCTCCTGTCTGAGATGTAGAGTTTTGTGAATTCTCCAAAATTATCCAAAACAATACACATTATAATACTTAAAACTATAATATCAGCGGGTGAAGAACAGATTTTTAAAATAATTTGTAATGCAAAAAATACTGGTGTTTCAATATTATGTTAAACAATAGAACCCCGTTAATCCGACTTCTGATGGTCCGGCTCCCTGCTTAGTTCGGCCACGCCACCATCGATGATAATGCTTGTTTGCAAACAATTTATAGTTTTATTTTGATGTCTATGTGCTTTGAAATAGTTATTTATGAAACAAGTGGTAAAAATGAGATTTCGTTTTGCGAATAGGTATAATTGCGTAACGAGCCCGTAAGGGCTAGTGTAGCAATATTCTACGAGCAAAATAAAATCATTTACCATTCATAACTATTTTGGGAGAATTCCAGCTGTCCGTGAGCTGTCATGTCATCTAGCATGCACTTGCGCAGACAGTGGTTATTGATTTTATCGTACATAGCTGCCAATGTGAGGGATTTAATGGACAACGCTTTTCAGCCAAAAGTATGATATTTTTGCGTCCATTGCACCGTGAGAAATTTAACACTTTAAGTTCATATCAGACTCATTCTATTTAATAATCATGTGCTATTATTCTTAATTAAATAGTATTTTCCATGTGAAGCAGTCAAAGTTGGTCACCCTGAAATATAATTTTATAAAACTAAGAGGCATAATTTTCTCCTTTTAATTAAATCGTCTATCGTTAAAAGTGCTCCTTTTACCTTCGACTGTCTAAACCAGGCCTGTGGAACAGTACTCGCGAGGTGTGAAGCCTTCCCCCTCTACTTCCCCACCCTTCGTGACCTTCAAAGCGTAGCTTCACAACTAAAATAATCGCTACGCTAATTTTCAGTGCTGTCTTTACAGTGTGTTTACTTCATAATATATAATTTTCAATCATGTAAAACGTTGTCTTTGTATCACTTTTTTACCTAAATAAAAGAGTTCCTCTAATAATCTGACCCTTTTTGTTTTGTTTCCGACCATGCTCCTGGTCCCATTGGGGTCAGACTAGCTGGGATCTACGTGTATTCTATTAACAGCGCAGCGTGCTACTTTGTAATAGGAAGGTTTGAAAGCGCTTACTTTCGGTTGCCTCAGAGTACAAACATCAAATAATGTAATCAATTTTTTAGACATCTTGAATTAAATGCAGAACTTCTAGCACAAGACGCACGAAGTAAAAGTTGCACATATCGCACTAATGCTATAAAATCTTTACGCCACTCCATCGATGCCAACTTTGGTATCCGTCGCATAGAAAGTAATCATTTGCTTAAAAATATTTGCATATAACTATTAAATAGGGGCAGATTTGATAAAAAATTAACAATTCTAAAATTCACTACGCCTTTTTAAATGTGAAATTTCTCACGATGAATGCAAAAATCGTTATAGCCTATTTGTTGGGCGAAAAGCGTTTTCATGTTGGCAGCAGTGTAAAACAAAATCAATAACAGCTGTCAGGTGTTTGCTCGCTGCAAGAAGGCTGACTCAACGGTGTGTAATTCACCACAGTAATATTTATTATTTCACAAAATGAGCCCCTTAAAGCCCAAGTGGTGTAACTCACATTACTGCTGTTCTGAGATATTGAAGGTTTTGTCTGTCACCAAATACATGGCAGTATGGACAGCATAAAATTGTGCTCCTGCCTACAGGGTTGCTATGCAAGTTATGACTTACACCATTTGCGCTATTAATAGAAGAACACTTTCTGAATAGGATCCTGACCATAACTAAAAAAATCCAAAAACTGGAGTTACACCACTTGGGCTTTAAAGGGCTCAAATCTTAACGACTATTTAAAAATAGTGTAGGCTCGCAGAATAAAATCTCGCATTTAACCCTTATGCCATAAATAACTGTTTGTAGGGATTTGTAGATTTTAAACCTAGGAAGGAAAATAAAAGTGTTCCAGTGATATAATCTGACGCTTGCAAATAGCTGTTCGTTTTACTAGCTACAAATTACTACGGCTATAGTTTTATAGTACACTATACTTTCACATTAATATTTGTAAAGCGAATTTTACAAGCAACCCCTTGTAGTTTTATAGCACGGGGCTCTGTTATACATTTTACAGACAGCAAGTTGCAGATATCATTTTAGGTATTTGCAGAATTCAACCCTAGAATACCTCGGTTACAATCAGGAAAATGATATCTACACGATTACTGTGTCATCAAAATCTATATAAATGGAATGTCTGTAGATTTAAAAGCATGCAAAAGAATTCCTGCAGGACAATATTAGACTCAAGAAATTATGTCCACTGAAACGTTGTTAAATTAAAAGTAAAATAGTATATTATGCAAAAAGCTATCCTGGCATTTATTAAGATACGACTATGTTTATGAAACGAGCAACGCGAGTTTCATAATTTTCAAACAAGTATCTTAATTAAAAATGTAGGCTAGTTGCATGCAACTGATTTTATTCTACCATAATTAGTCTAAATATTAAAATTATAAAATTCTATATTCACTCAGACGGTCACGCTTCGCCGTGCCATGATCTTCACACCAGCTGGTTGTAGTTTTGTTGTCTATGACAGATGGCAGCTCATGTATATATCATGATTTTCGTCATTTTCATGAAACTAACGGATTTTGACAACACGAAATGAATTCATTTTAGTATGATATTAAAATGAACAAAAAGAGAATTGATTTTATTTTAAATACAGGCTATTTACAATGCAGATTTCAGCTACTAACCCGAAGGACCCAAGATCGTTCCGTGTTCGATAATAATCGATACCACACTGATGTCGAAAATAAGTGTCATTATTATACCGTTACGTCACATGTACTAAGCGTATTATACGTAGTAAGGTCGAACAAAAATGAATTTTCTTTACACAGAGGGCAGGTGTGATGTAAACAAAGCGACGGACAAAGTCATACAACTCTATTAAAGTCTACTGCACGCTTACAAGCAATGGCATTACTCCTAAATGGCAGCCAGTTAGGCTATATTCCTCCGCGGAAGATCGGGGATCGAACCCAGACCAGCGGATGTGTAGGCAGTTATGTTAATCGCTAGGCGGCGCAAACAGTCTCTTGCAGTGATTACGACAGTAAAATATATTATTTAATGAACTATTAGTGACTTTCCCTTCCGTCGAATATATGCCTCATATATTAGCTTTTATTATAAATTATTGTTTAGCTATGAGTTAGGGTAATTGATTTTTAGTGACTAGAACAGGTTCCGCTTGGAGCCACAACAGGTCCAACCAAGAATAAAAAAAAACATTTACCATATAGGTTAAGTTTATAGCTTAAAATATTATGTGTGAACTTTGTGAGTTTCCTTAGTTCATTTTTGTTATTCCGGTATAGTTACATCAAATTATTAGTTCCATTGTATCTAGTAGCCTTAATGGTAACATAAAGAAATACAAAACGTAGTTCTGACACAAGTATAAATTTCAATTCTAGACACAGTGACCAGAGTTCATGTTTCTTATCGAGAGATATAGATCGTTAGAAAGTTGTTCAAAAGCTTAATGAGTGATAAAATTACACATATTGATTATATTTTAATAAAACGTTTTAAATGATTTGCATAATGCTGTAGTTAACTTTTGTTTGCAAAATCTTTATAGGCTAGGTCTAATAATTGTTAAAGATCTACATAACTTAAAAGTGTGTTGTCTTCTTGAGATATTGTTCAGAAGGTATTAATATTTAAATTTAGAAAATAACTAGTTAATAAATGTAATAGTGTATTTTAACCATCTAATACCCTCTATTAAGAATTTACATATGACAAGAAACTTTTAAAGCATGTGCAATATCCGATAGTTAAAAATCTTTATTTTCAACACAAATGTGTTTATTAATTAAAATATATTTTATAAAGTTAGTTACGCCTACTGCAATAAATTATAAAGTTATGCCTAGCACTGTAGATCTTAGTCTGCATGTTAGGGAGCAAAATACCGGCTAAGATCTACAATGCTTGTAAATGCGACATAATTTTGTAGACTGGTTTTGTAATAATTCGCTATGAAAATATATAGGCCTATCTTAATTAAATTGCCCTAGATTATACCACCTTTGAAGCGTAAGGCGTACGTATAAGTTGCCTACTTTAGGTATTTACATGATTTTACAATTTAACCCTCTATGAAAATGAAGTTTATCGATGATATTAAATATATTCCGAATCCATTAATTAGTTTTAGAAAGTCTGATGTGATAGGATCACATAACTTGCTCTATGCTAAGCATGCGAAATAAAAAACCTACAAAATTTGACCTACAATAAGAGGCCGGATTCGGTTGTTTCAGCTCATGCAAAGTTGTATTCTTTGCCAGAGCCTGAGTTTGTGTAAAAAATCTTTACGAAAAAATCAATTAAAAGTTTCAGCCCTTGTATAAGTACCTCGTGTAAAATAACGATGTGAGCCGTATTCGAGAAATTTTTTGTTGTTTTGTGTTTGTTTTTTAAATATATAAGAAAATTTTATTGCACAAATGCATATTTCAATTGCGCTCATAAGTATAATGATTTGTTAACATTAGTGGAACATGAGGAGAGGTCGCAATCCAATGATTGTCCTCAAGTAAAATAGGTATAGGCTGGAATTAACATAAACAATCGCTGTGACGTTTCCTCTTAAGTCTACGTAAGTGGCGGTCAGGTGGTAGATGATGAGGGATCTCATTAATTAGTTCATTTGGATGATTAGTGAATGTTTTATAAAGTCTTTTGTAGCAGGACTGGACTGTAGCTTCCACTGTGGATAATTGCAGATCGGTATGTAGGTTAGCATTGCGGACATAGAAAATTGTTAAAAATGAAATTTCATTAATGTAAAATGGTAGTAATTGTAAGCGAATGTCATCACCAACCTTCATCACCAGCATCTCAGAAGGTATCTAACCCAAGGCACGAAATTTCAACTCTGAAGGCAGTAATCAAATTTTAGTCGCCATTATTGTTACAAACTATTGGGAATTCTTCTGTTTGTTCTTTAATATTAAATATTACACCATATAAGTTTTTAAAATATTGAAGTAATGAAATAAATAAACAAATTTAACTGGGCTATCCCTATTAAAAATGACTAAATACTAGTTTGGACTTTTTGCATGTCACCAACTAATTTGTGACAAATATTTTGGAAGTATTTTAACCGTTAAGCTGAAAAATTTTAGAGATCAGTGATTATAACTGATTGTAAGCTTTGGAGGCTGTAATCAACAAAAGTCAAACACAAACTACATTCTTAGTTACTGGAGGAGGTAAAGCCACGATTTTCTAAAACAAAGGAAGATTCAAATTATGTCGATAACTTTCGGTTATTTTCAAACGGTTTCAGACATATACAAATATTAAGTCAACTCGTTCATGTTCTTGTTTAAGACAGTACCTAAACAATAGCATGGGCACCGGCATGGTGGGGCAAGGGAGCAACTGCCCCCTCTGGGATGCCTTAAGGATTTATTTATTTCTGGCAGTCTTTGTAAACCTGCAGTTGTTGCATGGAGAATACAAAATATAAATATTTTATAATCAATTTAGCAAGTATTAACTTATTGTAATTATAATCTCCTCAGTGCATTTATAATAATCCGTCACCAAGGTTGTTGTTCAAAAGAATTTTGTGAATTTTAAAACTTTGCAGTCTCGTTCACTTCAGCTGGGGTTCAAAACTACGGACCTGGAAACTATGGGAATATTAATTATTATTTAGCCTAATCATTTGTAATTGAGGTTCAGTAGATTGTAATAAAATAGCATTCGTACCATTTGACCGTGGATTAATTTCCATTAGAAATTAAGTCTGTGTCACTTAATGGTTTTTATTTACTTTTTCGTTGCTTCTTAGAATGGACGGACTACAGCCCACTCATTGAACACTTATTTAAATTATTGTCCTAATACCACTAATTGTTCGCCATAGTAAATTTATTATTATTACAGATTACTATATAATTTAGTCTAATAAATAAGGATAGCTCTGTTTATAATTATGTCGAGTACGCCCCCCTCAATAAACTCCTGGCGGCGCCCTTCAAGAGCAAGAAGTTCATGTGATAACGTTACATTTATTTTTCTTAATTCGTTAAGAAAACTTAAATTATGTGAGTGGTTTCCCATATACCGTCAAATTTAGAACATATTTTATAAATTCTCGATACAACAATAAAACTTTCTACAAGAATATTTGTTATTGTCCATGCACATTCGGTCAATCAAGATTTAACTGTAATTAATTTTACCAACTAAAAAAGGTATCGGAATACTTGGTCAACAATCTCAATGTCTTTTCATTTAAAATGACTACTTGCTTGTAAGAAAGTCTTTGGATGACGTGGGACGGTTGGTTAGTATTAACGTTGTGTGTGCATGAAACGTGTACTTATACAGTTATATATAATTCATTTAAAATAGAATTATGAATTTACAAAGTCATGTAAATGACTGTCTTACTCAAAATTCCATTTACGTAGCCCAGTATTTTTTTTTCCATTTCCAAGGTTTATTTTACTAAAAATGAGTGATAAGGTCGTGCTATACGTTGGTATGGTAGTTTGTGTTGTTTAAGTGTGTCGCAATGTCAGCTAGTTCTGATAAACTTTAATTACATAATAAAATGGAAAGTGTTGAATTACCAAGAAGAGAAACCCCTCAACTCAGACTTTAAAAAATACCACATTGTTTAGATGACTCAGAATTTCGTATTTAGGCTGCGAAGGACCCTAACAGTTCAGCCTAAGTTATTCAAAATCGAAAATAATTAGGTGTTCGATAAAATAATATATTTTCTGCAAACCTTTCTAAGACGTAATTGCATGGAGAATTAAAATTTATAGTGGAATTGAGTACTGTAAAATATTTAATATATAGCCAGATTATATTTTTACTGAATACCAAATCCACCAGGTTTATTAAGTGCCAGAATGGTACTTTATGAGATTGTGTTGGGGACGAGAAAATGTCTGTCCATCTTTCTGTCTGTCCGTCTGTCTGTCTGTCCGTCTGTCTGTCTGTCCGTCTGTCTGTCCATGTGTCTGTACGCGCGATAACTCAAATACGCTTTATCGGATTTTCAAGAAACTTGGTATAATCATTTATAACGTCCATGGAAAGAAGCCTATTGATATTGGACGAAATCGGCTGACCGGTACCGGTACCGGAGTGATGCCTAATACCTATATGATGCCTATATTAGAAAGAATTTATCAAATGAAAATCAGTTGTCATGGAAACGTATTGTTTTACAGTGTTCGTATACAGCTTTGAAAGTTGAAACAGGTAGTTTTGACAAATGACAATATTCACATAGGCTATTCCTTCACATATGCTTATCAAATTTTGTTCTTCCGTAAGTCCTGCTTAATGAATCGATCTGGAGCTTAACTCACTCAGAAATCGATTACAAAAATAATTTATTTTATGCATATCATAATTGAAATCATCACCCATTAAACAAAAGTATTCTGGCACTTTGTGACATCAATTTACCAGATTTTATTCTATTTGAAACCTTTCATATAAAGTTTAAGAATTTCAAACAAAATTCTTCCCACAGAAATTGAAAAAGGGATTCATGAAAATGTACCATGTGCGTCCACGTCCATTACCATTTATACGCATGTAGAATGTCAGTCCGCACTTGACATATGAATATAAAAACTGATATCACAATGGTATATTCTCTGTCGAACACATTATGATATTATAAATTCTTAAACCCGCTCGATGTATCAGCCGTCCGTAATTCGAGAACATTTGGAAATGTAATTTAAAGGTATGGAATGAACAAAGGATGCATTTTACTTTCATCCCTCTAAGCTTTATGCAGGGTAAGCTATATAAAAAAGGCAGGAAAAAAAGAAAACGCAACTCAGCGATCCGCTGGACAACGGCTTGGCGCCAGCTGAGTGTAATGGACAGCTGAATGAGTGCCTCGAAGCGTAAACTGGCTCCTGGAACATCAGTCATCAGTTGGCCTACATGTGCCATATACATCCACACTCAGTTGAACAGTAGTACATTAACAGCCCCATGTGGCTACGTGAAGACATAATCCCCACGTACGGATGATGCTTTGGACCTTCCGTTACATTATCAGTTCAACAGTGATACATATCTGGGCACTAAACCTAGGTGGCTTTCATTTTTTCCTTTTTTTATCAACATATTTTATAAAAAGCCTTCTTGTTCCCTATTGTCCATGCTGAAATTTAAGCTAATGAAAAGTAATGTATACGGATGGCTGATTCTAGCATAAAAATTCTTTTAAATATAGAAAAGGATTAAATGTAAACCAAGGATTAGATTTACTCACTAAAAAAGTATTATGAAGATATAACTTACTACGTTTTCTGTTTAACATACGATCTAAAATTAAAATCCATTAAGAGTTATCTGTAACACTTCTCAGATGATGTCTTAACAGTCCTAATACTATAGCCTACAGAGCATAATTTCTAGTAAGTTCAGGATGGATTTCCTTTCATTTACGAAGATTCTATCATACCTACCAGAATCAAAAAGTATTATGGAAAAGTAAATTGTAATAATTAAAATTTCAGTCATTAATATTTGTACAATATTTAATTTTCAGTGATCAATACTTAACTTAAGTTATCTCATTCTCCATCAATTGCGAAGGAATATTAAATTTGTATAGTTAATAGATTTTATATACACTATTTTCATTGTTTCTGAGCATTAAATTCTGAATTTATTTCTTCAGTAAACTATTTCCCTTTAATATAGCTTTACATATTTTCCTTAGGCCGTCAGTTTATTGTGCCATGGTACAGTTAGTTGAAGCATAGCGCTACAAATCGTGAATTTTCAGTGAGGCGCATATTTTCTGCAGATTAAAGCATGCCATAATTATTTCACGATACATATATTTTTAAACATAAATCACGTGTACTAATCCTAGTTTCAAGGCATATCATGTTTCTGCTTAGTTTTGACTTTACTGATGAATAAGCCATTTATCACGTTAATGTATTTTTGTTTAAATGAACCGTTATTATGTAAGCCAGTAATCTACAAGAATCTGCTGTCGGTTTTTTTTTTTTATTTACAATAAAATTTACAACCCGTGTTTTGCCGTTGGCATATCACGGGATATTTACATTGTATGTTTAGCTCCTTGAAAGATTGCAGAAGCTATTCTTGTAGCGAGCGGAAGATGCTGTTGATGAAGTTTGAGACAATGACTGTGTTTATGTGAGCCTTCAGAGTGTGATACAGTTCTTGTTTTGATAACACTGCAGGCCGGTCTCTTGGCTGTCGGTTTTAAGCACATTGAAAAATGTCATGTGGAAACTGATTGGATGGTAAGAATAACATGCTGTGGTACATTGGACAGTCTACTTTCCAATACATGTAATGCTGTGGAAGTTTATTTATTTATTTTTACTAAGTTTTTAAAGATGGTTATTTAGGGTATAGCAAGTTGTTCATAGCGATTATTACTACTACTACTACTATAACTATTACTTTTACTGTTATTATTGTTATTATTATGCTACAATATCCCGCGTAAGGTTACTTGTTAATAAGTTTACAGGAGATAGCCAATGAAAAACGTAACTTATCCTGCTTATTTGGCATTTTAAGTAGAATTTACTTTTATTCTTATTCATCTAAGAAGATCACGAACTAAAGCTAAATAAATACAGTATTCCAGGGTTTTGTTCGTAAGGGACATCCTACAAACTACTAATTAGAGCATACCTTCTACAAACACTTTTCCAGAACATTAATTGTTCAATTAATTGTTCGCAATTATTTTATTTGAATATTAAGTAAAATTAAGTAATTAAGTACTGCCATCATCATCGAATTCATCGAATTTCAACAAACTCTTTGTTTACATCTTCTCTTGAATAACATAATTACTGACATAAGGATAAAAGGAAGAAATTCTAATGCTTGGTTCCTGTTTTAAGTTCCTTTTCAATATAGGTTAGTGATATAGGAGTTAATGTGTGTAATGACTTAGACTAGATTGAGTTTGCAATGGGTAATAGGGCAATTTATCTTATTTGAGTTAAATGTTCCTTGACTAAGATTTCCATGTTATTACCATACCATGTTAGACCATAGGAGACGTTTGGTTAATTATGAAAAGAGATATTAACACGAAAACAAAATAAAATAAAATAAAGTAAAACTGATTTAAGTGGTTTCTGGAAGTAGGCTTCCACTCTATTCTGTTTAATTACCTGTTAATTTTTTAAAGAAATTCTATTTGAGTTAGTAAAAATTTAATTGTAATTATTTCATTCTGTTTAATCCACTCCCGCTACAGTTAGCCCATTGCAGAAGCGAAAATAATTTCACTATAAGGAAACGTTTATAATTCGATCATCTTATTCACTCCTACATGAAGCAATAGGCCTAACTCTTTTACTGACCATAAAATATTGAAACCGACACAATTTTTAGTGGTTATTACACAGGGGAGATTTTTGCTCTATGGATTCAATTTTTCCTGTTATAGCATAAATTCTCCCAGGGCGTGGCTGCCACTGATTTCTAACATTAATAACAGTGATATTGAATTGCTTTTTAATTTCATCCCCGAAACGGTTGTATGGTAACATGAGAGTGAGAAATAAAATTTTCCGCAAAGACAATACAATTTTATGTTACCGGAATTACTGTTTCTTCTTATTTGAACAACCTACCAGGTTTGGTGTGTAGAAGCGATGGGATGCAAAATTCTACATCCTCTATGAGCTATAAAAAGCTACATCAAGCGTTTTTGAGTGAATAGTTTGAGTGTGATAAGTCGTTCTTCTTTATTTCAAATTGTAAATACCTATATAAGGACCTTTAGTTTGAAAATCGAAAGGCCTTCATAAGTTAATTTCGAATTACAAAATACAAAACCCTGGAGACACCGATCCTTTTAAGCTAGTGTGATATAAGTAGGCCTACTTCATTGTGTTTTATTAGTAAGAAAGTATTTACGTTCACAAATCACAATATATATTTCTCTTTATTGAGTGAATCTCTGAAACATTCTCGGAAAAAATGTGTCTGATTCATGTAGTATTTTTGTAGCCTGATTATGAAAGCTAAGGGAACATTTTGGATGTATGGCTACATGTTTCACAAAGTGTTTTCTGTAGATAGGAGAAAATATCCATTTCATCGAATATCGACCTAGTTTTTTTTTTCCAAAGTAAAACTTAAATTGCATCATCAATGAGTATCACTTTTCAGGAGTGTTTCTGACAGGTTACATTAGTAGAGAAATGAAAAAGAGAGAGAGATAAAAACGAGGAATGTATAGTTAAACGAGAAACAAAAACCAAATATAAAAGTCAACCCATAAAACTGATGACATAGCTACCATTTCATCACATTCACCATTCGTTAAAAGCGGAGAGTAACACGAATTTTTTGGCATGGTTTGTGTCTGACATGTTGTTTATTTGTGGACTGGAAAATGTACTAATTTGATATGTCTTTTGTTAGAACATGATGGAAACCACACTGCGCTACTTGACTAGTAAGGGAGAAGCTCGCGAGATGATAGCGTGTCTGTCTGTCTTCTTCCTTTTTTTCACATGGAATGGTTTACAGCACACTTCCAGTTATTGTTATTATGTCTTCTTTCACTTCCTTTACGCGCCGCTATGAAAATCATCACTACCACGTTCATTGCTGTTATTCCGACAGGCTGCCTCTAAAATGTAAATTATTTCCAAGCGTTCTCAACAAATTCGAAGGTGTTTCTTGTGCTGAAGTACATTAAAATATTTGACATTTTAAAATTACTTTTTACATACATTCTCTAAAAGTTTGCTTTGTAGACCGATAACACGCCGCGAAGTGGCATTTTACCATTTTAATATTTAAAAATCCTCATAGTAACACTTCTGAGGCTGATATAATTGACACAATTCGTTAACTGGTATTATAAACAAATCGACGACTTATTTCTAAAACCAAGTATGCCATGTTTAGTTGAGTTTTCAGGAGAAACAAAAACTATTAACTATAAATTATGGCACTTATGATACACTGATATTACGTCTAAAATATATTTTAAAAGTTTAGAGATAAAAAATTGAAATACTTCGCAAAGTAGGCTACACTTTATTGTTTCAATAAAAACTTAACTTGGAAGATGAAATACAATATCACGTACAAATAATACTCAAATCAAAATTTGAATCCGAAGTACGAGATGCGATATTATGTGCAGTAAACAGTAACATTGAAATCGATCACGAAACTTTTCTTTCTTGTGAAGATTAATTCGTTCTGGACCAAATGTACTGTTTAATTTTAGCTTTTAAATTTGTAAGGATTATACAGTGATGGGCATACAAAGTATATAGCGATGGGCACTGTACCTACCATTGATACAAGTTTTATTTATGCCTTTAGGATATGTATTTGTTTTTCTGTTTTGATTTTGTAAGATTTCAGTTCAATATCTGAATACTAAAGATTTTCATTATTTTGTAAGGAATGGGGATAGGCCTATGTAAACATGATAAAGGGATTTGAATAATGCCATGTTTATATTTCATAACAGGATATTTTTGTAATGTCCACTTTGAATGTTTATTAACGGGTTCTTATGCCTCCAACATTGAGGTCCAATTCTTTAGAAGGCTCCTACCATGAATTACTTCAAGTGCTATAGGTTTAGATCTGCAGTTTCCTAAGGTATTAGAAGTTTATGTCTTCTGAATTTTCTTCGTTTCTTAATGAACAGCCCCCAAAGCTTCTATCTCATACTCATTACGAGTGATCTCTTACTGGACGTGGTTCTTAATAGCAGGGAAGTATCGGGATAGCCATGACAAGAAATAGTACACATTTAAACTTCTATTCTGTGCATTCTACAGAAAAGGGAAAAATGTTTATGCAACGTAAAATGAGCCGTAACTAAGCAGAGAATATATATTTAAATGATGATTGTATCATCTTGAGAGGGCTGCATATACTATGAATTAATACATTTTATGAAAGTAGGGAATTTGGCCAGAATTTCCTTTTTACACCCAGAACCTCAATTATCCAACATTTCTTGTTTATTTTTCCGGCTTTTAGTCGGTTTCGAGTGGATTTATTGGAAGATGTCCTATGTTTGGTCACCTAACTACCTCACCTTTTTAAAAAAATTCAAATAAAAGTTGTAGATAGTAAAATTTGTGTGATATAGACTAACCAACCACCTAACTAATCATAAAGTAGACTTAAAAATTTAGATCTAAACTCAGAGAATGGAAGATTTTTCAATAGCCTGTTCAAGGTTTACGTGCATTTTTAGTGATTAACGCCCGTGGACATCCCTGTACTGTTGGGACTTCACAAAAACAGATAGCTACCTTTAACATAGGTAGGCCTAAGTTGTGACGCCAACCAGTTAATTCACCGTGTTGATTCAAACAATTCCAAAGCTATTGTTTTCAATCCCTGTATAACATTCTATATAATAGAGTACTGTACTTTAAACCTAATGCATATAGCGTGTTAAATTCTATATCTCTTGCTTGCATGCTAATTTGTGTTGAATTGAAACAATTACTACAAATCAATGGTCATTGATGGGATCAGTCTCATATCTGCATATACACCTGTAAAATATACAGCTAACATAGTTGTTTTGGTTTTAGTTTCGAATTTTGCTTTGTCCAGCTATATAATGGAAATTAATTCGATATTACGGTATAAGCTTGTTTACACGTAGGCATTGCTGTGTATATACATTGCCTAACTGTTGCTTCAATAATTCCATACATCGCATGAATTATTTAATTATCTAGGTCTGCATTGAAATAAACTATATTATCATGTCATGTTGAATAAAAGTAATGAAAAATGTATTATTGTCGACAACATAATCATGCAATAATCTAATTGGATCGAGTTTTCCTCATAAAGTTAATGGAAAACATTTGTGTAGGTTATATTATTGTCATTAACCTACTTTCTCGTTTTGAAATTGAATGTGCGTCAGAGTACATTTTAAACACTTGTCTGTACACAACTGTCACAGATTACAAAAGGAGAGAAACTCAATTATTTGTTTATGAAACTGTGGCATTTAACTCCATGAATTCTTATCACAATTTATATGTCATCAGAACGCTTTCATTCCAAACATTCTCTCCTTTTTTCGGTACGGAAATTGAAAAGATATTCTATAAAATTCGACAGGTATTGTATTTCGTTGAAGAGGTATTCTGAAGACGATGACATTTGTTTTATGATAATCTATAATTTGCCCTAATGTTTCCATTTTTTGAATTTTTTCTCCTACTTCTCGGCAAGAATGAATAGGTATTCCGAAGTAGACCCATATAGTATCGAATTGAATTAAAGAGGTTCCTGAATAATTGCGTAGATATTTTCTCATGTTTTATGGTACGTTAATTGAATATATTCTGAATAATTGTGTAGGTACAGAATTGAATTGAAAAGGGATTCTGAAGAGTTGGCAGACGAAAAAGAAAAAAGGTGATGAAAGAGGAGGAGATAGAGGAGGAGGAGGAGGAGAAGAAGAAGAAGAAGTTTAACAAGAACATTATTTCGTCCCTTTTTTATCTACTGTATGTTGTCAGAAGAATACTTACTAATTCTAACGTGGGAAATCGAAGAGGCATTCTGAAAATGTTCACTGTAAGCCTAATCAATATTAATGTAGGCCTTTTAAAATGCTATGTAAGCATATTCAGCTTCATGGTGACTATTCCACTCATATGCTGCGTGTGATACTGACCAATAACATTTACCAATTCCTGGGATATAGACCAATCACGATCGTTTATCTTATAAAGTGCTTGCTATTAATATGAGGAAGGGATTTTACCTTATAAAATTGTCTGCTCGTTACTAGACACGTAAGCATCGGTGTGCAGTGATTAATACGTCGCACGTTGCCACTAAGCGACACGAAAACAGATTATTTTATACAACATAATTTGCTTGGGAATTGAAATAATATAAATGTACATTGATTAAAAACAAAATTTCGATTCAGTGCAAGCCAGTTTATGTTCTTTTATTCTTTTCTGCTGTTAGCTTATCTGAATTAAGTTAAGTATGCCTTATGTGCACCATTGGTAGCACTGTTCAGACATGGTAACTCGAATCGATTCATGGATGGTTGATTCATACTTTGCCGTGATCTCGTAGCTGTTAGGTTTTTTTTTTCATAATAAACACGAAAGTAATTATTATTTATATAATCCGTTACATTTTTATACATGGAATAACTTAGTCTTAATAAATCTATGATAATTTTAACTTCTATTTCTCTCACAGATTTTATATGAATAGATACTCCATGAATTAATTAAATAGACCACTAAACCAAACGTTGAATAAATAACATTATCTGCTTGTAATGGTGAATTAACGTCGGCTACGTAAGGATTTTTTATAGCAAGATTTATTTTGCTTCCCTTAAACATAGTGGCATAATAAGACTGTACAAATAAATGCCATACAATCTCAATCCTTTGGATACAATCCTCCAAAGCTAGTGGTTTACCAACTGTTTCATCCAGCCCAGCGTCAAATAATACTTTGGTTCAAATACCATAAACCACTTCCTTTACAAATTTAATGTTGAAATTTCTGTTTTGGATCCATAATCTTCTTAACATTATGCATGGAAGAATTGAAATGAGAGATTTTACATGCTTGAGGATAAGAGAAATATAGACTACTAATGTTCAATGTTCAGGAATTTACAGATCGAATGGAAAACTCATGACACGTAGGTCTACCTAAAATATAAGAGCTAAAAGTACTAAAAATTAATGGGATTGAAAAATATTGTGACTATTGTTAAAAGGTACAAAATAAAAAGCCTTAAAGTCACTTGGACGATGTACGTTGCAGAAGCTTTGAATTTTACACGCCGCGTGTACAGCAAATGCATAAAGTGAAGTTACAGAAAAATAATGTTTTGCGCAAAATATACCGACATTAACACTATCTTTTTTGCCGAAATTGAACACCTTTCTACGATGGTTTTCTTTATCCATTTTTTGTTCATTTTATCTTGGTGGAGTTTCGAACTTCTTGCATTCAGAGCCGGTGAATTAACGTATTGTTCTTAGCGAACTACTTACCACTCAGGTGCTTCATTATATCAAGGCCTGTGACTTTGATATCTATTATTTATTATATGAAATAGGCCATTATCATATTTGCTAGCCTAATTGAAGTTTACAATTCTGTACCTACATAATTCTTCAGAATATATTAAATTAACATACCATAAAACATGAGAAAATATCTACGCAATTATTCAGAAACCTCTGTACATTGACTTTTATCTCTTTTCTTAATATTGAGTTAAGATTTAATTCACAGTAGCTAATTATGAAGCCACACTTGCGCAGGCGTAAAGCAATCGTATCGATCGCCAGCAATATTGAGATAGTCCCTAACTTTTTTAAGTTGGTACGCGTAACTTTACTCACCATCTCGAACAGCTATCCGTATTTAATTGTATTTGTTCGCATTTTTTCCCTGTCATAGAAAAAAATGCGTTACTGCATTAGGGAATCTCGAAATTGAAAAACACGAGCCAAAAATGGAATCTTCTCAAACTCTTCCACGTTTCCCCATTGATGTCCTTACTCGTTTCGCAATATTCTAACTTACATTCATTGTAAAATAGAATCCTTGAAAGATAACACACTTTTTTATGTGACCCTATAACCTTAGTCTGGCAAGGATGTCCCACTGAATGGTGAATTGATCTAATGTAATGGTATATTTTCAGCTTTTTCTTTTTCAGAGTCCGGCCGGTGTGGGCCATACAGGTATTCGGGTAAAAATACTATACGCCGCGCCGCCTAATTCTCGTTGAAAGGCACCAGTTGACCAGCGATTATTATTTTTTAGAAGCTGCAAAATAGAGGATTGAAAGCTGTGCGTACATATTGAGATGAACTTTGGTTCAACCGAAATTGGATGCTTTTTTGTTGATTTTCATTGAAAAGGGAGTTTTAGAAATCCGCAACCATGATGACATGAATGACGTTGCTAAAAAAGAATGTACTGATGAATCTCTTCTGGTTGTTTAATGTACTGTATATACACTTTAGTATTCACTTTTGTGTGTATATTTTTAAAACAATAAATATAGAGTTTTAATCGATATAGGTTTGACTATAGATGTGTCGGCACAACATAATATTGACAATTTTGCTCAGCAAAAACTATAAAACTTCGGTACTATAAAATAGGTACTTAAGAAATTATTCTACGAACAGCGCTCAAAAAGTACTTAAATGTCACGTATATATTTGCTGTTAATATGATCGAAAGCATAAACCTACAATAATTTAAAAACATATGATTTATTTGATCATTTTGTCGCATGTCAATAGTGTTAGTGTTAGAATAAAATAGATGAGACACTATTGCTAAGGGGATGGAGGTGTCCGTATTTTCTGGATTCCAGAACCGAATGTTCTTCACTGATCCACCCTGCTGAGAGATTTCCCTTTATAAGCAAATAATTGATTTTTTTTTGCAATATTTTGATGAAAAAATGGAGCTTTACTAACTACTTTACAGAAACAAGTCAATGTGTTTCATGGCTTATTACGTATTTCCTGAATACATTTCACAGATATCATTGCTTCTCAAGAGCATGGGAACCATTACATCCCTTTGAGAGAGTTATGTTGTGCACCATGAATAAGAGTCGTTCACAGAGGAACAAGTTCAATTCATAGCACATTTTAACGTCCATATTAATCGTAATTCAAAGGATGTCTTTAAATTTTCCTTCTCTCGTTCAATTAAACCCTCGTGGCAGAACTTCCACCAACTAATATTAATAAACGCACGGACAGAGCCGATACGCATGGAAACACCAGCTTCCATTTTAACATCATCTCATTTCGGAGTTGAAAGCAACTGGTTTGTGTTTAACTTATTTTACACTGGATTAATTCTACCCATAGATTTTAATTATTTCTCCTATGATATTCTGAAAATTGACCATAAAATGGGAGCTTTCCAACTCCCGAGGGATAAGATATCCTACCTGTGTCTCTCGCATAGTTCCGGGATATTCAGTTCCCATTCTCTAAAGTAGTGAGTTGAGTTTGATTGGCTTTTCTGAATTAACTAATTTATTTAAGGACATTATTGTTAGGTCTACCAGTACTATTGTAAAACGTTTTGATGGTAATTAATTGAAGATATTTCATTAATCTACTCCTGTACTCCAAAATAGTGCGTGAATCTCAATCTAGATAAAATCCAAATCGTTCTGCATAGAGAACAAAAACTATTATTTCCTATTGACATGAAAACTTTTCACCCTATTACAATAAATAATAAATAAATACCCTATATTTTTAAAATACTTTGGATTTTCTTTGATGCAAATATGAAATGGCATTCACAAGTCAAATGTACACATGTACAATATTTTCTTCACTATGAATTCTTTAAAGCGATTCAAACATTATATATTTATTGAATTGCATATTTTATCATATGCTTTTATTTTATTTTATTTAAATATATTTTTAATGAAATAACTGCATAATAGTTTTATTACAATATCTACCTTAAACTTGTCCTGATTGTAATAATACATTTTGGTTTAAAAGACCAAAATTTCGTTTAAGTTATTAAAAATAATAATGACTTGTTTCTTAAAATCAGTTATTAAAGGTTGAGTTTTCACTAAAACATTGCAAAAAATTAATTATTTGTCTATGAAGAAACATCTCTCAGCATAGTCGAACTGGGAAAAACAATAATTCATTTCATTTTTAATTTCATCCATTAAGATTGATAATTAAGATTGTCGAAAATTATTCCTGTGTTCTAGAAAGGAGATCCTTGCAAAAATGTATAGGCCAATTTCATTGTCCCTACATTCTGGAAAACAATTGAATCTGTAATCAAAACCAAACTAGTGAATAATTTGGGGAATAATTCTGTCTTTTTATAATTTTGAAAAAGAAAAACTGTCTTATCTTGACACAGTTGAATTCTCAGATATTAATGTGTTTCAAGAAGCGCAATAGCACATGGCAACACTGTTTGGCTTACATAAAGCTTTCAATACCATATCACGTTAAGATCTTTTGTACAAATTCAGTTATTGAGGTAAAACTATAGTATTTGAAATATATTTGTTTAACTATTACGTTTATTTAATTCATGAATATTCTCAATTTTTTAAAGCTGATGCTGTGTACTCCACGACTCCCTCCTTGGTTCTGTTTATTTTTAAGAATACTTAAAGAATTATCTTCAAATCTGACCTGAAAATCTTTTCTTTTCTTCAATGATATCATTCTCCTTTCATGTGATTCTGATCCCTGATGTAAATAAATAGGAAATAACGTTTGTCATGCTTTGTATAGCAAACGTCTTGCAGGCACTGACCAACCGTGGAATAGATTCAAAATACATAAGGCTACTTGACAATATTTAGAAACAAAGCACTGCTAAAATAAAAACACAGAGAGTGGGTCAATCTTTCAGTCTAGGCAGATGAGTAAAACAGGGTGACCCCATCTCTCCGAAACTCTTCACGTGCATATTGGAAGGCACATTCAGGAAGCTGAAGTGGAGTAAGAAAAGCAGCATATCCGTAAGTGGAATGAGGATGACTAACCTAGGATTCGCCGACGATGTAGTATTATTCCCTACCTCGTCCACACAACTCCAGAAAATGCTCCTAGAATTGGATGTACAAAGCAAAACAGCGGGCTTGACTATGAACTTCAGCAAGACGCAACTTATGACCAACAGAGACCCGATACCAATCAGAGCGCAACAGAAAGAACTACAGTATGAATGTATAATATTTAGGCCAATTAATAGCATTCGACCACAAAATGGACAAAGAAATTAAAAGAAGCTTGGAAAGCCTTCTGTTCACTGAAATTTTACAGAACGAATCACTAAACAGAAAATTCAGACTTGAAACACCCAACACATGCATTTTCCCCTTTTTTATGGTCGCCAAAGCTGGTTCCTCAGAGAAAAACAAAGAAAGATCCTGGAAGAATTCCAAAGGAATATCATCGGCATATCACCGAAGGGTAAGATATCAAATAAAAGGCTACAAGAAATCACCTCCTTCATGAACATAGTCCAACAGGCAGCATTAATAAGGTGGAAGTGGAGAGGACAAGACTGCAAGGGACTATATGGGATCAAGGATTAACAACTTTGGATCCCTGTTCAGGAAAGAGAAGTCGAGGGAGACCAATAGTTAGATTAGAGACCAGGGTTAAATCAAAAGAACAAAAGTGGTGGGATAAATTGCTCAAAGTGGTAAAATAAAATTTTCAGGACGATGAAACAAAAAATCTATTTATCATACTTCATCTATTGAAGCCATTTCTTAAGAATTGTAGATGACTTCCTCTTAGGAACAGCACATTCCCCTTTCAGTAACTCCTGAAAGGGGAATGCTTCATTAAATATTTTAAAACTTAATTTAAAATTATTTTATTAATTTTTGTTCAGAAAGGAGAACCTGGCAAACCCTACCGTTCCGCCGATGAGCAATAGTAACTTTAAAACCCCTTTACATCGATGACTTGTCGATAACACTTTTTACAGTCGAATATTACAGTTTAATATTTCAGTCTCATATTTCAGTCTAAGATTATATCTTAATTAAATTGCATTTAAATTGTGATTTTTGACCACTTGTACTGACAACGTCTATGGCATCTGACATGAGGCTCTTGACAGTTGTTCTGCGTCACTCGGCTTTATAATGATTCCTTTATTGCAACTAATGATCATAGTATGATGAATGGAACTCTGGTGGAATGATATATGGCAGGGGAAACAGGAGCACCCCGAGAAAACTCCCGACCCCATTTTGTCCACCACAAATTCCACATAGATCCACCGAGGTTCGACCCCTGGTCTCAGCTGTTGAAGGCAAGTGGTCTAACCACTCAGTCACTCGGCTATTCTAATCTAAACTAATTTAATTGGGCGCAGAATAATATTATGCGATCTTGGACATCATTCGTCTGTACGATAAAGGTTCGGTAATATCATTCTGAATTTCTTCTGAGAATTCAAATGTTATCAAATGTTATTTTATTATAAAAATTCAACTATAACCCAGTTTCACCCATACTCTTGTTATCTCTAAGTTTAAAGAGTTGCCATTTTAAAAATCTCTAGCAGAATAGTTTATTGTATTGTTTATTCGTTTCCTGAGTAAACATAATATTTTACTTGAAAGTAATTTACTGTAAAGCGATATTCGCTTAGAATCTACTCTTCTTTTCAGAAAGTGGGATGTTGAAGGATTTCAATATTGCCTCTTGCACTGCTATAAAAAGAGAAAGCAACCAACTGTCTTGTCCTTTGACCTTTTCATAAGAAATATTAAAGAAGTGTAATTACATTTCCGTTGTACTGCAATATAAAATAACTGCCAAGAGAGCTCTACAGGTGTCTGTATAGGATTTTATGTCTTCAGACGCCAAAATCTTCGCTTCAATACCATCGAATCTACTGTACATGGAATCATATTGTAAGGAATTCTTATACAAATATCGTTGAAGGGCGTTATGATGTGACTATAACTGCTTAGAAATATGCAGAAATCTTAGGCATTTAGTAAAACTGAGGTTTCTGATAACTTTCGAAATAATAAAATCTGAGTTCTAAAACTTTGTCATTGAATGTTTTTATGGTGTAATTTTAAAAAATTATTTTATCAAGGAGTGTAATTAATCAAGTGGATTTTCAAAAATATTTGCACCGGGCACATAGGGTGGATTGAATTTCTACGGAATTTAAATACTAGCAAGTTGAAAACGAAATGTGAGCGAAATACGATGCATTTACTTTCCCAAAAGTAAGATGAATTCACATTGATTGTATGCGAGATTGGATCCAGTACTGGTCATTTTTAAACATAACATGGTAAGATGGAGCAATTTGGGTTGTTTCAGCTTTGTAAACTTCATTATGTCCCATTATTGTATCCTAACATTTAACAATTGACATCAATTTTAGTGATAAGGTCGTGCAAAAAATTAAGAAAAATTAAACTTTTTTAGGACATATACTTCCTGATAGAAAAGTAATGAATCAATAATAATAATACATTCAGTTTAAATTTCAAAATGGGTGGGCTATTTGGATCAAATATTTTTCCGATTAAAAATACATCTATCTGTATAATACTAAGGTTTAGAGTCTTCAAACGTTTCACAGAGATTTTAACAAACATTAATTATTTATGGTGTTTATTTATTCTGATAGAGATAAGGCCGTTTTAAACTCTCTTCCTCTTTACCAGCCATAATCAATATTACAATTGCATAATATATCAATACAAAAATTCAAATTACTATTAAATTACACGTAGGTTTAAACACTCTAAGAGTTTATGTGAGATGCCTAATATACTTTTAAGATTAATTTCTATATTATTATAGTTTCCAAATTACTACAAAACATTGGAAATTACAGTTTAAAATTATTATGTCTAAAGTACTGGAAGAGAACCCTAAAAGTTACACACATGTCTATGAAATATTAGAAACATAAACTGAGAGTTACAAATAAATTTTCTTCCTCTAGCGCCTCAAAAAATTTAATGATACCATCCTTGGCATTTTTAAAATAATTTATCAAGTCACCTTTTCTGAGTGATTTCTCCTCCAAATACGTCTTTTAACTACACATGCCACACGATGTAAGATTCTGAAAAGTCGCACTGTACCACAAAATTATTTTAACTTTATTTGAAAGAATTCATTCAGCTCATGAGAAATTTTTAATAGGAAAACAGTTTTTCTCAAAGCATACGCCTATTTAGATTCTAATATCCAAAGTGTAGGTGAAATACATGCGGTAGATTCACTCTTAGCTATACATATCCATTTAAAGTTGCATTGTCTGTAATACTAGTAGCCTTGCTATGGAAAGCAATTTCGGTCTCGACATTCATCTTAAGAAACTGCAAGGCCCAGTTCTGGAAGGGTTGCTGGGCGGGGGTCCCCCGGGGCCTTCTGACGTCACAAGAGCCGCCATAAAGTAGCCGCATGCTGGCTCCCGCGCATATTAATGCATAGACACCCCCCTTAAACCCCGCAAACTCTACATGGTGTTAGGAGTTTGCTTGCCATGTTACCCTTACTTACCATTGTTGCTCATACAGAAGAATGATCCCCATCCCTTTACTCACATTTATTGTGGTGTAATCTGTGTTACACTAGCAGAACCCAGTCATCTGATGTATGTGTTCACATACAAAAGTATTGTATAATCCGTGTGTTGCAAGTAGATTACACTCTTACATAACCAAACTGACGAGATTAACTGACAAAAACTTCATGCGATATTGTTTATTGTTTACTGTTCATTTCTCTATTCATGTACTGTACCTATGACGACTCGGTTACAATCATGCTAATATTTAGTTTTATTTTGAACACTTGTAAAGCTCGGAGCTCTTTAGTGGTTAAGGGGATCGACCTGTGAAATTGATAAATTATACGTTTTTCATAAGAATTTCTTCATATTTTCCCTGATTCTGAAAGCATTTACCACAATAAACCCTATGATTTTCATACCTGTATTTTTTTTTTTATTATGAGAAACAAATGTATTTTTTATTTTGATTGGGCTTCATAGCAAAAAGTCCTGCGGTGCAGTTTTAAATTTATTTGGAACCAAATTTCAAATCTAACATCAAAAGCAATATTCATGACTTGTCCATGACGATGGTACTCGGAATAATTTAGATGTTTATGTAGACACATGTTAATATGATACCGCCAAATCCAGTTTTCTTTGCACACCTCTTCATTAATCTTCCATTTTCTGCATTCATAAGGAAAATCAGGGCAATATTGATGAACATTCCTCTTTATGCTTTTAGTGATTTTTATGACATTCTTTTTTAACCATCATAATGTTGACAATGCTGGCCTATACATTCAGTGTGAAAAGTATCTGATAATCTATTCTAAAATCTGATCTATAATATTTCTTGAGCTAACTTAGGCCTATAAAATTAACCGATTTCTTATTATTACGTTAGACTTATCTGAAACAAATTGTGCTACAGCATTTGAAAAGGTCAAATTCATACTACAAATTTTATGAGTTATCAAAGTTATATTCTTTAATTTTTGAAATCATTATCGTCTGCTTCATGGTATATTTCTTGTCTTGCTTAAATGTAACCCAGATTTTAATCTGTTAAATGCAGAAAAAGACTTAAGAATCCTAGAGTAATGCATTCCAGAAGGAAAATGAACTCTTCTTCATTTGGCTCATAAATTTATGGATCACTAATTAAATCTATGTTTAAAGTCATCGGATGTTTTAAGAAGTGAGAGAAAAGCAACCTATAATCGTATCCGATAATAAGGTTCTCCCGAAGCAAGCTTGTTATTTATATTCCTTTATATTACCCTTTCTCTTCCTAGGCGAACGGGCGTAACTAATTTTTGTTAATTGTCAGAAGACAACTTTTAAAATTTTGGCATAATGTATTCTTCTATGTAGTTTTGAATTGATATTGATTGTTCCAAATTAAATAACTAGTTCAAAACAAATTAAATAACAAATTCAAAACAAAGTTTTCCAAGGTAGGTATTGAATTTTGTTGAATAGGCCTAATATATGCAGGGAGGATTCGAGGATTCGAAAAATGTTATTGCAACGACCACGCGCTTCAATTAAAAGAGTTGTGGTGTTGTTTCTTTTGTCATGATGGTTATTATTATTATTATTTATTATTATTATTATTATTATTATTATTATTATTGGGCTTGGAAGTTGATGATATATATTCTTTTTTGGGTTATCGCAGACAATGCAGGATATAACTTAGTATAAATTCCTCTCACCTCAAAACGAGTTGGCTTAATTTTATTTTGAATTTTGTGCATTTTCCGGCATTTTATTCTCTACTGGTCATTTCTTTATTCTTTCTTTACATTTTCCCATAATTTGTTTTCCGAAAGTACTTTTTCAACATAACGACAAAACGGTCTTATAATTCCATAGCTATGAGGCATTCATTAATAAATATAGAAACCTTAATATTAAAGAATTAATATGAAATACTTAAATCTTGTGCTCTGTTTATTAATATTTAGTATTATACTACTGTATAGTTCCTTTTTAAATACGTATATTAAAACATCTATCTTTTCAATTTTTATGTCATATTTACATAAATTTAATGTCTATAAGCCATTTTTCCGCATTTTAGGTTATCAACTTCCGAGCCCTAATTATTATCATCTTCATAATAAATCTGAATTCTTATTCATAAACAGTTTTTTTCATTGGTGAAGTTTTATAACCCCCCAAAATATTTAATTTTTTGTGTTACGATGATTTTGCTATCATGGCTATTCATTACACTTCTTACTTTATTTATAAAACAAAAGCATCATAAGGAAGTCGAATAAGTTACTCACGATTTATAAATAATTTGTAATGTGAAGAATTTACTTAAAAGGAGTGGAAAAGTTCACCATTACTTTCCATGAGTAATGGATGTTTCAGAATGAATGTAGGCCTATGCGTTTTGTGGATATAGTAGAAAATCACTACTATGAGCAACCTCGTCACATCTGTTATCTCTGTTAGTTTTTACTACTTTCAGACTGAACATTTTTATACAACTGTACATTTTTCAAAATTATGTAGGCCTATATATTTTAGTACACAAAGTATTATATTATAAACAATGACGTATAATAAGTTATATCAGTTCAGTTGCAACATCATTGTCCTAAAATGTATGATTTTCTTTACGTAGGGGCGTAGACCCTACACAGTTTGTTCTGTACTTTTAATTTATTTCGCATCTAAGAAAAATAGTGATAGAAGACATATCATTATTTTTAAATACTGTTTTAGAAAATTCATTTTTTTATATAATGCAAAAGATGAAATCCTCATGACGTTAGCTATGAAGTTTAGTCTAAACCAGATACAGGCTATCCTTAATCAATGCAATATATCTTACAAATAATGGATTTTACACTGTAAAGACAGGTGGTTAAACAGATCTTTATCTTTAACGACTTTAACTTATAACATCAGGAAATAAGCTTAACGGCAAGAACTGAAACCAACATTAAAATATCTAGAGTTCTTTCCTTAGCACATGGCTATGAAGTAGAATTATCCTGTAACATTAAAAAATTAGCATTAGGAGCAATCCTGGGGTGAAAGTGGTAAAGCCTTAAAAATGCGGAGCCTACATTACAGCCAATTAAGTAAAGTATTTAATTATGTGACTGGGTCAAATGTAATTCAGTGTACAGTTCCAAAAATTCTACTGCTTGGTTACATGCAGTTACAGGTACAGTTACAGGCTTGTATCTTTTCATTTTCTTTGATTTTTCATTCATAAATGTTTACTTCATACTGCAATAAGTAGAAGACTATATGTAGCAGAACACGAATGAAAAACAAAAAAAATGTTTATGTTCATATAATTATAGTGATTAGAAATAATCGCCAAAGCACATAATTTAAGAAGTGCATTAACTTATGGTTGTGAGACCTGGGACCTCTGAGAAGAGAAAAGAAATAGATTTTGCTGAAACGTTGAACTGGAATAAACTAAAGACGGTAGAAAGAACTGGGTAGAGAGAAAAGTAACGAGTGAATTATGGAAGGATGAAAACAAGTCATTATTACAAACAACAGAGAAGAGCAAAAATAAATGGGCACATAATTCGGTATAATGAATTTGTAACATATACGAGTATATTCGAAGGGAAGGGATTCTAAATGTAAGCCGATATTTAAAAAGAAATTTTAGTAGTACATTAATAATAATAATAAATTTAATTATATATTATTAATTGAAGCAATTTATCTTATTTCAATTAAAAAGAATTTTAGACTTTTTAGTTTATTTAGCCATTTTTAGGTTTTATAAGATTGAACTGCGTGACAGCTATGACTACGAAACAGATAATTATGTTAAAATATCAATGTAAGCTATCAAGGAACAAAATACTTTAAAACATAAGAATCCGGATCCTAGTAATAACTTTGTTGATAATTTTGACCAAGATCGTTTAATTACGTAATCATCATCTTTAGTATTAGTAAAAGGAAAACACTAACTGAGAAAATTTTTAGACTAACATAACGTAAAAAAAAATAAAAAAGTTATGAAATGCTAAGCTTTTCTCGAGGTAATCCTTGCATTCTAGGGATACACAATATAACATATGTTTCACATCTGATTGAAAATACACTATTTTTGGATTCCCGAGAACAGTTTCGCTAAAACGAAACTTCTCTAGAATTATCACTGAAAACGAAATAGCATTTTGGTATTCGTATAAAATGATAACGCGCATTGCAAAGGTAAACTGAAATAGCTTCGACGTGCAAACGAAGTATCCTTAATTTCATAACTAAACAATACACCTACTTGCAGCGCACAGATTGTATACAGCATTGTATGCGCTTACATCCAGAACATTTTACGAGGAAATGTTTGTGTGTGTATAGGAGTAGAAATCCAATTTAAGTTGTATATTTTGAACAGTACTCAGGGGTAGAAGGGGGAAGGAAGAAGGCGAGAGATATACTTCCCTGATAGTTATATATGCCTCGAGACACAATGGGCAGAAGATTCATGGTAAGATGTAAGTGGAGCGGTGTAAGTGTTCCTACATCTCGGAATTACAAACGACTAGAAACCCTGGTTTCCAAATAAAGTGGATGCAGATTTTGGGGAAGGTACTGTGATGTATAGTTTAATTTATACAGATCCATTAAGTAGAAAACAATCCTCGTTAGTGATTAGTAGGTAACTTATTTCCTTCTGCAACTGTATAATTTTGTCTCGTTTGAAACATTTTTGTGCTGCCAGTGCTATTTCCTTTAATTTGAGAAAACAGGCCGTTTATAAATCCAGTTACATGTTTCCGTATTATGGTGGATGATTTGACTTTGTGGTGACTTGATTCCAATATGAAACTTGCACAAACATATTTATGTGTCTGTATGTTTGTATGTTTGTGAGTAGCATAGCTTGTGAATGAAAAATTATGTGTATGCTTATATTCCTGTTTCTTTTCTTTCAGGGATAGCTACCACATCGCTGCTGGAAGTTTCTGCTCATCAACTTAAAGGTAAGAGGCTTCTATATGCCCTAATATGAGATAATGATAACAATCACCAAGTTCTGTCGTAATATTTACCTCATTAGCAGTCTAATTAAGCCAATTCGAAGTCATTCAACTATCAACATGCAACCTTATGTTAATATAGAATTCTTTAGAATCTACATGTATCTGTGGAGTTTACATAGTTTTGATGCAGTGGGTTACAAACCGGGTTCGATTACCTATAGGCTTTTTTCAATTGCTTAAATCTTCTGTTGCGACTTTGGATCTCAGGTTGACTTCCTCTAAGAGACATTTTGCCAGGAAACATACTAGGGGTAAAGGCGACCGAATAGTAACAACCTTAGGAATATGCACCTTACCACATTCAGAATACCGTGTATGCTCATTCTCCATAAACCTTAAGACCTACTATAGGCCTACTATAGTTATTTTGCTGTTTCACCATTTAGATTAGCTCTTGGAGACTTTTGAAGTCTTTTATTATTTCTTCCTTCAATATTCCTTCATCAATGCCCTTCTGTGCTTTCAATAATTTAATGTCTTAATTTACTGTTAAATTGAGTTATTAGATTTCCATACTTGGGGCTGGTTCCTTCTCATATAGCAGTGATATACGGCATAATGTTTATTTTAGGAATCCCATTGGCTTAACTGTTGAATAAGTCCTGTGTTATTTAAATTTACTGCCCAAATATTCTAAAGACATGTCATTATTGTCATGATCTTTCAACGGAGGAGAATCACAACGTCCTATCAGAAAATAAACGAATCTGTACATAGGATTTATAATCTGCCAATCTAGTTTTGTAAGTCTACTAATTTCAAATATGATAAATTTGGCCTTGATTCTAGACAAAAGACAGTTTCATAAACTGATATATAATTTCATCCTTTATCTTATTTTTCAGTGTACGATGTATTAATTCGATCGTTGAAAGTAATGCACAGCTTGCAAACACAGATTAAGGAATAAAACCCTTTAACCCCAGCGAAATAAAATGTACCACCATTCGAAGGAAATAACGAGCAGGATTACTGGAATAGACGTACAAACGTGGAATAACGAAGCAATGTCAGATATAAAGAGACAAATGTTTCTAGTACTCTTGTCTACCACGTTACCATTAAAATAGCAGTATAGTGAGCCAATCTTGTTTGAGCCTGCATACAGCTGGAAATGCAATCATCGGTGAAGCTACTAGCGATGTGAAATGAATGCTGTTTCCAGACTGTTAATCCATACCAGCTCAGAGGGCTACAATACGAACGTCCCCCATTTACTATACTTCTGACAGTAATCCTAAATGCTCACCATTTAGCTATTATAGATTGGCCTAGTTGTTACAAATGAAATCCGAACTCAACTTCTGTATAGCACGATTCCATTAACGGATATGATAATGACGATGATTATGTGACAGAACTAGGCGTGTTAAGCGAAAGTGCAGTTAAATTACCTAGTGTGTGCCGTTTCTGAATAACCAGGCACGCTATAAATGGTAACACCATAAATAAGGGATTAATTATAGAATTAGTAAATACTATACAGGGTGTTAATGAATAACACCGAAATATTTTACCTGTGTATAGAGGGGACGTAGATAAGCAACTTTTGTTAGGAGATTTTTGCTCTATGACGTAAAATATGTATACTACGGGGCATTAAAATCATTGCAGTTTGGTTCTCATAAATCAGTAATTAAACGAAATAGGACCAAATATTCATTAAATTGACTTCACACCTTAGTGGTCGATAAAAACCTAATTCTTGACCATTCATCATCAGCTATATCATAATTTAGAGTTTTCATAATCTGCAAAACTTAAATATTAATCCCATGACTGGCCGCCACTCCATTTTTTAATTCATAACTACAGTGTTGACAATGAAGTTTATTTTTTTTGCATTTCTTTTTTCAAATGTTAGAAGTCAGTGGCGGCCGGCATGCCCTCGGAGAGTTTAGACTGTAACAGGAAAAATTAAATCCAAAGAACAAAAATATTCTAATAAAATTTGCTCCTTTATGTCCAATCTACGGTATACACAGGTAAAATTTTTTGGTGTTATTCATTAACATCCTGTAGAATTGAATACGTACATGGAATATACTATTATAAGTTATTGGCCTATTTTTGTTAAGAACGTTGCAGTTGAAACAACAAGATTGAACTCATATTATTACGCTACACAAATATTATTATTTCTTTGCCAAACTTAATTGAAGGATGTATTTATAGAGTACCTTATCTCCACTTAGTGATGAGCGAGACCAGTCTTGGTCTTGCAGTCTTGGTCTTGGTCTTGCAGAAAATGCAAGACCAAGACCAAGACCAAGACCGCATCTGCGTTAGCAAGACCAAGACCAAGACCGAGTGTGCAAGACCAAGACCAAGACCGAGACCAAGTCTGCAAGACTCGGGCAAGACCAAGACCGAACTGCAAGACTCTTGCAGTCTTGCTATATTGAAAATGTTTTAAATGCTCGATTGTGTACGCAGCAAGCCAGCAACCACTACTGAAAGGTGCCGTTACCGTTACCGGTAGAGGTGGGAAAATAAGCTGTTTCTAGATAAAGGTTGTAGCCGAAACTGTTACGCGCACATAACAGTTTTATGAAACGGTTGCAAAAGACCGGTTTCACTTGCATTTTTGTTGGAACTGTTTCGGCTAGGCTGGCAAGGACGAGAGGGGGAGCAGCCGAGACTAAAGACTTGGGGCCCCGGCCCGGCCGACCAGGTTTTATTTTTTACTTTCTAATTTACTCTAAAATTAAATGTTTTATAAGTCAACAAACAGCTTAAGCTATGTTTTATGTGTTTATTTTTTATCTGCATTGTCCTGTCGCATAACGGTGACACGGAATTAATCAGGTAATCTGAAGCGGATTATTCTTGGAGAAAAATTATTTTTTTAAAAGTAGAAGCAGAAATCCTTTTGGACTCAACAGTAGGCCTCACTAACGTTCGGCATTTAAAATAATAATTTTCAAATGATTAATTTTGATACATAGAATACATATAAAATTGGTACATATCTCTGCAAAATTATCCCCGGGATTCCTAGGAAATTCATGACCTCTTATAGCATTGACGTTTTTGGAGATATCTTTGCTAGACAACTGAATTATAATAGTATTATTGATACTTTTGCAAAGTAAAAAGCTAGGAAAGCTATTTTTTAAGACGGTGGATTCTTAAGACATTCTTTTAATAATTTATTACTTTGTAGTATAGCCTATTACATGTCTCAGTAACAATAACATTTTTCCTTTTGAATACTTTATTAGCTCAACCTTTGTCTGATATCGGCATAAGATAGACTGTGCCATAATATAATTAAAAATCAGGTAAACTGATACAAAAAAGTGCCAGATGTAGTTAATTGGTCTTTTTTTTTTCAGAAACTATATAGTTTTAGACCGAACTCTTGAGAAAGTTCGTTAAACACATGTGGAGGAATAAGTGGGATAACAACAGAACGAATGCCTCACATCTAAAGCAAGATGTGATATAATAAATTTACAAACATCTGACTGCATTGTGGTGAAGGCCCTCAGTGATTAGCTAAGCGGCTTTGTAGTATAGTGATGATTTGCCATTTAATAAGCATGTGGCCGTTAATCAGTCGTTACTCCGGTACCGGTCAAGCGATTTGGTACAAAATTAATAGGCTTCTTTCTATGGACGTTATAAATATGTATATCAAATTTCATGAAAATCCGATAAAGCTTATTTGAGTTATCGCGCATACAGGCACACGGACAGACTGACGGAGAGACACGGACGGACAGCCATTTTCCCGTCCCCCACATGATCTCAGAAAGTACCATTCTGGTACTTAATAAGAGTTCTTATGTCATTGTGTCAAGTTTTATTGTCAATCGTATATGTTTATCTTATCTTCAGTTCAAAACAAGCAAATTTTTCATAGTGATTAAACATAGTTGGGTACCGATATATAATTTAAATGTTGTTATTTATAGTTGAAAAGTAAGACACTAGTTGTACAGTGATTAGTTTTTATGATTATTGATAGCATTTTGCCAAAACACGTATTATTACCTCTGTGTGTACAACTGAAAAGCTTTTAAACTTACATGGTTTTATTTTTTGTAAAATATGACTAACTTTTTAGTGATTAACAAAAATATCATATGTCTTCAAGTAATAGGATACTTACATACCATTACATACATTATATAATATTTATGTAATATTTTTATACAATCTTTTTGCTGCATACTTTGGGTTTCAGTGGTGAAATTAATATTTGACGGGGCCCGGGAAATTTTTTACTGAGGTCCTTTGCTTTCTCTCCACGGCCCTGCAGAGAACTTGTTTTAAACTACTTCTTGGGGTAGGAACAATACATTCCTCCCAAATAGCAAAGAGGAAAATTGTCTCCAAGGACAATTGTAAATCACATACCTTCATTTGAAAGATATGCTACGCCGACCCTTGAGAAATTTATGACATGGTGTAATGCCGACACTAAAGTCTGTTTGTTGTGAGTTGGCACGGATCAGAAAATTGAGACAGAAGATGTTTGGCAGAAGTCAGTAATTGAACAGAAAGAGATAGAAACATACTATTATGAAAGGTTACTCACTTCACGAATTTGTATAATCAGGACTTAACATAAACACCATTTACAGTAAGAAGCCGCCACATCTCTTTCCTAAACGACAATATGACTGCTTAAACACATCTGGCGATTATTTAAACCTCGAAATTCTGGTTTTCCCCCATTTTTTCTATACACCCTACTCCAACCAGTGGGATAGTGGAGTGAGTAACAAACTTTTGGCTACCTGCTGAATAGTGGCAGGGTAGTTTTATGACTTCAGTGCCAACATAACCCACACAGCGCTCTTTCTAATTACCTTAACTTGGAAAAACTGTTAAAATGTTTTCTCACATTGATACAAGCATAATAATGAATCTTCTTGATTAGTACTTTAAATGAAATTACTTAATAAAAAAGTTAAATACATTGAAATTCTTAACCAATACCTAAATTAATGTTTACATGTAACAGAAAAAGAACAAGTCACTATAAGGAAATAAAATGCAAAGTAAAAATCCAACACGTTTTAAATGCATATACTGTTAATACCTTTTTAAGTTTTACCCAAAAAAATATATTACGTTTCAAATGACATTGTACTTAATTTTTTGGACATAACTTGTTATTGTTAATATTTATATATAAGAAATTTCAGACACCGGTCGACGGATAGTTTTAATGCTTGTATAAAATCAACTGCTCCACCTATTCCCAATTAAACATTTTTTAAATTCTAAAATATGCATATCAATGGCAAAAAAACAGCAAAATTTGATAGGTATAGACCAACAATTTTTTATGAATTTAAAATAGACAAGAGGCAAGGCAATAGACAGGAGGCAAGGACGTGGGTCCGGACCGCACCCCCCCCCCACCCAAATATGAGATTTTTAAAGTATTAGTTAAAAAAATATTTTTTGTATTACTTAGGAAGAGAAGATGTCAGTAATATCTGGTTCATCAGTTTAGGACCCCCGGGAAACTGATTTCTAAATATGTACTTGACCGGGACATTAAATGGGCCTTGCTGTGTGGGTGGCTTAATCCTACTATACTGTAGTCTGAACTCTTCAAATTTTAAAATAGGAACGGGACACAAACCATTTTAATGGTATATCCATTTACAGTCATTTTATAAAATTGATCTCTTATATGTAAAGTAACGCCACACAGACCTTGTTTTGTTACGGTTACTCGTTTTTGTTTCATGTTGAAACACTACGTTACAACAATCAACAACACAACGAAACGATAGCTGTTTCTACTTTCTAAGGAATGAAAACGTGTAACTCGTCTGTGCGACTGCTTGCAAGTTGAAAGGAAGGTGTTTTGCTAATCACTTGCAGGGGTTGCAGCCAGTAGAAACGCAACAGCGAAAATAAATAGACTTCTTCCTATGGATGTTGTAAGTGCGTATACCAAGTTTCATGAAAATCCAATAAAGCGCATTTGAGTTATCGCGAGTACTGACACATGGACAGACAGACAGACATTTTCCCGTCCCCCACACAAATTTCATAAAGTACCATTCTGTCACTTAATAACTAATGGCTAAAGATGAAATAGCTTTCAGTTGTTTTGTTACTGTTTTCACGGTTCAAGCAACTAAAAGCAATTAGCTTTCGTTACTTTCGCAAGCAATAACACACATGTAATCGGTGTAACTGTAAATCACGTAAACTCCATCAATCACAGTAAGATGCGTAAAAGAAAAATGCAAGACTCTTGCAACAAGACCAAGACCGAGTATGCAAGACCGAGACCAAGACCAAGACCGAGTATGCAAGACCAAGACCAAGACCAAGACCAGGGTTACCGATGCGAGACCAAGACCAAGACTGAGTGTGCGAGACCAAGACCAAGACCAAGACCGCCTTAGTCTTGGTCTTGGTCTTGCATTTGCTCATCACTATCCACTGCAGACGAATTGCTTACCAGTCTCCTTCTGCTGATTGGAAGCTTTCGATCACGGATTCGGCTTAATAGAATATGTATCTTGTTTCCCGGAACTACAAGTTATAGGAGCGGTTGGCATATCTGTTAAGGTGAATAATAGCAGTTGGCATATCTAGTAAGGTGAATAACAGCGGTTGGTATATCTGGTAAGGTGAACAATGGCGGTTGGTATATTTGGTAAGGTGAACAATATCGGTTGGTATATCTGGTAAGGTGAATAATAGCGGTTGGTATATCTGGTAAGGTGGATAATAGCGGTTGGTATATCTGGTATGGTGTATAATATGGGCTCGTGGGCGTGAATTGGGGATTGTGAGTACTTGACATTTCCGCATTACACTGTATTACCCACATTTTCTGATTCCTATGGATGGGGTCGATCTTGGTAGGGCAGTCTATATTTCACTGGCTTTCGGTGCAAAATATTTCGGGTTCGCTCTCGGCCAAGTTCGGTGGCATATTTACGTGTACGTAAATATGACAAGCTCACGGTTGTAGATTCACAATTTACATGGATGCAAAAAAAGGTTCATATAGTACAAATTTCCGGCGCAATCTTATACCGTTAACGGTCATCGGCCTAGTCGCAGAATACCCCAATCGTGAAATAACCATAAAAGGATGAGCTTCCGGTAGCTCAATATACAATGGTATCAGTACTCAGGGAACTGTTCCTTACCGTCCCTGTGGGAATGTGATAATGCAGGGGAACAGAAATGAACATTAACTAATCATAACCACTTTCAATATGTCCTTGAATATTTTGTCCTTTTCTAGGGGACCGATCTTATAATTCTACTTGGTATGAACAGATAATCAAAATGTATGATTATGTGAGATTTATTTGCATTATTGTTAAAACTTTCCGGGCTCTGTTGCCGTGGTCCATCGGATTGCTTTCCGGACGTTTCGCCCACACCTGCTGCAGGCATCATCAGCGGTGAGTTCTGCTTCGGAGTTTCCTCGGCGAGGTCTTGCAGTCGACTGATACAGCAAGACCTCGCCGAGGAAACTCCGAAGCAGAACTCACCGCCGATGATGCCTGCCGCAGTTGTGGGCGAAATGTCCGGAAAGCAATCCGATGGACCACGGCAACAGAGCCCGGAAAGTTTTAACAATATGGACACCGGCCGTGAAAGCCTACATCATGTTTTATTTGCATTGTTTTGGTGTTAAGGAGTGTAGAGATTTTACATTTTAAACTGTTTAAGAAGCAAGTATAAAAGTCATGTTATGTAAAATAATAATAATAGTACGTATAACATGTATAAGAGCATAAGTACAATAGTAATGAATAGTAATGTTATGGCAATTCCTTATCCACTTCATGGAATATTATGTCGGCAGATGTTTCCCTATTGCTAAAATCAATGGTGTAGGCTAAATAAAAATAAAAATAAAAAAATGAAAAAAAAAATCTTCGTGTAACTGAATGAAAATATGAATTTAAATAAACTTTCCAAACTTGTTTGTTATTGTTGATAATGATCTCGATTATAATATTAAAGAAGACGACGATGACAGCGTACAGTAATATAATTAGGATGTGGAAAGTACAGATCTATCTACTCTATAAAATAATAATTTTTGTATGATCAGACCAACATTACTATAGTTTTTGTAAGTTATAGTTATATTCAGTTAGTTCGTCTCCTTTAACCTTGGAAAGTACCTCTTAAACACACTGCATCCACACTACACACTAAATACGAAGTACCATTCACAGTAGGCTATATATTTTTAAATCTTAAATATTTCCTTTGTAAACTCCCTTGTACATGAAATCGATTCAACTTTTAAAAATTGAAGTCCATTAACGAGTATTATAGCAGAGGTAGGATGCATATTTGTATCTTAATAAAATGTAAATTCTTATAGAGAAATTTCTATTTACGCACTATTAAACGTGGCTTATAGCCTTCTACATTATTAGAAATACGGGAAATTTTATACTCACTTTACTGAAAGAGACAACTCTTATTTGAGATTGAATCTTCCTTTATTATTACCAGTAAAAATCCACGCCACAACCATGAACTCGAGTATGCACTTGTAAAAATAGGAACCATTGTGATAATATCCACATCAGTCACAAGTAGGTAGTCATGAAGCGTAAGATGGCGTTTCAATTAACTTCGTAATTACAAGAAAGCACTGGAAATAACTTCATAACCTTGATGGTCGTGTAAAGGAAAGAGAGAGAGAGAGATAGACTAAATGTGGGAATTGTGGCGACAGGAAGAGAGTAAATGAGAGAGAGAGAGGGGGGAGAGAGAATGTGAGAGGGCCAGATAGAAAGAGACAAATCAAATAAATTATTTTTAGGACCTGGATGTTAGGCAAAATAGCTTTTTTATTTGGAATGAGTCATTAAAGAGATAATAATGACAACCATGTTTTCCACATTAGGAACGGCAGGGTCAGTTTTTATTTGTTTTTTGTTTTTTTTTTTTTTAATTTTGGCATCTGATGCCTATTTTAAGGTTTAAAGCCTTATTCGACTGTATTGAATCGATATGAGTTTTTCTGTTATTATTTATACGTTTTAGAAAGCACTTAAGGAATTTCAATGTGTGAAAGTAAAAAAAGTGTTACACATAATGAAATGACACATTCACGTCACAAAAATATTTATTTAGTATCTTGATACCTATAAATGTATTTACTTGTTTTCAAACAGTAAAAAAATACATCTTCAAAAGTTCTTTAAATAGCAGAACCAATGAAAGAATGACTACTGTATGTGATAAATAAATGATTAAGTATCTTAGACAGTTATTTTCATTAATAAAGAGTTAAATTTATCTTTTTTTTTACTTCTAATAATTTTTTATTATTAAGGAATATTCCACAATACAATGGTTTTCCTTCATCCCACAACAATCTTTTGCCTCCATAAGTCCCTGTCCATAGCATCTTCTTCACTTAATCCTTTTCTCTCCATACTCCTTTTCACCCCATCCATCTAGCACTCTTTGGGTTTCCCTCTTCTTCTTTTTCCTCCTACTTTCCAATCCAAAATTTTCTTGGGTATTCTATCCTCTTGTTACCATTTTTTTTTTTTTTATTTATTTTACAAAGGTCCCAATGAGCTCACGCTCGTTAACAGGGACAGTCAAATTTTACATTTTTTGAACATAAATTATAATAGATCAATATATAAAACAATTAATAAATACAACATAAACACATACAGGAACTACTGAGATTTATACCTATTAATTTTATATAATGACAAAATGACAAAAGAAGTTAACATAAATATTATTGCAAGGAGTTATCTGCAAATTGGTATATTAAATAAGACCGGGCATTCTTTTGAATTTAGTCAGAGTTTTACATTGTCGTATATGACACGGTAATGTATAAAAATCTGTAATAGAAGACAAAATTATACTATTTAGTCCATATCTACTAGAGTTACTGTGCTTCAAGAATATTTTGTCAGAATTTCTTGTGTTATAATTATGCACTTCATTTATGCACTTCATGCACTAAGTTTAGATTTGATATGATTTGTTCTTTTTCCAATTTATAGATAAATAGGGATGCAGAAAGCTTGATTTGCATTCTAAGAGGCAGAATGTTAGTTTCTAAAAATAATTCTTTGGAGGGTTTCAGGTATGGATAATTGTACATGAATTTTATTGCTCTCTTTTGAAGAATTTCAAGTTGGTTTAGTTTATCTTTAGTCATTTTCCCCAGACAATATTCATGTAGGTTAAGTGCGGGTGTATTAGTGCAAAATAAATACTTCTTAGGTGCGAGTGGACAAATCCCGAGTATCTCAATCTAGATATTATCCCTATAATTGGTGTAATTTTTTAAATGATTGATTGTATATGTGTATTCCAAGACAGTGTTATCTAGTGTAAGTCCTAAGTAGGTTGCTGAGTTCGTTCTTTCAATTAATTGACTTCCAATGTGACATTGTTCATGGATACTACTCTATAAGATGGTTTGTGGAAAAAAATGTATTTTGTTTTACGTATACTAATTATTAGTTTGTTACTGATAAACAACTTTGATAGACATGCCAAATCTCTGTTCATATTATTCATTATCTCATTCTCAGAAATACCTTCATACTGTAGGAATATATCATCTGCAAAAAGTTTAATTTTACCTATTAAGTCAAGTTTCGCTAAGTTGTTTATAAAGACTACAAAGGACCTAAAACTGAACCATGTGGTACCCTAATTGATATAGGTAAGCTAGAACCGTTTACATTATTTACACATACATACTGTTGCCGATTTGTGAGATAATTTTTTATCCATTGTAGAGGTATACCTCTTATACCAGCTTCTTTTAGTTTCTCAATGAGGATGTTATGATTTACCGTATTAAATCCTTTCTTAGATCAATTAATAGGCCTGCTGCTAGTTTATTATGTCCAAAACAGATTGAATGTCAACTACCGCATCAAATGCTGCACATTCCGTGCTTTTATTTGATAAAAAACCATATTGATATTTTACAAAAAAAGATGTTTTATTAAGGAACTTAAGTAGTCTAGCCTTAAAAACTTTCTCTAAAATTTTTTAAATGACAGAAAGTATACTAATTGGTCTGTAATTTGAAGGTTTAAATTGGTCACCAGCTTTATAAATTGGTACAACTCTCGCGATTTTACACAAATTTGGAACCTCACCTGTCCTAAACGACATATTTACAATATTTACTATTGGTGAAGCAAGAGCTTCCGAACACTTCTTTAGTAGGATATTGGCGAGACCATCTTCTGTTATGTTACTCTTATAACGTAATGAATTAATAATACGCATTATTTCGTTGTGTTCAGTGGACATTAAAAACTTAGAACTATTCTCCCTTAACCTTACACAGTTATCTGTATTGGAATCAGGCAGGTCTTTCAATAGATCATGAGCTGCATTAACAAAATACCTATTAAAGGTATCGCAAATTTCAATATCATTTTCAGTGGTAAATCCATTGTCTTCAAGTTTATTAATGTGATTTTTATGTGCATGATTAATATTGAGCACTTCATTTACAACACACCACATATCCTTAGGCTTATTGCTACTTAGTCTTTTAGAAAAGTATGCCTTTTTTAGCTCTCTCCCCTCTGTCATTCTGAGTACATGTCCATACCATTTCAAGCGTCTTTCTTCTACAATTCTCAAGATATTCTTTTCAACTTGCATTATTTCCCTTATTCCATTATTCACATTTTTTTTGTTTCCTCGATTTTCTTGCTGAACGCCTCCAAAAATCCATTTCTAATAAATGCCTACTTTAATTATATTACTGCCTATTTTCGGTATTTTAAGTGCATTTTTGCCTGCCTCTTTCAACCAAAATAAATGTCTTAATTTCCGGGTTGTGATTATTATTTGTCGTAACATTTCATGAAGGTAACTAGAAGAAATATTTCTCTGACAACGAGGCTCGAAGCCCTTACCTCCAGCAGACCGTGCTGATGATCCAACTGAGTACGTCTCATAGTAATGTATAGGGCCTAGACGACGTAAATGTCATTCATTTAGGTCGATCATTAAGGGTAATAACAGGAGAGAGATTCAGTTGAGTTTGACCCGAACTCCGATTAGCTTGATTGGTAGCATCAGCATGGATAGCTGAAGGTCCCGGGTTCGAATCCAGGATTTTAGAGGATTTTTCTGATAGTAATCGTTACTTTGTACGTAGGATATTTGAAGAGACACACACTAATTCAATAATATGTATATTATAGAACTATTATCATGTTATAAGTTAGCTTCAAATAAACCATTCCGTATAAAAAGTCCTACGGACACTTACAGTAACTAGAGTAAACGTGATAGAAACATCCGTTCAATTCTGTGAAGTTACTTTTACCATTTATCACTTTAAATAGTTCTGCATGCTTTTCTTTTTTAATCAATACCGAAAGCTTTAGTAGGCTACTGGGACATTTTTTTAACTCATTGTGTCTTAAGACCCTTTTTAAATGAAAACAATTCTGTTTTATGCTTCAAAGACCACTGTAAAGAAGTAGTATAAAAATTACACATACTTAATAAATAACACTATTAATGTTCTGCAATAATGTGATGCATTTAGTATGTTCTTTCATAAGATTTTTTAGATTTAGGCTATATATTAAAGTAATGATTTATTTCTCGTAAATTGCATTTCTTAAAGTAATTTCGAGTGGGATAATTTTTCTTGTAATTTTTATTCAAGTTTCTCTCATTAATTACTTGAAAATTATCCTCAATTATCACCAAGTGCACTGTGAAAATTCATGGGTAATTTCAGCGTCCTATAGAATCGTTATTCAAAGAACCGTCCAATGGGACTGTGTCATCGAGGCCTATTGCTTCAAAGCGACATTGATAGAAGAGGAAAGAGCGAGTGACATGGCGAAGTTTTGCTTGCTCACATTGTGGATATTAGGTCTGATTGCTGCTGTTCGCGTTTATAGTATCATGATATGAAATCGGAATGATATCAGTCGACAGTTCCAATAAGATTGTAGGATACTCTCATCGCGTACAGAGCTCACAATGAATTTAATCCAAATGTGTGCTACGCCACAGCGAAGTTTAAATGGCAATGTTCGAAACATTCACAGATTTTATTTCAGTGCATCATGTATGCAATTTTGAGCCAAATTACCGTCAATTTTCCCTATTTAGGGCCTATTTTTTTTAATGAAGTCTGAGATACTATAGGCCTACGTCTAAACATTAATACAAAAACATTACATTTTACCAAACTAATCACATAGGCTATATACTATTTTTAAAACACGCTGGTAACATTTTCAGAATATCAGGCTTAAAATCAGACTTTCAGACTATTATTTTCACAAACTTTCAATTATTTGAAAATTTTGTACGTAGTCAATAATTTTAGGTAATAAAGAAACTTAAAGCAGAGAGTTGCTTGATCCAAACGCGGTTCCTAAAGGCGCAGTTATTTTAAGAACACGGTACATCGCCTATTAAAGCTATCGGCATATCATTAAAATAAATCGTGCAGAACTATTTGCAAAAGTAGTTGATAAGTGTGTCTTCCCATATCAAATTAACAAGCAATGGCATTCTCCGTTGAAGCACTTGAATCACCGAGTCCTCATAAAATAGGCCTATAATTTATATTTCAAAATTAATGTGCCAAAATACGTTTGACCACAAAAATTGGTGTTTCATAATTTCATTTTCTCGCAGTTGTAAAAACTGTTTCCCTCTGTTCTGGCGCTTGGGTTGAATATATGTTATTGGCTATGCTGTTTTCAGCAGTATTTCACCATTAACTCATATTTTGTATTTTTATCACTTGACCAGTTATTTACTTACATACCAAAAATGTTCCGTTTATAAAGGTCATAAAATTTCGTATTCTCTATTTCATCAGCATTCAGCATTAACGAAATAGGCCTATGTTATCTTTTTGCGTTCGCTAAAGAAGCTTACATTAGCAACGTCTTTCAACTGCTTGACATTATCCCCAGCAATTATGTATGCATTTACAGGTATCCGAACCTGGCTATTCTTCAGAATACTTTGAATAGCGAAAAAGGTGTGAGGTAAGCATTTAGTTTAACAAGGTTGTCGCATCTCAGTGACTCGTTTGGCATTTGGTATGAAGTAAGAAGTTATGTTTCAGACTGCAGTTCATCAGGTGCAAACAAAATTATAGCGTGGTTTTTATTGTAAGTACTAGTGACACCAACTCAAAAGAGCCCTTAGGGCTCAAGCCCACCCCACTTGCCGAGTGTTATTTACGTAATTGTTTATTGCTATTGCTAAAAATTGTGTTTCATTGTTGAATCAAGATAGTGTTGACATAGTTCAATCTCCTCTTGTGGTAATTCACTCACGATCTTTTCAAATAGTTCTTCAACTCATTCAATTTTACATCTTACTCTATCAATGCAGTTTTTACAGCCCCCTTGAAGGATCTTTTTACGCGTTTAAAAGATTACAGACATTTTTGCTTTCATAAAAGAATTAATCACATTGCTCTTCGAAATACACATAGGCCTAAGGAGAGCGCGGAAAACTTAAATTTAAAATTTAGTTAATGCTTATGATCATTAAAATTCACAGGAATAATGGTGTCTGGTTAAAAAAAGTAAGATTGGAACAAACATCTAGAAAGAATGAATTGTTAAGAAAAATTGGTTAAATCAGCAAGGGACAGTAAAGGGACAATGGGAAAAAGGGATGAAGGAAAAAGATGGTACTACTAATCTCAGGAAATAATGAGAATATGATGATGGAGAATTTATTTGGAGAACTCCAGTCAGGAGAAACTTAACTTATAATACGGCGTGTTATTATTTTGGTTAATCCATGTGTGAATTAATTTTATTTCATTTGATTTTTCAAATTTATTTTATGTTATTTTTACTTTTCTTTACTTTATGTTAATAGTTACGTAAAACTCAAAATTAAAAAAAAAATCCTTCAACTAGGCTACATAACTCTTTCCTGTCAGTTGAATTACAAAGTGCGATGGTTATTACATGCAATAAAGCGTTTCTTGTGTTGTTCTATATTTTTTTATCCATAGTCATATCAATGTTTATATATACACATATATATATATGTGTGTGAGTGTCCATTTCATGAACGAAATAAGGGGCGAAAGTGTTAAAAGTTTTAAATCTTTGAGCTCACCCAATGATTTTCAAAATTTGGTAAGCACGATAAAATTTTGTGACAGGATTGAGTGCAGTTCTAACGTAGGAGCATGTGATGTGCGGTTCATTGAATTACAATGAATCCAATGGATGATTTACTGTATACAATATTCTAGACGCCGTGTACTCAGCTTTCTTCTCACACAAACCTTGATAGTTTATATTATTATTATTATTATTATTATTATTATTATTATTATTAGCCTATTATTATTATTTATATTGTTATTCATTGGGCTTCATAGATTGAATGTTAAGCTGAGAGTAACTTGTATGTACAAGCAGCTCCATTTCATTTTGCATTGGTTTTCCTCAATTGTTATTATTTATATTTATTATAGCTGAGAAAAATAGTTACAGGCATAAGTAAAATTATTTGGTGAGTCACATGTTTAATCATCTCAGAGTCATGCCTGTAGACAAAGTTCTACCACGTTAACTTTAATTCATGTAATAATAATAATTATTACAATAATAATAATAATAATAATAATAATAATAATATTAATAATAAGAGTTGCCTTTAACTCTGTGAAAGTTAACACCGTAAGGTCTTTTCACCCACTTCACTTCACGGAGTACATTTTTTGTCAAATTACTTTATGAACTAGAGAACAAGTATTGTGTGCTGTTAGGCTACATACTATTACGGGAATTCAATTTCACAAAATAGTTATTATATTAGGCCTACTATAATACTATTATAATATGTATGAATCGTTTATTACAGAAAGGACCTAAGTTAATAATACCTGATTTTGAGAAAACTGAAATAACAGGTTATTCCTTCCTAGGTAACAATAACATTATTTTTTTTTGTCATTATTTTGAATGTATAAATTAATGCTCACTGATGTAAGAGCAATAGAACTGAATTCAAGTTATAGTTTATGTGTCACTGGTTATTAAAGCTACTGTATTTAGGTCCTTCTTGCAATTAATAGACTTGAACAATTTTGACTGTCCTATTTATGAATTATTTAAACAATAATAGGCTACATGTTTTTGAGGGAAACATTAAGGAAAGTTTGTACGTCCTACAGAATGGGCGTACTTTTGTTCTTGAACATGAAAGTCAACTTCTGTCCGCAGCTCACTAATTGAAAATATCTTCTTCCAAATTTATAGCCTCTTTTATCTCAAACAAAATGAATACACTGTTTTTTTAACTCAAATAATATGTATACACTGTTTTTAACTTAAAAATGAACTTTCAAATATTTTAACGTAAATAAAAATAAACTATTTTCAACTAATATTTAACCACTTATATCCCCTTTATCTTAAACTTTCCTAACAGGAAAGTCAGTAAATAGCAAATAAGCATGATTTAGCCTACTAAGACTGAAAACAGAACTGACTTGTTTATTCCAATGTTGATCACTGAAAAATACTGCGCCAGATACTTCTTCAGAATTCTTCGTCTTCTGGAACACAACTGCCTGACTTTCTTGCATCAGACATTTTCTTGGAACAAATGGATAAACAGTTATCAGGTTTCTGATACAGTTATCTGTATTTCTGCGTAGGTAGTTGGATAGGTTTATTTGATAATTCCACCAAGAACGTCTGAGAATCTAATTCTTGGTTGCCAAATTTTAATTGCAGAAAAATATCCCAGTCCTTGACTGCGGACCTTTCTGCACTCAATTGAAAAACAATTCAACATTTTACACATTGGGAATACTGGACTGATGTGTCTTTTTCTGTGTCCACAGACGTGTCCATCCTCAAGAATTACGAAACTGGTCTTAGCTCAGTTTCATGAAAAAATGAACTTAGGTCATTTCTGCAATAAACGATTCATATATATATATATATATGTTATATATGTTATATATACACACACACAAAATATAAAATAATTATACAGTATTAACAAAAAACCTTGAAAAATTGTATGCACTGAAGTAGTGAAGGGTGTTGAATTAAGAGATGCATGATGCTTAGTGAGAATGTGTTCGTGCCTAGGCCGGGTATTTAGGCTATGGCAAGATAATTAATAATGACAACGCCATGAAGGGTAGGGAAGACAGGAGGTGTGACGAATTCGGTACAAAAGAAGATAGTGAATTTTTCTTGTTATTCAGTCGAAGTCAAGCTTATGTTTAAAAGGTTGGTCTATTATGATCCCATTCATGACTAGCACAAATGAAATAGACGCAAGCATTATGAACACGTTGTTGAGTACGATTACTTCCACAAAGTCTCTGCATTTTTACATACATTCCTTAGGAGCGAGTGTCACAGTTCCTAGAGTTCCTGCCTAAGGGAGGTAGCTGCACCCTGATTGGTCCAGCTCTTCTATCCCACCCAAAGTGTTGTCTGTCTGTCTCGCTGCGGCATTATCCTTCCACTCAACTATTATAGTATTTGTGTTGCCAGCGCGAACTTCACTCTGTACTCAAGAGTAGCTCACTGATCTATGCGCATGCGACTCTGCGCAAGCTGTAACGCGAAAGCTCGCTGGCTGGTTAGTCTTCAAGGCCAGAGACTTTGTGGAAGTAATCGCACTCTACCCGTTGTCCTGAATTAGAGGTAAGTTCATAAGGCATTTTATACGGAATCAAAGGAAAATAACTTCTATATAATGAAAAACGTAAATACCTTTGTTCTTTTGATCCAATCAAAACAGATTATACTGTATCACAGGGTCATAGAATATTATCTTACAACATAGGTGTTGGCAGAGATTCGAGATTTAGTTTCGCATCCGTTAGAAGCAGAATGTTGATGCTCGATTATTAATTACCTCGGCGGTTGAAATTCAATTGGCGTCAATGAGGCATACATAATAGGTGGATGCTTGTTACAGAGGGTTGCTGCTGTATTCAAACTTTGCCGTCACCTTAATAACCGTGTTTAGAATCTCGGCTTCATGTCACTGGCGGTTTGCATATTACGAAGCCTTATAAAGGAGAATTCAGCCTCACTGGTTTACAAATGTTCACATTTGACTACATGCGGTTTATTGTGAGAGTATTATCAGAACACACTTTATGATAACAATGCTGAAATTCTAGTTCCTGATGTTAATTTACCTTCTGAAGCAATAGTTGGGATACGCCATAGTAGCGCTGAGCTGCAAACCGGAAGGTCGCGGGTTCAATTCCTGATGAGGTCATTGGAGTTTTTTCATTTGGCCTAATCCTTCTGGTGGAACTATGGCCCTGGGGTCGACTCAGACTCCAACATAAATTAGTACCAGGAGCAATCCTGGGGGTAAAGGCGGCCGATGCGTAAGGCTGAAACCTTCCTACCTTCATGTACCGAATGTCTAAAATCTGGGATCCTCGACCTTCTGGAACCCTCTGGGCCTCCATGGCAGGTTTAGGGAACACTTTACTTTGCCGGTAAATATTTAAAAAAAGGAACAAAACTCAGTAAACCGGGCACGCTTGCATGGACTTAGTGCGTGGCAGATGATTAAGATCACAGATTAAAACGGGTTGAGAATATGCTCCCATACGTAATCTTCGTTTCATATCCTGACTAACTGTGAGGATTTGGAAAAATGGAGGAAAACATATCTACGTCAAATAGGGAGCAACGGGCATGAGTGTCTTAACTGTCAGACAAAGAAGGTGTGGAGAGGATTGCGAATACTTTAATGAAGGCTGAGACAGTTCAGGTTTGAAAAAGCGGCAAATTTGTGGAGCGGGTCTTGTGGTTAGGATTTTTTTCGTAAATAACGACTTCAAACAACAGCTGAATCATAATGTATGCTTTTGTGTTTGAGTGGTCGGCTTAGTGTGTGTGCGTTTTGAATAAGGACGTGTGGTCCATGAAGACACATGCGAATGCTTGAAATGTGTTCTAAAAAAGTAAATAATATATTAAATAACCTAATATAATGATATAAACTATATAAATACAAGCTGTCCCTCTGCCCTCTCTCGGAAAATAAACGTAACAACATTCGCATTGGTAACATAAACCTCCACTTGGAGGCCTTTCGCCCCACCATGGGGATATAGGACACCAGATGTACATACATAGGTATAGTTAATAATAGGTTAATAATAGTTTGTAGCTTGACTATTTTCAATTAATATTTTGTCATATCTTTATTATTTTTAATGTTATTATGTGTTGTAGCTACCTCTGCAATATGTTATAAGAAAATGCCCCAAATTTAGAACAATTTTCATCCTCGGCTTCAAACAAAAAAGGATCACAAAGTCTTACTCTCAGAGTCACATGAAGTTTTTCGAAAGAAAACTATAACATGAAATACAGGAAATTACTTCGTAAATAATGAAGATAATTGTTCCTCGTAAAATAATTATGTTAAGAAATGATTGTTAAAGTTAATTTTCAAGTCTTTTCCGGAGAAAGCAACAAATATCCTTCTTAGAAATCCTTGAGATAGAAAATTCCCTAATAAAGGATGCCAATTGAACAGTCTAACATAAAATCTAAACTTTATTTTTCTATATGTTCCCTTTTTTTATTATATACGTTTAAGGTAACTATCTTTATAAGATTTTCTTTTTATTTATACAAATTTTGAGAATATAGATGGCTGTGTACAATTAGGAGAGTCCTGTAGAATGTTCATTGCTAATTCTTGTAATATGCTTGAAGAAACACCGAAACGCTGAAAGAAATTTACACTAAATTTAGAAATAGTGCCTCTCACTCCAAATATCAAGTTAACCCCTCTCCTGGCCGTGGTTTATAAATGAGCAACCCAGATTGGCAAACCTCAAAGGGCGTCAACTTTTTTTTAGGAAGAATCTTTTTTGTAATATTAGGATATGGCGACAAATTATTAGGGGATTTTTTAATATTAAAAATATATAACTTTGAAAACTAAGTTCTCAAAAATCGTAGAGAAAATCCAGGATAAATGTATAAAATAAACTATATGCCAATTTAATTTAAAAGGGAACATTTTAGCTTGAGTTTTAAGCTGTAGTTGTGAAGTATAAACATGGAAGTAAAAGCATTTTCATAAAAGTATTGTTGTCGATATACCTGTAATTAATATTTTTGTGAATGTAATTAAATGTAATGTAGCTTACAATTACCAAATACATTAAGTATTTTTAGTGCAGATCTTGTAATCATACTTATTGTGATCTTATCAAACTCATACTAAAATTACAATGATTGACTACATTTCACAATACTCGTATTACAAATATTTTTAGCATTTTAGGCAATTTTTCGTAAATGAAATTACATAGAAACCATGCATTTTTTGCCAAAATGTAATTATTTTCATTTTAGAAAAATTCTTAATTCTTGTTGTATAGCCATTGAATCACTCACAATATTGATAAGCTCTAAAACCCAAACTTAACACTGAAACAATAACTTCGGGGCGAGGTGGGTGACTGTGGTTAACATAAAAATAAAAAATCCCTTTAGGCAGGCCTACAGGCTGAGGTAGATTTCAAAGTGCTTTTGGTTTAATTTATTATCGCTGCGCAGCACTCTTCTTGTTTAGCCTTGGCATGGCAAACCCGCAGTAATAAAAACTGAATTCGGTAAAGAGGAAGAGCCTACAATCATTTGTTTTGACAACAAGAATAAGATATAATATTCTAGGAGGCCGTGCGCAAGATCAGCAATGAATAAAATTTGCAAAGCCGCTAAACAATACAAAATTATGATAGCCTATTATAATAATTATTTTAAGTGTTAATATTTTCAAACATTAAAATCTCGCGTCATATGAGAGCTATCAAGAAACTAGTTATTGATTTGTAGAGTACTCATCAAGAGCTTTTCAACGATACTCCACAAGACGTGGTTTCAAAAGTTTCAAATTTTCATCCCCCGCCCCACCCCCACCCCACCCCCACCCCCACCCCCACCCTCACTCGAACCCCCGAATCGTTGGTGTCACTGTGAACTCCATATGGAGTACTCTAATTTATTCAAACAAAGTTTCCCTCTATACTTCATAGGGGCCGAGATATACATTTTTAAACATTTCAACCCCCTCCCCGACCACCCCCTTGGGCCAATTTTGCTCATTAACGAACTTGTCCGAACTATTGGGCCTAGAAATGACATAATAAAATTTGGTTCAAATATCTTCAAAATTACGGCCGCTATCGTGTAAAGATATATAAATATATCACAAAATTTTTTTTTGAACGGGCGGTGGTTTCGTACTTAGGGGAGCATGAAACGTAAAGATATGAAAGAATTTTTCGAAAATCATGACATGGTATCCATTGCAATAGGTAGATTTTTCTTCGAAATCTACCTAAAAAAAGAAAGGGTTGGTTGTACTAAGTTTTTCCCAGCATGCAAATACTTGAAATCGGGGCCTGCAACTCTTTGAAGTATTGACAGTATTACAACCAGAAGTAAGTTCTTGCTTTGCATTGACACTAAAAAATAAACCTTTATATTAGATCGACGTCACTTTTGTTTAACTAGTGCAATCAATTTGTAGTTGTGCTGCATGCTATCTAACTGCGTAACAATTACTATACAGTGATAACGCTATACAATCATGTTAATGATTACAGTGACGACTGCTGATGATGATGCTAATTGGTGTTGATAGGTATTCAAATACTTGATGGTCTGTAGCAGGGTCATGCCTCGACCCTGTTACTCGAATTACATGTACAATATGACGTCTAATATTGTCGCCACCCTCCAGTACTGGAATTCTGAGAACTTGTGTATATTGGAGATGAAGCCTGGGGATATTTCCGTGATGAATCTCTGAGGAGTAGTTCAAATTAGTATGACATTGAGACATCGCGTAGATGCAATTGTATCAGAATCAGAATTGGATTTAATTTTAATGGAATTCCAAATGCAAAGACCCAAAATCATATATCGTAATGTTATAGTGTTGTGAAACAATATTGAATAAGAGGAATCCATATCACAGCATCTGTATTTTGAACATCGCTAAGTCTTATATTTTTAATAAATTTCACGGATTCTTTTGTTATTAATTGTGTTTCTTATAAATTCGTTGCATTAAAACCGTTTTAAAAGATAGACGATTTTATTGACCTTTTTCCTCATTTTTCTGGGTTAAACCTGTCAGGGGAGAGAGTACCTATGGATCACATATAGGCTATACTTTTTTGACCAATGCAACATGAACACATAGACTCCAATTGGAAACACACAATCATGCCGAACAAGTCGCGGATGAGATAAAGTACCTTTGGATCGCATATATACGCCGTTTGAATATGTAATCTTACCGTTTATATGATTAATATAATAATACAGATTCAAAGCAAGAAATCGGTCCTAGCAACAAAGAAGGAAACAACCCTACCATAAAATAAAACTGAATGGTAAAGTTATGGTCACAAAAGAAGAAGTTAAAGTAGCCTATAAGAAAATCTTCTGTCAGACGCAAAGAAGTAAGTGTGAGTGTCGATTGAGAAGAAGACATAACTAACAGTTAGTCAATACAGTACTCGACGTAACGCAGGAACCAAGGTATACTGTCATTTTTTAAATTTCCAGCTTATTTTCATATTAATTTATGAAATTATGAATTGTTTTGCTTTATTTGTTTTATAATAACTCTGTGAAATATAATTTATTTGAATAGAATTTGATCTTGAGTAGAGCAATATTTTCAAAAAAATCTTAAGTCCCGTTTGAAAATTTAATTAGATTTTTTTTCGTTTAGCATTTGACAATAAGCATAGTCTGTTAAAATATGTAGTACCGGAATATACCATGTCACAGAAATTTCAGAGTAACAAATACACAAACTCACAACAGGCATGTAGGCCTACGAGTAAAGACTGGAAATACCATATTATAAGTTTTAACCGTGCAGATTCAAGGGGGCACTAGGCAGCATTAGAATAAATATAATTTTTTTAAACGTATTGTGCATACGTTTACAGTTTATGAGGTAATACATTTTCTGCAGAATTGAAACAGCGCACTGCCAGGTAGCTGTCCCCAGTATCACGCTTGTTAAATAGGCAATATACTACGGTACAAAGACACTCTGGCTTCGAGGTTGACTTCTGTTTTGAGGTCCACATAATAATCTTTGTGTTTAATTTGTACAAAAACTGGCAACTTTATTGAAAAAAAAAAACTCAAAGAGAAACTTAACCTTTATTCTTTCCTCTGCTGCTGTGAAAAATGTTAGAACAATATGGAAAATACTAATTAAATAAGCACAGTTATAGTATAGGACCAACATTTTTATGAGAAAAATTCTTATCAGGGATAAAATAATATACTGGAATTCTTAATTTGTTCTACCGAAGCAATAGTCACAATAGTACTCCCATCACTCTGTAGAATACATATGGTCACTACATATAATTTCCACCGAACCCACACGCATATATATATATATATATAGGGACCGGATTTTTAGGTTTTTAAAAGCACTGTTTTAGGTTTTCCATTAGGTGAAATAGTTTTTTTTAGATTCTTTGTCCAGAATATCGTTTTCGGGTAGAATAATTAGTTTAATGAATTTGAATGTGCTACATAGGATTGAGTACATAATACTTGTAAAGTTTAACTTAACAAAATTGACTTAAATTTGTGTAAACTTGATTTAAGACATTATACAATTGAAGAAAGAAAGCATAAACAATCAAAAGAAGCAGTGAAAATAAGATTGCCTCACATTTCCTGGTTACAGTATATCACTAAATATCTTTCAAGATTCTCAACTGTGAAGTTCTTCCTGTTATCTCTTAGTTAATAGTTAATACTGTATCTATTGTCCTCAGGATTCGAATCCGATGCTTCTAATTTAGTGAGTAAAATACCTTATGGTTGGACGTGGATAAGGTGAAACTGACTATTTTCCTTTTTTTCGGTTGTTACGCATCCTAACCGCACAACAGATCAACTAGGGACGAAAACTTCGCTTTTTTTAGAAAGGCAAATAATACGTGTTTCTGGCAGGCTTCACAAAATGTTATTTTGCAATCTGTAGTGAAATTCAGATCGTCGCCAATCCACTGCCGTAATAAATTCGATTTCATTTGTTTCGACATAATTAACACGTCTTCTTAAAACTCACAGTGTGACCACTCAGTACGAATAACAATGCAGTACTAAAGGCAAACAAAAACAAGCGTTTTAAAACACAGAAATCTATATCTTTGTTCATACACGGCAACAATGGTTGTTCGTATGAATATTTTAAAAGGAATACGCCAGTACTCTTTTCCTCTCTTGATACTGTCCATCCTAGACGACAATGGGTTGAATGAACCGCTGGTGGTATTAATTTCTTCCCGACAGAATTATTCTCTCCCCGCAAAATATCGAATTCTCAACTGACAAACAAAAAAGACAAAAAAGGAGCCTAAATTAGGTACTTTAGGTTTTATATCCCGTTTAGGTATATTTAGGTTTTTATACCCCATTTAGGTATTTTTAGGTGCCACAGAATTAATGTGGGTGAATCCTATGGACATGATTCGAAAAAGTGTATGAGCGCTTTTTGTTTTGGAAGTAAGGAAAAAATAGGTAAAAATCTAAGAATCCGGTCCCTATATATATATATATATATATATATATATATATATATATATATGTATATATATATATATATGTATATATATATTTAATTGTGTATTGACTAATATATATATATATATTTATATATTTAATTGTGTATTGACTAATATATATATATATATTAGTTAATACACAATTAAATAAAATTGTCAAAGCATCGGTACAATTGATAAACTTCATACAGATAGTACAACAGAATAAGTTACAGCCAGTTTTTCACATTGATTCAAACCTGCGTTATTGTAATGTCTTAATTCCAATGACAGTTTATTATTTGCATTGATAATACTGATTATGAATAATTTATTTTACTTTTTCTGTCTGAGTAAACGGAACTTTCTGTTAACTACTTTATCGTCTAGTGCAATCTAAATTATGTATCGAATATGTGTCTTCTCTATAAAAACGGATTAATTTTAGTTACTTGTATCTTATTTGTTCCTCTTTCTTCTGCCTAACCTCCTCTCATCTCTCCAATTATACTCAATTCTGTTTACGTTTCGCTATTTTTCTCACTTTGTTCCTAGCTTCTTTAACTTTATATATTTTAATATGTTAACAATTAAAACATAATTTAATGTTTGCATTATTATTTGATATTCTTTCTTTCATTCATTGTCGGCCTGGGTTGTACAGTCAGTATGGCACTTGCTTTCTGTGTCCAAGGTTTGGGTTCGATCCCAGCCCAGGTGTGTGCATAAACGTGATAGGCACATCTCTGAAGATTCACAGGGATGTAAAATAACTGTGGGGAAAAATTCCAGTCACAGGATTAAGTTGCAGTACATCCCCGACTATAAATGACCATAAAACCAATGAACCCTTTGTTTAGTTATTCTTTACCTTCCCTTCTGGTTTTCTTCATTTCTTACATTTCCTTTCTTTATTCTGTGTTACACACAATTGCACATTTCTTCTTATTGCCCTTACCTGTGTTATCCCTTTTTCACCTTTTTTACATCCCTCTCTCTTTTTCTCTTTCTCCTTTATCCCTCACTTAAAATCTTACATTATTTCCTTAAATGCCTTTTAACTTTCCTCTATTCAATCCCATTCATTTTGTTCTCTACATTTCATTCAATCTTTTTTTTAAATATTTATTTAACATTTACTCATCTGATCGCGCTCTCTCTCTCTCTCTCTCTCTCTCTCTCTCTCTCTCTCTCTCTCTTTCACTCGCTATATCCCTTTATATAATTTAATTTAACTTCCGTTGCCAAATTATCGTGCGAGAATTTTATGTGTCAAAGTTGAAAATTGTCGCAATGTATTATTTTAATGATTTTTTTTTAATTTCCTAGGTGAGATCTTCATTTGGTATCAACCTTATAATGGTATGGAGATTAGAATCATTGTGGTTTGTCCTTCATCAGTGCGTGGGTTTCTGTCTAATATATCTAATAAGCGTGGATTAACATCGACAACAGTAATGTACGGTATGTGTCGGTGACGGGGATTAAATCAGAAGCCCATGTAGTCTGCCTCTGAGGTTACAATAAGGTAAAAGCGTGCTGCTGTTCTGCATGCATGTTGTCCGCTAATAATACTAATATTTGTATCTTGAATATCTACCTACACGAACATTAGGGATATGCGTACGTATGGAAATGGAAAAGCGGCATATATGGGCTGCATCTCTTCTCCATAACAATGTGGTCATACAATAATGCACTCTTTACCATGTACTTTATACAATAATTATAGTATTTTTTTCTAAAAGAGTGCCTCCATGCTATTCTTGTAACATATTCACTTGAACAATCTGATTAAAAGTTGCTTATAAGGGTACTGATCACTTGTGGTTGATCAACATACAAGTTGTACATAACAAAATCCGCTTCTTCAAACTATTCAGTAATAATCCCCGTGTAGTTGACAAAAGTTACACCAGTCGTCACTTATACATCATGATACATAAAATTCAGAAAAGCATGTGACTGGACTCCTTCAGTACCCCTTAGCAGCCAAATGAGTCAGCAGTAGGCCTATGTCGTGAAAATGATCTAATGTGATGTAAGAAAGCTTTAACTAAGCGTAATAATAAGAAATGATGACCCACAAACAAAGAACGGAATTGTTGTTAGTACCATAAAAACAACTAAAGATGTTATCTAACAAATTTACTTAAAAATGGATGTATAATCTCAATATTCAATCGCCGAACGACCGGCTGCTATAGGTATCAACCATTATAATTTTTAAACAAGGCTGATAGGTCGTGTAAAATGAGTAGGCCTATTAATTGCTAATTTTGGGTTTCATATATTTAAATGGTTTATATGTGGATCATTAGCGACAATTTCATCCTCGGCAATGTACATTTCTGATGTAAGGATTCACAACTCAACAAAAAAGAACTTTCTGTTTGGTGTCTCCGATGTTTTACCGAAATTTTGGCTATACTTAGTGTGCTTATTCCAAGTATCTAAACAGTTTTTCTCTACCAGTTCCACTTTTATATAGAGTGTCCTTAACTTACAACCTCTTTCGCGAAACAAAATCTTGCTTCATAATATAGCTAGTGAAGGTTCTTGACCGTACTTTGGACCCGTAGGAAGAAAAGTACAGAAAAACTAAAAGCAGGATTACTTTTTGACCCTCATAAATCATAAACGACCTACAATATGTGATAATATAAATTTTTTGACAGACCCCATGATATATTGTTATTGTGATGTTAATGTAATGTTAGTGTGTTGCTTTTTGCTTCACGTGATTTAGACGCTAAAAATAGGCACTGTTTTTATTTATATCAAACGTAAAATGGGATAATAAATGCATAATAGTAATACCATATATCACAAACTAAAGCTGATAGAGCAAAACTAATGGCACATTTGACCTCAGCGACCTAAATATACCCCAGAATAAGTATAAATTATAAGGCACCAAAATGGCTGTTGGTCTATGTTAGTGGTCTAGTGCTCTGACCTTAGCTCGCTATCATAAATTGGTGCCAAGCCTACTTTTTTGGGGGGTGTATGCGATGGATACAGTATTAAATTACGGCAACTGTTTTGAAAATGTGGGACTTTTAAAAAAAAAAAATTGAATTTATAAATGAAAGCGCACGGTATGGAATGTTTGTATAATACAGATTGCGGGTACTCGTTAGGCCTATAGGATAGTGAAGGAAACAGACACCCATCGATATCCATACGCCACTGAATTGTGCCACTGTATTGGTATTCTCTGGCCTTTCTCAATCGGAAAGTGACTATTTTGAAGTAATGCTTGTTATATCCATTCTCCACGGCGAAAGACTCGCAACTAACTTACCGTCGGCTCTATTCGTATAACCGTACTGCCTGTTCATTTAGACGTGAACACTCGCATGCGCCGCAGACCTAGGGCGGGACGGAAGGGGAGTGTGTTGCTAGCATGGATCACGTGAGACTGATACCACTGCGCATTGTGTTTACAGTGTTCACGTCTAAATGCACAGGCAGTACATGTCAATGCGTCCAAATGGTGCGCCCATATACTAGAGACGCCACATTCTCCCATGGCATACAACATCTCATGTTACCCTCGACTAAATTTGAGAAAAAAAATTGTTGCAATAACTTATGCTCCATTCCTCGTCTATGCAGTAACATACACTCATATACGATAGTGGCAGCACATCTATAAAATAAGGAAAATTACCGGAAGTTCAAATCGCTTTTGATGGATGTTGATTGGATATCCAGCATACTTCAGAGCAAATAGGAGCCTTCTATCACTTCGAATGCCTTCACAGCAACCAAAAGAAGTTGAGCTGGCTCTATCAACCCCTCTAAAATGAATGTTGGATCTGAAAGAAAGCCAATGTTTAAAAATAATTCTATACCTTAAAATTATTCTTGATTCACAAATGCAAAATACTGAAAAGGAGCAAGATGTGTCAATGCCTGTCACTTCACTTCTTTCCGGCGGAGATTCAATCATGTATTACACTCAAACATTCATCATAATGAGTAAAATGTTTTAACCAATCTTGAAACAGTTCATTATATTATAGCATATTGTTGTGAATCAAGTATAATTTCCAGGTGAACTTCACAAAAGTAATTAATAAATGTGTATTGAGCTACAACTCATTATTGGCAGCTCATAATGAGCAGCTGAACCTGTTACGGTACTGTGAAACGAATCTAACCAAATACGCGTCGAACCTACACTTGCTGATGTTGTTCATTGAGAACTTGTGTAAAGCAGGCTTGTAGTGCAATTACAGTACTTGTTTTCATTTTTGTGCCTCTACTCCCTGGTTTCAAATGGTGTCGTAATCACTTTGCAGCCCGTTCCTCTGATGTGGTTTCCACTCCACTTCATTGCAGCCACATAGTTCACCGCACTCTTCTCCAATAAATTAAAAGCAACATGCATTGCTGTGTTTGTGACCAGCCACTCAAACTTCCCTGGCGATAATACTGAAGTTAGCAGCAAATGAGAGCTTTCGGGATGAACCGACGTTTCGTCCATTTGATCTGAGCATTAAGAATACACCTACTGTACAATGTATTGCCTTCGGATCAATCACAATCATTTGGGTCTCTGCAAGATAAACAACACTTTAATCACATAGTTTTGTATCTACTTTTAATGTGGACACTACTTTTAATGTGGACACGAGGTAAAGTTATTTAGGAGAACTTTATCTGAACCATAATGTTTTCAGTTTAAAATTAGTTTTTTTAATTTAACGTAGACTATGTATATATATATATATATATATATATATATATATATATATATATATATAACAGGAACACTTTTTTTACATAAAAAATCGGTACTCATATGTGCAATTAACCCATTTGATTTGCAATTATTATGATTATTTAGATAATTCAATTCTGACTTTTAAAGCGTGGGTTTGATTCAAACATGCAATTTTAAATATTGTACAGTGAGACCTTCAAGAGAGGACGAAAAGTTAACAGCTGTAGGTTCCTTAAAATTGTGAATTAAATCTGCCCCAAATTAATTGTCCATAAGATTTTTAAACCGAATCTATAACATGCGGTATTAGAAAGTTTAATTATTCGAAAGCAAATTCAACTAAGGAAATATAGGCTAATACTAATTTCTAATTCAGTTGTTATTGTCACAGATTTTTGTAGTCCAGGGTTAGATATTTTCACATCATTAAACTTTCTCCTAATAGGCTTAGTGTTTGGATGTAGTAGGCCTATACTTGTTATGAAGGAAAACAACAAATAGGATACGAAATTTCCTAACTGTATGTTTCATTATTTCTTTGTAATCTGATTGCAACAGCGCTTTGCCAGAGAGTCTCTAATAGAGAAACGTTTCAGCATTTGGAAGAGAGAATGTTGCGAATTCTTCTTCAAAATCAACCTCTGCCAAACTTAAATTATTTAATCGTGGTTGCGCAATTCAATTTTTAATTATTTGTCAATTATATTATCTTGGAAAATTAGCATTTTGTACATGCATTGGACACAAAGAATGTTAGGAATATTCTCTTAACAATTTACATATTGTAGATTACTGCAATATCACGATGTTCTGGAATAAAACTACATTCTTGTAAAAGTTGTTGAGTATCGTGATAATTCACCGTAGGCCTACTCTAGTTAAGGAAAATTAGGAAATATGGAGGAATAATTTATAAGGTTTTTAAAGTTTGAGAAACTACTCATAGGGGATGTACTAGCAAAAAACAGAAAAGTACCGTCTTCCCTTCCCCACCCAAAAGTATTTTTTTTTAATTTTTTAATTTTGTAAAGAGATAATGTCCTGAAGGGGGACTTTTTGTTTCTTACTTCTTTTCCCCCTTTGAGTGTTTCTCCAAAATTTCAAAACTTTATGATTTATTTCCCCAATGTTTCCTTTTAGTGATTTTGCCTTTCGACTCATAGTCATCAAAACGATCTCTATATTACATAATCAGTAAAAAAAAAACTTCATCCCCACCCTGCAGACTGCAATAGTATACTCACCTTTTCATTGTTAATTACGTATAAATTTGTCACGATAAAAAGCTGCGCAAAACGAAGTTTTTAAAATAATAATAATATTATCTCGAGCAATTCTTTATGTTATAATGTAAGGATTTTCATTTGCGTGTAACAATTGTTATTTCTGGAAACCAGCTTTTACACTGATATTTTTGGTAATGATTTTAAAATTATAGCCCATAGATGATTTCAGTTAAATGATTATATTAATATATAAATTAATCTCTGAAATTGTTAAACCTACCTAAATTAATAGAGGAATTCACCACTTGTCTCAGTTCTTTAATTGCTTGTTTAAAAAACAATGGTTTGTGGCTAAAATAACTGAAATAATTACAGGATCGAATAAGAGTAATTATAAAAGAACATTAATTATAAAATAATTATAATAACAATAACTTAATAGAAAACAATCAACTAAATTCTAAAGTTTTAAACTTCAGCGTTGTCCCTCGGAGTATCTTACAACAAATCTCGACCGTGAGTAAAACAACGTGTCCGTCTCATTCCTATAGAGTTAACAAAGTTAAATGAACTTAATTGAGACTCACCATTATTGTTAAGACCCCATTTAAAAATTTAAAAAAATATATGCCATTATCCCTCTGAGTGAACTGTATCCATTCCAATCACATTTTATTAATTTTTATATTTTCAATACAATAAAATGCATGAATAAATTGTTTGCACTGAGTTCCATTGGGACCATTTTGACCCCGTTAAAAATTGCCATTTTCTTGAAATATAACATTATGTAAAAATTCTTATATACCGATACATAGTTCCATACAGGTCTACACAGTATATAACGAGATAAAATTATGTTTAGCAAATTTAAATTCACTGTTATGCTAAATACCAAATTCCCTGGTAATTTTTGAAGATTTAACAATTTCAGAGCTGAATTTACATATTAATATAAGCATTTACTTGAAGTCATCAGTAGATTATATTTTTAAATCAATGCGAAAAATTCCAGTGGAAAAGCTGGTTTTCAGAAACAACAATCATTACACGCGAATAAAAATCCTGTTTTCCAGGTAAGAATATATCTTTTACGCCCGTTTATAAAAAAAAAACAATATTGTAGTATTAACGGTACATCCCATGTAAATTGCTTGGGGTATTTAGACTATCACTCCAGTGCTACTCAGTGTAACAAAAATAATCTGGTAGTAGAAGGATTAAAGCGACAATAAAAATTTTACGAATTTTCAACTTAAGACCTTTATGTTGTGAGATGGAAGTGCTTCGCTACTTTGTTCTGAAATGACTTTAAATTCACCCCCGAACATCCTTTGGCCCCAGAACTCCTTTGAAGTTCTAACATTTCTGTGTTGTACCCACAGTGCTAAAAACATAGTTTAGTATATATGATGCAGAGTAGGTAGGATAATGCACGCGGCTTTGAGTCCATTAGAGCCGAGGACTTGCATAGGATTATGAGAACTACAATAGCCTTGTACGACTCAAAGCTATAAACAGGGGTCTAGCAATGTAATCTGTAGTAGTTACCAACAGGCTTGTTCAACATCATGTTGGCAAGCTTGTACACGTTCTCTTTTTATAGGATATGATTGTTATTACTAGTATTTGTAAATAAGGTCATTGCTTCATGAGCTATAGTCTCAAGTTCATGTTTATTAAGATATGTTCTTATGAAACAAGATTTATACGAACGACTTGGAGCACAGTCTAATTTGATCCTAGCTCGCTTTTCATTTTCTCTATACCTCTATAATTTTGTTACCATTTCCATACTGTTTATTGCGAAGAACAAGTAAGTAATTCATTATAATTGCCCAGGGCAGTTTTGATTAAAACTTATATTCTTCAGATTCCCGGAAAACGAGATAAAAACACGTTAAGAAGCTCAATATCCTATGCCATCTCTTCCTAAAGCTCACAAAATGATGTATATTTCAGGTTAAAATGAGATACTGTTACACGGCTTTACCTAGAAGGAGCTCTTTTAGCAATGAACAGTATCGTGAGAAAACTGATACTGTAATTATTATTCCGTTTAAAGATACTTGCTTTTAAAACTATTAATGAAGCCTTGCGTTAATTAGTCCTCCGTCGTGGGTGAGTCGATAACATGCCTTCCACCCCGGCAGTCACTTTTTAATAGTGAAAAATCCCTTTTCAGGGCTCAGGGCTGGGTGTGTGTGTGTGTTGCTCTTAGGTTTAAGTGTTAGGTAAGGTACTGGCGCACCCCGGAAATAAATCCGGTGAGAAGATATATATATATATATATATATATATATATATATATATATAAATCATGCTCACAATTTTTCTAGCTTCTAAAAAATTAAAAATTTGCGTTCCCGTACTAAATAAACAGCACGTAATAACATTCTATGTCCCTTTTATAATCCAGCTTTATTTTTTCTTAACAACAGAAAACAATAAAACTCATAAAATAAGTTTAAAATAAATGTAGATTTTTACTACGAAACAGGGTGGGGGTAACGACAGATAACCTTTTCACAAGTTGAAATTTGGTATAATATCTCTTGACTAGAAACATAGTTCTTACTGGAAATCTCAGGAAAAATAAAGCTGGCATTCCGAAGCCGGTCGTAGGAAAGAAAGGAGGATAACCCATTCGTCCTACTTTGATTTATGATAGAATTAAGTTATTTGTTAAAAGATTAATTTTAGATAACATATTTTATTGTACATTCATTTTCGTAAGGGATGAAATAAAGTTGGTTTTGTTGGTATTTTTCAGAAGTTTAGTGATGCTATTTTGATTTCATGTTCCAAGGAAAAACGACTGCGTTCTTCTGTTGTTAACTCAACATGGTAATAAATACATTTTTGTCTGGTAACACTTACTACTGAATGAGGTCCATTATGACCTATCGATACTCCCAATATTTCTATTTTCGATTTACAAGAATTAAGATCTACAATGTCACTTTTATTTAAAAAAAGAATAAGGTGTGGAACACTTATGGAACACGTATTTGATAGTAATCAGGGAAAATATAACGATGGGGTGCAAAATGACCCCAATGGTATTGTTTGTCAGTTAATATTGTTAATCAAATATGAGTAATCAAACATGTTTAACTTTCGAATCATTCCAATGGAATGCCTAACAATATTCCAATCATACCATATAATTATCTTTAGACGAAAATCAACCGACAGAACAAGCAGGATTCCGCGCACACTTCAGCACGACAGACTACTTGCAAATCTTAGCACAGATGTTGGAGAAAACTGAAGAATTCATCCTACCGCTTTATATATTGTTTGTGGACAACAGTAAAGCTTCGATTCAGTGGAGTATAAGGCGATATTGAATGCATTGAAGAGTGTAGGCGTGGAACACAGACAAATAAGAATCTTAGGCAAAATATACCTAAAGAGTTACGCCATGATTAGAACAGAAAAGGCCCTCCTACGCTCAAGATAGAAAGAGGAGTGAAACAAGGCGACCCAATTTCGCCGAAACTGTTTACATGTCTTCTGGAGGACATATTCAGGAAGATGGTTTGGAATAAAATGAATTTTGGCATAAACATAAATGGCAGAAGACTCACGAACCTTTGCTTGTTTGCAAAGAAGACAGAAGAATTGAGACTTAGGCTAGATGAGCTAAGTCTTCGAAGCAAAGAAGTCGTTTTAAGAATGAATTGAATTGAATTGAATAGGCGCCATTAAGGCGGGACGGAGGGTGGGAACGACCCCTAAGCACCGAAGCCATAGGCTTTTTGTACCTACCTCCGGGATGGGATGAGTTGCGTGCCCACAGGCCACCCAGGACCGCAGATCCCCCCGCAGGCCCCCACGGAGCGCCCCTACATCCAACAAGTCATGACACGTGTGCGCCACCCCCTTCGGTCCCTCCAACCGGAGCCCTGACAGGTCCGCGACACACACCACCAACAATCTCTTGACCACAAGCAGCGGGAAGAACGGGAGAGGCCCCCAAAGGGCGCTGACTGCCAAAGCAGGCCCGATACCGGAAGTGGAAACGGGATGATGAAGAAAAGGGGCAAAGATGAGATGAAGTGGAGAGTGTTAGTGGAATGAGAGGGGGAGGCACGACTTCGTTCACCACGAATGATACACCCGCCGGCCCCGAGATTTGAACTCAGGACTGCTAGCATGGCAGGCTCACGCGCTACAGCATGAGCTTTAAGAATGAACGCGAGTTATGTCCACTGACAACATAAGTCCAATAATAACCGACAATATCAGTAAGTTAAAGCAAGTAGAGGAATACAGATACCTGGGCCAGTTGGTATCAGTGAAAAAGGATGGAGGAAAAGATATATGTAGACGGATTGCACAGGCATGGGGGAAATTCCACAGTCTGAAATTCATTCTTGACTACAGATCCTTCAATCAAAAGCTAAAATTCGAAATACTGGAATGCTGTGTTAAACCAGTATTATTGTATGGGCGCCAGACTTGGGCCTGTAGGCAAAGGCAGATAGAAAACTAAGAATATGCCAAAGAAAAATGGAAAGGAGAATTCTTAATTCTGTCAAAATGACAGACCGAGTACCCAACTCTGAAATACGTGTTAGATCCAAAATGAAAGACCTAGGAATGCAAGCATTAGATCTAAAGTGGAAATGGGGAGGGCATTCTGGTAGACTTCAACAATATAGATGGGCTTGCGCTACAACAATATGGGACGTGCGAACTGGTAAAAGAAGAAGAGGCCGTCCGAAGTGCAGATGGGCAGGTGAGTTCCAGACAGCAGCCGGCGCAGATTGGACAAGGATTGCCAGGGACAGAGTTTAATGGAAAACCCTACGAAAAGAAGTAGTAAAGCGTAGTGGAGTATAATATAGTATTAACCTTAAAGAGGAAAATTACTCTTACTCATACGGAAAGCTCCCCATGTGAGCAATAACAGAGCCACCCCTACGTAAGTTGGAGGCCCTTGCCCTTAAGGGATTTTATGGGCTTATTCTTCTTCTTCTTCTTCTTCTTCTTATATGCAAATATTATTGGTGATGAAATACGTAAGAGAATTGATTTGTACTTTGTAGTAGGAGTTCAAAGTCTCTTCAAATATGCTTAAGTAATCTAGCATCATAATATGTTATCCTATGTAAATCAAAAGAAGTGGAAAGAAAAAATAAATGTTTTTTTTCGCTGTCGCTCGACCTGAATTCACATAGTCGAAATAGAAATGACCTACAGAGTTTAACTGACAAATAGGGTATAAGATGTCAGTATCTACCCATTAAATAGCCTTGACAAGTCGGATGTCCTAAGTATACACCTGTAGACAGTGTACGTAAATATGAAAAGAAAAAGATACCTCCTGCCAGCAGATCGAGTTTCATATTGCAGGCAAATACGGTTTAAACTACAATTATCAAGTTGTGTTTTAACTGCCCATTAGCTGAGAGGCAAATAAGCAGGTTCTGTCTTACCGGCTGAGAATAGCATTGACCAAATATGTGAGAGAAAGTATGCATAGCTACCTAGAAATCAGCACAAATATTTTCGTTGACTTGTTCAATATTGTTTCTTTTGTTTACTTTATTTTATTTTTTCCAATACTTGAACTATGATTGGCAGCCTCTTAACCAAGGAGAGAGTAAAAAAAAAAAAAAAGTAATTAGATAATATTACAAAACATTCAGTTAACTCGTAAGACTTCACCTTTGTGTTAAGGAAGACCTGGTTATATTTATGCCTATTAGCAAGACTCTACTGTAATTATAAATATGATTTCCTCTAACTCTTCTCAGTTAATTTAAATATCAGTAATGGATGAAGGATTAGTCATGGCTAAAGTTTGGTCTAACTTTGAACTCTTTATAACACGAACATTTATTTGTGAAATCAATTCGGTGAGCATTAAAATCACTCTTTGCTTTAATGGATAAAACGTTAGTCTTAATTTAAACCGCTTTAAACCTAAAGTACTTTTAACTACAACCATTGTAAATGCTCTCTCGTTAACCCGTCAGCTCAGGATGGCAAATAATTTCGTGACTTTTCGTCTTGGGTCTTGTATATCCATTTGTTTTCCAAGAATCATTGTTTTTTAGATTATAGTGACCTTGCATACCAAGGTAAAATTTCTATTAGTAACACTATGACAAACTCGTAAACCGTGTGAAACTCTCGCCCATCCCGCTTTTTGACAAAAGTAGAAAAGCAGGAATTTTGCTAAGTAATTAGGTTCACCATTATACAGTTATATAATATCACATAAAAACGCTTAAAAATATATGCCGATTTAAGGATAAACTGGAAATTAATGTTTGTACCCTATATTATTCACTGAACGTATTAGGCTAGGTTACACTGTAGCTTTAGCACAATCATGCATATTGAAAGACAGAACAGTCAAACCACCTTCAAGCTGGAACGTCAGCGAATACATTATTATTGGCACATAAATAAGTAAGGATAATTTTAAATGAAATATTGGCTACTCACATTAAAGTTTAGTATATCTGTAGTTTTGACAATAATCACTATCGTTTATCATTTGAAGGGCTCGGAGAGATATAGTCAAAAGCCACGCTTACTTAGCTTTGAAAATGAAAGTTTGATGAATAATTATTAACTATTCAAACAAAACTGTTATGATTTATTTTACATCAGTTGATACTTGAGTAAGTTATTAAACATATTTTTAAATACAAATATTTTCAAATTTCTGATGCAGTTTTATAACGATTGTAAACTAAGTATGGCTTAGGCCTATGACTATATCTCTACAAGCCCTCCACTTGTTTCATAATTTTATGAACTGTTCTTTGAATAATCACCTGTGGAGCTTTACTTAGAGATATCGAAACGAAACGTTCTGTTCGACTACAAAACATAACATTTTATTTTAATACTTTGGCCAAAATGCTTATTAAAACTGAACGGTATAAAAATTAGTCAAACCAAAGTAAATATTATATATATATATATATATATAGCCTACATTTCGATTGATACCCCACACATACGTAATGACCCAGTATTTGCTTTGAAAAGTGTAATTCACTTACCGGGATTAGCTTGTATAGTCTTCATTTATAGCCTATTTGTATTTCAATCCACGCTTTATAATAATATTATGTAGTTCTGCAATACTTTAATCTTTTCTTTGCCTAATCGTGGATACAAATCACTTAATATTGCGGTATTTTATTTCGCTAGCGGACTGATATTATATTTTCTATGTGACGACGAGCGACACAAACTGTATTGGGGCTTTTTGTCAGTTTCCACTTACCTATATAGTACTACCCTTAAATGGACTGAAGTGCTTTTCTTGCTTGCCATTGGTGAAATTTCGTGCTTCAGACCTGCTAATTGAGTATCTACTGAATTTTCTAGTTCGTTTGGTGACGCGAACTACAACATTTCTTGCATTACAAAGCGGTTGTATGATTGATATTGCGACAATCTGACTGCAGATTTGACAGGTAGCTAATTTATCATTCCTAAACCAATGGTCATATTTACAAACTAATTTATTCTAATCCCTCTCGACAAACAATGATTTTACATATAAAATTTAGTATTGTTCGTGTTTATTTCTATGAATAATTAATATAAATTTTATTGGATCACTTGTTGTTCAATTAATATTTTTGTGTGATATATCAGAAGAATTTGGGACCAAGGGATGAAAATGGGGACTGGAGAAAATTGCATAACGACGAGCTTCAGGACCTGTACGCTTCACCGGATATAGTAAGGGTAATTAAATCGCGAAGGATGAAATGGGCTGGACATGTTGCACGCATGGGGAGGAAAAAGATATCTGAAAAGTATTGACTGGGAGACCCGAAGGGAAAAGACCACGTGGAAGACCTGGACTAGGTGGTAGGACAATCTTAGAACGGATTTAAGGGAAGTAGGATTTGTGAGGAATGATTGGATGGAGTTAGCACAGAATAGGGTTGAATGGTGGACTCAGGTAAGCGCGGCAATGAATCTTCGGGTTCCATAAAATAGATAATATTCCTTTAGCTTGCTTAGGAATTGTCTATTGCCATTGAGTAAGTAAGTAAGATATATCAGAAAATTCCCTGTGATGAGTTCTAGTAATTGATCTACAGTGAGTCCCAAGCAAGAGTTGCCCAATCATGCGGATTTCTGCGTCGCGGCGGGGACAGCTCCAACTCCCGTGCGAATAAAGCCACGAACGGTGTAATGGTTCAGGTTCTCACATTTACAGTTGGAATTGCAATGAAAATAACCACGACCTCATCACAATAGATGTTGGAAATGTCCTTCTCTTGCATCCACACAACACCGGCATCTTTTCAGGAAATTTTCTTTCACGCGCATAAGTTCAGCTTCCGAGATATTGTCTTTAAGTTCTTTAAGTTCTTCTAATGTATGGTAAAATGACCTATACACTTTATTTTTCAAGTTTCCCCATACATAATAGTCACATACTGAGTACCAGGTGCAATCCTGAGGGTAAAGGTGGCCGGTGTATCACACGGGGTATCTAGCAGATTGGCTAGATCCACTGGGTGAGTGGGTGTGAAGATTTGACTTAGTCCTCACTTAGCCTTTTCTGGGTTCGGGGTGATGGTGTTGGCTAAGTGGCGTTCAAAATAGCCCTTTGCCCTCGGAGGCGAAATTATAGCCTGGTTGAAGTTTAAGATGTCCTACCCAGGAAGAAGCCCAATAACAATTATTGTTGGTTTTGGAATCAATTAAAAATGGAACATGATTAACTCAGTTCTCAAATAAGTGGAATTTTGAATGTCTAAAATCAAGTCTAAATACAATACTTCTGGAAATGGCAAACCCTCAAATCCGAGTGCAAACCCTCAAATCCGAGTGCAAATAGAGATTGAACAAGCAAGTCAATACAGACCGGGGGCGTTTTGCCCACCTTTAAGTCTGAATGCAAATTATTGCAAGATTCAATAAAAGCAACACCTAAGTCTGACCGTTCTAAGAAAGAACTCTGAAGTAAAGAAAAACCAATACATCTGTCTCACTCTAGGATATTACTAGTCTATATTAATAAAAGGAAGTATGATCTAAGAGTGAGACAGACTAACTGGTGTTTGTTTTCTTCAGGTTTCCTTCTAATCTTGTCTAGGGTACAGACCTCTGCCCAGAATACTTCAAACAACAACAAAAGCACATGAACAGATTAAGAACTGTGTCAAACTCTATCCCAGGAATTCTTCTACAACGAACATTTAAGAATGCATACCAAGCAAAAATTGGACATAATTGGTTTATCTTTTAGGCGCCAGCGGCGGAAGAATGGACCTTTGATTGATTGGACGGTGCATAAAGCTGACAACCTTACCACTATCACGTGCCGAATATCTAAAATATGGGAGGCTTATCCTACTGGAACCCTAAGGGCCTCCATGGCCTGTATAGGGACCACTTTATTTTACTTTTTAGTGTACACGTTTATTATTCGAGGATGTGCAATAGATCTATATGAAAGGTGGTTTAGAAAGTACCCAGTGGATGAGCCTGTACTTTCAAATTACTCCAACGTTTATGTAATCGTAATATTTCATTCTTGTTGGTGTATTTTGCTTCGTTTTTTAGTGTTTTTACTTTCAATATACACATACATTGGCTTTATTTTTACTCCTACAGCTAAATGTGGGAATATTATTTTTATCCTCATTTTATTTTTTGAACCGTTATTTACATGTTTTCCTCAATTCGCTCATGGCTATTATTTTAGAAGAAACAACGAGCTTATTTAAATTGAATAGAACATGCAATATGTAAAGTCTGCAAGAATCGCCATGGAAAAAATCAAACTATACTTTGTATAATTTTATTAATTTACAGGACACCATGATCATCAGTAGATATAAAGAGATTTATCCAGTTAATTATTTGTAATAGCATTGATACACTTCTTATTGTCAGTTGAAGAAAATAGCTTGTGTGTGTATGGGTGCGTTTGTGGATATGTATGCACTCATATCCAGGCCTATGTTTGTAGAGATAGGCCCTAAAGGAATATAAAAGAATTCCACGGGACAAATTTCGGCACAACCGATGACGGTCTCAGGCCTAAGTTGCAACATAAACACGAACCTATAATGTAAAAGCTGTTTCGGAATCATGTGTTTATAGATATTTGTAACATCATTAAAAACTTTGACTTTACTGCGCATAGTCTACAGTAACTGTAACCTTAAAAATTAAATTAGCTGCGTTCTCCTTCTATACTTTTTATTTTAATTGTATTTTTTCAGTCATGTTAAAATGAAAATATTGAGCCCAAATAATCTGTCACAGTGGCGCAGGTGATTGGGGCACTGAGATCCTCGATGAGGTCCAAGAGAATTTTCAATTGGTGTTATCCTTCTGGTGGCTCTATGGTCCTGGGGTTGACTCAGCCTCTAACAGAACTCTCGTTTTCACCATCCCCATTCGGCATTTCCTTTTCCGGTCTGTCGGATTATGTTATTGTTTATTGAGGGTAAACAGTACTTTGCACTCTCAAATTCAAGCAAGTAGCAGAATCTGTTGCTAAGTCATCTACCTAGGTAGTATCAGTAGTAATATAATAAAAAATTTTGGCGTTTCTTTTATTCTCGTTTCCGACTAAGACATAAAAACACTTCAACACGCAGCTATTAACGAGCGTGTACTTCTTGCATTAAACAAACAACATTTCAAAGACAGCACCGCTGGGGACGATGATAGGGAGACAAATTGTACTATCATGGAGTAATAATTCAGGGAGCAAAGGGGTAAGGATGACAACCTGACCACCTTCATTTACTGAGTGTCTAAATACTCTGGAACCCTAAAGGCCTTCACGGCCTCTTTATGGACCACTCTACTCACCAAGGATGTAGGCTATAGTCTAAGTAGAGAGGACCTTTCATTGGAATTTGGCAGGAATTATCTAGGCTACTATGTTTTAGAGGAGATTAAAACAAAATGAACTACTGAAAGTCATGCAGCATATTGTGAATTAATATTTTTAGTTGACGTAGGGTAGTTGTCACGACAAGCTGGGACAATTCGATTTTATTAAGCAAAAATTTAGTTTACTCTTCTTTCTATTGGCAGAATACTGTGAAAATGACTGAGATAATAGATAACAAAATAAACTCAAGCAGATACGTTCACCCTGGCTTTAACAGGCTTTTGTTGACGATAATGGATAATGTTCCCAGTTCGACTCATTTTAATGGGTTGACGCAGTATAAAAGAGCTGCTTATCAACAGGCGTTAAATTTCAGTGCTTACAACCTGGGAAAGGCAATAATAAAATTGGCATGGGCGTTACTGTTACGTATTGTTTGGAGACACTGGGAAAAATAATCGCTGCAATGGATGTACCATGATTCTGGAGAAATTGCTCATTGTACGACCTCTGTAAATACCACTCGGGCATAAAAGGTTCCGCGCTTGTTGGGTTAAATGAGTATGCTGAGCAAAGGATGCTTTGAGGGTTATCCAATAAATAAGTTTCCATACTATTAAAAATAGGCCTATTAAATATAAATGATTTGTTGATATACTTTTATTTTACATTACAATCTTTTGCTTATTTTTTCACATACCATTTTTGGAAAACATTTCGATAGCGTGACACCAATTTTTATACCACTCTTGTACTATGCCTGTACTGGCGTGTACTGGTCTGTTGCGTCACGAAAATATCCAGTTTTTTTATATTTTTTACTGCAGCTCGGAGATTTTTCCAGATACCACAGTCTCTTTCTGCACTCCTTGACGGACCCAGAGGAGCTCAGAAAATTAAAATGGAAATTTTTCTCACGTCCCCCATTTTCTCCAGATCTTGCGCCCAATGATTTTCACATGATCCTCCAACTCAAGTTGCATTTTACACTACTGATCAAGTAAAATCAAAAGTGACCAGTTGGCTTCGGCAGGTAGACAATGCACATTTTCATGTGAATTTCAGTAATATGACCTGAGTAACCACATTACAGATACGTTCGAAACATAATATAACAGGAAAACGGTCAAACAAAACGTTCTGAGGGCGAAGGAAAACTCTAAAAAATAACCATAAGCTGAGGCTCCGTTGCCTCTGGGGAGGTTTATTTCGACAAAATCGGAGGTAGAATGAATTCATGAATCTTTCGCACACTTCCGCGCTTTGGACTGATGTAAGCAATTAACTTGTAGCTCCCGTATAATCGAACAACTGTAGGATGAGAATATTAGGTTAAAATTCTTGTACTCGTTAATTACTTTTATAAAAAAAACTCTAAAAATCCTATGCAAAACACTCGTGTACATCTCTCTACCGTTAATGTATCCAGCACAGAGTACTGGCTGTATTGTGTTAGTGAGCATTCAGCTGTCTTTGCCTCATTCAAAGTTGCATTTTTCTCTAGGCAACATTTAAAACCCAAGTTTGTATATGTAATTACAGTATTTTTCAAATGAGAAGCGTTTTCCTTCACCGCCAATCACGTGTACGAGCTAACGAAGTGCCGCTAGCAGTAAGAGTCTTCCCTCCGTCTCGCCGTCTCTGATTGGACCGCGTATCTATGCAAGGAGAAGGACAAACGGCTTGTCATCTGCAAAACACTGTAGTTGCTTTTATGGCTTATGACTACCCTTCAGATAATTTGTTGGCGAAACATTTCAAATCAAAGTTTTAGCTCTTAGTATAATATATTACAGTATGTTAAGGTCTAACTAAATTCCTATACAAAATTTAAGCAAAATCGTTACACGCTTTCGAGAAACAGCAAAGAATGAAATTCTCTACTATTAAAGTGGTTGTATATAATTTTTGAAAATTCGTTGCTATGCTTTGTGCCGCTTACCCCGAAACATAACCAACCCAAATAAAATGTGATGTAATGCACTCACATAACTTTCTGTACTCTAAGCATGGCAATACATCTTTCTCACTTCAAATTCTGGTATAGCATAGGCCTAAGAGGCCGCATTATAAGGAGTACGTATTCAGTTATCTCATCTTCTGTCTGTATTGTTCACCATGCAATGTAACATTGAAAAATAATTACTATAGGCCTATATTCCATTTTCTTTTTAACTTCACTGAATATAGTCAGTAGCCTGCTTGTTCATGAATGTAAGTTTGTTACGAAACGAGTTTATTTACTATTTTGCTTATTTTTAGCACCTTTCCCCTTCCCTTCTCCATATTGAAATTGCACCTAAAAAACGTAACCCTGCTTATTATAAACGTTTATAATATATCTTAATTAAATTCAACAGCCTAATGGAAAGTAACACGATCAGTGCATACAACCTTTTTCGCGAGCAATCCTTTTTTATTACACGTCAAACGCACAAGGATTACGATGGCTTTTACTTTCAGATACAAGATAAATATTACGTATTCAGTGGGATTGTCGAATGCACAAGGCCTGTCTAATGCATTGTCCACTATAGTGTGTGCAAATGATATTTTATTCCGTTGAGCGAAATTCAATTTCAAATAGGCTAGTGGGAAGTTAATGCAACATCAAAGCAACTAAATCTATACACGAACCAGTGTAGTAAATTTATTGGAATTCTGCAGATTGAATTTCTTATAATAGTCCTCTGGCGCAGCAGGCCCGGGTTTGACTCCTGGTCGGGATAAGTTACCTAGGTGGGTTTCTTCCGGGGGTTTTTCTCACCTGTGAGATAAATGTCGGGTAATTTTAGGCCCTTGTGCTCCCTGGATATTATCTGACTGTCATTATCATTATCATCTCCATCCGAGAGTTCAGAGGGAATGTGTTCGTGAATGTTGTGTCTCGTTCGGTGTGTTCATGTTGTCTCGGAGGTGGCCTCGGGTGATCCAGGAAGCCCTCTATGCCCTTGTCTGGTCAAAAATTATGTATGTGATCCAATAGATAGTCCCTCTCCCGACAGGTTTCGCTCCTGTAAGACCTGGCATGGGTGCTTAAACATCCCTAAAAGGGAGAGGTAAAACTAAGGAAAGGAAAAGAATGTCTTATATATTGTACTCTAAGGCTAGTATCCTGTGCAGGTGATTAACGTAAATCACATAAAGTATATAAGGTAGGTACTCTAGTTAAGGCCATGCTCCTGATAAGACCACTAATACTTTAACGTAAAAGTATCATACTTTGGCCCCAGATTTCAACACCTACTTGAAGCTCGTCCTTAGAAGGTCAACTGACCAGAATTTCAGTGTTCCTTCTCCATTCCTCGAGGAAAGACAGACACTTTTGTGAAATACGCGCTTCAGAAATAAAAACAAGATAAGAAATAAAATACATGTAACTATTTAAGTAGATTCATATCAGCATAAAATTATACGTGGATATATAGCTTACATTGTGATCTTTTAAAGCATCTCTTTGTTGTATCTGCATTAACATATCAAGTTTAATAACCGAGATTGCAAATAAAAAAATATAGTGCACCTGTTAAGGCCACATACGATGCGATGCGATGAGGAACGCTATTTCTTGGTCATAATGTTCAAGTTCTGTTTGTGAATATCTACATAATTTATAACATTTAAACAATAATGTTCACACTTTTCATACGGACCTGGGTTTGACCACGAACAAATACATAATTTGCTTAATTGTTTATAATAAATTAATTAATCCATTAATTAATTAACTTTTTATTATTTTTACACTACTTAACACATGTTGATGTGCCTATACGTTCAATTTATTTCAGATGGATAAAAAAGTTAGGCAAAGAGTACGGAGCTGGTCAGAAGATTACAGTGTACCCAAGTGGCCTACATGCTCCTCATAAGGCCACTGTCAATTGATTTTGTTTTATATTTTTTGCTATCAATGTCATTAAGTAATATAATTGTTTCTTGCCCGAAACAATTTATTATATTCATCTGTTGATAGCTGAGTGTGAAAATTATAAATTTGGAAATTAAAAATACTTTGTTTTTGATTTTGAAAATTAACGTGGCCTTAACTGGACCACCTACCTTACATGACGAAAAAAAAATACCTTAACAAAACCTAAAAATAATGCAATGGAGAAATAAGGCGGCTTAATATGGCGTAATAAACGTTGTTAGGGAGAAATTATGAAGAAATAAGGAATGCGACATAATATCAGGCACAAAAGACCTATTCATATGATTATTTCCTATACCAGGAAATATTCAAGGCTTTTAGGCTACAAACGAAGCTAGGGCCGTATTTAGGCAGGCAGCTGTCAAGGGCAGCACTTTAATAAGCTTTCAATCAACTTTTCACTTCTACTGTCGTGTAAATGTGTCACACAAAAATTGTTTAAAAGTAGATATACAGGATTTACAGAGTATTGCTTTATGCAAAATATTAGGATTTTTATACAGCTGTCACGATTGTCAATAGTGGAGACTAGCTATTGAAATAAAATTTTCTTTAGAAATTTCAATCTTGGAGCACACTGATGATTGCATAATATCGGTGTATAAATTCAGCTCTGAAAGGAATTAATGAAATAGGGTCTTTCATCTATTAATGCAGGATTAGGAATCTCTTAAAATAAATCACACACCCTACCTAAAGAATATAATTAAATCAGATTATAAAAAAATAATTATTTTTCAATCAAATGTCTAATTTCATGTCATAGTACGAAATTTGGGGTCTTCCTCCCAAACAACGCGTTAGTTTTTTAAGTCTGCGAGCACATGAGCATCTAAATATCATACTACTCTATGAAACTTACTTTATAATAGCCAAAAATTGTTATTATTTTGTTTTATATTACATTGTACGAATTTGAATATATATATTATATAAATATTGCATTTATATAGCTACATTATTTTCAAGATTGAGCTTTACGCTTTATTTGTGTAAATCAAGCTTTATTGTAAGCTGTAGATTTAAGTGAGCAACTTAATTGTTAAGCGCGTAAGATATAAACAAGACAATCCACTAAACAACGACAAAAGAGCACGGGGCACTTAGGTTTTTTGCTACCCTAATTAGCTTTCAGGAGCAACTCCCTGCCCCATCAGGAGGCTTTGCACTCAAGGGATTACTGACTATTTATTTATTTAAATATTAATTTATTTACTTAAATTGTCCTTTTAAAATGTCAATATTATTTATATTTTTCTAAGCATATAACTGTTAAAATAGAATATAAGGTAGCAACCACAGGTTAAAATTCTGTTATAATTTTAGTGCTATAAGAATGCACTAGCAATAATATTCATTTATTTTACTTTGTACAATCAAAAATTTATTTGAAAAATTATAACTTCCGGTAATTATATAATGGAATAAAGTGAACTTTTTCTAAGGTTAAATTAAAATTTATAATGGGTTAATATGGACCAATCGCCCTACGTCATCAAAACGCAATTTACACGCAAGTCATTAACTTAAATATAAACGCAATACTATTGTTGACCAGGTGTACTGATATGGTACAGATGGTAACATAATTGTTACAGATTGCAACATAATTGTAATGCAGAATATAGTGTACATTTGAATGTGTTTATTTTCTGGTATATAGTTAATTAGCTTAAAAAAGTCATATAATTTAGGAAAGAAAGAAACAGTCCGAAACATAAAATTCTTGTGAAACGAGAAAAATGACCACTAGAAAAACATGTCAATAAAAAAAATTATATCGAGGATTTTGTTGAATTTATAAACAAAACACATTTTTATTCAATATTATAATGTAATTGTTATATATAAGAACAGAAATAGGAATACTATCACATTGTTTTAATATTTTATTAAATATTATTACCAGGGGACACAACCATAACAAATATAAAAGCCTAATCATTAAACCAAGATAAGCAATTGTATAAAGTCATTCTAAAGTATAATCAGAACGTCAGATAATTATAATTAGAAAATTTAAACTATACAGGCTAAGTACTGAAGTGTAAATTAGAGTACCGTTATTAGGCTATTATTGATGTAATGGAACATACTGTTAATAGTTTGAAAAATAAATAAATTAACCTGAACAAGTTAAGCCATGGTATTTGTTTCTAATTATGTACGTACATGTAAATACCTTAGGCTACTACTTCTTGTCCCGCCTTTAATATTAACTTGTTTCTTCATAATGTCACTTCTAAGGCTTTGTTTTCTTGTGGATTGGCGTCAACAGTTAGAATACCGCTATTGAATTTCAAATGGTAAAATCCTATTGATGACCGATCGCATCAAAATTACATTAACCTATACCAATGTAATCCTTTTTCGAATGGTTGACTTCACTCAATACGATTGTCCAAAAAATTCAGAGAGCAAATGTTTGCCTGATACTTTAATTCCCATTAAGCCATCAAAGAACATTTCAAATGTGTTTCTCGAACCAATGAATAAATTATAGAAAACTACTTTTTTCCGATGTTGCGAAAAATATCCTCATTCAATGTACAAGAGATTTATTAAACTTTCCTGCTAACTAATACTGTTAATTTCAAAGTAGATATTAACATCTTTCTTAAAAAATTAAAATTCATGAACGCGTATGAATGCTTGCTAATTGAGGCCTATAAGCCTATTATATGTTTAGGAACTTTAACTTATACGTGAGAATTTTTTTTTAAATTCTAGGATCATTAATTACTTCAATCACAAATAAAACAAAGCTAATATTGACTTACTAGTAAACATTATACTCTCCAATAAATAAAGAAATATTAATTTTATTTTGCATCTTCACATTTTTTGTTAAAATAATAAAACAACGAGATCAGGATATCTTGGGCATGGCCCTTATGTCACGAGATGGACCTACGTAGAAATGAATCATCCTCTGACATTTTATCATCCCTTAAGGGCCTGTATTACCACCCGGCGACAAATTCTCCCGATACGTAACTTCCAGATAGCTTATCTGGAATATGTCTTGCAATACCACCGCCGAACTGATATCGGGAAGAGTGCAGTAAAATTTCGTAACTTGAATTGCAGCCAAGCGAGCCCCGAGGTCTGTTTCTTCGAGTTCGAGAGGCCACCGCTAGATGAGACATCTCGATCGTGGTGTCTTCTTCTATTTGTGCAATCAAATTATTTCAGAAGTACATTAATCAATTTTTGCAATTCTATATCATTCAAATGCAAACTTAAAACGGCCTTATAGTATAAGTTAAACCTTCCATCATCAATTCTGAAATACAGTTGGCTATAAAGCTCCAGTGAGCAGTCATTTTGTTTCTACCTAGTCTTGGTATCTGGCATTTAGTTGTGGTTATCAGCCTCCATCCTCCCGATAAATTAACTGGTAGTTGACCTTCCAGACAGATTTTGTCGGGAGGTCGTAGTATGCAATTCTAGGCCAACTACCAGATAAGCTCCTAGTCTGGCAGATAACAATTTTATCGGTAAGTGGTCCCGCAGGCTTGTCATCTACCACATCTATCGCACATATAGCATATATAAATTTCTACCCCAAACCTACAGAACAGGCTTGTAAACTATAGAGGTTGCATATTCCGGCGAGTTTATGGTTGCGGCGTGCAGGCGAGATGTGTGACGTCACAAGTTTTCAACTCTGGCAATTCCCGGCTTTTACTCAGTCTAGAAAATGCTCACACCTTATGATTAAACTCGTAACCTTTAATAAACCCTTGGTCGGATTCCTGTGAAATTTGTAAAGAAATAATCTAAACACAGCAGCCCTTTTGATGGTTAAAACAGAGCCTTAAAATAGCTGAAACATTGTTTTATTTCATTTTATAAACATCACCCATTAGACATTAGACAAAATTCATAGAGGAAGAAGCGAATTTGACTATGAGACAATTTTTTTTCATTTTTGTTTCCCGAATAATCTTCAAGCAAGAAAGTTTTAGTAAAATAACTAAATTTTGTTATAAATGAAGTACCACCTTTATATCTTGAATGATTTACGAGTAATTGAGTGGTAATTATTTCGGGCGCTTCAGCTGTGTGAATGATTTGGCGTTTCGAGCACGACTTGACACTAGAGATCGCTGACCATGGCTTGTATACTGATCTTGGTCGCCGACCACCGTCTTTTACGATAGATATAAGTGGATCTAATAAATATTGATTTCAGTAGTACAGTGTGGTCAAGCAGAAAGTACTTGAGCAAATAACTGAACCGCTATGCCCAGCCAGAGATGTGCTGTGGCCGTGTATAACAGTAATTTCTCAGATTGCAAGAATCTTGACTGTAAAATTTCGTCCCACGCCTTTCCAAAAATCAAAGATATTCGCAAGCAATGGATTTTTGCTTACAGGAGAAATGATTCTTGGAATCCTGATACAAGCAAAGTTTGTTCCTTGCACTTCACGGAGCAGGGTTACGAAAGGGATTTCAAAGCTGAACTGCAGAATTTACCGCCCGCTTTAACTGGTGTACGGTTTTATATTCTTAAATTATATCCTATTAAAATATGAAAAGGGCGTGATAAGATATTAAATAAATAAGGCATTTGTTAAGCTAATTAGATATAAAAGTTACTAACACAAAGGAACAGAAAATAAAATAATTAATTCAACAAATGTCTAAATAAATTAGTGCAGATTTACGAGGTTAGGAAAAAGTTTGATTCATTCCTTTTCCTCAGCGGGTCAGTCTTTCAGTTTCTAATGCCTCAGTACCGTTCCGATAGTTTCGTCTACAGTATTTACCACTCCATTGCGTGTAAAAAATTCAAGATATAAAGGTGGTCCTACTTGATTTATAATAAAATTCAAATTTTTCACTAAAACTTACACGCTTGAATCTTTCTGTGGTCTCAAAAATTTAAAAATATTGTCGCATAGTCAATTTTGCTATATCCTTGACATTTCACGATCGTCACAAATCATTCCGGCAGCTATAGCGCCCGGAATAATTACCACTCAATTACTCGTAAACTATTCAAGATACAAAGGTGGTACTTCATTTATATTAAATTAAATTATTTCACTAAAACTTTCTCGCTTAAAGATTATTCGGGACACAAAAATAAAAAGAATTGTTTCATAGTCAAATTCGCTTTTCCCTCCATGAATTTTTTCTAATGGGTGATGTTTATAAAAAGAAATAAAAACATTTGTGTCGGCTTTCATAAGGCTATGTTTTAACCATCATTAGAGCTGTTGTGTGTAGATTATTTCTGCACAAATTTCACAGGAATCCGACCAGGGGTTAATTAAAAAGTATGAGTTTAATCATAAGGTGTGAGCATTTTCTATACAGAGCAAACGCCGGGAATTGCCAGAGTTGGAAACTATTAATAAATATTTAAGTACGTTACTAAGATTGAAAATAATCAACAATTTATGTTAATAATGTTGAAATTTTATTGGGGATCAGAGGGAACCATATATTTTAATTTACGGTAGGCCTATTCTTTGTGCTATTTTCGTCTAAATTTGTTTCCGAATCACCAATGGAAAGGATTTTTCAGTACTGAAGAGTGTGCAGAGTGCAGGGGAGAAAAAAAAACATAAAGGGGGAAACAATGAATGCAATATTGATTTCTATCGTAATGTTTAAATCATGTGATCAATTGTACGACAAATTCAAATGTATGAACAACAAAACCGTGCTCTGAAAAATTCGTTCGTTCGAAAAGTGCAGTTGGATGAAACAATCAAGACAAGCATTGAGGTAGATCGATAATTCCCATATAGGTCAATCTTCTTCGTTATAATAACCAGTGGTTATACTGAAAGACACATCAAATGCGGGTCATATAGTCATAGTTTCGTGTTACATGCTCGCTTCGCCCGTTAGGGGATCTGACCCCAAACATCCAGAAAGCTTTTCAGGAAAATCTTTTTACGAACTGACACTGTAACGGGAAAAGAGTCCGTATATTTAGATTGCCGTTTAGCCAAAATACACCTACAAAAAGTATTAAACGTGCGTAAAAAATAAAAAAAATATATATATATACTTTGTGGAATTCACCCATCGGGTGCAGGTCAAAAGTAATAAGATTCCTGAATGTCAGGTTTCTAGCTCCTTTGGAAGAAGGTAAACATTAACGTCTGTGAATTTTTCTCTCGGGGGTAAAAAAATACAAAATGAACTCTTTTGAATTTTCCCGCGCTTATGGGCAGAAAGTGTGCCAAATTTCAAGTTATTAACTCATGTGGAAGTGGGTAAACATTAACTTAATGTCAGTACTTGGGTAATTCAGATATAGCTGTGACTTTATTCACTATTGTCTAGTCAGTTCTTTTCATAGTTATAGAACACACAGAATCATCAAATTTAGCATGATTTTGCACGATTTTGGATGTCGAACGTTTCAACATTCCTGACAAATTTTATGTTTCTGGTTATCCTATAAATGTTTCAAAAAGTAATATTACAATAAAATTAAAATTAATTAAAATAAGTTAAGCTCTGTAACTGTAACCTCGTATTGCACCAGTTTAATGAAATATATTCATAATTTCTCACAATCTTTTGGTAAGAAAATTGTTTTCCTAGTTAACAACTATTCAGTACTTTACCAAATTGCTTCCAATCTGTTTTACTTTACATAAATTGTTTCAATTATTTAGCCTAATATGACTCCCATAATCATATTTCTTTCACATAAATGTTATGTTGTGGATCAGCAATTCCGTGTGAAATATAATAAATTGAACAAGAATGCTAGTGGTACTAACAGTGGTTCATGGATATCAAGAGGAAGGAGTCACTGTGTGAGTTATATCAAGTGGCCCCTAGGGATCTGAGCTCGTGCAGGATAATGGAATCATAGCAGTGATGCTCTTAGCCACCATTGCTTTGCTTCCATGAGGAGAGGCAAGGAGGGTGCACCCTTTTATCCTTCATCATACTCACTGACAGCTTGTCTATCGATTTCCAGAATATAGGCAGTCCTTAATTGTTGCTCGCTTACTGCAATGTAGTTGATTTTGTAATGCAGCTGTCAAGAAAAACGCATTGAAATTATACTTATTTCCATACATTGAAAATAAGTGTAAAAGAATGTTCACGAGGGTAATGAAATCTTATCCTGTAGCAGTTTACTAGTAAATCAATGTGTAATATTTATAACAGAAATGTACACACCCGAGGGGCAGAATGTTACTGATGTTCCCAAGTAAACAACTGAATGTATAGAACGCAACACTCTTAAGTTGTACACACTTTACACAGCCTAACACCTTTGTATAAACATGACGTAACATCTCGTAATAAAGATGGCCAACTTCTGTTACAGTTGGTCGTTTATTAGACGCTTCAGATTGAATTCTGAGGTTGTGCATCCATTCTTAAAGCGATCTGTTGTGAAACATTCTCAGCTGATTTGTATGTACACTCAAAATTCAAAATTATTAAGGTTACAAATATTAAATACTATCGTGTGCCCGCGGCTTCGCCCGCGATAATTATTTTAAAAAATTTAAAATCAAGAGCGTAATAGTTAAGTCATTATAAATATTTATTAACACCTTAATCACGTGGACTATAGGTATACCACGATTAGATAGCGTCGCCTTGTAAAAGCGACCTCAGATTCGAGTTCCTTTTCCCAGAAAACCCCTGTATAGTGACGTTCGTCCAAATCGAACAATGTTTGACCATATTTAGGCCTATATTGATTATCCCTCTTCCGTGTAGGTTGAAAATTTCATATGTCTGCGGGCCTTGACATTCTAAACAAATGAATCGTCCAGGATGGACTTAAAAAATCAAGCGATCGCCCGCGATAATTATTTGAAAAATTAAAAATTAAGAGCATAATAGTTAAATCATTATATATTAGAATTAAATACCACGATTAGATAGCGAAGCATGGTAAAAGCAACCTCAGATTCGAGTTCCTTGACCCAGAAAACCCTTGTATAGTGAGTTTCGTCCAAATCGAACATGTTTGATCATATTTAGGTCTATATTGATTATCCCTCTTCCGTATAGGTTGAAAATTTCATGCCTATGGGACTTGACATTCTAAAAACCAAATGAATCGACCTAGCGTGAACTTACAACATTCAAGCGATCGCGATGCTTTTATTTCCAAGGTGTGACGAAAATACCCAAAGCTAACTGTAATTGATTTGACATTGAAATGTATTACTCAAAACTGATGCTTCGAAAACGCAAAAAAAATGCACGTTTTCAGCCCGTTTTTCACTCATAACTCACGAACGAAAGCTAAAATTAAAATTTCAGCTTCGAGGTGCATTCCGACCCTTCAGTCCACCTATGTTTAAAATTTCAGATCTCTGTGTTCAGTAGATTTCGCTGGGCATCGCGGACAGATAGACAAACACCTCCTTTTATTAATATAGAAGAGAAGATTGAGCCTCAATTCCACAGTATGACAGATAATCAAAATTAGAAATAGAGAAACGGATAAGTGAAGGGAAAATTATTATTGGAATGTTAAATGCAGTACTGTGGAACAGTAATATTTAGGAGAAAAAACAAAGAAAATAATATATAAAGAATAGTCGAAATAAAAGGAAATAAAGGAATAAAAGGAATAGTGGAAAAGGAATAGTGGAATTAAAAGGAAATAAAGGAAAAGTGGAAAGTATAATACTGTATGGAGCAAAATAGTAGACGGTAAGTATGAGACAAGAAAAGAATTTAAAAGCTACATAAATTGATTATTTGGAGCCGACCGGCCAGGAAATCAAGTACAGAAATTAAAAAAAAAAATAGAAAATAAAGTGATTAGGAACAAAGAGAAGCAGATAAAAGAAAATATTACTTAAATATTACGATGAAATGGGCATGTAAGTAGGATGAACGATAGAAGACACCCAGAAGAAATGATGCGATGGGAACTAGTTGGAAGAAACAGAGAAGGAAAACCAAACTAAAATTGGATGGACGGAACTGAAAGATCTACAAAAAGAAGATATTTCAGGTAGGGATTTATGGAAGGAAAATTATATTTAATTGTATCTATATATGTAGATACGTGTGGTGTTTGTTCTGGTTGAGAAATTTACAGCATTGCAGGACATTATACTAAAAAAATATTTTTATTATTATTATTATTATTACTATTATTTATTGTCGCGTAATTAGTGAAACCAAGGAGTCAAACGTTTTTTCATCCGCAATTATGGAACGTATTCTCGTATGTTATAAAGCACAGTCTCTTTGTTCCAGTAAAATTACTGCAGATATCTTTGCTCTAATTATTCTCATTTCACCCTGGGTGGACTGAAAATTGTCCGGTATGACGCTCGCGCGCAGTAGAAATAAAGCTACTCAGCAGAAATGGTAGGAAGAAATATATATGGCAATAAAATAGAGTAGATGGGTTGTCTGCTTTGTGTATTCTGTCTACTCGCCCCAACCCTCAGTCGTTAATGTTGCTCTCTCCCATTCCTATTTCTCGCTATGGGCTTCGTATCTGGAACGTCAACACTGCTCATAATTTTTATATTGTTGTAACACTCCATTTCATTGGTTATACCAAAAAAAGTTATAGTAAATAACGTTTCGTTTAATCATACTTATATTATACGACTACCCAAAGTCGAATATTACGATACGCCCGTAAATATCGAATTCTTCCCCCAAAGGAAGCAATGTAATATCACTTTAATGTTTTATAATCTCTTCGTGAAAACCCATTTCGCTCGATGTGTAGTAACCGGTGTTAAATATTTATAGATCTCTCACCTTACATAAATTTTACAAATGAGCCGTGGAAAGCAGAAGATTTTCTGTTAAAAACAAGAAAATATGTTTCGAGATGTTTAAACGCAAGTTAATAGCGTTTTATTATTGTGTACATGATTAAAATATTTAAGGATTTTTACGTTATTGCTGATAATTACAGAGGTTTGCGTTTAACTCTGTGGTTTCTTTTTTTTTAAAGATATTTGGTTCAAACAAAACCCATGTTAAAGAACATAAAATGTACAATATTTCCTGTCCAGTATATATGTATATATATATGTATATATGTATACATATATATATGTGTATATATATATATATATATATATATATATATATATAGGGTGTTTCAAGAGGAATAGTAAATATTGCAGGAGGTAGCAGCACAGACGAATTGCAACACAAAAGTCCATATAACATGTGGTCCATTTGTACCGAGTACAGAGGTACAGCTGTTAGAAGTTAATCCCAACAAAAGTAACGCAAAGGCACATGAGGACGTTCAAAGTTGATTTAAAAAAATGACACCACCAACTTCAATGCATTTTTAACTTTTTTTGATAACACCACGTGTAGCTCTTCGGGGGTCGTCATGGTGTTCTTTGATGAAGGCTGCACTATGCATAATCCGAACGATCAAATCGGTTCTTGTGTTAACTTTTTCTTTGTAGACTTCGCCTTTCAACCATCCCCCGAGGCCAAGAAACATGACCAGATTTACCGATCGTTAAATACGCCCAAAGCAACCGGTGTACCAACACACAAAACGAACACTGCACTGGGTTAAATACCAACTGCTGTATCTCTGCACTCGGTACAAATTGGTCATATGTTATATGGACTTTTGTATTGCAATTCGTCGGTGTTGCCACCTCCTACAATATTTACTATTCCTCCCGAAACACCCTGTATATGCCTACGTAATTGCAAATAAACGAAACAAATAGAAAATTGTTAAAGTTTTCGAAATAAAAACCTTATACTTTAAAATTAAAAAGTTTAAAATAAAACTAAGGCTCACCTTAATTTTTTTGGATATAGTGATAATAGTATACTACTTCCCTAAGAAGTTTCAGGCGTCAGAGATATATCATTTTTTAATGGGTCTTCAAACATTGCGATTTTTCTAAAATCAGGTATTTTCAAACTAAAATATCTCAGAAGGGCCAAGCTCTAATAATCTAAAATTTCCTGAAAACATTATCTTATTGTGTTGTAATAGGTGGTTAAAATTTCATCACTCAGACTTTATTGGTTTCTTAGTTAGACATTTTTAAACATAGCTAAAATTTCAGGATGTACTATTAAGTGCAGATATTACATTGCTTGTAGTAAAAATCTAAAAAATCTTAAAAAAAAATCTAAAAAAAAAGATATTTATATCTTACAAATATTTATATTATTTACACATTAATAAGTGCCAGAATGGTACTTTATCAGATTGTGTGGGGGACGGGAAAATGTCCGTCCGTCCGTCCGACCTTCTGTTCGTATGTCTGTACGTGCGATAAGTCAAATAGGCGACGCTTTATCGGGTTTTCATGAAACTTGGTATGAACATTTATAACATCAATTGGAAGAAACCTATTGATATTCTACCAAATTAGTTCTCTTGGCTCAAATCCTGTAGCCGGCCAATTTGACATTTTTAATTTTTTTTATGTGAGTGTGCGATTGCCAATATATCACAAGTCTGTATAGTTCTGCTGATGCTGGACGACTTTAATCTGATTAAAAATACTAGACATTTGTTCTTCCGTAAGCCCAGCTTAACGAATCAGCCTGAAGCTTCACTCGAAAATGGATTAAAAAAATAACTTATTTTCAGCGTATCATAATTGCAATTATCACTGATTAAACAAAAGCATTCTGGCAGATATTATATCAGTTTACCTGATTTTATTATTTTATAAAATGAATTAGCGGGGATGTATCAAGGTAAACAAATATCCATTTTGGTATTTGTATTGGAGAAACCATGAAAATTTCAATTTGGACTTGAGACTTGGAGCCCGGGACTTTCCGAATGCGATTCCAAGACACTACAGTCTCGGCCACCTCGTTCGGTTAACACTTCTGTACCTCAGAGCTAGAGTGACTTAAGTCCTTTTTTTTCAAAATTAAGATTTTTACATATTTCAGATGCTTCCACTGTGGTCTATGAAATCCACAAGGAAGAAAGTCCAATTTAAGTTTATAATGGAAATACAGAGATTTTAATTGATGCAAGTCCTCTTAATATTTATAGTCAAAATAAAGTAAGTCCCACTTACTACTATTTGGCTCTAAACTATTTACTACAAAAAAAACGCAAGTCGACAAGTACCAGCGGTGACCAAGCCAGAAACCCAGGACTCTCTGCTAATAAGGTTTCATCGATTGTTAAAGCTCTGCTGTTGAAGTTAAATGATTCTGTTATAAGTTCTGTTACAATTCAGAACTTTTGCAAATTCGTGTAAAAGCAAATGTATTGCTGTGATTATAGTTAAAAATATCGGGACAATTTTCAATTGCTCTCTCTATTAGCACCATCTAGAGGCAAGGACTATCCAAGAGTCTTCAGTAACACTAATGTCGTCACAGATATGTCACTATAAAGAATCCAACTGCAAACCAGAAATGTTAACAGAAGTTGTCCTCAGAGATTTTTAGCTACATGAAGTGTATTATGGACGAAATAACTGCTCAATAAGGCTTCTCAGGCGTTATATTAGGTACGAATGATACATTATTGGTCTCCGAAAGTGGATTCAGCAGACAACTAAACAAAATATGAATAGTCTGTTTCGTTGACAATTAGTGTGCCATCAGAAAGTTCGGCCAAGAAGATTACCGTAGGCCTATCTGTTGCTACAAAGAAATCTAAGATGAAACACTATACGGGAGACAAGAGAGATCAGATCCCTGAGTATTCACATAGGCGAAGAGATGAACTTCAGGCAGCATTTTGAGATATTTTGTTGTACAGGACATCAGTGGTAATTAACAGACTCGAAATTAATTTAGATTAAAATCCTTCTGAGTAAAGTAAAATTTATTACATAAGAACACTCGTATAGGCAGTTAGTGTTCAATTGATAACTGTCGAACTGACAATTGTGACACTGAATCTTCTATGACTCCACATGACACTTTTCTCAATTAAACGAGGCCTTCGAACAACAGACTCAGAGATGTTGATAAATAATCATAGGTGGCTTCCCATTAGTTTTGTTAGTCGTCATGTGTTAGATTCGATATGAAATATGACTCTGCATAGGTGACAAAACTTATTTAGGTAGATTTACGATTATCTACGGGAACAAATTCTATGTAATTAGCATATCCGATTGACAGTCCTCACAAAATGTTTTTCAGTTTTTAGGAAAATATTACTCTACGGTTCGCGTTATCACTTCGATCGATGCACCAATCAGTTTCATTGATAAAGTGTATTAATCTGTTGACAAATAAACTAAAGAACACAATTTTTATTAACCCTGTACGTCTTTTTTTAAACAGAGGTGTTGGTAAGTCTGACATCCGTAATAGACATATACTCGTTAACGTTATAAATAAACGAGAGGAAAACATTTAACGGCACTGGAAATGGGTTGCTCTGGAGAAGGTTATTAATGAGAAAAAGTCATAGGCCTTTACTTTTATAGTAAAGTAAAGTGTTCCCTATTACAGGCCATGGAGGCCCAGAGGGTTCCAGGTGGTTGAGGCTCCCAGATTTTTAGACATCGGCACATGAAGGTGGTAAGGTTGTCAGCCCTACGCACCGGCCGCCTTTACCCCCAGGATTGCTCCTGGTACTCATTTCTGTTAGAGGCTGAGTCGACCCCAGGGCCATAGTGCCACCAGAAGGATTAGGCCAATTGAAAAACTCCAACGACCTCATCGGGGATCGAACCCGCGACCTTCCAGTTTGTAGCGCAGCGCCTCAACCACTACGCTACGGCGTACCCCCTTACTTTTATAGTAAATGAGATTTAATTTTTAAAACTTGGAATAACTTTTTGTACTTCAGTGATTAATTCACATTATCATATGTTGTGTGAATATAAATACATTTTATATTTCTCTCTCAAATTCTAATTCTTTTGAGAATAAATTACCTTGTACCTGTATTATATAAAGTTATTACATGTGAGGATAAAAGAATTCGTTAGAGGGAGCATCTAAAAGGGATTAAAATTAGAATCTCTATTGTGTTGAAGATTTAGAACATAAAACCACAAAAATGGAGCTAATTAATTATTGTTATTAACCTCCAAAGTACTTTCTTATGTTATAATTTCAAAGTAAAGTAGGGAATGAATTTTAGAATGCTGGTTGACACACGCAGATAATACTGACAGAAGAATTTTCGGACGGCTCTAGTTTTCCACTTGGAGTTTTCAACAGAAACATGCCTATTTATTGATACGAATCTAGTTTATAAATGCCTGAATTCATCAAAAGATCCCGTGAATTTATTGTTTCTCTGTGACTGTATATGCCAATGCCTATTTGTGAATGCCTATATTGCCTACCTCAAATTTGTAAACTCTCTTAGTTGTCCCTTATTTCGAAATATAATTTTTTTAAGTATATAAATTCGTAGATTTTGTTATGGTAGTATTTCTTGTTTTTTTAGAACACATTCTAGGAAGCTTAAGCTCACAACATTCAACTTAGAAATCTTAAATTTCCGTTTACGAATAATATACGTTTTCCATATAGGCTTAGAATTAGCATAAGTTTGCCGTTTTTCGGAACACATAATTTTATGGGTGTAGAAATACATAAATTCAATTCATAATGCCATTTATAGATTGCAAATGAACTAAGAGGATGATAGAAAACTTGCAGTTGTGTATTGTGGAAGTAATGTTTTTTATGGTTGTCAGTGTTACATGTTTAATTAAACTATATTAATTAATTAATCATCGTTAAGCCATTACATTATTTTTAAACCTTCCAGAATTATATTTAAAGAAATGGTTATATAGTGATGACATATTCACTTATTAATGGATGAAGAAGGTTCAGAATAATCAATAATCCCGTCACTATTTTATTGAATGTAATGACATTAGGTGTATGAATGACGTTTATATTAAAGTAAAAAGAACCCTTTTCACTTAAACTTGATGTAATTATTTATTTTGAAAGCAAAATATTTAAGTCCTTGGATAATTAAGACCCAAATCTGCAGTCCGTTTGACATCTCTTCTAATGACTTCCTTGTTTTTGTTTGCTAGTTTCTGTATCGTTCTGCTTTTGTTTTGATTTTATAATCTTGCGAATTATGGAACATACTGTGAGTCTGTTCAACTAGCACCCTAAAATTATCTGTTCCAATTATTTAAAAAATGTTTTATGAATGCAATCTTTCAACTAATATGGAAATAAATTTATTTTCTGTTTTAATTTCAGTTCGAGTTCTTTTTCTCCTTATTCAATATTTTGTTTTCTCATGTTGGTAAACTGTCCTATATTAAAGCATTGTTCAAAGTATAAAATATTTGTGAAACTCATTTATATTATTCATACGTTTTTATTTTATGCCACCTGTATTCCTAAACATATTCTTCAAATATTTGACAAAGGTATATACACATACCGTATCCTATATTCAGCGTTCCGGACATCACTTTTTTAGTCCAGCAAAAATGTAATACCTCCCGTTTAGTTATATATCAACCTCCGTTCCTCTTCTGCATTCTCAATTACACTAAATAAACTTTATAGTATATTGCGATACAAGTGCCGTAAGGCACGTTTACGGGTCGAGGAAACAGATTGAAAACCCGAGGTGCAGCCGAGGGTTTTTAAGTTTTCGAGACCCGTAAATGCCTTTACGGCCCGTGTGTTGCATGCTATTTTTTGCACGATGATTATTTATATCAATTTAATTATATTAATTGTGATATTACCTGAAAATATTATGTAAATACATTCTTGAAAATAGATGTTTATTTCAGAAAGTGATTCGCATGTGTTTGTGGTTATGGGAACCGAATATTTGTCCTGGGGGCCGTGCCCATAAAGGCTTGTATTATGAAGTGTATCGTAATGAATTATGACGTAGCGCTTGGACCGTAAGTAATTTAACCTCATCGCAACCGGCCTTAGCAACAAGACTGTGTGGGAATGTCAACTTACGATCCATGAACACAACGTTCGTACTACCCGCGCGCGATTTCTTAAGCGCTCGGCTCCCTAGTCCTCATTCGGTAGGTTTCGTTCAACTTCGTAGGTTAAGCTGACAACATCGAAACACGAAGTACGCTATACACCCTGACATCTAGTGGCTTCAATACTAAGCTTTCATTCTGTCTCAGGATTCTTATTTATTTATTTACATTATCTTTTCTGACGCATCGAGTTATGGGGAAAAATACAATCTTTCGAACTGCTGATTTCACAAACACTTCATTGTACATCCAACACTTTCCTCACATCTTTAAGAATTCCGTATGTGCTAATTTCTGACGATCCCGTGAACTCTGATGTCAATTTCATGGACTGAAAGTTGAGCGAACTTTTCACAATTTATATTAAATACGTTTAAAATTAGGCCTATAGCTTTCTCCACTTTTAGATGCCTTACCTCTCTTACGTTTTAAAACACGAAATGGTGAAGCATGTTCTGCTAAGACTCTTCTTTATGCTTAAAATTAGTCTTCCGGTGTAAAAATATTGAGCCTATATTATGCATAATATTCTTATTTGATGACTTATTTGATAACCAAAGGCTTATGACGTGTAATTAATTGTTACGCAATACCGTCACCACGTTATATTATTGGACTGCATTAAAATCGTTGTATATTAAAGTCACTACATAAAATACCATACGCGCGATTCTGCTGAAACGTTATTTCTTTGGTTGACAACACTGCAGAAAGACTGGCGGAATAGCTTTGTTTTGTTCCCCCGACCCTCACTTCCCCGTAAATCCAGCGCTCAAGAAGTGGCGCGCGGGTAGTAAGTACCACTTACTAGCTAAGGAGTGCCAAAATATATTAACGAGCGTGAATATTCTCTTTACGCTAATATGTTTGTAATAAAGCTTCATAGACTAACGCGAATGGTTTAATTATTAGGATTTAAGGTTATAATGAATGTCATTAACTTGCAAACTTAAACTAAGGAAAACACACAAATATTTTTAAAAAATCCTCTTGCTGAATGAATTTTTTTATCATTGGCGATGTCATTTTCAGTACAAATTCACCATATTACAATAATAGTATGACAAACTCCTCGTAATGCAAAATAGTTTCTTCTGAATTGTTGGTAAGCTTAATCGATTGATTTTTTGCTAATATATTTATACAGTCAACGGCAGGAAATTATATAGGCCTATATCCTTTCATTGTACACAGCTAGGTAAATAAAATGTAATCAATCATTCACCTCTGGGAATGAGAACGTTTCTATAGGTATTCAGATTGGTTGACCACGGAATTTTAACTAGTGAACCCTCAAATGTGAGTTCTCTGACATTTTGTCTTAACTCATTAGGCAATAAATTAATTCTAAAGTAGGACAAATGGAATGAAAATGTTACTTTGAACTAGGGACCTTTCAAATATTAGTATTGTGACGTCCAAGTCTCTATCAATCTGCTATGCAATTACTTAATATAATTGTAGGGTGAATGAAAGACTATACGAGATGGGCATATTGAATTGATAGACGGCGTGAGTGAAAGTTACAGTATTTTCAGTACAGAGATCTTTCAAATTGTCATATACTCATGCAATGAACATCAGCGAAATATAGATGTGCTCTTTAAAAACAAGACTTCACTTTTTTCAAATATAAATCAAGGAGAGAGAATGCTGCATGGGGGTAAGAAGAAATTACGGTTAAGTTCACTTTATACAACATTACTATAAAATAGGCAAGCCTGTACTTCCCATTTAGGTCTACTTCCTTATTGCTAAAGTGAAAAATGTATTAAAATATTTTAATTGAATTATCATTGATTAGTCAAATTTGGTTAACAAAGAAAATTTGAAAAACTTTATTAATATTAGTCAAACTGGTTAGTTAAATTTGGTTGGGTCGCTGTAAATTCTTAAAAAAAATCGTAGGGGTTAACATTTTTTGGAAATGAGGATTTGTGAATTACTACAATCTCTGAAGGAATAACAACTTACTAATTCCTACAATTTTCCTACAATTTTACCAATTCCTGTGAAGATTTCCACGCAGACTTTAATGATAATTTTCATAAACAGCACCCTCTTAATTATATTAAAATTTTTTGAGATGATGATGAGAAAGCAATAAATAAATAAATAAAACGCATAGTAATTCCACGCAATGCAGTAAAGAAAAGAGTCACACCGAGCCTAGATTAGAGCCTCTGGACAAAATTCCTCGGCTCTTTCACGTCCAAGTATTACTTTGGTTTCCGGGGGGGGGGCGTTGTGAGGTGATGGGCTTACCTCCTGTCACCCTATCCTCTGTCGGAAACAAAATTCAAATAGGTAACAGTAACCTCCACTTTGAGGCCCTGCGCTTCACCACTGGGAGCAATATGGTTGGTATATGGTTATTTAACGACGGGGATGTACTGCAACTTAGGCCTGAGACCATGGCTGGTGTTTCGGAATTTTGTCCCGCAGGAGTTCATTTACATGCCATTAAACCTAGTGACATGGGCCTATCACATTTATGCACACAAACGAGTAAATGCCATCAACCTGGGCCGGGATCGAACCCGCAACCTTGGATGGGAGCAATATGAAGTATGATCTTATGTCAAAGGATTTGAAGCCTGCTTTCGAAATTTTATAATATCTAGCTATTGACAATGTTATAATTTTAAAAAACAAACAACATAAAGAAAAGGTTTATCCACACCTGCCTGTATTAAAGATGCTCAGTCCCAAGTTTGTGTTAAGTGGGAAGGAAAACGTTGTCTTCATAATAATTCACGCATCAAATTGTAGGAATTCACATATACGAGTATATCCTACAAACCCAACCTTTGTTGGAATTCATCTAACCCGATTTAGTTAAAAAAGAAAATTCGAAAGGCTGTATTAACATTTTAGTCGCACAAAAAAGTAAGAGAATATTAGCTTACACAATTTCTTACTCCATATTTGTGGATTACAGAATTTGAATAGCCTATTATTATTATTATTATTATTATTATTATTATTATTATTATTATTATTATTAATGTAAAATGTATAGAATTTTTGCAAGGAGACATTTTTCTCCATTTCTTTGAAGCACTATGTAGTTTTGGATTTTTTAATAGGAATGTATTAAGTGCTAAACAGTGCTAAACAGGAACATCCTGGAGCCATAACATTTGACCTCTGCAGAGAAAATTTTGTATTCTACCCTGAATTGCACTTCTATCTTACACAGATGACCTATGTTTAGGCCTGAAACCATCAAACGATCCATTGTTAATGTACATGTGTCTAGCCTATTTATGTACATCTGTATGTCTCTGTTCCTATGAAGAAGACAACTTGAAAATTAAGAAATTAAAATATATATATATATATATATATATATATATATTACATATATATATATATATATATATATATATATATATATATATATACATATATATATATATATATATTACAGCCTGGACATTATATGTAGGATATGACAGTCTTGTCGATTTTTGGTAGCCTTCCTAGCATTTGGCTTGACAAATTTTCTTTTTCTCGATCGTATTGAAAATGGATCAAATTATCGGTTTAAATCGGGAGCTTGGAAGTTCCCCTTATAAACTCTAAGGGATGGTAGAAGGAACTGAGTAGACAATAATTTTAATAGGAGTCCATGTACGAAAACGTGCCGTCGTGGTGCAGGTACAACAAATTCAAACTAAGCGTTTAAATTCCCAGCTTCTGCCTTGGGTGTTGGTAACTAAATGATTTATGACCCATGAGATCGCCAAGAATCTGAAAGCTTCGCGACCGTTAAAATTTGAACATGTCGTTGGCAGTGCCCATTCGTGGAGTGCTAAAGTTCACTATGAAAATATAGTTCACGTCTCCACGGGAGTTAGTTAACACGTTGATACTAGCTTGATACCGTCAGTGTTTTCATCTCAGAACTTTTCTTTTGCATTCGAATTTCCGCCGCCTCTGTCTGTGACGTCATTCATGCTTTCAGTTTGAGGGCCAGTACCGTACTTACATTTACAATAACAAACATTCCCTGATTTCATGACTATTCAATGACAAAGAACACATGTTACTTTGTCATTTTCCAAAATTGTTTCTTCGCAAACAACTTTTTTGTACTGAACTGTACTTGAAACGTTGGTTGAATGTTTTTCTTCTTCTTCTTCTTCTTCTTCTTCTTCTTCTTCGGAACGAACCAATAGGCCTATTTCTGGAAATGAATGCATAAAGACACAGCTATAACGCCTTCAATTGAAGTCAAAGGATGTTAGAACTTTTAAAACCAGGGGGATATTTCAGGAAGGGTGTTTGTAAGAATGCTTGCTGTGCGCTGGATGTTTGGCGTCCTGTTACGGCCAACATTCGTAGCAGATGCAAACATGTCAGCTGCATCATACGGTTCTGGTAGTATGCTGTAAAAAGAAGAATCTCGAGCATTCCTCAAAGAAGGAAATATTTCTTATCACGACTAATAGAGAAGCTCCTATATAGCTTCGGTCGTCACGGAAAACTTCTCATGTTTCAGATTTTAACGTTTCCTGTTCAGATGCATTTCCATATTTTAAGACGTGGTTATGATTTTACGCATATGAGACATCTCACTCGTATTTACTCATCTTGGAAACTTTAATATTTTTAGCAGAGAAGCAATAAAATAAAGTTTTACATTTCAGCACCGAAGTTTGAACTGATCGATCAAGAGACGGAAGAATGTCCACCGATAATACGATGGCAATCTAAAAGTATCCCCGCACAATATTTAGGAAATTTACTTAAATAATTTTATTTTTCAACATAATCCTAGTACTTTTCAATGCAAGTTTCCTGCGTTCCACTATTTTCCGGATGCTCTCAGAAGAAAACATAGCCTATTGACTGATTTTTTTCTATCTGACTAAGTATACAGTTTTATAATGATAAGTCAAATAACAAAGCTACAGTAATTGAAGAGTGTTCGGGAAAAGGGTATACGTACCAAAACTAACATTTTGAGAAAAAATGAAGAAAACACTCCTGAGTTTTTTTTTCTGAACATAAATTAACGATTAACTGCTGTCTACATTACAAATTGTTTATGTTTAATGGCCTGATACATCTAAAATACAAGATAAACTATTTTTACCGTACATGTTTTTAGTTCTCATGTTTTCAACTCTCATAAACAGAGGTTCCTATAGAAATTATGATATTTTACATCCATCTTGCACCATTTAGTGAGCATTGTAGGTCTACAAACTATTTCATAAACTTTTTTGACTTGTATCTGATACTACCGCTGAAATGAAAATCAGCTTTCGTGGCACTTATATCCTTTCCCCGTCCAGCTCCAATCATTTATACGGAGGGGAGATATTTTCTTTTCGGGATGCCAAATCTATTCCAGTTATTGCATGAAGAAGCTAGTTACCATTCCACGTGCTCCATTCCTGAGACATAGTCCTGTGATATCAAGTTATTTCAGGTGATACTTCTTCCAATAGTAGGGAATTATTGGTATATAAATATTTCTCGTCTCTTGATTTACCTCCTCTGGCTGTTCTTTATGATGTTCAAACCGGATCGTGGGTAATTTGGGTAATTTACGTGTTGTTAAAAAAAAGATAGGTTATTATTTTAAGTGCTCTTAATTTTCAAGAGGAGTTATAACATTTTCCAAAAAGGAAATATTCAAGGAGATATTCAGAGGTAATCTTGAGGAGGTTTTAGAATTATCATGAAATCCGCAAAATGATTTAAATTTCCTGATGAGGATTTATGTTTACTACTATGTTGCTTCCTGAATACAGAATGCAAGGCTGGATATACTGGAGCGTATAGTACAGTGTCTGTTCCTTCACGCGCTGAACACAGAAATATGCACGCATTGTTTAGGAGTGTCTGAGTGGAATAGCGAGAATTAAAAGTGCAATTTGTGTACATGCGCAGACAGGATCAATATGCAGCGATAGTAGGTGTTATGCAGAGAAATTCAAAAGGATTACTGATGCATGCTGAACCAATTATTAAAGCTATTCGCGAAACAGCTTTGCACAGTTTATGCGCTGGCTGCATGCATCGCGGGATTACTACCAAACACTCCAATTAGCGCAGTTAAACACAGTCCATCATTACCAAGAAGTTTATAATTCAAGTGTCATCATTTTCCCCATGCTCTAATATGTTCACCAGCATACTGAACTGAACGCTCAGATTTGCACGATATTAATAAACTTAATAAATACCTCGTTATTAATTATCCACATATTTAAAGTCTGGATTGTTTCATAAAACATTCGAGCATTCGAGCTGATTTATTTTTATATTCTTTTTTCATTTAATTTATCTCTTCCGTTGTAGGTAGTTTTATGCGCCCCACGCCTCCCGGGTCTCACAGGACCCAAGGGCGAGGGTTTACCTTTGGTTTACAGATATGCTTTTTTTTTACCAGACAAGGACGTGGAGGGCCTCCCGGATGGGTGGTCAGCCCAATTCCGGGGCCACATCCGAGACTACTCGAACACATAGGACGAGACCCACCAGTCGCACACACACTAAATCAGATGAAATGATTTGCAGATAATATATGAAGAACACAAGAGCTAAAATTACCCAATATTCGTCTCACTAGTGAGTGAAAACCATCATGGGTATATTACCCCTATCGGGAATTGAACTCAGGTCCACGGCGTGAGAGGGGAGTGAACACTCTTCCCATGCGCCACATCGATGAGAAGATTTTTTTATTCTAGGGTTAAAAATTGATACTTTATTCGACATGCATGGATACCACCACACATACAGTAGGCCCTACAATTTATTCTACCTGAACTAGCTCAGAAAGATATGCAGTAATCTGGACGAGTCCACTATCGAAATATTGTCATTTGAAGGGGTGATGTTTCATTCGTACGCCATTCTTCAAGGGAGTCACTTCACGCTAACTAAAGTATACGGCTACGGGTGTCATGACTGACGGGAGGAGAAGATGGTTTGTCTCTCTAAATTCAACTCTTACCTCTGAATGCTCTTCTCCTCACACACGTTTCATCAGCATCAGGAAGAAAAAATTGTACTGAAATGGGTAAGGGGGTTGCTTTCTCTACCCTATCCTATATCCTATGGAAGATATCGGAGCTTTTGTTGTGAAACGTTTCGACGTGCTCTTCTTTTGTTCCTATAATTTAATTTTAAAATATAATTTAATCATTATTTTCCCATATAAATTGACGGTGTGTAAATCTTGTAAGTTAACTGCTCCCTTTAACATATTTATACCTTTTTTTTTAGGATATCTAGGATATCGTCCACGGCCCTGAAAACTAATCCCTGCTTCTCGAGTAACTCGGCCTAATGAGCATGTTATGAGAAGCAATGTTCATATCTGCAGGGTTGCGGCAGGAAAGAAAATAATAGTTTTCAGGTTGGAAAAAGGCATTTGATTGTCTCACTTCTTCTACTTTGTCTTCAAGGTCTCACATGTCCAGCTGATAACATGATGCCGTTGTATTTGCGCCAAGAAGAGGATTGATATTGTACTATGAGATTGGGGTTTCCAGTGTCAAAACCAGCAGAATGCTTTCTTCCGGAAGGAAAGTAAAATTAGATGCCACCCATTGGAAATTTAAAACACGCTAAAGATGAAAAAACCCTGGAACAGTGGGTATCACAGCCAGATTCCCAGCTATTTCAAATCCAGTCTGATACTTTCCCGCTTAGACTCTTTTCGCAGACGACGCGCTGACACTTGAAGAATTGCAAAACAGTCTAGCTGCAGAAGTCGGTCTAAGCAAGAGATGACGCGAAGTAAGCCTTAAACCCCTGCTTAAACATATATTTTCTGTACACACACCTGCGTGGTTGGATATTGAGTTTTCTCCAGACATGGAGATTTTGAGGCAAACAAAGCTCAAGAAACGATTTTGGGAAACGATGTCTGCCTTATGCTGTATCCCTTGAACTAATTAAACTCCACTAGACCAATATTGTTTTCATTTTTCGCTAATTATATTGTATCTTCTACTACCCAGTAAGCACTGCAAGTATAACAAATCAGATTTTGGATTAATGAAAACAAAATGTTTAATTGCACGTCTTGAAAAGTCTTGTACATACTTGAAATAATTCACACACTAAGCTGTGATCGCAATGAAGTAAATAAAATAATGGAAAACCTTAATCTCTACTTCTTATATTTTGCCTAGACTTTTCGATTACATGGAACCATCATCAGGACATTTTGTTTTATGGATTCACATTTAAAAAGAAGAAAATCTGCTTCACTATTTATGTCATTGTTAAGTCGCCTACACAGAAGAAGAAAAATTAAGTTAATTTTACTGATGGTTTACGAACTTTTAAAATGTTAGTGATTTTAATTAACAACGACATCATTAGTGAAAAAGTTTTATTTTTTAATGTGGATCTACCAAAACGATGCCCTGGTGATGGTTCCAAAGGCCTAAGCAAAACAAAAGAAGTTGAAGTTGAGGTATTTCATTATTTTATTGATTGATCTCAATATGGGGTACGCCATAGGCGTAACCAGGCCGACCACATGGGGGGTTATAACATCCGGTGGGTATGGAATACCCCCCAGGGAGAGGGGGGTTCGGGGGTCCTCCCCCGGAAAATTTAAAAAATTATGATGCACAATAACAAGTTTTAAGCTTCCCACGCTTTATACTCGTATTAAGTACGTAATTTATAAGCAGAATTTAAAAAATTGTACAATTTTCCTTTTTTTAATCAATGGGGGGGGGTTCAAACCCCATAAACCCCCCTCGTTACGCCTCTGGGGTACGCCGTAGCGTAGTGGTAGTGGTTGAGGTGCTGCGCTACAAACCGGAAAGCCGCGTGTTCGATTCCCGATGAGGTCGTTGGAGTTTTTCAATTGGCCTAATCTTTCTGTTACCACCTTTACGTGCCGAATGCCCAAAATCTGGGAGCCTCCTCCTCCTGGAACCCTCTGGGCCTCCATGGCCTGTATAGGGATCATTTTATTTTACTTTACTTTACTTACAATATAACATTATTCTTAACACTTGATAGTAAATCACATATCATGCCTATGAATACTACTGTACTAACAAGACAATAAAATAGTAATGCTCATCGTGTGATAGCCTGAAAGAAATTAATCAAATACGTTCACTCCTACTTCGTACGTTCGTTTTCCATTAGTTAATTGAATGAAAAAGTAATTAATTTGGTCGTGTCAAAGTTACGGGCGGAATTACGAAAGTTATGCTTGAGGTAATGCCCTTGGGTTGGGGAATGAAACTATGTTCACGGTAACATAAAAACTGTCGTTTCTGAAAGAATTGCGAGCTAACAAAAATGATAGGCCTACATTTCCTTTGTTATTCTTTCTTTATTTTCGTTACAAACAATTTTCGTTGTGTGTGTTTTACATTGGATATTTACGAGGTTGTACAAAACCTCAAAGCATGATTGCTACTAATTCGCTATGGCTAAAGAGCGACTTCTGTTTGTTATATTTAAGAATGTTGTTTTCTTTGAACTACACTTTCAAACTATACACTCTGTTCACGCCACTCCACTCCACTCCACAGATATTTTGGTTCCAATTATGCTTTCTTAAGAGACTGTGGCTGACCTATTCACACTCTCCACTCTCCACTTTATTGTAGTGAAGTATATATATATATATATATATATATATGGTGTGGCGCAGCGTGGAATGGCGTGTTTGGTATGAAAGTCACGCTGTTACACCGTCATAGCGTCACCGTTTATGAAGGAAAACTCAAGAGAAGTATAATAGAACAGAAGACATAATGACGACGAATTACTGGAATCCTTGACTCCTGAGTTTGATTCTAAAGTTAGAAAAGGCAAATCGGAGGCTATAAAGGATATCGAAAGAGCTAGAACCCAACTGGAGTAAGGAATACAAACAATACGACCGGGGGCGTTCATGTATAAGAAATATAATCAATATTTTCAAAATCAGGGCCTCCAAATTGTAAAATGTTACTACCAAATGTGTGATTGCCTCTGTGTTGTTGTCTATTGTTGCCTACAAATTTAGAGGCCCGAGTTCCGATGTCCGGTGCCTCATTCCATTTTTACAAAGTAGAATGCTCGGGACGGTGTGCACTTAGTGTGTTTCGTGGTTACTTCTGAGAAGCTACTTGATAAAAAAAAAAAAAAATGCTGACCACATCCCCAACACTGCCATCACGATTGCGAGGATAATCAGGAAGGGACTTGATTCAGAAGTAGCGACTTTGATCAAGGAAGCAGTAAATTACGGCCAAGGGAATTGGAATGCAGATCATATGAGTTCCACCAGTGATAAACTATCGAAAGGAGACGGAGATAGATAACACACCGGATTGCTGTTAAATGCAATATATTAACAAAACATTTTTTTTATAAGTTCTTCTTATTAAGACATGTTTATACAAAAAGCATATAGGTCTGCTAGTGTTCAGTGGCGTAACGGAGAAATTTTAATGCAAAATTTAATTTTGGCCCCGTAAGAAAAAAATCCATGCTCAAGCATATGGGTTCACTAGTATAACTTCGACCGCAGGAAATATCAAATTTGATAGGCTGACAGGACATCGGATGCATTAAGATTTGATACGCTTGATGAAAATTATTGTTTGACTTTCGTCTGGCATTACTTGTATTATCCAAAGGAGAAACCATCTTCCAACTGAGCTCCCTAGGATCTCGCCCCTCCACGCACCGCGGGGTCTAAATGTTTAATTTTTTATTATTTTAGATTAACTCAAACGGTCTTGCGTATCAGCTGATTGTAGTTCTTGTCTTATTCGACAGATAGCAGCTCATGGCGTCGGTCAAATCCTTTTAGTTGTTTTCTTGAAACCAACGGATTTTGACAACACAAAATATTTTCATTTTAGTATGACTATTAAAATAACACGAACAGAAATGCTTTTATCTTAAATAAAGTGCGATTATTACGGAGTTTTCAGCTGCTACTCTCAAGGTCTCAAGATCGTTCCGATAATAATCGATACCACACCAACATCATAATGAAAATCAGTTTCGAAATGAGTATCATTTTGACACCGTTATGTCACACGTAATAAGTGTATTATAGTAATTTTATGGCCGAACAAAGATGTATTATAGCGACATAAATCCTGGTTATCTATAAAATTAATTCGGTTAAATTCTAAAGTGTTTTGATACTATATATATTTCTTGTGTGTTCACAGGGAGAACTAAAGAGCTTTGGCCTAGTCAGGTGCTATTCAGTTAACTGGGAGCTCGAAGAGTGGTGAGTACAATCAATATCCTAATCTCTTGTAAATATGTGTTCATGAATCCACAGCATATTGTTTCTTCTGAACATTACATGGGAATATTTCTGGATAAAAATTCCTCTGACACCGGGATTCTAACCCGTGACTTCGGATTTTCGTGTCGATGCACTGCCAACTGCGCTAGCCAGATCCACGGTGCCAGATGGAATATTTCCTATAACTACCCTTATTTGTCGACCTCACTGAAAGACACTTACCTCATAGAAGTAATAGTAAAATCACTAATTTAGTGTCTCACAGCAATGTACATCGTAAATGTATTTTATTGTTTTTGACAATTAAGGGTAATCAAGGGAGAAATATGCTATATGAACTCTGGGTAGCTCAATTGGCAGAGCATCATCACAGAAAGCCGAAAGTCACAGTCTCGAATCCCGGGGTCCTCTATTTTTCTCTAACTTGGATTTGCAAATCTAATGGTTATGTTTCATCAGGAATACGCCTGAAATTGAAGTTTCCTTTTTGTAGAAGTCCAAATAAATATTGCAAATATTAAACTACTACTGAAATTAATTTATGAACAATCAATTACTAGAGCCAGAACTGTAACCATATTTCATCAGGATATTTTTAAAGTTATAAATTATTTGACGGAGTCTTGAAATTACAAACCTTAAAGCAACACGAATGCAATATTTTGGGAATAACTATAGGTATTTTTTATTATTATTTTTAATGTTGCTGTATTGTTTCTTTTATTTTAAAAAAATTATGGAATGAAGTTATGCATTTTTCATACCAACAGTGTTTGTTAGTGGAGTAATCTAAAGCAAAGAACAACATTATAATAATTAAGGAATCGCGCACAATGTGCATTATCTTAACCTAAGACTTAACCTACCCAGTCCTGAACCCGGGGAGGGGATCTTTCACTACTGAAAAATCCCCAACCCGGCCGGGAATCGAACCCGGGCCGCCGGAATGGTAGGCAGGCGTGCTACCGACTCACCCACGGCGGCGGACTCTAAGAACAACATTCCTCCTAACTGAAGTTGTAATACAATATAGGAGCAAAGAACAACATTCCTCCTATATTGTATTACAACTTCAGTTTTGTAGACAAAGCAATTTGAAAAAATAAATTAATTAACAGATACTAAGTAAATAATTTATTGCTGTTGTTCCGGATCCGTGTTGTAGATCAATAACTTAGACATCATTTTCTCACTGTCGTGACTGGGTTAGATTCTCACATTGTTAATGTGCAGTCCGCCCGAATAAGCAATGTTTCATACTTTTGATTTTGATCGTGGTTTCCGGTTTATTTTTCTGCTTTGATAACTTACTCTTACAGCTGAAATTATATTAAAGATATTTCACTTTAAATTACTTCCATTGATGGCAATGCGATGTATAGCAGTTTTAATTGCTGCCGTTACAAACAAAGTTTAAAATAATGAATTGTACACATCCCTATAGGACACTATAAAGATGTCATGTTGTTTTCCAAAGCTATACTAAATGTCAGGATGATCTGTGAAAACTATCGCTTTCGGAATAGTATATTGGCAATAGGCTTCCAGAGCCAAAGGCCAGAAGAGGACCTATTTATAAAAGTGTAGACGAATTTTGAAATACTGCAACATTTACACTGAAGCTTGAGAAATATATCTTATTACAATTAATTTCAAGTACATCTTAATAGCAATGAACCCTAAATGCAATTTCTAAAAACTATTTTAATAAGATATTTGACTTCAGGCTAAAATATAACTCCATTGATCTTCTTATTCGTGATGACTGTAAGCACAGTCATAGGCATGCACATCTCTGACTCAAATATTTCATGTACAGTCGGCTTTCGATTTAAATTGGAACCATGAGTACTACAGTAATTTTCAAATGGGAAGCGTTTTCCTTCACCGCCAATCACGTGTACGAGCTAAAAGAGTACCGCTATCAGGAAGGGTCTTCCTTCCGTCTCGCCGTCTCTGATTGGACCGCGTATCTAAGCAAGAGGAAGAGCAAAACGCTTCCCATTTGAAAAATACTTGTAGATACCCTTCTGTTTCTGAATCGTGCTATGTTCTAAACATTTAAATTACACAGGGTGTATTTTTTAAAAGATTTTTTCATCTTTCTTACACACAGACTTTGATTTATTGAAGAACCAAATCATTCTATACTTCCTCTCCTATGTCTGAGGATGGACAATAAGAACACACATAAATTATACATAAACATTTCCACTCAGTTGTAGTTTAATCAAGTTACAGGCCTGATAACTAGAAAACATTCTTTATTTCAGCCAGTCAATCATTGCTATACATTTTTAAAAATTCTTAACGGTACTATTAAATTAGGTCTCCGGTTAGCGCAAGTCCAGAGTTTGTGCCTACGGTTAAAGCGGCCCCGGGTTCAAATCCTGATGGGGACCCTCACATTTCCAACGAAGGCAGTCAGAATTCACCGTGGTATGACCTTGACAAGTACGATGTGGATGGGTCGTGGCTCTCACGTGTCTTCCCGTTTGAGGACACCCCATTAGTACTCTCGATTGCGGACACAAAATATCTGGGAAGAATTTTTAATATCTCAGTGTCTCGATTTCGGACACCATTTAAAACAGAAATAAAGCATCCTCCAATATACCAAGTAGTCCCAAGGCCTATGTGGTCAGGTTATTTTAGGTAGGTAGGTTAGGTTAAGTATAGTTAAATTAGTTTGAGTTGGTTCAGATTAGGTTAGTTTAGGTTGGCTCAGGTTAGGTTAGTTTAGGTTGGATTAGCTTAGTTTAGCCTTAGTTTCACTTGTAATATAGTACAATATATATGTTTTATTTCACGAAGGTTTATCTGTAGAAAATATTTTCCGCCATCGAGACACGGAAATAACAATAACTATTCCCAAAACTTTTGGTTTAATAATCGACATTAATAATGGAGTGTCCGCAATCCAGACTGTGCTCAATCAAGACGCCATCGGCTCACAACCCATTACTCCGAGCACGGTCCCTGGCGCAGGCTTCAGCCTTTAAGGACTTAAACGAAACTTTAAAATTAAACTTTTTCAAATTGCACTACGAAGTTGGTTGGAAAAGTTTGAATGCACTGTGCGCTTAGATTTTGATACTTGAGCTATACAACCACAGCTTTTAATATCCTTTTTCGTTTTGTACAGTCGAGACGTGATATCGGACTAACCATTTGTCTCTAAACTGAAGTAGGTCACTGAATGCAAGTATCATTCTAGCAGTTTCTCACAAGAGTGGAGTTACATTTCTATTGCATAGTTTCATAACTCCATACACGTCAATGCATTCGGTCTCAAATTTCAATAATAATTTTCCCACAATAAAACTTTTGTAGCTCAACAATCTCAACCATTGATTATAAAAAGATTTGCATAAGTTAGATCAGACATAGCTGAATTCTGTCTGCTGGTTTTCAAGATTGTGGAAGTTGTAAAATTATGATTCAGTTATCTTCAAGTTTCTTATTTTAAAAACTAGTTGTATTTCACGTTTCCTTAAAAATTTACCACGATTGTAAAACGAAATCTTTCATATAACATTATTTGTTTTTAAACAATATTCTTATAAATAATATGGTATACTGATTCCATTATAAGCTTCCTAAATCGTTTCTAGATTTTTAAATTACATTTGTTTATATTTTCAACAATAAGGGCCCAAAACGCAAATTGCTCAAGAAAAAGGACAATGCATAGGCTACTAAATTACTCCTTGAAAGAATAATATTGACGTAACATAGGAAAAAAATTAAAATAAATCCTGGAAGGAAAATAAATCGTTCGTTGACTTAGTATGTACTGACTACATCTTTTTATATCTGCTTATCCACACGTAAATGTTACTATATACAGCAGACATAAATTTTGTAGATTTGTGATTACCTATTTTTTAACCCCAAGATTTTACAAATCAGCCTTCAATCAATTGAATGTGTCTACTACACCTATAAAAGACGCACAATGTTTTGGCACACTTACCATATTTCTGGTTATTTATCTCGCCCCCTTAACATACTTTATTCACGACTTGCATAGGCTAATAAAGTAAATAAAGTCATAAAACTCAATTACCTACTCTCGAGCGACTAACGCCATAATTCAGATAATTTAAATCCTTTATTCTTATATATAAATCTTATGTAACAAAAGATTACCCGAATGAGAAATACTCATGTTCGGGTAGAGTTCAATTAAATATCACAAACTTAATACACAATTAAATAAACAATAAATACAAATACATAAAACAAAATATAACTTCAAATCAATGTCTATAAAAAATAAAATAAAACAAAGAAAGAACATAAAAAATACAATGTGGGAAGAACAAAATTGAAATCTTTTCAAAAAAATTCTGATTGAGGTGGACCTTCAAGTTAGTGAAATTTTGGCTGTAATCATTATGTATGTAAGATGGTAGAAATGTAGAAAGAAGTAAGCTAGTATCCGTATACAAACATAGTATAAATTCTGCCCAGTTAAAGAGACTACCACCACAAAGCGCAATCTCTCCCTCCTCAGGTCTTTCCTTTCTCTTAAATGGCAACTGAACTTGCCGTGACTCCTAGTGTACATATGTGGCACGGCAGAATAGTTTAGTAAATTGCACAGCCCATCCCTGTCCGTTGTTCAGGCTCTTTCTACTCTAGTGCCAGAAATTTGTTGAAATTTCCGTAGCCGTTGTTAACGCATCAGTGGGCATGATGGCTGCCAGAACTACGTAGCACCGGAGTGCAATTAGACCAGTTGTTATAGCAGGAGAAGATAATGTGCCCCCCGGCTCGGAAAGATTGCACCAGCGTTTAGATGCTTCCAGTCCTACAACGTCCGACTTAGCCAGTTATACAAGGGAGCAAAAGTACGATAATGATTGCCCCTTTCACCCCTTAACTGAAGTGTTGTTACTTTCAAAATGTCTGCGTAATGTCACTTTAATCCGTTTAAGTAGCGTTTTATACTACAATGTGATAGTGGAAAAAGAGAGGACGATGAGGTAGATTGATTTTTATTTTGTAACTCAGAGTTAAATCGTGATTATAATAAGTTTTTCCGAACCATGCTGGATTCCATTAAAGCTGTACTTTCCTTCGCCAGCAATTACGAGTGTAATATTGTGATGTGTGTTTGAATAATAAAGTTTATGTATTTTTATTTAAGGAACACGTACATAATTATACCATTCAGAATGTATAATTTTTGTATATAGGTATTCCCTGTATCCATAAACCCATTATGATGTAATTTGATTTGCATATTTAAAATTTAGCCTTGAATCTAAAATAAAATGTAATACTTTTTCATTCTGATTTTTCAAAATTTTCACTTAACGTTCACTACCAAATTTCTGTTTAAAATGTATTCATAAGCCATAAGATTTCAATTGATTTTAAAGCAGAATTATTTTTTCTCATAAGATAATATTCATACTTATTGCCTTTAAGAAAACAGTTAAAATAGGGAAGAAAAACATTTTAAATCGAAAAAAATGATTAGCCTATGATGTCCCTAAACGAGGGAAAGCTCTACTTGTACCACGTGGGAAGCTATTCCACGTACGGAGTATTAGCGTTCTTAGGTTTGGTCTACATTATTTTGCTCTTTATCCACTTAACTACTGTCTGACCATTCTTATTTATTTATTTATTTATTAATAAAGACCCCAAAAAGCAATAATGCTCATAACTAGGGGCAGTACATTATAATACAAAGATAAATCTGAAGTAAACAAAATCCAGTATGCCTGTCTCTCTCCAGCACAGTACTATACTTGATCCAAGATGTGAACGGAGGAAAAGTAAACAACAGACTTGACTTGACTAACTATGTCCTGTCGTGTCACTGGTTAATCGCACCAGCGCATACTTCACGATAGTGCGACAAGCTCAGTCATATACGTATTTACTTCCATTCCGCACATAAACCCGAACCCCGAAAAGACATTCGTTGCTTATCTTGGTCGGTTTTATAGGAATCTTAAAAATCTTTTCACATATTATATTCATAGGAAACTAACGTAACACCAATAAAAAAATATTTTCACTCTTGAATGTGTATTTACCTTCTTAAAATAACTAATTACGGATGAATATGTTCAGTGAATTAAGAATGAGGTTTTCTGTTTTGCCAAAAAGTATAAAGTTTAATCAAAGTAAATATACAGAATCATTAAGCCGTGAAATGTTTCATATGTTTATGGATAATCAATAGTCTACTAGCCTATAAGTTAGTATCACTGGCGTTAATAACAAGACGAAGAACAAAAATAATAACAAACAACAACAATAATCATAATCTTAACAGTAAGTATGTAATTCTATACTAGAATTCCACTGTTTATCTTAGTATACACAGTAGTTTTAAACAGTACGATAATAAGGTATCTCATTAAAGATTAGCTGACAATCTTTACTTTTTATCCGTCTCTTTTTAAATTCTTATTGCATTCTTATAAGCGTTTCATTGTTGAAATTAGTATAACAATCATTTTTAAACACTTGGATGAGTCTTTAAACGAAGCTTAAATTTGTTAACTTGAAGTTCGAACTTTTTTGTGCCCACTCTTACCCCGGAGTGCCAAGCAATTAAGCCTGAAGCTCCGGTCGTTAGAGCTCTAATTCACCCTGTATATAGTTATTAGTTACACTTAAGCTGAGATTGTTAATATTTCATTGACCAGTACTGTTCTGTGTTGTTATGTTAGTTCCGCTTTATTGTTTAATTTTACTGTTATTATTATTAACGTTGTTATTGTTACATTTTGTGTCCACAACATCGAATGCCTCTGTGGCAGACTGCGGTGAAGCTTGCTGCCCAAGGGATCTCCGCAAATATTCTAGTGATTCAAGCTGATTTCTGGACAAATATATTGTTGTAAGTCAATTCATTAATATGCCTATTTTTGAAACAGATTGCTTAATACGGTTACACCAAGCTCCATATATTACCGATTTAAATCAGCTCTGGTGAAATGAAGGTACATTTAAGTAGTTTAAAATGATATACTCGAATTATGGCTCAGGGTGCGATTAACTTCGTGTTTTGGGAAAAATCTCGATTGTTAAAATTGGGTTTCCAAAATTAAAGTGAAGTTACTTTTGTTATAGCTAGTACAGTGTGCTGTGATAGCTCATTGCTAAAATAATGCTAAGTAATTGCCAATTTGAGGACACGGGTTTGAATCCACTGTTTCAATGTTTTGTTACAACGTGAAGTATTTATAATGTTTAAAGTTATCAAAATTATTACTATTCATTTTACCTTTCCTTTACCTTTTCGCATGTGGAGGGGGAGAATGAAGGAAGAGAGGCCTGTTATTGCATTGCACGGTACCAAGAGAGCGTGCGCTATCAGTCGTCTTCCTAGATGGCTAGCTCCCTACATAGTTTGAAAAAAAATTTAGTCATCGAGACAAAAATCTAAATAGAGTTAGCATCGGGAAAACATGTTTCACGATTATTAGAAAGCACAAAAAGGTATTTTCGGAATTATGTCTATCTGTGCAGACCTATTGTGGATGTGACGACAAGAACTAAAGCGGTCTGTAAATTATAGTAAGTTTAAACAGTTTAGGTTAATTGACCCCTTACCGTTCACATCCCGGAAGAAATACAGAATATGAAAGACATAAGTTACTGATTTATTCTGCCTTCCATAATCAGCATTATTAACATAAAATAAATTAAAAATACCTTTACAATTCTCTGCTTGAAGCTTCTTGATTTACAATATTTATACAGATAAACATTTAATCTTCAAGATAAAATGTATAGGAAGCAATATCTGCTGTTTTGAATACGACATATAATATTTTATTTATTTACCATCCATATATATAGTAGTAGTAGTGTGTATTTATTTCTCACAAAAAAATTCTCACATATAAACCACATTATTTACATTAACCGGCGCACGGGTCGGTGTCGACCATACGTGCTCACTGCATACACTTAAATTATTACCCCATAAAAACCCAATTAAAAAAAAACTATATTCTATTATTTACATAACCCCAGACGTAACCCCCCACCCCCAAACAAGTAAAAATTTCATAGACACATAGACATTATTAAGACAAAAAACAAAAAGATAATAATAAAAGAAATAATACTTCGATTTCCTTAATTCTCTAAATCTAGGCTTTCTCTCATACATCTAACTTTCTGCAGAAATTTACATAACCCGTGCCAATTGTGCTCTTCCAGTAATAGATTTAGACTATGGAAATTAATAAGTTCACAGTAATTAAGCATCTTGGCTTTCGTAATTGATGTTCACAAATTATGAATGGGTAGACCAATGGAATGATTCGTAAGACTTGAGGCTTTCTCGGCGTTGATTACTAATGATGGTTTCACGGGCTATAAGCCGAGTAAAAGGATATATTGCATCCAAGCTTTCGGTCGCTGACATCTCTGCGGCCTTCCTCAGGGAAATGAGTGTAGAAAAACCAGACCAGACCAAGTAAGCTAACTGAGATCAGAGCATTGCGGGCGAAGCAATGCTATGATCTCGACTCCGAGTCCATACCTGCATACGAAATGCATTGCTGGGAAATGAAAACAGGTTCCTATCCTATAACTTGAATATGCTTACGCTAACTGTGTTTCGCATAGGACTTGAACCTATGCAGGGCAACTGCATTAATTTAGGGGTACGGGCCGTATCCCTTTTTTAATTTAAAGTCCCGGTATTCACCTTACAACCAGGGAAAACCACGGAAAACCCTGGTCGGAACTAGCAAAGGGGGATTTGGTCATGGTCCTCCATTCTATAATGCCTGGTTAGGGTTGAACCAACCAGTTGGGATACGTGTCAGCTGAAGGCTTATACGTATTGGGAAGGGGTATTTTTAGGCTGAAGGCCTCAAAAATTCTGACGACTTTAATCGTCCCCTGGGAAGCGCAGGCGCTTTCCAAGTTGCCGTACTAAAGGGTTCTCTGCATCTTGAAGCTTGGAGTCGAAACTCTGTGTAAGGCATCTGATGTGTGTGGCAAGTAGTGGAACCTTTAGGTCTTCATGGATCTGCCTGTAACTGACGTACCAAGGTGCGCCCGCAGCGAGGCGAAGACATTTCGACTGCACGGCTTGTAGTCTTGCGTCATGCATGCGTGCTGCGGCCCTCCAAGCTGGACTGGCATAGTCGAGCAGAGGTCGGATGAGTTGCTTATAGAGCAGCGCTCCATTCGCAGGTAAAAGTCCTCCTCTGCCGTTAAGCAGAGGGGATAAAATTCCCAGCCGTTGCATGGCTGTTCGTCTAACCTGGGTTTATTAATTTTCAATCCAAAGCATTACACCACCTAACTAGCGTTGTAAATGCATCTTAATTAATAAAGTTATTCTCATCACACATGGTAGTGCATGCACGTTTAACACCACTATTTTATAATTTGTAAGGTTATTTATAACTGCCTCTTACGTAATGTTCCATAGGGCACAGTAGGCCACGAACCGTATACAAATTAGTAGAAATAAAGGGGTGACTTAATGTCTGAATAGTCGGACTGTAGAGAGGGAATATTAAAATGGCGAAGATGCTAAGATGACAGTCAAATAACTATACATTCTAGGTTATACTCAGAGGTTACCTAAAGACTGAGCTAATGAATTTATGTTCTGATAGCACTGTTCTGTACCTTGTTATAATTACTCCAATAAGTTTGCGAGTATAGTAATACGAAATTATTCCATGAATATTACTATTCTAGGATATAGATAGAAATCAAAACTGGCAGGATGATTTAATATTGATGCGACATTGCTGTAAACGCTGATCAGCAGTTCTAGGATTTCTATGTAAATACATATTTGTTTGTTTACCCTACAAACATTCCTAGGATTGCTTATCAGCATTATATACCCGTACTTTTACAGAGTTATTCTATCCGACGTTTTGATCAATGATTCTGTTCTGGGAGTGGAATGCAAAGGCAGAGCATCTTCCAAACGATAAAAAGTTAAGCTTATATAGAGTAATATTATGGTTAAAAATTTTGACTCTTGCCGTAATTTAGGTGTCAACTACAAAGCTGTTTAACAACGAAGCTAATTCATTACACTAAAATAAAATAACTTCCACATACATCAACCTACTTCTTTATTTTAAGGTGTACAATGTTGATAGAAACTCTACAAAAATTTGCAAACTGTTTGGTTAAGAGCCTTAGTTGTTGGAACCGTATTTGTAAACTGAAGATATGTCTCAATATCATTTTTCTTAAATTCTTATAACCACTCCATCCTGCTCTATCCTGAGCTGGTTTCACCTTCGCTGCTCTATCATGAGCTGCTATCTCCTACGCTGCTATCTCCTACGCTGCTATTTTCCCCGCTGCTCTATCATGGGCTACTACCTTCTCCGCTGCTCTACCATGAGTTGCTATCTCTTCCGCTGCTCTACCATAAACTGCTATCTCCTCCGCTACTCTATTATGAGCTGCTATCTCCACCGCTGCTCTATTATGAGCTGCTATCTCCTCTGCTGCTCTATCGTGAGCTGCTATCTCCTCCGCTGCTGTACGATGAGCTGTTATCACCTCCGCTGCTCTGCCATGAGCTGCTATCTCATCCGCTGCTCTATTATGAGCTGCTATCTCCTCCGCTGATCTATCATGAGCTGCTATCTCCTCCGCTGCTGTAAGATGAGGTGATATCACTTCCGCTGCTCTTTCATGAGCTGCTATCTCTTCCGCTGCTCTATCATGAACTGCATCTATTCCGCTGGTCTATCATGAACTGCTACCTCCTCCGCTGCTCTGAGATGCTAAATCCTCCGCTGCTCTATCATGAGCTGCTATCTCCTCCGCTGCTGTATCATGAGCTGCTACCTCCACCGCTGGTCTATCATGAACTGATACTTCCGCTGCTCTACCAAGAGATGCTATCTCCTCCGCTTCTCTATTATGAGCTGCTATCTCCTCCGCTGCTCTATCATGAGCTGCTATCTCCTCCGCTGCTGTAAAAAGACATGTTATTACCTCCGCTGCTCTTTCATGAGCTGCTATCTCTTCCGCTGCTCTATCATGAGCTGCTATCTCTTCCGCTGCTCTATCATGAGCTGCATCTCCTCCGCTGGTCTATCATGAGCTGCTACCTCATCCGCTGCTCTGAGATGGTAAATCCTCCGCTGCTCTACCATGAGCTGCTGTCTCCTCCGCTGCTCTATTATGAGCTGCTATCTCCTCCGCTGCTCTATCATGAGCTGCTATCTCCTCCGCTGCTGTAAAATGAGATGTTATTACCTCAGCTGCTCTTTCATGAGCTGCTATCTCTTCCGCTGCTCTAACATGAGCTGCTATCTCCTCCGGTGCTCTATCATGAGCTGCTATCTCCGCTGCTGTACGATGAGCTGTTATCACCTCCGCTGCTCTACCATGAGCTGCTATCTCATCCGCTACTCTATTATGAGCTGCTATCTCCTCCGCTGATCTATCATGAGCTGCTATCTCCACCGCTGCTGTAAGATGGGATGTTATCACTTACGCTGCTCTTTCATGAGCTGCTATCTCTTCCGCTGCTCTATTATGAGCTGCTATCTCCTCCGCTGCTCTATCATGCGCTGATATCTCCTCCGCTGCTGCAAGATGAGATGTTATCACTTCCGCTTCTCTTTCATGAGCTGCTATCTCTTCCGCTGCACTATCATGCACTGCATCTATTCCGCTGGTCTATCATGAGCTGCTACCTCATCCGCTGCTCTGAGATGCTAAATCCTCCGCTGCTCTATCATGAGCTGCTATCTCCTCCGCTGCAGTATCATGAGCTGCTACCTCCACCGCTGGTCTATCATGAACTGATACTTCCGCTGCTCTACCAAGAGCTGCTATCTCCTCCGCTTCTCTATTATGAGCTGCTATCTACTCCGCTGCTCTATCATGAGCTGCTATCTCCTCCGCTGCTGTAAAAAGACATGTTATTACCTCCGCTGCTCTTTCATGAGCTGCTATCTCTTCCGCTGGTCTATCATGAGCTGCATCTCCTCCGCTGGTCTATCATGAGCTGCTACCTCATCCGCTGCTCTGAGATGCTAAATCCTCCGCTGCTCTACCATGAGATGCTGTCTCCTCCGCTGCTCTATTATGAGCTGCTATCTCCTCCGCTGCTGTAAAATGAGATGTTATTACCTCAGCTGCTCTTTCATGAGCTGCTATCTCTTCCGCTGCTCTATCATGACCTGCTATATCCTCCGGTGCTCTATCATGAGCTGCTATCTCCTCCGCTGCTGTACGATGAGCTGTTATCACCTCCGCTGCTCTATTATGAGCTGCTATCTCCTCCGATGATCTATCATGAGCTGCTATCTCCTCCGCTGCTGTAAGATGAGATGTTATCACTTCCGCTGCTCTTTCATGAGCTGCTATCTCTTCCGCTGCTCTATCATGAGCTGCTACCTCCTCCGCTGCTCTGAAATGCTAAATCCTCCGCTGCTCTGTCATGAGCTGCTATCTCCTCCGCTGCTGTATCATGAGCTGCTACCTCCACCGCTGGTCTATCATGAACTGATACTTCCGCGGCTCTACCAAGAGCTGCTATCTCCTCCGCTTCTCTATTATGAGCTGCTATCACCTCCGCTGTTGTATCATGACCTGCTATCTCCTCCGCTGCTGTAAAATGAGCTGTTATCACCTCCGCTGCTCTATTATGAGCTGCTATCTCCTCCGATGATCTATCATGAGCTGCTATCTCCTCCGCTGCTGTAAGATGAGATGTTATCACTTCCGCTGCTCTTTCATGAGCTGCTATCTCTTCCGCTGCTCTATCATGAGCTGCTACCTCCTCCGCTGCTCTGAAATGCTAAATCCTCCGCTGCTCTTTCATGAGCTGCTATCTCTTCCGCTGCTCTATCATGAGCTGCTATCTCTTCCGCTGCTCTATCATGAGCTGCATCTCCTCCGCTGGTCTATTATGTGCTGCTACCTCATCCGCTGCTCTGAGATGCTAAATCCTCCGCTGCTCTACCATGAGCTGCTATCTCCTCCGCTACTCTATTATGAGATGCTATCTCCTCCGCTGCTCTATTATGAGCTGCTATCTCCTCCGCTGCTCTATCATGAGCTGCTATCTCCTCCGCTGCAGTTAAATGAGATGTTATTACCTCCGCTGCTCTTTCATGAGCTGCTATCTCTTCCGCTGATCTATCATGAGCTGCTATCTCTTCCGTTGCTCTATCATGAGCTGCATCTCCGCTGGTCTATTATGAGCTGCTACCTCCTCCGCTGCTCTGAGATGCTAAATCCTCCGCTACTCTATCATGAGCTGCTATCTCCTCCGCTGCTGTATCATGGGCTGCTACCTCCACCGCTGCCCTATCATGAACTGATACTTCCGCTGCACTACCATGAGCTGCTATCTCCGCTGCTCTATCATGAGCTGCTATCACCTCCGCTGCTCTATCATGAGCTGCTATCTCCTCCGACGCTGTAAAATGAGATGTTATTACCTCCGCTGCTCTTTCATGAGCTGCTATCACTTCCGCTGCTCTATCATGAGCTGCATCTCCTCCGCTGGTCTATCATGAGCTGCTACCTCCTCCGCTGCTCTGAGATGCTAAATCCTCCGCTTCTCTATCATGAGCTGCTATCTCCTCCGCTGCTGTAAAATGAGGTGTTATCACCTCCTCTGCTCTTTCATGATCTGCTATCTCTTCCGCTGCTCTATCATGAGCTGCATCTATTCTGCTGGTCTATCATGAGCTGCTTCTCCTCCGCTGGTCTATCATGAGCTGCTACCTCCTCCGGTGCTCTGAGATGCTAAATCCTCCGCTTCTCTACCATGAGCTGCTATCTCCTCCGCTGCTGTATCATGAGCTGCTACCTCCACCGCTGCTCTATCATGAACTGATACTTCCGCTGCTCTGCCATGAGCTGCTATCTCCTCCGCTGCTCTATCATGAGCTGCTATCTCCTCCGCTGCTCTATTATGAGCTGCTATCTCCTCCGCTGCTCTATCATGAGCTGCTATCACCTCCGCTGCTCTACCATGAGCTGCTATCTCCTCCGCTGCTCTATTATGAGCTGCTATCTCCTCCGATGCTCTATCATGATCTGCTATCTTCTCCGCTGCTCTATCAAGAGCTGCTATCTCCTCCGCCGCTGTAAAATGAGCTGTTATCACATCCGCTGCTCTTTCATGAGCTGCTATCTCTTCCGCTGCTCTATCATGAGCTGGTATCTCTTCTGCTGCTCTATCATGAGCTGCATCCCCTCCGCTGTTCTATCATGAGCGGCTCTCCGCCCATCACTCATCAGCTGCTACCTCCGCCGCTGCTCTATCATGAGCTGCTCTCTCCTCCTCTGCTGTAGATTGAGCTGTTATCACCTCCGCTGCTCTATCATGAGCTGATATCTCTTCCGCTGCTCTACCATGAGCTGCTATCTCCTCCGCTGCTCTATTATGAGCTGCTATCTCCTCCGCTGCTCTGTTATGAGCTGCTCTCTCCTCCGCTGCTCTATCATGAGCTGCTATCTCCTCCGCCTCTGTAGAACGAGCTGTTATCACCTCCGCTGCTCTATCATGAGCTACTATCTCTCCCGCTGCTCTATCATGAGCTGCTATTCTCCCGCTGCTCTATCATGAGCTGCTACCTCCTCCTCTGCTCTGAGCTGCTAAACCCTCCGTTGCTCTATCATGAGTCGCTATCTCCTCCGCTGCTGTATCATGAACTGCTACCTCCGCTGCTCTACCATGAGCTGCTATCTCCTCCGCTGCCCTCTCATGAGCTGCTATCGCCTCCGCTGCTCTATCATGTGCTCCTATCTCCTCCGCTGCTCTATCATGAGCTGCTATCTCCTCCGCTGTTTTATCATGAGCTGCTATCTCCTCCGCTGCTCTACCATAAGCTGCTACATCCTCCGCTCATCTATCATGAGCTGCTACCTCCTCCGCTGCTCTATCATGAGCTGCTATTTCCTACTCCTCTACCATGAGCTGCTAACTCCTCCGCTCCTCTATCATGAGCTGCTATCTCCTTCGCTGCTGTATCGTGAGCTGTTTTCTCATCCGCATGTCTATCATGAGCTGCTATCTCCCCCGCTCCTCTATCACGATCTGCTATCTCCTCTGCTGCTCTATCATGAGCTGCTATCTCCTGCACTGCTCTATCATAAGCTGCTATCTCCTCCGCTTCTCTATCATGAGCTGTTATCTCCTCCGCTGTTCTATCATGAGCTGCTATCTCCCCGCTGCTTTATCATGGGCTGCTATCTCCTCCGCTGCTCTACCATGAGCTGCTATCTGCTCCGCTGCTCTACCCCGAGCCGCTCTGTCCTTTCTCGATCTATCCATCGTCGTTCCATGCAAAGCAGCTCCATCCAGAGCTCATATAACCGCTCTAGCTCTATACGGATCTGAAATTTGGGTTATGTAAAACAATCATATTATGAGTACATGCGAAACTAGATTCTGTTTTCGACAATTCATTACAAAACACTCAGAATATTCGAGAACAAGGTAGACCTACAGAGAAAATTTTTCAGACAATAACGAGATGAATGAAAAGGGAATGAAGGACACATTTAGTGATGAAATCCAACTTCTATATAACCTAACACCTAATAATCATGTAGACATGGTTGGGCAGAACTCGTAGCTCGAAGAACACAGTTTCGTGCAAGTTATTGAGGACCTAAACACAGAGGGGACAATTACCTATATTCAAAAGACCCCCCCAGGGAGATCGGAAAGTGACAAGTAGCTTAAGCAGAAGAAACTAGGACGATGAATATATTTTTGTTGAAAGTTTTTTATTGTTCTACCGAAGGAATAAGCTGTAAAAATCTACATCCCATGTTTTAGGCTAAAGCCATGCTTTGCATACTCGATACATAAATGGCTATTCACCTCTTCTTAGAATTCTTGAAAGACTGTAAAAGGGCCTATTTAATATTTATAATTGAGTAATATGGTATCATATTTGTCAATATTAGCAAATAATGTGCTAGCAATAAATCTGTGATATGTGACTTAGTTTCAGGTGAGTGAAATTGATGGTGGAATATGTCGTTGAGATTAACCCGAATAAACAGTTCTAAAATGTATTAAAACAAACTCTTCTTAAAGTACTCATAGCAAGTATTGAGAAATCTCTCCAGGGTATTGACTCGCAGAAATATATACTTCCTTAGTTTAAATCAATGATAACTGAAGATATAAAGATATCTCTGCAATATGAAGGAAAGTCAATTTACCTTGGTTATGTTGCGCGCCCAAATAAAATCAATGCATATACACTTACCTTGAACACTCATATAGCCTATTGTATAGCCAATTGCGTAAAGCCAAATTTGTGCCTGCATGTAGAGGTTTCTGTAGTATCATTAATATAAGTCGTGAACAAAGTTTCAAATGTTTTTTACTAACCTTGTTATGGCATAGTGCTTCAAAAATAAGTTCTAAAACGATTAAGTTACTTATGCATAAAAAATAACACAAATAAAAACAATTAACAACATTTAATGTTAAAGAAATTATTCTTCTATCTTATAAGAATTTCTAGTAAAGCAGTTAATTTCATCACTGTCATTCCGTGAACACTAGCCTCGATAAGAAAACATATTTTGGTAATCCTTGGTCGCTGAAAAGCGTTGTCCACTCCATCCCATAATATGTTGGGAGCCATGCACCAGAAAATCAAAGCCTTGCTGCACAAGTGCATACTAGGTGGCAGGACTTCTGGAAGTTTCCAATATCGCTGCACGGCACGCAATAAAATTTGTATTTCACAAATATTAACGTCTATCTAAAACATATTGTATGTTACACATGGTAAAATGGTTTTAGTTTGCTCGTAGGATTGCTACACACGCTCTTACGGGCTCGTTTCGCGAACATAGAAAATCTCGTTTTCGCCACTTGTTTCATAAATAACTATTGTTAACTCATGTTTTCATTATCTCTAACCCTAATATACCTTCGGGCGAAATAGGGTTTAATCCAATTTTGGATATTCAATAAAAATACGGTACATGGTCTAATCTAATTTCATTAAAGCTAATTATTTGCTGATCACCATATAGACCGCCTTTAAGTTTCAGCCCTTGCCTGCACCACGTGGCCCAACAATTCCCTCCCCCTGAGCAGTCGATTCTGGGAACACACATTATTTCATTGCGCCATTTTAGGTTAATTTTGTGTGAACTTCTTAGCGATTTTATTTATATTTACAATACTCCAAAAAACAGATGTAATAACATGGATTCTCCAAACATTCTCATAGTCTCAAACGCAGATATCTGATTTTCAATATATTTGTTTGGAAGGATGTTATAAACCGAACAAGGCTTCCTTTGTTGAACTTATTCCTTCTGGATTGCATCAGTTTACAAATAAGTGAGTCGGCTTTGGTACAGTCAGTATCGTGCTGGCTTTCTGTGCGCAAGATTGAGAGTTTGATCCCGGACCAGGTCTACTACATTTATGTATGCAGGTTGATGTTATCTTTGTTCGCTCGTATCAACATTTTCTCTACGCTAAGGACCTGATCAAACTCTTCCGCGGCCGGCGGGTTATACGAGGAACTCTGTGTACCTCTGCTGTAGACTGTCAATGAATGACTTGTTAATTTAAACGTATCTACAGTACAACATGAGACGCGCTGCTAGGCCTATAACTTCATAAAAAACGTTGTGCTAAAATTACATAAGCACTAATTCCATTAGGCAACATTCCAAAATACGGTTTGAAATAACGTTATAGGCTATAAAAGTCAGAAGTTCTTAAACCATTATCTCCTACATGGATATAATGGGCTCTTTAATATTAAATGAAGCAATATTTTTTATTAAAATTATACGCTTTATCTTCTAATTTGAGTGTTTCACGCAAGAAATACGCTTCCCAGATTACAAATAAAATTATTTAAATACCCACATCAACACAGGTGCAAACCCACACAAGAATACAGTACTCATGCCGAAGTTATAAAAGAAACCAGGACAAAAACCACAGGCTATAAATACCTGAATTCTAAGCCTAGCGAGTGTGGTTTCGGAAGGTGAAGTCTTCGGAGATTACATTTTATATGCTTTTGAGAAACAGAAATGTTTCTCAAATCACTACCGTACTAATTTTGATCCACGCCGAAAATGAAGAACGATCTCTTAGCAACAAAATTCTTTGATGGCGTACAAGAATTTAGTAATATCTTGGCAACATGTACATAACTTATTTTTAAAAATGTATTTCTCTATGTGGGAAAAATTACTAAGTGCTATTGACCGGCTTGAATCTGGAAATAACAGTTGGTTCGGTATGTTTTGAACAATTCTCTGGCAGAATATCAATATTCAGATTCCTGGGATGAGAATGAAAAATAATTCTATTATATTCCTCATACTCCTCCACCCGTAGTTAACTCTGAATATGTCTTAAAAAATGTAATCATTGTGTTTCAATTTTGGGAAACATAGAGTAAATAGCTGGGCGTAGGGGATGCGTTCGCTCCTCTCACGAAGCGGGCTCCGGTTCGAATACTGATCGGGACAAGTTACCTAGGTAGGGTTGTTTTCCAGGATTTTTCCTCACCTGTGAGACAAATGTCTGGTAACTTTAGGCCCTAGTGGTCCCCGGATATCATCTAGCAGCCATTATCATCCTCATCCCATCCTCGCCTTGTTCAGAGTAAGTGTGTGAATAGTGTATCTCGTCCTGTGTGTTTGTGTTGTATCGGAGGTGGCCCCGGCATTGGACTGATCACTCATCCGGGAGGCCCTCCATGTCCTTGTCTGGGCAAGAAAGTATGTATGTGATCCATAGATAATCCCTCTCCCGACAGGTCGCGGCCCTGTAAGGCCCGGACAACGTGGGTCGCTTAAAAGACCCCAAAGGGCGAGGTAAAGACTAAGGTAAAGATAGAGAGATAATAAGGTAAATAGAAATTAATCAGGAAATTATATCTATTGATATTGTATGAACTATCTTTCGCAATACAGTCCTAGGCTAACTATAAGAAAAGAGTTCAATTCTTAATAATAGAACCCAGGACCCTCTAAATTTACTTCGTGTCACAAAATAGTTGATAATAATTTATAGGAATTTTATTGATAGCCTTTCTCATAATTTTATATCTATTAGGTCTACATGAAATTATAGTGTCATTCAAAGCCACCTGTGTAGTTTAAAAAAATAATGTCATGGGGATTGTGTACATACAGTATGAATTCCTTTTGGTGAATGTCATAACTTGACAACCCTATTTTGGCCCTTATAAGCCCTTAGAGGCCAAATATTTTGAAATCCTTTCTTAGTGCGCATCTAGAGCCTAGGAGTAATATGTGTACCAAGTTTCACGTTCCTAGGCTGTATAGTTTTTGAGAAACTGTGATCAGTCAGTGAGTCAGTGGGTTTTGGCTTTTATATATAGAGATAGAGATGTATGAATGAAAAATAAATTTCCATTGTTTTCTCTACGTATCTTCATGACCTAAGTGGTTTGACAGAAATATCCCATACTTAATGACCATTTCATTAAGAGTTAATTATTCGTAACAACATCCAAATTTTAAGCACATTTAATTAAGAATTATTTAATAAATCCTTTTTGTCAAATCAATTATAATTGCAATAATTATATGCAGAAAATAAGCTTGTTTTTCTTTAATCAGATTAAAATCGACTAGCGTCAGCAGAACTACAGACTAATGATATCTTGACAATCGCGCACTCACATAAAAATAAAACATAAAACAAATGTAAAATCGGCCGGCACCGGGAATTGACCCAGGGACCTCCAAAATACAAGTTCAAGACGTTACCATTCGGCCAACTCAGTCAGCTTAACTGTTTAGTTTGATAAGCATATGTGAAAGAACAGTGTTATTTGTCAAATCTAAATGTATTGCAACTTAAAATTCTTAATATATGTCAACATTCACAAAATTCAGTGACAAATAAAATCAGGTAAACTGATGTAACAAAGTGCCAGTATGTTTTTGTTTAATCAGTTATGACTGCAATTATGATATGCAGAATATGTTTTTTTTAATTGATTTCCAAGTTAAGCTCCAGATTTATTCATTAAGCAGGGCTAACGGAAGAACAAAGGTCTAGTTTTTTTTAATCAGATTAAAATCTTCCAGTATCAGCTGAACTGTACAGATTTGTGATATCTTGACAAACGCACACTCACATAAAAATACAATGAAAGTAAAATTGGCCGGTTTCGGGATTTGAACCATGGACTTCAGAATGCGAGGCCAAGACGATACCATCTCGGCCACCTGGGTCAGTTTAACGGTCTAGTTGTATAAGCGCATGTAAAGCAATAGTGTTTTTGGTCATAGCTAACTGTATTTTAATTTTCAAAGCCTTATAAGATCACAGTAAAACAATAGGCTGTTGTCAAGATAACTGTTTCGCATTTTTTAATAAATTCTTTCGAATACGTATAGCCTATTACCATAAAATAGGCACTAATTTGGGCATTACTCCGAAACAGGTCAACCGATTTTATCCCATATCAATAGACGTCTTCCTATGGACATTATAAATGTGTATACCAAGTTTCATAAAAATCCGGTAAAGCGTATTTGAGTTACCGCGTCTTTAAAATAGACACTAAATCGGGTTTTACTCCGGTACCGGTCTACCGATTTTGTCCAATATCAGTAGACGTCTTCCCATGTACATTATAAATGGGTATACAAAGTTTCAGGAAAATTCAATAAAGCATATTGGAGTTATCGCGACTTCTCATATATTAACATAAAAGGCCCTAAATTGGGCATTATTCCGGTACTGGCCAACCGATTTGGTCGAATATCAATATACGTCTTGCCATGGACATTATAAATGCGTATACGAAGGTTCATAAAAATCCGATAAAGCGCATTTGAGTTATTGCTCCTTTAAAATAGACACAAAATTTGGTTTTACTCCGGTACCGGAAAACAGATTAGGTTCAAATTCAATAGGGAACTTTTCATGGATGTCATAAATTCGTATACCAAGTTTCATGGAAATCCGATGTAGCGTACTTGAGTTATGGCGCCTTTCTATTAGAAAAGTGCCATAATCTATAAAAATAAGCACTAAATTGGGCATTACTCCGGTACCGGTGAACCGATTTGGTTCAATATCAATAGGGTTCTTCCCATGGACATTATAAATGTGTTTTCCAAGTTTCATGAAAATCCGAAAAAGCGTATTTGAGTTATGGTGCGTACAGACGCACGGACGGACAAACGGACAGACAGACGGACAGACATTTTTTCGTCCCCCACACAATCTCATAAAGTACCATATTGGCTGTTAATAAATTATTCAATTCATTCTCAAAATTATTTATGTGCTTAAAAAGTGGATTGGACTCGTGTTTCTGTGCCAAAGGTGGCTCCATAATATTGTCTAATTTTATTACTTCTATAAGAAACATTAACAATGTTGGCGTTTTGAAGACCTCTTCCCATATCTATTGCTGAGTTAGGTTCTGGTGGCCCGAGTTCCACCTCGACACCATCTCTGTTTTTTTCTGAGATAGTGGAATCTGGAACGGGAAGCAATCAGCCTCGTTAGGACAACTGAGGATTTAAGCCTATTTGATAAAGAAGTACATTACGGATCTGGTGAAGAAAACCATCAAAACCGGTCAAGGAAGTCGGCATGCCTATCAGGTGCTCTCGATCCTGCCATCAACTAACGAAGTCGAATAATGGAGATAAACGATGTAGAGATTAGTTGGTATGCCCTTCCCCTCCATCGGATGTAGTGGCATGCAGTAGAGGTTAGTTATATTTTCATAAATGTATCAGAACTTTTCAGTTACTCAGAATTGATTCTCTTTTCCAAAATATGTTTATTTTTACGTTGTGATAACTAATTTTAGCACTTAAGTTTATTTATTTGTATATATAGAAGTACAGCTACCTAGTCTTTCTACTTTGTTACCTGTACTTTCTAGCTTCGAAAATGGTGTGGCCAACTGTCCCTATGTCCTATGGTAATCTCCCCCTAACACCTCGGGTGAGATGGCCAACGTACCATTTTTTTAAATGTTGGGATTTCTCACCCTAAATTACTTTTTTCACCATAAAACATTATGTTATTAGAATGTGACATCCAAGGTCCTGATTGAACATTTTGCACACGAATTATCTTGCAAATCCTTCAAGTTATTGAGCATTTAAAAAAGCATGGCCATCTCACCCGGATTTACCCTACGTAAACTTTACGTTAATTTAGTAAACTTTACAAACTTCATCTTATAACCATCTTCAAAAATAATAAATTAATTAATGTACTGATCAACCCTTACTGAGAATGACTCATAAGTAAAGCAATTGCCCCAAATGAGCTACTTTGTATAAATTCATTCTATAAATAATCATTGTAAGGCATTTGTATTGACCGTACTGAAATATACAGGGTGTCCAGGAAAGACCCAACGAAAAAGAAATAATTATATATCTGAAACTATTGCATTTATTGACGTGATGTTTTCACGGTTACAAAGAGAAACACAATGAGTTTTAATAAGCCTCTATGTGAGCATCATTTGTGGCCCGATACTCAATTTCGTGCCACACACGCGAAAGCATCTCCGGTGTGAATAATGCTATTGCATCGTAGATTCGGCCACGCAAATCTGCATTATCGGACACAGGTGTGCGATACACTTTGTCTTTCACAAAACCCCAGAGAAAGAAATCCAGTGGGGTCATGTCAGGTGACCTTGGTGGCCATGGTGTAGGTCCTTCTCTCCCATGGACTGTGGATTTTGGCATTTGCAGTTGTCTTGCCGCCTCACGAATGGATTTCCTCGGGCTTCTTGCAAAAGCAGCCCGTACCCTTTCAATGTCATTGTCGTTTATGCGCGATTTCTTTGCCTTTCCCCGCTGTGACTCAACATTACCTACCTCCAGAAATTGCTTGCGCCAATGAAGGATGCTGTTTCGGGCGGGAGGATTGCATTCCCAGTTCTCAGAATAAGACACACGCTGCGCAGAAAAGCTTTGTTTCGTTTCTCCTCGTGCAACAACAATGTGCATGCTCATGCGCATTACGGGATGCTACAAAACAAAACTTTTTTAGTTTGTCTTTCTAACTGTGAAAATACTGAGGTAGTAACTGTAATAGTTTCTGATATATAATAATTTTTCTTTTTCGTCAGGTCTTTCCCGGACACGGTGTACAAATAACCGCCAGGCGTCACAGCATTAGCTCTTAAACCGACAACTCTTGTTGGAAAATGATACAACATGTTCGAGAAACTTAATGGAATCGCTGCAAATTGAAAAGATTTTACTTTGAAACAAGTGTCCCATTGTTTACTAATATTATAATAGCAGACCAATTCTTCACTACAAAACTCTCGATTCTCGGTGAGGTCATTATAATTTTTAATTGGCCTAATTCTTTTTGTGACACTATGGCGTTGGGATAAACTCAACAGAAATGAATGAGGGGCCAATCATTGACCCCCAGGCGGCCTGTGCTTAATGCAGGCACCATAACACCTTCCTAGCTGATTCTTAAAACATCTGGGTACCCAAAGGCATCCAAGGCCTGTAATGTTCTGTTGTGTTCAGAGACAAGTTTTCAATTTGAGTGGACTGTATGTGGCTGTGATGTCGGCCCAAGAATGCAAGGTTGGCTTTCGTCACACAAATGAAACACAACACAAGTAGTCAAACAAACAAGTCCTCTAGTAGATTTATTTATACAAACGTGAATCTTATACTTGCAATATTAGTGAACATAAAGAGATGATTGTGAATTACTGTGAAACTAGTCTAACTTCAAAACAAGCCAGCGCACCATTCTACGCTGGTAACTAGCAGTTCGCCATGTTGTCTTCTACACAAGAGTTCCCAGTACCAACATGCAACACGAAAGACACTACCGCGCAGGGTAGCCAACTTAGAGAAAAAGTCTCAACATGTTCATTACTTTCCTTTTTTTTTAACTAATCTTTTCCTTAACCTTTTCACTGTTACTGACGTATTCTACATATGCGCCACAGCAAAAATTGCATTAAGGCCAAGAAATAAGCACAATAGATGAACGCTTTGTCATAAAATATGAAGATATTTATTCGTATATTAAGATTGTCATGCGTATATACCAGATAATCCAGTGAAATTTTTCTAGTTGTTTTCAATTTGTAACTCACTAGTAACATTAGTCGATGAATGCTTATATAAAAATGTAAATTCGCTTCTAAAATAAGTAAAATACATATTTAAAATACATTGTCGAATATTTATTCTACAAATAATAAAATGCATTGTTAATGAGCATTATATTTTTTTATTTCATTTCTAAACTAGTCGAACCAGCTACTAATTTCATATAAGAACAGAATCCCCAATAATCACAAAGGTGATCACGCTGGTCAAGAGGAACGGTGTTGTTGGTAATGCGAATAAAGAGAGAAGTACCTATGTAGCTAATAACGGAATTGATTAAGATGAGATCGATAATAATAAAGATGATGTCGACTATGATATTGAGGGAAGATGATAGTGGTGTTGATAGGGACGTTAACGGGTGGTGCTGAAGGTGTTCATAAAAGGGTTGTTCCTATAGCCATGCCATGTGCCACGTTACATGCTCATATTGTCAATTCGCTAAAGAATTTCATTGTGCGCATATATCGCACGGCGAAACCGGCAATGTGCGCATGCGCCGTGGTACCTGACAGTACTCGGCATAACTGTAGGAACGACCCTAATGAAAATGTTTATAAATTAAGCATCAGATTCATTGGTAGAAGAGGAGGTAGACCGTTAGAGGAACGATCACCAGCACCAATATATTTGTGGTTCTACGGCATACTGTTTAGGAGACCATGCTCAGGCCACAAAGAGCTCTGAGAGATTGTCGAGACATGCCTAGTTAAATAACATCCTAAAAAGAACACTGTGAGCTATGGGTGACCCATCAATTTTTTACCTTTTAGTGTCAATTCCAACTTACGGTAAACGTCCTGATGGTTTTACTCTCATCCTGTGATCGAAATGAAAAAAATTATTAAGTTATGGGATGCTACATGCGCGCGCACATTATCAACATCCTACTTGGCTTTCAAGTTCAAACGTACTGTCTGCTACAGCTTCCGCCGTTCGCAGAAGAAGAAAATAAGCACCAAGAAATTTTTGACAGCTATTTCTTTGGTCCTGTTCTTCAGAAGCAAATGACCTAATAAATGCTACTGGACATCAGTTGAAGTGCGAAGCGTTTTCTTCAGCAGCAGAAAGGAATAATTATTCATCTGTGCAATGCAGCCAGCTTAGGCTATGGCCACCTATCTGTCTTCTGCCTATTCTGCTGATTTTTTTTATATCTGTGATAAACATACAATATATAAAAGAAGATTTACGACCTATAGAAAATAAGTGCACAAACTGACAATTTTTGTTTTAATAAAATAATTTAATAATTGGTTCATTAAATATTTCAATTAAAAAGTGCAGCTTAATAAGAAATATATCAGTATGTAATGCTTACCAGTACCAAGTCTTCATTTCATTATGCAGCTAGCATTTTTCGTGATATGTTCATACATTACAGTTATGTATTGCTAGAGGAACATTTCCACTCTTTTCTCAGGTGACATGAAATGAGATTTAAGTGTCACAACATATCCTTGAGTTAAAATGTTACTGACGTAGTATAATGTCCTGACTAACATGTTTTGGTTGAATGCAGATAAGATTTTAGCGTTTTATGCGAAGTTCCGTGTTAGTGGGCTATTTTTCTGTAATAAATGTGAAAATTATATTTAGAATATCGAGTTTATTGATCACAATAACACAGAAAAGATGCGATGAAGTTAGTTAATATTTTATGTAAACGTAATAACAATTTTGCAAAAAAATGCTAACCACAAGACCACCCAGGCAGTCTACACCTACACGCTTAGGAAGAATAAAAGCACAATAACAGTTAGGAAATAAAAATATAATTTAGTGTGTTATAAATGTGCACATTTTAACAGCTTATCCTTCGGATAAAGCCCCCCTTCCCCCCAAAAAAATTCAATATCATATTTTTCCCAAGGGTGTATTCTTCACAGATAATAATTTGACTCTAAGCTTTTACGTTGTTATACTCAATAACTATTATACAGACAGTTTTTTTTTGTCACATCAGCAAGAAAATGAAATTTTCCCTTTGGTTTTGTTTTAAATAAAGTGGGCAGTTTTCGTGCAAATTAAAAACAAAATAATATTATGTAGACCACATAATACGCGACATAAGTCAACGTCGAAGCGAGGGTGCTTTTGCACCGTTGTAGGCCTATATTTGTTTTAAAACGCGTTACAGAGGTTATTATTACACGGAACACCTATTTGGTAATGTGCTGTTGCAATTCCGGGGGACTTTCTGCCTAATTATCTCATAAATCGTAAACTTAACCTCAAGTTGCAATAGAAAGATTTTCCATTCACTTTAATGTTATTTACTAACTTTTTGAATCTGCAAAGATGTGTCCTTTCTGTCCTATGTACTGTATGTGTTATATGTGGATTTAATTAGTCTTAATTGTGCTTAAATAACTTTTCGTTCTATATTCCTTAACGTTTTAAGAATAGGTCATTGAGTAATGTTTTTGGCTTGTACATCATATGCAGTACTATAAAATAGCAATGCAACTTCAGCAGATGCCAAGAAATTTTATCGTAACTATGCACCATTAACTCAAATTACTTAGCCTATTACTAGGAACCGGACGTTAATGAATGATCATATTTTTAATACTACACTCAGTGACATGCTTGAGTTAAAATGTGTACAAGACATGAAAGAAAGGATAAAAAGATTAATGGTTTAATTTTGCATATTGTTGCATATTTTGTCAGTTTTGCAATAATGCATCATATTTGCTTGAAAAATAAAAAACATTTTTTTATCGATTTGTTAAATTTTAAGGCCATATTTTTGACAGATTTCATATATTGTACATAATCTCTGTTAATTCAATCATTTTCAGCATATTTGGTTAAGTGAATGTTTTGAGAACGGACTGTACAATAATTGACTATACGTAGCTAATATTTTCGGAACTTACTGTATAATATTAAATCGACGTTTCACTTCATTAGTTTTCAATATTAATTAAAATGTTTAGTGTTTTCCTTGTTTTTTAAAGATTTGTAATGTAATTTATACATCTATTTTTTTTTGCAATCTGTAATATAATTCAGCTAATAAGAAAACGTAGAATATTAAAATAACGTAAGTGATAGAGCATCTTACTTCATTGATTCCGGAGCTTATTTTACAAATTTTAAAGCATATTTTCATGCAAATAAGCATATTTTGTCTTCTGATAGAGCATTAACTTAAGGGCATAATTACATTGTTAGAGATGATCACATTTAATATAATAATAATAATATCCTCCTACCCTTTTAATAGCCACATATCCATATTAATTTCTATCCTATGACATTTTATTTGATTGCGTGAGAGTTCCTTGTAAGGATAGAATTTATTGCATTCTTGTTGGGAATGCGGTTGAGGAAAAGCGAAGTAGGAAGTGTGATGTTGATGACACTGCGATAAACAGGGACCCATTCCGTTCCCCACACACTTTACTAATCCTAACAACGGCAGTTATTCATTGCTTTAAACTTATTTCCAACCCTTTCTATTTATCTCCGTATTTTGTTACTCTGAAAGCGAAAAATAGTACATTTTATGTTAAAAGTAGCATAAAAAATCAACCTTTTGTGAATGTAGAAACAGTACACGAAATGCTCTAATAATCCTTTATGCAGTTAATTTGTATTTATTTCCGTACTAGGATAGAATTTACTGGATGGTAGCAAGAGAATAATGTTTACTGTACAGTAGTGGTTCTGGATATATATTTTTACATTTTCCACTCTTCTTTTTTTCTACTATGGTTTCGTCTCTCTAGTAATTTTATGGTTAGTGTTTCTATTTCTTCTTCTCAAGAGCGTGTTTCATAATATTTAATTCAATACAACAGGAATTCACATTGTTTGGCTACTTTGTTCTTTTCAGACTGTTTTTCCTCTTGTTTTCAAACACAAAGGAGAGTCTTTCTATCGCGCCCAACTTGGATAACTAATGAAAATGAAAGGACACAATCTTCTAGTTAACTCACATTGCTTTAAATGACAGGACAATTAATGATTTTTAAACTATACATTACATATTAAATTATATACACATTATATATGTATATAAACTATGCATTATATTTCTGAATATAATTATATGAAAACACGAAAAATTGCAGGGAAAACGAAATGTTTCTGATGATTAGTATGATATGATTAGTATATGATTAGTAGGGGGCGGATTTCAATGGCCTAAAAAATTGGATATATGCTTGCATTTATGACATGAAAAACATTAAAATATGACCAATAAAGTTTAAAATATGACTTTACCACTTACACATTGTGTATATTTTTTAAAAGTTTCATTGCAATTAATTTTATTAAAATATAATGTCAATTATTTAAAATATCTGTAAATTCTCAAAAGTATCATTAAAACGCAAAATTTACAAAATATGATATGAAACTTCAAAATTTATTTAATATGCACACAAATATGCCAAATATATAACCTAAATATGCATATTCATACTAAATATGCTACAATAGTTGAAAATTTCCTAAATATGCAATTATGTGCACGATAAAAGCCGTTCCATTTTCACCAGGATGCTTGGAATCGGGTTTAAATTAGTTGGAAACCTGAAATAATGCAAAGCGGAAAAATATGACATGTAATAGAAATCCGCCCCCTAATTTATTTATTTATTTAACCTGGCGGAGTTAAGGCCATAAGGCCTTCTCTACCACTCAGCCAGGGCAAAAACATGAAATGATTAGTATATGAAATATGCGTATTATTACCATACCAATTTTCAGTTTATGTCAGTATTAAGGCAGAGAAAAATAAGTAGCTAAGAGGATAGAAGTATATAAAAATATAGGAATGAAAAATTTGTATTAGTGGCAAAATATTAATTTTTCTACGCCAGTGTTTTTTCTTCTACTTTCCGTTCATATTAGGCCTACCATGGTGAAAACTAGAACACCTTTCAACCAGTGCCTGTGTCCTAACCTACTTATGTCCTAAGCCTTCTTTGTAGGACATATTATGCAAAATTATATCAAAGTCTCTAATTTTTTGTATATATTTATTATTGCATACATGGAATATAATAATTTATGCTAGTTGAATTTTACCGCTTCACTCTTATCTGTCTCTTTACTTCAATTTTATTTCTAAACAATCACGTACATTTAATTCGCAAAAGATTTGCTCGACGCGACTAGTTCCGCTTGTTTAAAGTAATCGATCTATCATTCGCCACCAACATTAAAATAGTCACTAACTTCCTAAGGTTGGTACTCTTGGAACTTGAGAAACCACCTCGAACAGCTATTTGTAATTTTTTTTGTAAGTATTTTCACGTATTTTCCCCTATGTATGCAATACATGTGTGTGAAGTTTATGACAGAATTTCGGAATTGGAAAAATTAGGGCTTCGTTTCTTTCCTAGCGTTTCCTCAATTCTGTTAAAGCACACGTCTCACACTTATATTGCAACGTACTTTTGTAAATAAAATAGTTTGGAATATGTAACATACGGCGAAATATTTATAATTTTTAAATTAAAGTTATACTGAAATGTTTATAATTCAATTAGCAGAAATTTCTATTCCTATATATGTGTATCAAAATGCTGCATTCAAGAATCCGGGCTGTAGAGATGTCACAGGACTTGGAAAATTTCTAAATTTCTAAATTTAATTCAGATATACTATATTTAATTATACTAGATAATTAAGCCCATTACACGGACTGAGAAAATGATGATTTTATCATTAGGCCTAAATGAATTCTATTATTCATTGAATTTTACTATTAAGTGAAAGTAATGACACAACACTGAGCTTCCGAAACAGGAATGATCGAGTAATATAGTAACACCGAATCAGGCATAACAAATAACCTTAACCAAAATTAAAACTAAATTTTGACCGCACCCTGTGTGCTGTCAAGATTGAATTTTAAATCACTCCCCAGGTCATGGGGAACGTATAGTGAAAATTTCAGACCTCTTAGTCAAAGGGTCTCGGAGGAGTAAGCTAACATACACACATCTTAAGGCTCATTTAGCAGATTATAGTAAGTATAGATTTCACTGAAGGACTGTTTAACCTTTCAAATCTGACATGATTTTGGTACAATTTGCTGTAAGCTAGGTCGCTTTCTATCTTGAATAAGAATAATATTTCTGAAGAACCAAATAATGAAAATAATCTGGCCAAGGTGGACGGATTTTTCAGGAAATCGGATACGTATTGGTATCGGTATCGAATTTCGGATACGAAATCCTCCGGGAGTTACTATAAACCGTGGGTCCCATGTTATAGGCCTAGATTTACGCCATAGATTTATAGAACTCCAAGCTTAGATTACAGATTCTGTAACAAATTTCCCAGCCCTTTCACATCCAAGTAATAACTTAGTTTCTTGTAGTGAGTAGTCGAGGGGATGGGCTAACCACATAGGCTACCCCACTATTATATATTGTAGGCCTATATTATACTATTCTTAGGAGATAAATAATTTTAGATTGTACATAACAAAGATTTTAACTTTGAACTTGTACTTTTAACCTATACATGTAATAATGTATAGTAAATATACATAGGCCTACTATGTAGGGTACATTATGAAACATACTATAAAGCAGTGGCGTGCCGTCCATGGAAGCAATGGAAGCAATGCTTCCTCTAGTTAATGCGAAAATAAGAATTCATTTTATAAAGTAAATTTAAATAACAAGGAATATAATATTTTATGGTTCTAAAACTTTCATTCGCCGGAAGCAAATTTTACTCGCTACGATTTCGTCACACCGTGGAAGTCTGAAATGTGGGCCGTGGCCCGACTTGTTCCGCTCCTCCTGAGGTTATGAAGGGATGAAATGATTGCTTCGTGTATTTTCGTAAAATCGCCGAACGAGGGACAGGGCGGTTTGAATTTGCAGTTTCCCGCCGAGCCGCGTGACAAAATATTAAAGCATTGAAAAGGCTGTTTTTATACAAATAATTTGAAACAATAGTTTTTTGCACATTCTGATGTGCCCTATGTTGTGTTGTAAAACCATAAGGTTATTTTAGCAAGTGTCAAGATACTTGTTTGCCCTCAAAATCGTCTTTTTGATGTGTGTTATATACCTATTTACACGCAAGTTTCTATTGGGAAGCATAATTGGGGGAATAGGGGAGTTGGTTCCCTGGCTCGACGTCACCAAACGAGCTTTGACTGGGTGGGAGAGTGGCAAATATTTCTTTATTACAGGTTCCCACCCTCGCTTCGGCCTTGACCATGCACCACGCACCCCATGCGAAAGAAAGTTCAGTATTTCTGTAAGCCTTCGCGGTCCTTAGCGCTGAGTAAAGCAGAATTTCGTGCGTGATTTAATAAGTTTTTGATACTGTAGGCCTAGTGTAAATTTGTTCGTGCGTGATGTGCTGTGTGGAGTGAGTGGATTAGTTGAATAATGGAATCTCAGACTTGTAATTGTGAAATTGAAAAACTCTTAAAGCATGGATTTGGTTCTCGGGATTTTTCTGAAAAGAAAAGAATTATTGAAACTGGCCGCCCGAATTGTGAACTGAATGAACTTAAAGCACAAACTAAATCATGTGTAAGAAAGTTTAATTTTGAACAGTACGAGAGAACAACGTGGTTATGCGGTTGCCGCATGTTAGGAAAATTGTTTTGTTGGCCGTGCTTATTATTTAATAATGAAAAAAATGTATGGAACAAAAATGGCTTCAGTGACGTAAATTATCTTCACAAAGCATTGAGACGACATGGAATTTCTCAGTCCCATATTGTTTCAGCAATGCAATTAGCAACGTTTGGTAGGTCTAGAGTAGATTTACAGCTTGACAATCAGATACACCTGACAATTACACAACATAACGAGAGAGTGAGAGAAAACAGAGAAGTTCTTAAATTTTTAAATTGATATCATCTGTCTTTTAGGAAAGAGAGAACTGCCTCTTCGTGGGCATAATGAAAGCGAGGACTCTACTGACAAAGGTAATTATGTCGAACTAGTGAATTTGTTGAGAAAATATGATCATAAATTGAATGCCCACCTTGAATAAAGTACTGTATTTACAGGTATGTCAAATAGAATTCAGAATGATTTGATTGAATCAATAAGCAATGTAGTTATAGCAGAAATAAAAGAAGTTCACAATGCGCCTTTTGTTGCAGTAATGGTAGATGAGACGACCGATATTCGAAGCCAGTCACAACTGTCTGTTGTACTAAGATACGTAACTAATAATGGAACAGTAGAGGAACGGTTTTGAGGATTTTCCGATGTGAGTGCTGACCGAACTGCTTCGGCATTAGCCGAACGGGTTATAGACTGTATAGAACAGTATGATTTTGGTAAAAAAATAGTGGCGCAAACATATGATGGTGCAGCGGTCATGTCTGGTGAACTGAATGGGCTTCAAGCTAATATGTGGGCAAATAGATACCTTATCTCACCGACTGACTAAATGCTCTCCAGACATATGGAAGTGGATGGAAGATAAGATAAATCGAGTCACCCATTCTCACAACCCCAACGACAGTCGTCGGATAATTTTGAATCTCGACATAAAGATAAGACGTCACCTATTTGCCCAAACATGGATCGTCATGGGATACCATCATTACATGCTGACGCACATGACTCCCACATTACGGAGTTTTCAGGCAGTGCTTCGAGATGAACGAAAGCGATTACAATCAAAGAAGAAAGATAAACTACTACTGTTACGGAGAGATATAGATGTCATTGACTTCTAAGGCATCTAGAAAATGTAAACAAGTTATGGAATGTGCGGGTAACGTGGCTCAGCCGGCTCCCTCATGTACTGTAAACTCTTATGCTACCCTGCATTTGATGGTAGCTTGTTACCATTACAGATAGTTGAGTCGCTGTTACATATTTTCTGGACTGTTGGATATTGGAACATTATTCCTGTGTGCACCTACGGTCTCATCCTCCGACATTTAGTGGTCCTGTGCAGAAACAGTGGAAGTGAATATGCAACAGAAACATAAGTGATTATTCATAGCGAGAGGACAGAGTTTTCTGCTAGTGATTTCAGTTTGTATAGGAGATTGTAATTTTATTTTCAATGTTTGTATTTAATTAAAAAAAAAAAATATATATATATATATAAAAAGCTAAAGTTAAAGACAAGTTTCCAAATGCCATATTCATTCACTGCATGGCGCATAAACTTAACCTTGTTCTTTCACAATCTGTATCATGTATCAGAGAATGTAAAGTTTTTTTCAGCACTCTAAACAGCTTTTCTTCATTTTTTTCAAAATCATCAAAGAGGTCCCAATATTTAGACCAAGAAGTGAAAAAAAGATTTCCGAAAGTCGCACCAACTAGATGGAACTACAATAGTCGACTTGTAGAGACGGTGTATGAATACAGAGCTGAATTAACTACAATGTTTGAAAATATAATTGAAAATCCAAACGACTGGGATAACGAAACGTATATTGCTGCTCGAGTATATGTTTCTGTTCTAAAAGATTTCACCTTCAATTTCCTACTTAATGTATTCAAAAACTTGTTTACGGTAACTACCGTACTTTTCGAAATTCTGCAAACAAAATCAAATGACATATCATTTTGTATTCATAAAGTGACCGAAGCAAAAGAAAATATAGCCAGGAGAAGAGGGGACTTTGAAAAAGTATTTTCAGACACGTCTTCTAACGAAGAAATAACTGAACCTCAGACCAAACTATCACGGCTGGATGATGTAGGGGACATTGAAAAATGCTTTAGAAAAGTTTATTATGAAATAGTGGATAATATACTCAGTCAAATTGAAGTACGGTTTCAGAACTTAAATAAATTAAAATTTCTCGAACTAATGAAATTTAACCATAACAAGGAGTTTCCTGAAAATGCTTTTTTGTCGTTGAAAACTGTTTATGGTGAACATTTTGACTTTCCCCTTTTAAGGAGTGAATTAACTGTTTATTATTCCCTCCAGGAATTGAAAAACAAAAGTGCGAGTGAACTTTTAATGCATTTAAAACAAACCAATATGAACAATGCACTATCCCAGCTTACAAAGTTGTGTGATCTAATAGTGACAATTCCTGCAACTAGTGCTTCAGTAGAACGTTCTTTCTCTGCACTAAAGAGAATTAAAACCTACATAAGAAATTCCCAAAAGGAAGACAGAATGTCCAGGTTGTCATTATTGGCTATAGAAAAAAAATTACTGGAGAACATTCGGTCTAAGGAAGATTTCTATGCCAAGGTTACAGAAGATTTTGCTGCCAAGGATAGGCGAATTGATTTGCTCTTCAAATAAATCAGGTGAGTTGTCATTTTTTTAAAATTATTATTGACTTATAAAAATCTAGACTATAGTCTATTATTGCTTCCCTCGCCTAAATTTTCACCGCACGCCACTGCTATAAAGGATAATATATGATATGAAGTAGGCCTAAATAAATAATGATGAAATAAGGCAATGACTGATGAGTAAAAATGTAATACATAGAAATACGAAAGTAAGACACATAATTCAGTTCCATTGACTTTCGTAACCTCACTCAATCCACAAACACCAGGCAAGTTGCTGGCATGATTTAAGTGCGAGTTGGCAAGATTTGCAGAAGTGGCAAACTTGGAAAGCAGGGATTCAGACAAGATACAGGGAACAATCCCTGAGGGACTATCCCAGCGAGTTGGTTTCATAACTATTACATAACAAGAGAGACAGTGTGAACAGTTTTGGACAACACTTCCCATAGTATGTACTGTACAAGTGCCAGACGCTATTCTAGTTTCCGCAGTCTCTGGGAATATGTAAAGCATGTACTCTAGTACTAAATGTTCATTGCACATTGCAGTCAAACAAGAAACATTTCTTTTTGGTGTAAATTGTTAAGGTCTAAAGATTGCATTTACATGAATTATTTTACTTCGCTCATAACACCGATAGAGAATAAAGTGATAAGTACAAAATTTCACAGTTTCACTATAAAATATAAACACGACGCTCGAAAAAGGCCTTCTTTCATAACAAAATTGACGTTATTAAAACAGATCGTTATCGGTAATGGAAATGTAAACAATTCGAACATTGTTCCCGCTGTTTATATATTATAATGTTGTAATTCAGATCTATTTATACTCATTTGAACATGAAGGTATGATATAATACCCCGTTTTCATTCGGCTCCTGCCATTGCTACTCCCGTTGCCGAAAATAATTCTGTGGCAGCATGGAAAGCAGTGAGTGTTTATATATTATGCCTCTTCCCGTGGCTGTATGACACTTCTCAGTTAAGTAGCCTATATCATATATAAATCAAGAAAAGTACACGCAAATCCTTTTTTTTCTTCGCCTTTTGTAAACTTTGGATCGTGTTCCGGTTGCCTATCATTTGACTCGCGAAAAAAAAAAAAAAAAAAAAAAAAAAAAAAAAACTCTGAAAGGAAATTAGGGCAGCGCGAACTGCCATGCAGGATGCCCTGCCCAATGTCCTGCCTTGGAGGGCTGAATGTAAATGGGGTATTATATCAGGAGTTCAGGGTTGTGTATATATCAGTAGGCTATGTAACTCTTGATATGCGACTGTTCTCTATTGTTAGTGTTTATGGCGTCTGTTAATTTCAACTAATAGTTTTAATGAATTTGATACAGAATGAAAAAAGCAGGGTTGCGTCATGGTAAGTAATTATCCAATTCGATGGAGGAAGCCAAGTCAAAATTGCCCGGCCACGGGTTTTGAACCCGGCACCTCCCGAATGCAAGACGCTATCATCTTGGCCTGTTTGAGATTCCCAACTTTTCGCAGGTTACTGCGTCCTGCATCCTCAGGGGTCCTCTATCTACAGCAGTCTGCAGTGAAAACCTAAGCTCTTATACAGAAGTGCTTTATTTATATTTCGCTGGTAGAGAAACTGTTGTAGACAAATGTAGAATTATAATGAACCCAAGGCTACCCCATGGCTGAGTAGGTAGACCGCTCACCTTCCACCGCTGGGACCCGGGATTGAATCTCGATGGATCCATGTGGAATTTGTGGCGAAGGGGCAGGTTTTCTCGTAGTGCTACTGGTTCCCTTGCCATATATCTTTCCACCGTTGCTCCATTCATCATATATGACCACCTGGTTGCAATAAAGAATTATGTTATTATTATAAGGAACGCACCATCATACGTGGTGTGACTGGGCCAAGATGTGAGTTTAATACAGTCTGTTATATTTCGTCTTCAAAGTTCTACATTTCTTTGCAACTAATAGTACCTCTAACAATATAATAATTATATATTATAACGTTTGACTGTATTTATTATAATTATCAAAGTGTTAAAAGAGGCTTTAAAATTAGCATTGCTAGCAGCAAATGATGAAAGAAAATTTAAAAATAACAGGTATCAAATGGATATAATAATATCAAATATTCCAGTAGTGAAATAAGTAAAGAAGATAGACATGATCGTCATACCACAGAAAAGCAATCATCCATCCGAACATTTTAAAAGCACAAAAGTCAAGCAGAGGAGATATACATGAGAAAATCCACGTATACTCTTATATGCCGTACTTTTAAGAACAATAATTATTACTGCCAACAAGGCATTAAGCCATCGGCCTGATGGTTGAAGCTGTTGCAGTGAAAGATATGTCTCCCTTATGCTACGTGGCTCGTTAACGCTGCTAGATGTCGAATATTTTCTTTGTCTTTCACAGTTCACTCTAATTAATATATTTTCCGTTATAGTCTGCCTCCTGCAGCAGGAGTTGTTACTGTGAAATTACAATAAATTAATAAAGATTAAATTAAGTAGAAGGTCGGCTAGGAAATCTCGGCGAGAAAGGATACGGAATACTACGATTCGACAAATTATGGAAACTGAACGAACGATAGGTGAGGTAATTGAGCAAAAGAGACTGACGTGGTACGCACATGTAAGAAGAATGGAAAATGACATATCCCAAAGATGGTTCAAGAATGGGAAGCAGAGGGTCGACGAAGAAGGGGACGACCACTGACCTCATGGAAAGACAACGTTTACTGCTCAATGGAGACGTTTGGACTAACACCAGAAGACGCAGATAACCGGAATAGATGGAGAAGGAGAATTGATAGACGAAATTGATTGTATGGTCGCAGGGAAAACCTCGATATGAGGATTATCGTGGAAGAGAAGAAGAAGAAGAAGAAATGAAAGAAAGAAAAACCACCACTCTCAAGGTATTAGGTAAGAAAGAAAAACCACCACTCTCAAGGTAATAGGTCTAACAATACAGGAACATTAGGTGAACAGTATCAACACTATTGCAGTTGAAGTACTATAACGCAATGATCAATTCCTTTCGTCCGTAGTTCCTACGAAGTTCTTTTTTCGTAGGCTTGTTCCAATGAAACAGGTTGCTATCCACAAGCCGTCGCTGATGAAGATCTGATTCTGCGTGTCCAGTAATTCCCCTATCTTCCATTCTTTAAATTGTTTCTCTTCCTTTCAAGAAAAGAATAATCCTTAGGGAGGTTAGAACTTTAACATTTATGACAAGAGGCGAGGCATCACATGGTTTCGATATCTACTGTTCACGTCATCAATGAGCAGAGATACGGTACAAGTTTCACATGTGATTGGAATATAAATCCGCTGACTTCTGCTCTATTTCTTTCGTTCCGCCCATCAAAGAAATAAGAAGTAGAAGAAAATATATATTGCTTTCTTTGTCCTCACGTCAGCTCACTATTCCTGTTCCCATTATATTTTCTCGTTCGTGATTACGATTAACACTAATGTTATTATTAGATTAGATAATTTGTATTTGTAACGAGCAGGGTCCGGATTCTGATGACCTAAAATTGCTTGAAAAATGACCTATGAAATGACCCTAAATTTTAAAGAAAATACTTAATAATTATAAAAAATGACCTAAGGCTGATATTTTATTTATAAAAATTTATTATTGTACACACAAAGTTATAGACTAGTTTGTACATAATTGTAAAAACTGTAAATAACTGTAATGGTGTGAATGTTCTTTTCTCACGGAAATTTATACTGGCACTGAGGCACTGGTGAGTCAAAATTCAGCATTTCCTTTTGTGGTCTGCCGGATTATATTGTTGTTTAATTAAGATTAAACAGTAGTTTTCACTCTCAAATCCAAGCAGGTGGCAGACTCTGGTGCCTAGACAATCTAATAACAATAGTAATATAATACAAAATTTTGGCGTTCCTTTGATTCTCATTTCCGACAGAGAAATGTCAATACTTCAACGCCGAATTTTTCGTACTTGCATTAAACAAACAACACTTCAAAAACAGCACCGCTAGCGACGAAAAAAATGTTAATACACTCAATCTAAATACATGAAAATGACTAAATAAGGAAGCAAATGACCCGAAAATGACAAAATAATGACCTAAAATTGAAATAAATTCCGTAAAAGTATAAAATTGCATAAAATTACAAAAATAACCTAATAAAAATGTACTTCTATAATCTAGAGGCCATGATTAGAATTTATCTACTAGTTGCCAATGTCTATGCAGCATCAATAAAAAGATGACATGTCATTAAAATCCGGGCCCTGGTAATGAGGTGTAATCCTAAAATGTCTATTAGTTTCTGCTTAAAATAACTTTAATAATTCTTTATTGTACCCAAATGGTCGTACTATAATGAATGAAGCAACGGTGGAATGATATATGGCAGGGAAAACAGGAGCACTCCAAGAAAGCCTGCCTGACCCCATTTTGTCCACCACAAATTCCACATGGATCCACTGAGTTCGATCCCGGGTCCCAGCTGTGGAAGGCGAGCGGTATAACCATTCAGCCTTGGGGGCGGCATTAAAATCGCTTTAGGCACCTTATATAGGCCTAAGATCTACCGGTATATAGGCCTACACTTCTTAATACAACCTCTAAAGGTGCATACTATGTGTAATAGGAAGGTCAATAAACGCATTTCAAGACGGATTGTAAGATATCAAAGATATTAATTTTTTAACGCTTAGGCCTATAGTTTAATCGTTTGATGATATTCCAATGCGTACTTTAAATACAATTACTAAATGTAAACTAAACATGCACTTACCATTTTTTCAGTAATTAGGCCTATTGTCCGAAAGAGGGTTCTCTTGTTATTCTGTTTACGTTATTTTCGTTTTTCTTCTTGTCATACATAAATGCCCAAAGCGGGTCTCGACATCTCGCTGTCTCACAGACGGCCACAGCAGTAGTTAAAAGGTAACAATATAAACCTGCATGGTAAAATGGATGTTTTCTATTTGTAGTGATGTGTGTAATATATTTTTATTAATTATTATTTTGTTATTTTATGACGACACTCTCACTAGTTTATTAATTTGAAATCACCTTGGTTATTACTTTATCATGGAGGTAATGCACAGTTTATTGATTTTATTAATAATGTGATAAATTAAACTTTTTTGGTGCTTCGGACTTCAGTAGGCTATAGTATAAATGTTTGGAAATTTTTAGCCTAAACCCTCAAAAATATATTTACAACCTTGAAGCGAAAAATCAAGAAACCTGTAGATATATATATATATATATATATTGGAAGGATATAATATAGACTCAAAGAATTTCTGATATGAAGCGATAAATGTTATAAGTTGTTAATTCCAATAGGAGCGTTAGGTTAGAAGAGTATAAACTTATAATGCGCGTGTGTATAATATTATAATTTTATTCAAGTAAGCAATCGATCATAACCAAATAAGTTTTTCGTACCTTGTTTAGATAATAGAATCTTATATTTATAGAATATATATATTCCAAGTCAATATTAAAAACAGTAGTATTAAATAACTTATTCACAGAATAAAAGTCAAATAATGATAAAAGGTTATGATTATAATGTAATGTACAAAAAGTGTTAAAAATTGAAATTTATTAAGAATTGGATATAAATAAGCTTATTTAGCTTTTACAAATTGTATTAAAAGTAATACTTATTCAAAATTGCTTACAGGTATACAATTCTGAATAAGGATTCGTAATATATTTCTTTTACATGTTATATTTAATACCCAAAAAATGTGATATAGTCATATATAAAATTAGCGTGGTATAACTACATAAATATAAGTTACCTATAAAAATCTTGTCAAAGTCTAAAAGCTAAGAAAGTTTTTATATCAGAGCGATAAATATTGGAAGTTTCACATCATGTAGTATTTTACCATGTTTTTTATGTAATTAGTAGAAATTATGTGGAGAGTCTGTTCTCTTATATTGTTATTATATATTTCCGAAGATCAGAAGAAAGATTTTTATAGGTAACTTATATTTATGTAGTTATACCACGCTAATTTTATATATGACTATATCACATTTTTTGGGTATTAAATATAACATGTAAAAGAAATATATTACGAATCCTTATTCAGAATTGTATACCTGTAAGCAATTTTGAATAAGTATTACTTTTAATACAATTTGTAAAAGCTAAATAAGCTTATTTATATCCAATTCTTAATAAATTTCAATTTTTAACACTTTTTGTACATTATATTATAATCATAACCTTTTATCATTATTTGACTTTTATTCTGTGAATAAGTTATTTAATACTACTGTTTTTAATATTGACTTGGAATATATATATTCTATAAATATAAGATTCTATTATCTAAACAAGGTACGAAAAACTTATTTGGTTATGATCGATTGCTTACTTGAATAAAATTATAATATTATACACACGCGCATTATAAGTTTATACTCTTCTAACCTAACGCTCCTATTGGAATTAACAACTTATAACATTTATCGCTTCATATCAGAAATTCTTTGAGTCTATATTATATCCTTCCAATATATATATATATATCTACAGGTTTCTTGATTTTTCGCTTCAAGGTTGTAAATATATTTTTGAGGGTTTAGGCTAAAAATTTCCAAACATTTATACTATACAATTACCCTCAAATAAAAGATGAAATTCATTAATTCAGTAGGCTACCTTTTCCTGGTAGGCCTATGATATGATACGAATACTTAAGAAAGTAGTGCAGAGGATTAAAAAACAATTAATTTTCTTATTTTTTATATTAGAAGGAAATGAAGCATGGGAAACGGGAGTACACTCAGAAAACCTTTCATTTTGTCCATTATGTTTTCTACGTGGATTGGCCGGGTTTTAATATGGAGTCCCGACGATGAAACATGAGTAACGAGTAATTTGACGCTCGTGAGCAGTAGAGCAGTATTACAGAACGAGAACCAATAGCTAAAGAACTCGTAAAATGGAAAAGAAGAAATTTGAAATAGGATAGCGGGATAAAGTGTCTGAGAGGAAAAAATCGCAAATATGGTATGACGTATTGGTCGAGATATCGAGTAGATGGTTCAAATTGATGGAACATGTTTGTGTGTGTGTGTGTGTGTGACCTTGCGCTCGTGTGTGTGTGTGTGTATGTGAGTGTTAGAAAGAAGACCAGATAACCCCCTAAGAAGTAAGAGGGGGATGGAGATAACATGTGCCATTGGAAGATGAAGGGATACCATTAACTTTTCTTACATATTTCACGCTAACTTGGACAGCGATGCTGATATCTGCTGGCGCCGGAGAAAACTACATTTCCTATAAGTTCCACCCTTCGCACCATCACCAACACCCCTACACCCCTACCCGCAAACACTCGAGAGCATTTATTTATAACTTTAGAATACATCCTCATAAGATTTGTATCTATATCAATGAATAAAAAACCAAATATGCCATGTGAAAAACAAAACAAATAAACTACTGTTTTTGATAGCTATCTGTTGTTTTGTTCTGTGGAGCATAGGTACAAACTATTTCCAAAGTTAAATGGAATAAAAGTTAGCATTCCGTATTTCCGTCATTGTAGCTATTAATTTAGCATTTTAAGTAACTCATCAAATTATTGTTGTGCCTATAGTCTTAATTCATTTATTTCTTACCTAATTGTTTTTGTCATCATGACATTGATTCCAGTAGATCCATCATAACAGAATCGTATTCTTCATTTGTTCGTTTTATCACAGGTGGTGTATTAGTCGTTAATAATGACCAGAAGTTAATGCTCTATCAAAAGAAGTTATATGAAAGCATATATGCTCTAGAATTTTTAAATATGTTCCGGAATCAATTAGTTATGCCCCCTAATTTTAGTAAATTGAATACATTCTGTTCTATTATTAGCTGAATAAAATTACGGATTTAAAAAAAAATGGTAGAAATTTTATAAATTACATTACAAAACTTAAAACAAAGAACAAGGTCAATGCAATAAATTTTAATAAATTGAAAACTTATGAAGGGAAACGTCACTTTAATATTATACAATCAGTTCCAAAAACATAGGCTATGTAGGCTACTGTCAATTATTGTACAGTCGATTTTCAAAGCATTCACTCAACCAAACATACTCTAAATTTTTCAATTAACAGAGATATGCATTATATTAAAAATCTATCACAAATATGCCGTTAAAATGTGATAAATTAATTTAATATGCACGAATATTTCAATGCCAAGCGAAAATATGATGAATTATCGCAAAACTAACAAAGTATACAGCGATATGCAAAATGAGACCATCAATTTTCTGGTATTTCCTTCCTTTAACTTAAGCTTGTAATAGAATGCCTTATTAATAATATAATTTTTCATAAACGTCCGTGCCCTAGTCATTACTCATATTCGTCACGGTTGGAGGATTAGTCATTACTCATACTATGTAATAAAACCTCCCTCGGGAGGCCACAAAGCTCCGGACACGGAGTATGAGTTAATAAAATTGATTGACACTCAGACACGTATTTTATACTTAAATCTCATATTGAAGGTAGTCAACGGATTTATTTCAGTCAGACATACATGCCTAAATTATTTTATTTTAATTTTTCTCTGTTACTGACGTATAAATGCGTCACCTCCAACATTGTATAAAAGCATATATAAGACTAAATGAGTAATTATTTATGTTGAAACGTAAGGATTTTTATCCTAATGTTATGGTTTCATTCATGGAAACCAGCTAGTCCTCTTAAATTTTCCAAATTGATTTTAAACTTAGAATCCACAGATGATGTCACGTGACGACTGCCTCTTTACCAGTGTATTAATTCTGCTCTGAAAGGATTAATTGAAAATACACGCTTGGGCCAGGGTTGCCATACGTACGACTATAGTCGTACACATACGACTATTTCATGGATTTGTGCTACGTACAACGCAATCATGAGTCGTACGACTATTTTTAATATAGCGTTTTATAGTTTTTTAATCAATCTACTGACGAATTTTAAATTTTAATGGTTTTTGTTCTAAGCATGTTGCTAAAATCAATATGATTGGAAATAATTACAATAATTACAACTCTGTGGCAACTACTGTTTATTTAAATTTGTTGTATTTAATCAAATTTAGCACATCGGAAGATAATAAAACACGCCTAAACATTTACAAATAAGATGATTTATTAACAATTACACGATCTATTATGTAAGGTGCATAATACCGATTAATAATAATAATTATTATTATTATTGATATTATTATTATTATTATTATAATTAACGCAATACGTTCATTACACTGAAAAATCACAAAGTATACGACAGTTTTAACTAGCATACGACTATTTTCGGATATTGGTACGACTGTTCTACGTTTATGATCTGGCAACCCTGGCTTGGGCTCATGTTGTAATTAGTATTTACAGTCCGCTCTATAAACCCACTCACGATATCCGCGTATTAGGCCTATTATGATTGTATTTATTAATTACTCACTAGCATCTGTTAGAACCCTATTGCACGAAATGGCATAGTAGGGTTATAAACACACGTACAAAATCAAACAACAAATTAACTTCTTACAAACAATTAAACGGATGAATAAATGTAAAAAAAAAGGATATAAGGCAGAGGTGCAAAATCATTTAGTAAATAACTTTATCTGGGAATAATTGATTTCACAAAGGTATATATTCCTAGTTGGCCGCTGTGGTCAGGAGGTAGCGTGCCCGCCTCCAGGTCCGAAGGTCGCGGGATCAAACCCGGCTGCGGTCGATGGATTTTTCAGGACGTAAAAGTCCTGGGCACGGAGTCCCTGGGGGGAAGTAAAAGAACTCTAAGTCTAAATTAGAGCCTCTGGACAAAATTTCTCGGCCCTTTAACGTCCAAGTTTCCGGAGGCGGGTTGAAAGGCGATGGGCTTACCACCTGCCCCTCCGCCCTCTCTCGGAAAATAAGCGTTAAAAATTCAAACAGGTAACAGAAACCTCCACTTGGAGGCCCTTCGCCCCAACGTAGGGGATATAGGACAACAGATACAGATAGATTCCTAGCAGAATGTATCTTCTGGTGTTTTGTCGATCGCACTGGAACAGCAGGTACAATACAGTTTCTTCTGACATTTCACATTTGGAAATAAACCGATCTGACGACTCTAGATGAAAACGATGCAGGTAACTTTAAAACTTTCCGTGTTTTTAGAGTAGGCTTGAAATTTGGTGTGAAATACTTGGAAGAGATGTGATCAAAAACTGAAAGAAAAAATAAATTCTTGTTAGTTGCCCATTGAAGCTGCTTAACCAGAGGCCATTCCATTTTCTAGGATTTCTTTTCTTAAACCATATTTTAAATACGGGTTGGACATAACGAATCCCCGAATTTGACAGAAAGCTTTGCGATCCGATTAGGTCTCTGATTTCCAACAATTTCAACATGGCCCTTAACCCATGATAGACGAATATGCTTGGTATTTTGAATAATACTTACTCAACTTACTTATTCAATGGCAATATACAATTCCTAGGTAAGCTAAAGGAATATTATCTATTTTATGGAAACCGAAAGTTCATTGCCGCGCTCACCTGAGCCCGCCATTCAACCCTATTATTTGTTAACTCCTTTCAACTATCCCTCGCAAATCCTACTTCCCTTAAATCTATCCTAATATTGTCCTCCCACGTATGTCTAGGTCTTCCAAGTGGTCTTCCAAGTGGTCTTTCACCTTCGGGTCTCCCAGTGACTATTTTTTTAGACCATGTCTCACATCCATATAATACAACCGGCAGGATAATTGACTTATACATTTTTACTTTCTCGCATAGACTATACGTAGTATAGAGAAAGTATTGTGATCGTGACAAAAAATGGAAATCAAAATAACACCGGGAAAGCGTGTTTCACGATGCCTAGGAACCGAAAAAAGTGTTTCTGGAATGACGTCGGTCTGTCTGTCTGTCCATCTGTGGACAAGCACAGCGGGTAAACTGTCCATTGTATTTACTTCATTTTTTGAACTAAGAAATTTTTCTAAATTTTATCGAACCGCCCAGAATTTGGGTTTTATAACTGAAATATTAATGGGACTTTTCATGAAAACTTTTTTAAAAATCTTGATTTTTTTAAAAATTTGCTCTGACGATTTTAATAAAAATGTGAAATTGAAAACTCTTATCCGTGACTAATGAAATGGCTATATCTGTTTCTCTACAAAAATTACTTGGGGGGTGTTTTACTCGTATCCATTTTCAATATTTCTATATTATCTCCATTGCAGCAGGCGATACATGAAAACCTACCATGTAGTCCAGTCAAAAAACCTCAAAAAATGACCCAACCTCCTAAAAAATCCGAAAGTTTTGAAACTTTGCACACTTATTTCAAGGTACCTAGGGATGAATATACCAAAAGTCCTCATGAATATGAGGCGAGCTCTAGCGGCAATTAGCGAAAACAGGGCACTTTTTTCGTTTTTCGTTAATATCTCGAGAACTGTTGGTCTGAGGTAATAGTTGACTATATACATAATTAAAGATTATTAAATTTTCAACAAAACTGATTATTTACATTTTTCCTGTATTCCTAATGTTTACCGAGTTATAGGGCGCTAAAATATGTTGTTTTTTCTAAAACTGTCGAGGAGCGCACGATGGAGCAAATTAAAGTAGGTACCTACCGTACTATTTCACCATTGACTTTATTTGAGGAGGCAGGAATACAGAAGACCAAGAAATCTACCTTGTACGATGCCTTTACTTCATTAGAAGAAGAAATAAACCTAGTCTACTTTGACATTGTTTTGGATGAAGGCTTACTATTACAAAAGGTGGTGTGGCCCAAAGATTGACCAACAATCTCAACCATCCGCTAGTGTTATGTAGCCTATGTTCTCAAGCATTATGGTGGCAACAGCTGCACGGTGGTGTTTGATGTTTATTCAGCCGCCCCATCCTGAATAAAGAGAACTGAACAGATCAGTTGACATAAAGTTTGGACAGAAAACATTAGTAACAGTCAAACGGGATGATTTTCTTTCTAACGAAAAGAATAAATCTAGACTAATTTCATTCCTCGTAACTGCCCTTACCAGCCATGGAGTTGAAACAGAACAAGCATCCAGTGATGCTGAAACATTGATCGTCCGAAAAGCACTCGTGAAATCCTTCACTTGTGACAAAGTAGCAATAGTCGGTGAAGATGTAGATCTTATTATTCTCCTCATGGTCTTAACTCTGACTGAACAAAACATATTATTTGTGAAACCAAGCCATGGCAAAGTGGGAAGGAAGGTATATTCAAGCCAGCAATTGCAAACTTTGGGAATGAAGGACAGCATACTTCTTGTGCATGTGTTCAGCGGATACGATACGACTTGTTCAAGAAGCAAACTGTACTGCAAAGTATTGCTGATATATTTAACAGCCCAAGTTCATCCCGTGAGGCTGTAGCTGCTGCAGGAAACAAAATATTCCTGGCATTGTACAATGCGCCCAGGAAGCAAACCTCTCTTAACATGCACCGCTACTACAATGCTTTCATCCAATCTGTATCCAACGCTAAACCCGACCTTTCTGCTCTGTCCCCCCCCCCACAGAAGGAGCAGCAAGACAAAACGCATTTCGAGTGTACCACCAAATTCAATTTTGGCTTGGGAATGAACTTCCTCCTGTGCAGTGGGGTTGGAACTTGGAAAGCGATCGGCTGATCTCTGTGACAACAGAGAATCCAGCATCACCTGAAGCTGTCCTCAACATTTGTTGCAAATGCACTGGTGGATGTGGGAACAGATGTGACTGTCGAAAATGAGGAATAGGCCTAATGTGTACAAGCATTTGTCACAACTGCCATGGCGAATGCTTGAACGGTGTTCCTTCCACCCTCGAAGAAGACTTTGATGACCCTGATGATTCCGATGTCATAAACCTTGAAGAAACAGACCATTCAGTGCAAAGAACAAACACTGAAAATTTGGTACATGAAGATCAAAACACTGTGCTTGCTGGACGCTTAACCAGAAGTCAGGTGAGATTGCACATTTGTATTTTTTGTTATTAATTTACCTTGCAATAGTATGCATAAATCAGTCATGTTCATACGTTGTTATACTGCTCGCTTACCTACTTTCTTTTACCTACATGTTCTTATCTGTATAATGGTTCTCTCACTTCATAATATCATGCATAGTTATCTCTTCTTACTGTGTTTCAGGCACCAAGTTCAGAAGCTGACCAAGATGAGCAGATTGCAGGGCCTTCTACCAAGAAGCGATCAAGAGTTGACTGATTTTTCTGTACACAATTTTCCTTGGAATATCCTCATTATTCTTTTTGTTGTTCATCAGTAGCGGCTCGCGCTCCTAAACGTAGGTGAAGCACAAATCAAGGTTTGCAAAGCTCATGTAAATGCATCAACAGTAGGAAATAGTACGTTATTACATTATATTGCTTACCTATCTTTTGTATATCAAGTTGATCCTCCTGTCCTTCAAGGCTGCGAATCTGTCAATAACGTCGTTGTGGAAGGGTGTGAGTTCATAATTTTGTCCAAAATTTCCTTTTGAAGTGATATATTCCCTAGCGCTGACAATCTCTTCTGTGACATTGAGTTTCTTTGATATGTTTTTATTCTCTTTAAGCAAGAGAAACTCCTTTCAACTGAGACGCTGGTAGATGGCAGTGTTAAAATGAGGGAAAATAATTTGTACACTTCTTCGAACACGTCTTTGTGGACATCGTTGTCTCGAAGAAGTTCTAGAACTCTTTTAATCGGTACATTCCGATATTCACTGTTCTGATACAAAAGTTCCAGTTCAATTTTTAGACGTTGCGTCTTTTTGAACATGTTGAAATAACTTTATTGTAGACATGAAACAGCTTCATGTGGGAAGTTCCTACAGTACTTCTCAAATTTGCTAGTGTCTGCAAGGCTAACGAAACGAAGCTTATTCACATCCTCAAATCTTGTATCGATCTGCGTTACGATATTGTCAATGATCTCGAAGAACAAGACCTTGTAGTTCTGATAATGTTCTGCCTCACTTTTTCCACTGTACATTCTTCCTAAGATATCACCTCTACTCTTCGCCGTGTTGAACATGGGACCATAGTACTCTTCATTTCTTTTTGTAAGAATTACATTACGAGTGGATTTAATTTGTTCGCAACAAAAGCAAATATCCAAAGACTTCTTTTGTAGAATCTCAAACAGAATCCCGGTAACTTCAAACAGATCACTGAATACAAGGGACAGGAGGGCAAATTCAAAATCATTCATTTCGTTCAGGAAACCTTGAGAAAGTAGCACAGCTTTGTCATCTGATTCACTGTCATTAACTATTTGCTCAAAAACTGATTTTAAATTGTCCCAGTGTTCAACAACAACAACATTTACAAGTTTTGAATTTGAACTCCATCGAGTGTCTGTTGCTGTGGGAATTCTTCTGCCAACTACAGTGTCCAAGACATAAGTTCTTTTCGCTGAATGATGAAAGAATGGGGGTATGCCACTTACATTAGCGAAAAATATGCGGCACTTCGGTATTCGATTACAACTTTGTTGCAATACAAGGTTGAGACGATGTGCAAGGCAATGAACGAAAAGTGCTTGAGGAGCTTCATCTTTAATTTTCTTCTGCAGACCATTCAAATGACCTGACATTACACTAGCACCGTCATAACACTGACCAACAAGTTTAGCTTTGTAGTTGAACTCTCCTAAAATTGTATCTATGAGATTGAACAGTGTTTGGGACGTTCTATCAGTACTAATGTCATGAAAACCCAAGAACCGTTCTGCAAGTTCAGCTTCTGAGGTAACGAAACGCAATATAACGGAACACTGCGAGGTTTGTGAAATGTCTGTTGTGTCATCCACTTGGATTGAGAAGAACTCTGCATTGTTAATATCTTCTTTCACATAGTCGTCTATGTGATTTGATATGCACTCAATAATTTCATTCTGTATTGTCTTTGACTCCCCAGAAAAAATAGTTTTAATCCTGTCATAGTGGTTTTGAATTTCTTCAGTACTTCTTGTGATTAATAGTTGTAGCAACTCCTTGAAATTACCACGATTAAGAGAAGAAGTACTTTTATCATGGCCACGAAACGATAACTCCTGCTTGCTTAAATATAAAGCAGCGTCGATGACTGAACGCATAACCAACCTGTTTAAACGAACATTTTCATTATACTGCGTTAGCAAAAGCCTAGCGTTATCTTTCAGAGCATCCCCAATAGTGTTCATGTTTTTCTGTATGTTTTTCAGCTGCAACACACATTTTAGGTGTTCCCCCGAATCTTTATGTTTCTGCAGAGCACGACTAACATTTGAAAAGTCACTAAACCCAGTTTCATTCCATGCATGTTTTTTAACCCCAAGAAGAAGACATGGCCAACAGTATAGTTTTTTAACGTAATGGCTCCCACATAACCACTGGTGCTGGTTGTACCATAAAGTTTTGAAATTTACATTATATGCCTTGCCAGCTTGGGAATTTAACTTTTTAAAATTAATGTCTAAAATTGGCTGAGGTCTACCTAGAAACAATAGATCTCTCTTATCATCTTCCCTCCAACGACTAAACGGAGTTTGTATTAAAGTGCACAAGGGGTCGTTTAACGGATTCATTTTTGCATTACAGCTTACGATAAACTCACATTCCTTAACACACAAACTGAAAAGTAATTTTTTTTAAACTGAAGCACACAGTAATAAAGAGAAATAAAATGAATACGTTAAGAACTGATAAAGAAGCGCCTGGCACATAACGCGACACAGAACAGACTGATGAGGCCGGGGGAAATGCATGTTCCCCTGAATAAGGCATCACAGGAGCATGGCTGTGTTCAAAATATAAATCTTTCTCTCCATTTGCTTCCATGGTACAGTACTATTAAAATTACTTGTAGGATTCTCAATTAAGAAATTGAAAAAATGTAGCTAAAAGAAAGAGGAACTGAGGAAATATAATGCCTCCTTATTCAACTTAATAAAGAACAAAAAATAGAATTAGAGCTATCTTTATTTATTTTACTTTGTGGGAAGACTGCAGAATTTAAGAAAGAAGTACCTTTTAGACGGTCCCTTCCGGATAGACAAGTAGTCATAAATCTATCGGCTTAGCTCGGTAGGTATAAGCAAGCAAGCAAGCAAGCAAGCGAGAAGACCAAAAATTGTCTCCTTCACGTATGACGTATATCTCTGAGTAAGGGTGGAGTGACGGGGGACATTTTCTACCCGTTGTCATAGCAACCGCTGTAAACATGAAGACCAAAACTTGCTGGAAAGTTTGCGCTTCAGCCAGTCCATTGGTGTTCCTTATCGCCATTCTGGTGACTGTTGGAGGATCTGCGAAACACTGTCTCTGGCGCGAACATTCAAACAATATATTACTGAATTTGAACTACAGTAAGTAATAATGATAATAATACTAATATAATATTTATAATTATCATAAAAAAATTAAAATTAAAATTGGAATCAAATAAATAACAAATGGTAGGTGAATTTGTTCTTCACCATCTTCCCCTGAATAGCCGCTACTGTTGTTCATGTATTTCATTGTTTAATATACATGTCTTTCTTTTTATACAAAGCTGTGAAGTTTATCTCCTCAGTCATCCTTGGTATCCAAAAAGATTGGTAAACCATTGTCAAATATTATTAGAAATGCCGTATTGTACCGCGCTAGCATGGTTTTTCAAAAAACTCTATCCTTTAGCGCCCTATAACTTGGTAACCATTGGGAATACAAGAAAAATGTATATAAACATGTTTGTTGCAAATTTAATAATCTTCAATTATGTATATAGTAAACTTTCACCTCCGACCAACGGTTCTCGAGGTATTAACAAAAAAAGAAAGTTCCTTGTTTTCGCTACTTGCCGATAGAGCTCGCCTCATATTCATGAGGACTTTTGGTATATTCATTCCTAGGTACCTTGAAAAAAGTGTGCAAAGTTTCAAAACTTTCGGATTTTTTAGGAGGTTAAACCTTGTTTTGACAGGACTAATAGTAAAGTTGTAGAGAAAATTAAAAAGAACATTTTTTGTTAAAAACATTTCTTTATAAAATGAATAGGTATGAAGATAAAAACGAAATAACATGACTTAAATGCGAATTTCAGAACACATTTGTTGCCCTTAGTAAGAAGAATACTATAATGTAATCGTTGTTATGAAAAGTAGTCACTTTACCACAGGCGTAATGAACACATCAAAATCAATTAGAGCGAGGTGGTATAGAGTAATATGGAAGAGGTCCTAGGTTCAAATCAAACCTCGTGGCCACCCAAATTTACCAGTAAGAACTCATTCATGCAGCATATCTCAATGTATCGCGCATTTTTGCTTTTGAGATTGAGGAAACCATGCAAACTCCATGTTATTATTATTATTATTATTATTATTATTATATTGTCATTCACGGTAAAACTATTGAACATAAAGATCGACCCAGATGCTTTCCGCTCTTGATAGGCCTACTCGTTAGTTTTATGAAAAATGTAATAAATAAAATTTTATTTTCTCTATAATTTACTTTTTTTCTGTGCTAGCCTTTAACACGTGTATGCGAGAAAGTTTGTGCAACATATTTTTGCACCGTTTATTATTATTAGATGATATTGGAATAATGATCTTTCTAATTATATTTTTCAGAGAAAATCTTATACTTGTTTTAAGATTGAAAAGAAATAAACGCCCATACTGAACCAACTTCCACATCCATTAAAACCGTACGTATAAAAAAGATAGTTACGTATTTAGAAGTTTTAATGAAAAGCATGTTGCGTTCAAAAATCAACAATGTGATATTGATAATTAGTTTGTAATAGAAAATTATATCTATATTTAAACACAGTGTGTTTTTTTCTGAAGAAACCTGATTTATTCTACTCGCTTATGTGTATAAATGCATTTTTAAAGCCCATTTCTCTTTTGCTTTGCAATGGCATTCATTCTGATCTCCGAGACTACAGACAGTATAACGTAATTTACAAGCGAACTTTTTTTTACGTAACACGTTTTGCATATGCAGAAGTCAAGTTCCTGCTTGACGTGGATATATGAAGTTGGCTCTTTACTTTTGCCTGCCTTCTCTGCATAACTGTGAAATATGAGAGTAAAGCAGCAACAAAAATAAATATGGAAGCTCGCTCGAATCAAAATCCAGTGTAGGAAGTTGTCAAGTCTATCACTGATAAAAAGGACAGGCATTTTATACTTTGCAGACGGTATTCAAACATTTGCATAGTTGAATTTTCAGTATACAGTAGACTAGAAATGCAGTTGTCCGCAGCGTAGCCTATTTGTTATTATAATATCAGTTGTTGCTGTAACACAGATTACTAAATATTAGCATTGGCATGGAAGGCTTAGATATTTGAACATTGACAATTTTTGGTCATAATTATATTTATGTTTTGTTATTTGTATTAAAAATCATGTGTACCCTAATGTACATTAGTTACGACCTTAATTTCTCCTCATTCATTCAAACTCTGCAATTCCGTTATCATAGCGAAGGATTTTTCCAGATTAATTCGTTCAAAAGCTTACGCCATAAAAGAAAGTAAATATTTATGTATTCAGAACGTCTTTAACCCATTAGCGTCCTGATAAAAATTATAGTATTAACCCTTTCATTGCTCCTGCCTTATAAATGCATCAACTAGAGAATTGTATTACAACAGAGATATGATATTAATAGACTATTGCTTCATGCAATAGGCTATGTGGAGACTTTAATCTTCGAATTAAGATAGTAATTTATACAAAAAACAATTTAAATGAAAATTTACTCATCAATTTCAAACTTAGACTGATGATTACACTTTCATATTTAATTAATTTTATTTATTTTAATTTATTATTTAAATTTCTCAGAAAAGCGTCTTATAGACTTAGCAGTTAGCGTCGCTGACCTAAGGATTCGCAGGTCTGGGTTCGATAATATTCCGGTAACTCCTCGGATTTTTCGGAGGTAGGGAAGACTGGAACGGGATGTACTCAGCCTCTTGACACCAAGTGAGGAGCTACTTGATAAAGAGTAGCAGCTTCGGTCAAGAAAGCCATCAATAACAGCTTGGATGCCCACAAATCCTATCATCTTCCTATGGTAGACAATTCAGCACAACTTTCTGAACCCATAAAAATAATAATGTTTAAATATGACACTTATGGACTATCACATATATGGAGTGTGTGTATTTTATGGTACACAGTCAAATAACAGTCCTATGCAAAAATATTACACTGCAGAGACCTACCTAATACAGGTATATAATGGATTTTAATGACAAAATAAACTGCTCAAGACCGAACGCACACCTCAGCTGCATGCTATTTTGCATCGAGCAACTTATGTCCTCGGGTGATATATCATGAAATTAATTGGAAATATACTGTTCATTCCATTTTAATCTTACTGAAAATTAATTATTGCCACAAATCACTGGGATAATTTACAACAGAATTGATTACTTAAAAAAAAAAACATAATTTAAAGATAATAAAACAGATTCCAACGAAGAATTCGTTGAACAAAAATCGCGAATGATACTTTTAAGGAGAATCATTAAATATTTTGAATGAGTTAACATGAACTTAATACCGATTTTACTTAATATTGATTAGGTTTGAAAGGAAATTGATGTAAATTGGCCTATATACCTTTGTTATTACATTAATTAACTCGTTTTCTTCATAAAAAGAAATTCAATAGGGTTTAAGTGTTATTTTTATTGATATATATATATATATATATATATTATTGTGATATAATTCACATTATACTGCATATCTAATCGAAATACACAACAGAACGGTAGTTTAGTAATAAAGTATAATTGTGATAAAAATTGATTTGCATAATCTTCGGAAATTAAGAGTGGAACGTTACATTTCCTACAATTGGATGCAAATAAAATCACACAATGCAGGAAAAGTGGTAGCTTTATTTGAAATGGAGGAGTTCTGCAAATTACAGTGGCAATTTCCTGTAGAGCTTCTATGCATAGCTTATTTATCTACAGTCTCTCCTGTCACATCGGAGGTTTACCTTGTCAGTGGGGTTATCGTCATGCTGCCAACTTAAGTCAGCAATTCTTCACACGCACTACGTCCTGGCGCCAACCGTCCCCCACGCTACTTACTAAACAACTGACGACTAGCGTCCAAATGCTTCACCAACAAGGGGTGCATAAATAAGCTAAGCTCAGTCGTTCAGCAAAATAATACAGACGTTAATTCTGGAATCATGGATATTTAAATTATTTCCTTAATAGGAGTAAAGCAATATGATTAACAGCTACTGTCCATAATGTATGCAAAAACTTTAACGTACAAATTAAATGTGTAATTCCAATTTTCTGCTTAGTTCTTTAAGAATTCTTCAATAATATTTATAATGTAGCTCATTGATGATTTCACTTGATGATTACATATATTACTATAGGAATTCAGCCCTGAAAGCTTTAAATTTCCTAGGGAACTGTAAGAAAGTGGTTTATTACAGTGATTTCAGTGTCTTTTATTTATTTAATCAAGAATGAACATTACAGGTGTACACCCAATTACAATGTTCATGACTACGCTAGCAATACATCATGTACTTACAACAACATAAATGAAATAGGTGAATAAAAAGTAGGAAAGTTAGGATAAATACTAATGTAAAAGTAAGGAGTAAAGAGAATAGGAAAGAGTAAAGAGAATAAGAGAGATTAAGAAGAAAGCAAGCAAGAAGAATGAAAGAAAAGTAATTAGAGTAAGAAATAAATATAAATCAATGAAAATATGTTAGTTGACAATATCATTTATAGACCTACATATGTGACTATAGTTAAACAATATTCACACACAGATTCATGTGAAATACCATTTTAGACAATTTAACAATAAAGAATTAAATTGTAAAAGATTCATTCCAAATATAGGCCTATCTATACCAAGTGGGTGGATTTGATGGTATCTATTCAAAGTTCTGTTTATTGGTGAATTTTTGTGCAGGTCAGTGTTTATTCTAGGAGTAAAAAATATCTATCTTAATCTACTACTTTACTGGGTGTATAGGCCTATATCTATAAGGTTTGTACAGTGAGTCCATTTTATGAGGAAACCTCGCATCACTGCCGCATTGCCGCAGTGCAGTGTATTACCGAAGCGGAATTACAGAAAGTGGCAAATAATTTGTTTGAACGATGTGAGGTATGTCTTACTGCTGACGGGGGTCATTTCCAACAGTATCTCAAATAAATGGTGAGTAATAAGCCTCTACATGTAGGCCTATGTTATGTTAAAGTCTTGATTTGCCGGTAGTAACGGAACACGGTCCCCGCCGTTGCAAGCACAACAGCGGGGAAAGTGTGAGCAGGGGCAACGCTGTTAAAAAGTATCCGCATAAAATGGATTCCCTGTATAATCAATATGGGAATTAATTATTTTATAAAAAAGCTTAATGACTGACATGCTCTTCTGTGTGACAAAGCTTGGAATTCGAAATTTTCCAGGAGTTTATCATATTTTATATACAATGGATAATAGCCACAAACTTTAAACAATAAAAACTTAAGGATTTGTTTTGTCTTATTATGAAATGGGTTTCAATATTTAATGGTCCAGGCACATTGTACACTCATACTTAAACTATTTATGCTCGCAAACTGTAGCGAGATTTATGAATAATTTGGTGACAATAAACGAGACAATTTTAACATATCGTGTTCAGCATGTGTTTAAAAGGGTACCATCGAATTCCAGTGATTTCGTTTTCGTAACAGGAAGAAGTTTGTTGTAGAGTATAATCATTTAGTACATATTTTAAAAACAAATTGCATACCGTTGAGGAAAAATCGGTAAGGCGATGGATTGGGATCGTATGCCTCGGGTTCGATCCCGGCATCAACAAGAGATTTATCTCTTGTTGCTACTCAGGCCTCTAATTAAATGGGTAGGCGTACACTGGGAACTTTGCTCTCACACAAACACCAGGGGGTTGAATGTAATAAGAGCGTTGTGCTGCCCAACTGCCATCAAAATGCACAAGGGGATCCTACTAGCAAATCGTGCAAGCTAAAATTCAGCTACATTCATAATGTTGGTATGACTCTTTTTTCTTAAAGATTTCGCATTGTGGGATGTAGTGCATCTACAAAACTACAGAACTACAAAACAACAAAACTACAACACGAATGATATTCAATTTTTTAGCATAAAGTTTTTAAATTACATCTACCGACTACCATCTTGTGTAAAAGTTATTTTCATAGTAGCTATAATGGAAATATTGTTTCTCTATGGCCCGGTTTCATCGACAGGGTTAAGAATTAACCCCAAGTTACATGTTCTAAACTCTCGATTTGACAGCATTTTGTTCAATCGACAAGAGTCAGTTTTAACACAGGGTTATCCCTAGGATAAGTTACCCCTACATTCCCTTGGGTTAAAAGCCTAATTCGGCGCAAAATATATTTGCTGTCAATTACACATCTGATGTAGTATTGCTGTATTCCCATATCGTCCAGGAATATTAATATTACAGATATTAGTAATAATACTAAACTAAGCCAATACAGAGCGGCAGGCTATCTGTTATTTTCACCGGATTCCAGGAGCTCCTTCTCGCTGCAGGTCGTGCCATGACTGCCGATGACTAGGTACCCGTTTAGTCCGTAAAGATTTTAGACCCATACAGACGCATTCCTCTTCCGTGAATCCTGCCTAATTCGACTCTGACACTGTTCTAATCTCTCCTATTTCGCCAATCTTCTCAGAAAGAATGCTTGGTTGTTTTCTTGGGTATTAATTCAACACAGAACTTGTTTCTTTAAAATTAATTACAAGCTTATGTACAGTGTTTCTGTCCGGGATCGGGATAAGTTATGAGTTTTCTCCGCCCTTTCCCACGATGACTTCTTTGAAGTACGTAAGTAGCAAAAGACTTGTCACAGAACTGCTCACGGAGGAGATGATTGAACAGGATAAGAGAACAAGAATGAGTGAAGGCCTATAAGCCTAAAAGCAAATTTTCTAAGAAGGTGTCATTATAATACATCTAGCTCCTGTTATATACAATTTAGCACAGTAATATTAAATTTTCATAGGTAATGGCCTATGGGAATTAAAAAAACCTGTTCCTTTGTATTGCCGACTACATGTTACAAGCTATTAAAAAAGTTATTATAAGTAGGCCTACAAATATTCTGTTTGCTATTATAAGTAGTCCTACAAATATTCTGTCTTCTATTGATTGTCACACTAACTTAATTTCCTCCTGTACATTTTTCACGAGCAGTTTTCTCATTAAAATTTTCAGTCTCTTGTTTCATTTTTATTAATTATATTTCATACGCATATTTCTTTCCAGTTAGGTTCATCTCACTAATGAACATATTGATTTTCCTGCTAGAAAACGTTCAGTGACCTTCGACGCGAATCAGCTGATCTGCTTATAATCTCTTTTACGTTTACTTCATTTGTTTTTTTGCACTCTTATATAATACACAATAATACACATGTGTTGGTGTTCTTCATTTATTATTATTCATTTGTACTTCGTCACGAGCGCAATTAGTAGATACTTTTTTTTTCAAATAATAAGTTTATCCACCGATTTATCTTTTTAATGTCTTCCATTTTCGTGGTTGATGCCATTCGCCATTGAAGAAAACAAAACAACTGCGTAACGAAGTACATTCATAAAAAATGAATTTTTAACCACTGCCTTCTGGTTTGCTAATGTTCCAATTTCCTTTGAGTTTTAAAATGATGTTAGTTAACCATCGACCGAAAAAGCATGGTGAAACTCGTGTGTCACAAGGAAGAGTTACAATTTTATCCCAAAGTTAACAAACCCGGGTCAGTGTATATTTAGACCCAGTCGATGAGACCAGGCGTTATAAATCTGTTTTTACATATCAGCGCAATACATACCCACATAGTTAATCTATGTATGCTTCTTCTTATAGTGCAGGCCGTACTGGCGCACGAGTATGCAAAACTTTTCGGACGCAGTTTCTTTTTGGATTCTTAATTATGACACCTTACAGTATGTAGAAATGCAGGTTGCCACCAAATATTGTGGTCGAGGTTATCTTGACCCGCCATTAAAGATGGCGGATGAGCCACATCATGTTTACGCCATTATCTCCGTGATCCCCGGTCCAATCTTTCCGTTCTTTTTTTAAAATAAAAGGGAATTAAAAATAAACCAAAATATGTTATTACACATTTTTCGACATCTTCTACCCTTTGAAAGTTATTTAGGTGCAAAGTGTTTTTTTTTTAATATTCATAGAAAGGGTATACTAAAAATGAAACTATTTACAATTGGTTTAACAACTTTTTACATTTATTACATGCATTTCTAGTACATACATATATTTTATATTCAGTTTCAAACATAAAAGACATGTTTGTAGTCCTCAGCAATACATACACATAGTGGTATTCAGTTCATTTGCTTCTTTTTTACAGCTGCAACTACTATATGTCGTGCAGCGAGACCTACAATTGCACGGTGGTACAATGTAATCAGGCACTCCCTTTTTTGTAACATACTTTGGTAGAAGTTCATTGCTATTTTTTTCATAACCAAATTCCGTCAAGTCTAATGGCTCGCACAAGGGGTTGAAAGCGTTCTTCCATATGTATGTTTGGGCTGATGCACGTAAAGCATGTTGATATAAAGTATCTGTAGAGCATGGAATTCTGTCTAATGACAAACCAGTCTCACAGTCCGAGATATGGATATATAACGTGCTTCGTCTGCTGATAGTCCTGGTTTATTTATTAGTTTTAAATATAGTTGTTCCAGAGCTGTTGACTGTGAGTGAGGGAGAGGTAGAGTAGGATTATCTCCACAAAGTCTCTGGGTTTTTACGTATATACCTTAGGAGCGAGTCTCACCGTTCGTAGAGCTCCCTCCTAGGGGAGGTAGCTGCACCCTGATTGGCTATCCCACTCCACGTGTTGTCTGTCTCTGTCTGTCTCTGCGGCATTATCCCTCCACTCAACTATTACAGCAGCATGATCTTTACTCTCTGCCCGTCAGTAGGTCACTGATCTTACGCGCAGCGAATCCGCGCATCTTGATATCGAGAAGTAACGAGAAGCTCGCTGGCTGGGTTGGTCATCAATGCCAGAGACGTTGTGGGAGTAATCCTACTCTAGTCCATTTCCCAATGGCTTAAGGACGTCTTGTGCGTAAGGTTGTTTAATTTCATTGTAGGTTTTTCTCTTTGAAGATATTTTGCTTGTGTCGCAACCAGTAAAAGTGTGTAGTGCTGGTAGGACATTAATAATTTTTCTCCCAAAGAGTCAGATACTAAATGGCGACCTATTATTCTTAATTTGTTAGATGTAACTTTCATCCATAGACCCGAGCAGTTATAATTTTTTAATTTTGGCCAGAAATGAATTGCCAAAACAAAAATATCAGTAGGCCTATCTGAACTATGAATCATTAGCTCTGATCCAGGTTGTACAGCATGAAAAGCACGCACGTATATTCTGGTGTCTGCTTCAGTATGATTTCATCTTAGATCCAAAACCTCTGAAGTCACGCTCCCTGGATTTTGAAACATTTAGTTTCGTCATAAAATCTTCCAAATATCACCAAATCTTGATTTTCATTCAGTTTAACATAGTGATTTGCACTTTTGCACAGGAATCTTACAAGTTCTTGTTTATTTGACGAGCAACATATAATATTATTGATATTTTTAGGTATGTGAGTGGATGGTTCCAAGATTTTGAGTTGTACAGGACTGGAACCTTTTGCATATCTTTTCGCTTCCATATTCTTCATAGAAATGTCACCATATCTATCGAAAAAATGAAAATTCTTTGTACGTTAGGTCTGGAATAGAAAGAAATTATGTACTTATAGAAAGCTCCTGTGAAGTCCCCAAACGTATTTACGTAGTTGAATGATGAACACATGAGCCATCCAGTCAGATATGTGAATCATACAATGACTTGACGAAAGACCGTAGTCTACATCATAAGCGCAACTAACTTCATTGTCAATAACATTCATAAGAACGAGCTTATCAGGTTTTTCCATGAACCCATGCACATCAGTCAAGGCTCGAGGATATTCTGCTAGTTCATGACTACCAATAGACTTCGGGTCATATTCACGTTGAATCGATAACGTTACAATCTTATGGATGTCAAGAGATTCTTTTAATTTCTGAATTTCCTTGCTTGTACCTTTTTGGCAGTTTGTATCTTTCTGCTTAGGAGCGTATTTTATTTCATATGGTCGAAGACACATTTTTCTTTTTCCTAAAGCATAAATAAAAGAATTCTTCATGAAGATTTTCTCCATGTTCTTCAAACTGCAAAATACGAGAAGGTACATTATCGTTTACCAATTTATTCGTCTTTTTCTATAAATATGTTTCTTTTTTCTGACAGGCTCCTAACTAAACTCTTTAAATCAGCCTCATCTCTCTTTATTCTAGAGGCACTCCATTTATTATGCGTGAATGAATCCTCGGCTGCTCCTGTAGGATCATTGTTCATGTCACAAAAATTCCAGGAGTACATTGTGAATAGCACTCTTTGTTGGATACAGAACTATCCATTTCCCCATTGCATCTTTTTTTTTATCCCAATCAATCCACCACTGACCGCTGATAAACTTATCTGTGATTGCTCAATAGCTATAGTGATCCTGAACTCTTCTTGACTACAACATACCCCTTTCAAGATCAGTTTTCACGCCATCTGGAAGTTAAAGCATGTCTTGTAAGTAGGCCTACATCGTGATACCAGGGGCATAGTTGTGGTTCATAGAAAAAAGTACGGTAACATTTTTCTTACAGATGCAATATGGAGTTCAAAATTGCAATCTCTGTCGGCTTTCAACGAGTCGAACAGTATTCCAACCAATTCACAGTATTTCATATAAGCTTAGTACTGCAAAGTATCGTTATTAGCGCTTCTGGGTGCTATGAAATCATTGAAGCTTTTAAAGAAATTTGCATTTTCCAGATCACATTCTAAAAGAGTGTATGTCGTACTGAAATCAGCCACATTGTGATCGGCAATAGCTTCCCGTAAGATTTGGACTTTTGAAGTTATAAACAACTCCTCCAAAACTTGACGTTCAGCATACTTAACATATTGCTCAAGCTGCAAATAAGTAAGAGCTTCATAGAGTGTGCTCTAACGTCCCTATCGTAGTGATTACCGTTTAATACGGATTGTAACGTATTTTCACCATATAATCCTGCTTCTTCTGTCATAATAGATTAGACTTGACGGAATTTGGTTATGAAAAAAATAGCAATGAACTTCTATCAAAGTATGTTACAAAAAAAGGCAGTGCCTGGTTACATAGTACCACCGTGCAATTGTAGGTCTCGCTGTACGACATTTAGTTGCAGCTGTAAAAAAGAAGCAAATGAACTGAATACCACTATATGTATGTATTGTTGAGGACTGCAAACATGTATTTTATATTTGAAACTGAGTAAAAATATATGTATGTACTAGGAATGCATGTAATAAACGTAAAAAGTTGTTAAACCAATTGTAAATAGTTTCATTTTTCAGTATACCCTTTCTATGAATATTAAAAAAATACTTTGCACCTAAATAACTTTCAAAGGGTAGAAGATATCAAAAAATGTGTAATAACATTTTTGGTTGTATTTTTAATTTCCTTTTATTTAAAAAAAGAACGGAAAGATTGGACCAGGGATCACGGAGATAATGGCGTAAACATGATGTGGCTCATCCGCCATCTTTACTGGCGGGTCAAGATAACCTCGACCACAATATTTGGTGGCAACCTGCATTTCTACATACTGTAAGGTGTCATAATTAAGAATCCAAAAAGAAACTGCGTCCGAAAAGTTTTGCATACTCGTGCGCCAGTACGGCCTGGTCTATTAACCTTAATTCATACTCGTTTCTACTGGTATAAGAAATTCTTAAAATATGCAAAGATTCACAGAATGCACTGGCAATAATATTAATTATGTAAATGCAGGCTTAAGATTCGCTGACATATTGGTTAAAGCAGCCGTATGGGTTATGATTGAATTAAATTCAATCTGGAAATCATATTTCAGGAATTACATTAGGTATATTACTTGCTCATATGTGAGGAGAGTTTAAACTGAAAAATACTCACATTACAATATAATGCAGGTATCGTTTGCTGTTCATTTCGATGGAATGCACAATAATGTATCAACAGCAGCTGTGTTTAATTACACTGGTCAACAAAATTTGAACTTTTTATGTTATAAGGGAAACAATGGGACTTACTTTTTTGTGCTGATTTCAAATCTTTTTACAGAACTTTTCCATCTCCCAGGGTTTTTGAGTAATCGCATGGAAAACATTTTTCGTGTCTATACACTATAGTATTATGATATCTTTACTGAAATTACATTTACTACCTAAAATGTGTGTGAATTGGATTTTCGGCTGTACTTCGCTTGAGGAACATCTCTCTTCTGTGTCCAACAGTAGTCTGCCAACATATTTGGACACCATTTACCCTGGTAGCGCCTTTCCATTTCCGCGACGTCCTGGTGGAAACGCTCCCCGTGTTCGTCGCTCACATCCCCTAGGTTTTCACGGAAGAAATCAAGATGGGAATGCAGAAAGTGTATTTTTAAAGACATTTTACATCCCATTATCTTGTAGTTCTAAATCATCTCACTGATAAGTTCTCTGTAGTTATCAGACCTGAAGTTTCCTAGAAAGTTTGTGACAACTTTTTTGAAAGAATGCCATGCAGCTGCTTCTTCCATATTTAATTCGATTTCAAATTGCGTATCTTTCATCAGTTCCCTTATTTGGGGGCCAAAAAATATTCCTTCTTTTAGTTTGGCTTCACTGATCCTTGGGAACTTATTTTCTTTCAAACTTGTTTTTGAGGAGTCTATGAACAAACGCCAATCCTCAGATTTATGCTCAACACCCATTGACTGGAACAAATTTTCAACATCATTGCAGAAAACTAGGTCCTTCTCTTCAAAAAACAAATGCTCAAATTCCTTTTGGCGTTGGCCGAAAAAACTTACTTTGGTGTCACCCTGCAGTAGCTTCCATCCTTTCAATCTTGAGGCGAGTAATTCTGCCTTGTTTTTACTTAAACCAAGATCCCGAACCAAATCATTTAAATCATCCTGTGTCAGAAAGTGAGGTTCATTTGTAGCATCTTCTTCCACAAAATCTGAATCATTCTGTGTTCACGCAAGCTAAGGGTTTTTTCCAGCATCTTTATTATGTGCAGTGAATAGTTTTAATTCAAATCATCCGCTATACCTTCTTGCGCCAAGTCATCTTTGAGTAGGCGTATATTACATCATATCCTGATCACGAGTTCTTTGTGACGGATATTTCCCCTGTAAGGACGCTTCGAAGAGCGTCAGTAAGCCAATTCAGTATTAAGTCTGCAGTTACACGAACAAGTCGCGTTCTGACACTGCTCTGATTTACTAGTAACAAAGGCCTCTTCGCGCCCTTTGTAATTATACTAGAAATCGTTGGAATAAAACTTCATTACAAGTTTTATTCAATCCAAGTAAATTATTCAATATAATTTACGCATTTAAATATTCAAAGTGCATTAGATTCACTTACAAGCTCCACGTAAGTACATAGCGTGTGACGTCATCAGTTAGACAAGAAGCTATATTACTTGAACAGTCAAGTGCTAATAACTTTAAATATATTCACTTTACAGTAAATTTTATTACCTTTAATTTGAGATATAATTCATTGGTAAATTACAAAGTTTACTAAATTACTTCCAGTGGTGCAACACTATTCGCGCCATTTTCCAGTTCATTGTTTCAACATGTTTCTTTAATATAACATCAGTGTTCATATATTATTTCTTCAGTTTTACAAGTATTAATAAAGTGCAAAGTTTTTCATTACATGTTAGATTGTTAAACCAATATAATTCCTGGGATCTCTGTATCCAGTGTCCTCGTGATATAGTCCACTCTTGCTCTAATTGGTCCTCCGTTTTCCAGAGAAAATTTTCCTATGTATTGCACATACATTGTTTCACTACGTTCCTAAGTTATTCCCTTCAACTTCTCCCGAACATTTGTTCCTCTCGAACCTGTTACCCAACATTTGCTCCTCACGGACCGGATATTTCGGTCCAGTCCCTAACATTCTGTAATTCATCCTGAATATCAGGAAATTCTTCAGTCATTGTTATGTCATCTGGTGGAGATGGTATGGGAAGTCCTGGCCCATGAAGCACCGGTCGAATTGCTGAATCTAAAGGTGGATATTTAACAGTGTGTCTGGACTTCGAACTTATTCTAGATATATTTGTCAAGCAGAAGTAGCAGTCTGTCAAATGGTCCTTAGGTTCGCACCATATCATGGGGACTGCAAAAGGCATATGACGGGATCCTTTCAACCAGCCAGATAATAGTGTTACAGATTTGGTACAACAGATTTCTGGGGCCCATGTCTTGTTCTGGTCTAGTTTGTTGTTAAAATAACAGTGATAAACTCTTCTTATTAGAGCTCACCACACACAAAACAGAAGTTGTTTCTATCATTAACACACTTTCGAGACATGTTTCTTATCACTATACACTTTTACACTACTCCTTATAATGCACTACTAAGGATGGTAATATACACTTCTATCACAATTCCATTGACAACGGAAGAGAGTACAGAATTAGCTTTTATTCTTTTAAGAAAGCTTCTATTCATCTGCAAACTTTACCTTACAATCACAGTTTTGCATATGATCAAGTAAGCCGTGATGACTAAATAAGATATTGTAACTCATGAATTCAACGCAACAATCACCAAACGTTATAAGTCAATTATTGACATAATGAAATGAAATATAAATGTAGAATACTAATTCTAATCAGCATGTTATATACCAGAAATGCTAATAAACAGGATTTTAAAAAAATGGTGGGTGATGGAAAATTACTGACTTCATTTTTGGAATCAGCAGATGAAAATACATAAGAAACACCCAAAATTGTTTATGTAACAAAATCATTGTTGACCAGTGTTATTCAACGGATAAATGTATATTTTAAATGTTTTATTTATATTTATTTACACTGACATCGCTACATAGAAATGGATCAATCAAGGCAGGCTAACAATATCAAAGCGATCGACAAACTTATACATTATGTTTAGGATAGAGTGGGCCGTGCAATATTATTGTAGCACCATATGTTGCGACCAATATAATAAGAATGTGTAATAAATCTAATACTTGAAAGAGTGTAGAATTTAGAACCACCGGTATATTCTTATTACGTTATAAGTTAATTAGTTAGTGGAATAAAATAAATGGATAACCTTTCTGTAAAGAAGAAAATATTCTACACTTGTTGTGATAAACACTTGTCATGTTATTGTATATGACTATATTTTTTTAAAATATGATGGTTGTAAATTGAATTAACCTGTACGTTTATGATTAGTTTCTTTAGAAGCAGCATTTAAAACATAAACGCTTTATTATTAATGCCAATTCTATTCGGGAAGTAAAGAAATAATATGCAGATATATTCAGTTGCTATTTGTAACGCCGTTATGTGATTTAACATGACATTAAACAAAGCTCAGATTTTTATAAAGTAGATTACAGTATAGCATTTAGATCATTCTTGATTCTTGCGATTTCCTAAAAATTTTCGATTCAACTGATACATTCCACATTATGGATTGTACTTGTAAAATGAGTCACAAAAATAATTAGAGTTTATTTAGGTAATTTTGTTATACTTCATGTCCATCTCACAACTTAGGTGGATTAAAATATATTTTTCACAACATAAAATGAAGTATTTTAAAATCCTTTATAATTTCGCAATAATAACCCGTACTTTAAATTTATATTATATTATGACATTTATTTTGTCATTACAATTTCTTATTTAAGAAATGTTCGTTTGGTATACCTGTAATTCTTTTAATAAATCGATCTTCCAAGTTGCAACAAAATTATGTTTATGTTTATGTTTATCGCCAATGTAAAAATGATACTTTTCCGGTGCGCTCATCTCAAAACTGCACACAACAATTTCAAAATTTTATTGGTTGCTCTACAAAACTTTCACAATGCATTAAATATAAGATATATTTTTTTTGAGTTATCAATAGGCATATATGATTTTTTACATATATGTCTTAAATTTACTAAAAAATATTCAATGTTTATATTTAAGAAATTCAATTTTCACATAACTTACTAGAAGTGACTTTAATAAACAGTTTTTATACTGTTTAATTCCACAAAATATTAGACCTGCAGCTAAATTAGTTTTTGAGAAGAGCGTACCCAAAATTTAAAAAAAATAGAACTGAGAAAAACAGCTTTAAAGTTTTACAATATTGGAACCATACCTTCACTTCACATTCAGAGCCCATGTTTGAGGTTGGGGTCGATGCATTTTCATGAGTTACTACACTTTCGTTCATAGTAGGAGTTGTAATCTGGATTTTTTAAACTGTTTATATTGATTCCCATGTCGTTTTCTAACAACAAATTTTGTGTTTCTCCTCATCTTGTACAACAGCACGAGAAATTCACAATATTCACCAAAAACATAAACAAAGCATGGAAGAATAAATTCAGAAGAGGTTATCTAAAGCAAGGAGAAAGCAGACAGGGTAACCAATAACAAAAACAAGGTTTTCCCTCCATAAACATAGCCCAAAACTCAAATATAGACCCAAAGACTATAACACAGCAGCAAGTGGTACAAAGGGGGCGTGGTACTGCGCAGCCTTTTAAAAGTGGCCTAATTAGAGCCTTCAAAAACCCGGGACCAGTAGAGCTGGTAGAAAAAACTGTTTAGATATTTGGAATAAGCACACTAAGTATAGCCAAAATCCAGTAAAACATCTGAGACACCAAACAAAAAGTGGTCTTTTGTTGGGCTGTGTTATTTATGTAATTTTATTGACCAAAACGCCTATCAAATTGACTCACATACGATGAATAGCTTTCTATTCATAGCACAAGGTGAGCTATTTTAAAGTGTCAAAGTTTCACTTTAAGAACTTGAACTTTAAATTTACATTATATATTGCGAAGTTTCGTTTGCCATTCGAATAGCTTATTTGAACTAAATTGAAATATTTTCTTTACCTATTTAGCTTAACTGGAATTCTTTTCATAAATTCCCCTTGCAACGAAAATCCTGTTCATTGCTTTTGTGATTTGAAGTTAAATTCATATTTCCGGAAGGTTGTAAAGACATCGAGAAGGTTGTTTCGAAAGTTTATCGCTTCCTCTGGTTGAATTCTAGAGTTAGAAAGTGCGCTAATGTAAGAAAGCTTGAACGTTGAATATAAGAGGGGGTAAACAATGAAGAGGAATGTGAAGGGAGATAATGTGAAAACAGGAGAAGAGAGGGCAAGGTTTAGTATGCGATGAAGATTATGAGGGAAGAGAAATTAAAATGAGATAATTGAGAAAATTTGAGGGTCTCACCCGTTATTTAATCACTCCTCCGATGAACGGGCGAAGATTTTAATTAAAAGCTGTCAAAAGATTTTCATCCTTCCTCGACTCAAAGTTCGAGCGTTTGCTTTTCAAACTCGTAATCTATGGTTCCTTGAACGTGCTTTGTAATGTAAAAACATTCTTACCACGAGGCCTGTACACTGATTTTTATTGAGTATGCGATTGACAAGTTTATAAATATACAGGAGACAGCAACGTGACTAGAATCCCTTGCACAAACGTAGCAGAGAAACGAAGGCGAAGAATAGGTTAACCATTCGCTCCTGAAACATCAATTGTTCCCGAAGATATATAATTTTAACCCGATGACAGTGTATTTGAAATTTTATTTGTGTGGTGTGAATTACAATTATGTTGGATATCACTTCTTATTAAAGCTATGAGCATTTTATTATTCCTATATGTATGTAGTTTTAAGTCTACTTAATGACTAGGACCCCGATTTTTAGGTTTTTATAAAGCATGTGTTAGTGTGTTAAAAATATTAAAATAGTTTTATTTTTTAGCATTTAGTTTAGTTTTTTTAGCATTTTATACAAGTATTTTTTGCTTTAATATATACAATAAATACATAATCTGGGGGTGTTCGAAACTAGGGGGCTTAGGAAAATATTGGAGCCTTAAAGAGAAGAAAATGGGGACTGGAGAAAACTGCATAATGACGAGCTTCATAACCTGTACCCTTTACCGGATATAGTAAGGGTAATTAAATAACGGAGGATAAAATGGGCTGGACATGTTGTGCACATGGGGGAGGAAATACATATCTCAAAAATATTGACTGAGAGACCCGAAGAGAAAATACCGTTTGGAAGACCTAGATGTTGGTGGGAAGACCACATTAGGATACATTTAAGGGAAGTAGGATTTACAAAGGGGTACGCCGTAGCGTAGTGGTTGAGGCGCTGCGCTACAAACCGGAAGGTCGCGGGTTCGATTCCCGATGAGGTCATTGAGATTTTTCAATTGGCCTAATCCTTCTGGTGGCACTATGGCCCTGGGGTCGACTCAGCCTCTAACAGAAATGAGTACCAGGAGCAATCCTGGGGGTAAAGGCGGCCAGTGCGTAAGGCTGACAACCTTACCACCTTCATGTGCCGAATGTCCATAATCTGGGAGCCTCAACCTCCTGGAACCCTCTGGGCCTCCATGGCCTGTACAGGGATCACTTTACCTTTTTAGGATTTACAAAAGATGGTTGGATGGAGTTAGCACAGAATAGGGCGGGCTCAGGTAAGCGCGGCAGTGAACCTCCGGGTTCAGTAAAATATATAATATTTATTGCTTAAGAATTGTCTACTGTCATTGAGTGAGTAAGTAAGTAATAAGTCCATGAAATAAATATGTTTATTAATTTTATTTTTACTTAAGGTACAGTTTCCATGACTCTGAACAACAAAACTATTTTTGCTTAATTTTCAACAGTTACAGTTTATAGAGCATAGTTAATTTTAGAATTATCTCTGTTATTTTCAACTCTGTCGGATGAACTCCACAATAACGTTTTTTCAATTAACTAATCAACTTTACTTTCGGTGTCTTGCTGGTACACAACACACTCAATTGACTGTAGCCTAAGTGTATTTTCTTACGAATTACTTTAGTTTGCTTTGAAAGAAACCGATTTTCTGAACTTAGGATTTCCTTTGCCTGTACAATGGGGGTTATAAAATGGCAAAGTTACAACATACAATGCTAGGCCTAAATTTTGAACAGTTAGGCGTAAGGATAGGTGGAAATACGACTTGGGCTTCCAAATTAAGAAAGCGATTAGAAACAATAGGGAATGAGCAGGATGGATGAATGAGCAGGAAAATAGGGGAAGTGTAGCTTATGAAGGAAGGTTAAGAACCGTTTGAAGGATATTGATAGAAACATGCAATGAGCAATGTAGACTAATGAGCAATGTAGACTAATGAGCAATGTAGACTAATGAGCAATGTATGGCTATGGTTTCACTTGAATGACATTCGCGGTTAAAATTGGGGTTGGGGAAGGAGCAGTAGTAGTGTGTGTATTTATTTCTCACAAAAAATTCTCACATATAAACCACATTATTTACATTAACCAGCGCACGGGTCGGTGTCGACCATACGTGCTCACTCCATACACTTAAATTATTACCCCATAAAAACCCAATTGAAAAAACAATATTCAATTATTTACATAACTACGAGTAACCCTAGACGTAACCCCCCACCCCCAAGCAATTAAAAATTTCATAGACACATAGACATTCTCCTCCTCCGTGGCGCGACATCCCCGAAGGGACAAGGCCTACCACCCGACCGCTGCGTCATCTACCTATACGCAGATGGCAGGATTGGGGGGCATGTGGTCAGCATGCCGACACCCACGGCCGTTAATGGTGGTTTCCATGACCGGAGCCGCTACTTCTCTATCAAGTAGCTCCTCAATTTGAATCACGAGGCTGAGTGCACCCCTACCAGACTTCCCTACCTCAGAAAAATCCGAGGAGGTACCGGGGATCGAACCCGGGCCGACGAATTCGTAGTCAGCGACACTAACCATAAGACTACGCCGGCGGTCGACACATAGACATTATTAAGACAAAAAACAAAAAGATAATAATACAAAATAATACTTAGATTTCCTTAATTCTCTAAATCTAGGCTTACTCTCATACATCTAACTTTCTGCAGAAATTTACATAACCCGTGCCAATTGTGCTCATCCAGTAATAGATTTAGACATGCCTCCCTACTTCTTTGCGAGTTTAAAAATTTGTCGGGTAGCATCATAACTCTCCAGCGCTCTGTAACTCCACATCCCGCCAAGATATGAACCCAGGTTTCATTTTCCTTGCAAGGAGCAGTAAACTGGGGCTCGCTTGAATTAGACTTGGTGCGTGGGGAATGATTACGATCACAGATGAAAACGGAATGAGAGTCCCATATGTAAGGGGGAAGAATCTTGGTTTCATACTTTTAGTAATTGTAGAGGTTTGGAAAATTGGAGGAAAAAATATCTACCAATATCTGTTGTGGAATTAAATAGGGAACAATGAATATGTCTGGAGTTACTAGTGGACAAAAGGGCTGAGGAAAGCATTGGGAAATTTGTAATGAAGGCGCAGGTTCGCGAAAGCGGCAAACTGGAGAGAATGGGTGGAGGGTGAGGAATAGGCTTAGTTTGTTTGTATTATTTTGTATTTTATTTGTTTAAATATTATTTGTTCTCTATCTTTTTCTCGTGTTTTGAATAGGCTAAGCATGTACGGTCCATGTGGACTCGTGCGAATGTTTGCATTTGATTACATGCAAAGCAAAATTAATGTAATAAACACATATTTATTATTTTTAGAAACGTAATAACAACAATAAGCAAGATGTAAACTCTAAGCAGACATTTAAAAGCAATTTCTAGAAGAACAGTAAAAATTAAATGAATTCTATATTATGGGTTTTAGTATTTTATTGAATTGAATGAATTACTGTTCTGGCCATTTTAAATTTTTAACGTCTTGTATGGGCATTTTTAGGTTTTAGAAGATTTTACTGTTTGACTGCCATGACAGTGGCTATCGCCGCAGCCTTCTCGGGTAATAAGTAAATTCAACGAAGATTTAATTTTCCAGATGTACGATAACGTTAATATTGCTGGCAATCAGCTGTAATGCGTCGCGTTGCACGGGTTTAACCCTTTAATCTCTACTGTTTAAGTATCTTTTTGTTACGAAATCGTAATTCATTTTGTTCCATAGAAATTTAATTCGAATTTATAAATTTAACCTTTCTGAATAAATTTACAAAACTTCTAACTGCTACATCTTTTATTAGTTAAATTAGCAATAGTCTATCTGTTGTTTTGCAACTTTCGTATCATTTGAATACTATAGACCAGTTTAGAAAATTGTCATTGCTCCTCCATGGCCTTTAAAAACATTCTTTTCTTGAGTTTATAAAAAAATTATTTTCTTGAGTTTATATAGCCTAGTAACAAATTTACGGAAACGACTTACGTTATACAGATATGAAGTTGTCTTACTATCAAGTTATTATACCGTATAACTATTTAAATCTACTTTACGTGCTTCTAACGCTGAAGTATGCATGGAATTTCTAACACGAGATATGCTTTGGCAATGTGGGATCACAGACAATGTAAGAGAATAGATGGGGTTTATTATAGCCGCTGACTTAACGCCGTGTTAGTGAGCAGGAAAGAGACAGTAGATATGTATTACTTTTTTATTTGTAAAACTGACTTCATAGTTACTGAAGTATTCGTTTTGTTTGTAACTCCGAGGTTCTGTGTAGTCCAACTAAAGCCAATTATCTTTAAGAATGGCGACTACAGTATTTTAGCATTACGAAGACGTTCCTGCAAAACCGTTCTGTGTCATAACATTATATGATTTAGTAATAAGTGTGCTAAATAAATAGGATTTTTTAAAATATATTTCCGAACATTGATATAATAAAACCACACATCTAATTTGTCATCTAAATTTTCAATTTTACAGAACTATAAATTTATATTAATTTTTAAAATTCTAATATCTTCTAAAGCCTTATAATTGGCTATATAAATATTTACAAAATATTGACAATATCAGCTGTAGACAAGTATTCGTGAAAACACAAATATTATTTCTGCTAAAATATTCTAAGCAAAAAAGTTTTAAAGCTTAATTTATGTACATCATTATTATCTACGGTACGCCGTAGCGTAGTGGTTGAGGCGCTGCGCTACTAACCGGAAGGTCACGGGTTCGATTCCCGATGAGGTCGTTGAGATTTTTCAATTGTCCTAATCCTTCTGGTGGCACTATGGCCCTGGGGTCGACTCAGCCTCTAACAGAAATGACTACCGGTAGCAATCCTGGGTGTAAAGGCGGCCGGTTCGTAAGGCTGACAACCTTACCACCTTCATGTCCAAAATCTGGGAGCCTCAACCTCCTGGAACCCTCTTGGCCTCCATGGCCTGTATAGGAATCACTTTACCTTTATTATTATCTAAGTGTTTTTTATTAATACTGCAAGTATTATGCAATTTTATTTGCGTTACATTGTTTTTATGTTGTAATTATTATAGGTCTACTGTTTATAATGTTTATAATATCACGTTACAGACTTAACATACAACGTAAAATCTTATTTAATTTCTTTTACCGTAAATTAGAACATATATGTTTTGTACTAACTGTTGCTCAATAATAAAAATTGAACTCCTAATGTTGTAGTGTATACCTTAGAAAGTCCGATCAAATGATCTAATAATGGGCGATTTCAAACTCGGTCGAGGTCGACGGAATTTTAAGGACTTAAAATATCGTGAGTTCATGTTTACCAAAAGTGGTCCCATGTGGGTCCCATATCGAAGATTTATTCCAACCTAAAATAGAGCCCCTGGGGAAAATTGTTAGTCCTGTGATACATTAGTTTCCCAGGCGTCGAGGAAATGAGTTTTCCATCTGTCATTATGTTCTCTCTAGGAAAATAAGCGAACGCTTACCTAAATTCGCATTCGATAAATGAAACCACCATTAAGCACGTGGTCAGCCAAAATGATTCGTTTTGATTAAAATCACTCATGAACTGGGATAGTATTAATAATAATAGTAACAATATTAGTAATAGTTGTTGCTCAATTTATCTTGTGACAAGGAAAATACTAAGAATACTAAAGACATGTTAAATACTAAATATAAGTATAAATTAATCTCCTAAAAGGTATCAATTAAAATACGGATGGTCCTTAATGGGATCGTTCCCAAGTTTCATATTTTTTAAATTATACTTTGAGATAGCATTTATAACTAAGTATTGGGAAAAAAGGCAAGGCAAGGGAAAAACAAAGGAAAATAATTCAGATAATATTTTTCATACTAAGACATTTTTATATTTATGCTTAGGCTAATATTCTGGCCTATTGATACTTTTCATGGAATTAGTAACAAAATATCAGCTGAGCAATATTACATTATTCTCATATTGAACACTGTTTTTGTGTTAAATGGTCTGTTTTAACATAATACTCAGAATATAATCCGATAATGTAATGATGTCCCACATATGACAGAGTTATTGAAAATAAATTACGTTTAATCTAAACATACGTATAATACTATTTATTAAGCTGCAATTAATGAAATCTGTAATTCCACTTCTAAATTATAATTATATAAAATCAGGTAAACTGATATAACAAACTGCTTTTTTTAATCAGTGATAATACAATTATGATAGGAAAGAAGTTACTTTTGTAATAGATCTGCGAGTTAAACACCAAAAATAAAATGCACTGGCAATAATATTAACGATGCAATAGGCCTACGATTCGCTCACATGTCTGTTTCAAGTTTAAAGCAGCCTTTAGGTTATGAATGAATAAAAAGTCAATCTAAAATCTATCTGGCAGGAATTACATTAGGTATATTGCTGCACAGGAACGATTAAGAAAAATACTCACATTAAATTGTAATGTAGATATCGGCAGTCATACTTATTCATAGAATGCACAATATAATATCAATATTCAACGGCTAGTTGTGTTTTAAATCTTTTATTTACATTATTATTTACACTGACATCGTTAGGAAGAAACGAATAAATCAAGACGGGCTAACAATATCAATACACGATTGGCGAATTATTACGTTATTTCAATATACTGTGGGCCATGGAAAAATATTGCAGCGTCTTATGTTCATTACAAAATTAATATTGATATAGTCGTTATTTCAGTACCGGTCAACCGATTTGGTTCAAATTCAATAGGCTTTTACCCATTGATGTCATAAATGCGTATGCCAAGTATCATGAAAATCCAATAAAGCGGATTTGAGTTATCGTGCCTTTCTAATATATTACCATAAAAATAGGCACTAAATTGGGCATTACTCCGGTCCAATACCAATAGGCTTCTTTCCATGAACGTTATAAATGCGTACACCAAGTTTCATGAAAATCCGTTAAAGCATATTTGAGTTAGCCTATCGCGCGTACAGACACACGGACGGGCGGACGGACAGACAGACATTTTCCCGTCCCCACACACAAACTCATAAAGTACCATACTGGGACTTAATAAATAAATATAGATTTTTATGAAACTAATAGCGCAGCCTTACCACGCACATCCGTAAAAATAAGAACCAAATAAGTGGTGGTTACATCATCATTACAAGGAGGACATCTATTATTATTATTATTATTATTATTATTATTATTATTGTTTTGTTATTGTTATTGTTGTTGTTGCTGTTGTTGGCGGCTGCGGTGGGTAGGGTGCCGGCCTCTAGATCCAAAGGTCGCGGGATCAAACCCGGCCGCAGTCGATGGGTTTTTTCAGGACGTAAACATCCTGGGTACGGAGTCATCCGGGAGGGACTGGGGGCACGTAAAAGAACTCCAAGCCTAAATTAGAGCCTTTGGATAAAATTTCTCGTCCATTTCACGTCCTAGTAAAACCTTAGTTTCCGGAGGGGGGTTGCGAGGCGATGGGCTTACCACCTGTTCTTCTGCCCTCTCTAGGAAAATAAGTGTAACAAAATTACCATTGGTAAATGAACTCAGTCTCCATGGAGACTGGCAACGGAGACACGGAGCCAAGCCGTACTTAATCCGGGGAAAAATTATTATTATTATTATTATTATTATTATTAATATTATTATTATTATTATTATTATTATTATTATTATTATTATTATTATTATTATTAAAGCACAATATAGCCATCCAATGTTTATTTTGTTCTTTGGTAAATCAATTTGTTAGTTGTATTTATACTGTAAGGGAAACACCTGATGACTCAAAGCAAGTATATTTTGTGTATCATAATATACTGGGAATACTGGCAAAATTTTTTAAAAAGTTGTTTATTATTTTATTTTTGGTTTACATAAAGAATTGTCTTATACATTTATCTTATATTCTGATTTATATTCAGCTCAAATCATCTATCTATTTAAAAGGCTTGGTGGTCATTCTTAGAACACGGTTAGCATTTTTATAAACTTTATAAATCGGCGAAAAGCCGCTGATGAAGTCTGGGGACCAAGCATTTGGTGGGGGTATAGGGGCGAAGCCCCAGGTGTGGGCATAGGAAGAAAACTCCTGTGAATTCCGTGTGGTAGCCTAGAGACAAAGCCTCCAGCCTAGAAACGTTCATTCTCTAGAAGTTTTGTTATCTCTAAACTACATTTTGTATCATTCAAAATGTCCCTTGCGGCTTCCATTTGCTTTAATTTTACGAAACTTTTGCACAAAATATTCAAAGCATACTCCATCTCGTAACATAATGCATGGGATTTCCTTTTCAGTTAACACTTTTAATTATTTTATTTTTAAATGTTTGAAAATTGTAAACAAAACATAAATGTAAGTGAATATAATTATCTCTATAACCATTACATTTAAATATATAGTTTCTTAGTTGTAAGACCTACACAGAAATCTTTTTATCAATTTGCAAATGTGACTGGGAGGGTATGTTGTGAAATACGAGGCATATTTGAACATTATTAATGGATAAAATATTAATATCTAAGGATCCTAAACAGAATATTTTATTAAATTTGTTTCGCCTTTAATGTACATACCATACCTGGCAAGTAAATTTCAAACGTCATGATTTTGAGACCAATTTGACTTTTTAACCCATGAAATAGCGAATTAACCACAATTTCTTTTTATGAGAGAAATTAGTAAGGTTCAATAAAGTTATGGGGAAATAAGTTGACGGGCCTGAAAACGGTACTTTGGGCCTGATCGGTAGATATAAAGATGAGTAGGTCCAAGATCACATGGATTGTGCTTATTACCGAAATGGAACTCTAGAAGTTACATTATTAAATTACTAAAGCATTAAAGAAGCTGGTGTATCGTCCTGGCCAGTTACAATGTCCTTTTGTAGAAGACAATGAAGCATTAAATAGGAGCACTAGTCCTGTACTGGTGGTTATAATAGGAAGGAGTAGAACTTGGTATTTTATGTTAAAGGTCTTGGGAAATTCTCGACCAATTAAACTTGGCTCTCTTCAACTAGTTCCTAATAGAGGAGTACTTTGAATACTACCTGAGTAGCGCCGAACTTCTAGTTTCTCACGAGAGGGCAGAACAAAGTTTACTTAAGAACCATGGTTAAATGCATGTTCTCATCCTCCATTCCATTTCTACAAAGTTAAAAGTTTCTTTTTGCTAAGTTTACCTAGACAGCGGGCGGCGAGCAGAGTTTTAAGAAACGCATTGTATCTCGGATTTGTGCTACTGTTTTAGATGCCTTTTGCACTTCCCTTTGAATGGTAATTGTTTCACATCTACGGTGGCTCTAAACTTGAAAACACAACAAAGGAGCTTTGAAAACATTTTCTTACAACATTTCTTCTTTTAGTCCTGATTAATAACTGTAACTACTTCCACTGTGATTTATATTAACTGTTTGTAATATACATTAATAGGTTGTTTTATTTAAAATACTTTCTAGAAAGACGGATGCTTTCCTTCCACTACGCTACTAGTTAACAAAATTACAAAAGTTAACAGGATTATGAGAATGAAGGCCTAACATATAGGCCTACTTGAGAAGAGTTACACACTTTTATAATTAATATTGTTCATAATTAGGGTTCGGATGTTTATGACCTAAAAAATGGAAAATATGACTGCAGATATGGCCTTAAAAATGACTAAATATGACCTAATAAAGGAAAGTATATTCTAAAAATAAAAGTTGCAATTTAAAGCGACTAAAGACACTAAATTCTTACGTATACATGAATTTAATCAGATAATCACTTTTTAATAATTTTGGTGATTTACAGTTTTACTTGTAATGAACTTCTATTTTTAAAGAATTTTCTCCTGTTTGCTCACTTCATCAACCCCAAATACGCCTAATATTTTGTAAATCTTGCATTTCACTACAAAATATGAACAATTGCATTGATTTTAAAATTTAATTTGCTATTAATTTTGAAAAAAATATTAAATTAATTAAATAAATTTCAAATTTAACTCGATCATGTAGTACCGGTACATACACTGTATAATTGTGCTCCTTTATCGAATTTATAACTGAAATATGACGATAAATTACAAATATGGCCGAAACATTTCCAAGACCACAAAAAAGACCAAAATATGACTTAATAAGTTATGCAAAATAAAAACGGTTCGATTAGGATAACAAGCGTGCATATTCTGTTTAATTTGTGTTTGCGGCGTGAACGAAGGTCAGGAGAAAAGTATGACATGTCATAAACATCCGAACCCTATTCATAATTAAACGTTCAAATGAAGCTGAATTTTCAAATTTGTTCCTGCAGATAAGCTCATAAATGATAATGCTCTACCGGTGTATGTTTTTTAAAAGCTTTTAAACGCAGAACAGATCGGCATCAACAGTGATATTATGCTGAAAAAGAATTTATGGAATTATATTTTTTGGTGGAAAGCTCTGGTATATAAATGGGGAATTTGCACAAATCTGGCAAGTCTAACTCCTTTGAGGTATAAGAGTTTTGAAGGATTTTGGAAAAGGAGAGAGTGTGTTGATATTTTAAAAACTAAAAACTCCGTGGCGCTACATCCCTTGAGAGACTTGGCCTACCATCCGACCGCTGCGTCATCTATTAGAGGCAAATGGCAGGGCTGGGGGGATGTGGTCAGCATGCCGTCACCCACGGCCGTTAATGATGGTTTCAATGACCGGAGTTTTTATATAAACAACTTTATATATTTTTGAAAAACTTTTCGATTATTCCACTACAGCTCCAGGTCCACAATTTAAATTATTTAGAACGTCGCATACCATTTGACAAAATAAAAATAAGTATAATTGAAAGAGTTTTCAGTGCTGGAAACATTAAAATCATATTTCTTCACTTCTTGGCAAGGCCTTTCGATTATTTCGTCACCTCTGTGGCAAATAGCAAGTCAAGATTGTGAAAAGACCTAGTCTATGGCTGACAAATATTCGAAATAAGATATAAAGATATATTTTATTTGTTATAGTCTTGAAATCTCCCGTTAACCCTGAATAATATTTGTGACGATCGTTTAGATCTATGATCCCAGAAATACCGTGAGTTATTTTTCTTATTAAACTTCTGTTATTATTTTCTTATTAAACTTATCTAGCTTTTTCTGAACCAATTTAGATATGAGATATTGAATTTGGGACTAATATTTTTTTAAACTCTGTTTAATAATAAAAATGATTTAGATCCCATCTTTCCTGCACACTACTCGAATAAGGAACTTCGTATTCCCAACAACAGTGGTGTTATGTTGAAAATAATAATTTCTGGAATTATACTTACCAGTAAAAAACTCGGGTATATAAATGAAGAATTTGTATTATTGAAGGCCTTTTATATAGTTTTGTAATATTTGATTAACTTTTGTAGCTAATATACTAACAAAAAAGTTATGTTATGCTTTGACAACTGTAATGTTAAATGTTTATGAAAGTTTATTTGGTATTTTCTGCACTTAAATGTAGAATAGATAAACTTATCTTCGCAATAATAAGTAATAATATACTTGTTTATTATCCTACATAACTGCATTGATTGTAGAAATGACTTTTAAAACCGCTGCGATGGAAAATTATCTAAAATATTTTATATTTCGAAATATTGTTCACATTAGATTAAACTACGTACCTCCAAGAACACCAGAATAAGTTTTAAATATATCTTTTAATATTTCATATCAAATGGACTCGTGTTCTTTGAGCACACAACGATTAATTAGATTTTTATAATATTCATTAACAGTCGCACTCATAAAGGCACTGCTTTGGGCTAAGTTTGTTCAGTTTTACAAAATGAAGTTTGAACATAAATGCAAAGTATAAATTATACCGAATTTTGAGGTGAGCCTTCACAGAGAATAGAACAGCGTGTTTGATGACTGCAGTCTGGAAACTGCAATTTGTCTTCCGCAAACTGTAAAATATGCAGCAGGAACTATGTCTGGTGCGTAATTTTACTATGTTATTGGATTTTTACTGCCTTGCAGGTGAGGATTTAATTTCGACGCACTTATCTCTGTCACAAAGTTTAACACAAAAGAAAGGAAAATCAATTTATAGGAAGATCGAGTTAAAAAATGTATATTTCATCTGAAAACTCGTTTCTCTGTTATGTCAACGAAACGCTGTTGCTGGTTTTAACAGCTTATTCCTAGGATAGTATACAACATGGTCAGCTATATAGTACCTTTACATAAGGAGCAACATTTATAATATAAACCTTCGTGGAAAATACATACACAGAATTTCCACTTGTATGTCATGTACCTGTGCACGGGTGTGTAAAAAATTATATGTTGGCATTCATGGAGCAGTCGAAAAGGCACTAAGGTTTTCTGTTCAAAACTCGCTGCGTCAATCCCCCATTTACGTGTGAACAAATGCTATAGTTTTATGTCTGCAGATGTGATCCTGACCCCTACGGGAACGGAACTTAGGGCATCTGAGTGAAGGTTTCATTACGACGACTTCATTTAATTAATCTTATTTCCCATAGAGGCCAGAGGGAAATGTTGTAAGCCTATTGTCTCGGTCATCAACTAGATGCGCTAATATTTACTTGAATGTGTTTCTCGCGAAATTTGGTTCAGAGGCTCTAATGTAGGTTTAGGGCTCTTTAACGTGCTGTAAAACACTCGTTATGCCACATTTTGAATATTCTGACGCTCTGATTTGTGAATTGAATAGTAACTTGACTTAAAGTCTACAACGTGTTCATGATGCATGTGAGATATAATTATGTAGCCTAACATTCGTAAATACGAGCACATAACCTTGTTACTATAAGCACTTCATTAGGTACGTCTATGTGAAGATATTTCCACTGTCTCATTCTGTTCTATAGAATCCTACATACCTCTATACCTAACTATCTTTCTAATCGTTTTCATTATCTACCGGTACCGTCCTACCATACCTTGGGCACGCGCTCTCAGTTGGTCCCATATTTTCCATGACTCTGTAAGGAACTTCGAACTATTGGTATACTTTCACAGCAGTACTTGCTGGATGAGCACAATTGACATGGGATATGTAAATTTCTGCAGATGTGTGAGAGAAAGCCTTGGTTTGGAGGATTAAGGAAATCTAATTGTTATTTTTTTATTTTAGTTATATCTATGTGCTTCTACAAAATTTTTACTTTTTTGGGGGTTACCTCTGTGGATACTCGTAGTAAGTAAATAATAGGATATCATTTTTTAATTGGGTATTTTTATGGGGTAATAATTTAAGTGTATGATAATGCGCTGGATAATGTTAATAATATGGTTTATATGTAAGAATTTTTATATGATAAATAAATACACTATCTACTATTCCCTTCTGAAACTCATTGTCTGACTCCCAAACGATATCACAGTTTAAGCCAATTTATTCGAGTTAGTATATAGGAACACTTAGCTGGTTAAGACTGATATTAAAAACTAGGCCTACTTCAGTACTCATAGTCAATATTTTGTTTTCATTTTGTTTAAATTTCATATATTATTTAATTTTTCTTTAATATTTTTACATCAATTGTTTGCTCTTTTCTTACTGAGTTGTATAATTCTTGTAGTTTATGTATTTCCCCTGGACGAGACGGAGAGAGGGCTTTGTTGCCTTAACTCCGCCAGGTTAAACGAATAAAATAAATCAACGACAAGGGACCAACGGTTTATAGTTTCTCCCGGAAGACTTCATGCCCACGTTGTTCACGCACTGAAAAATCGATCGACCTTGGCAAGGTTTGAAACCACGAACTTTGGATCCAGATGCCGGCACGCTACCTCTAAATATCGAAGAAATTTTGCTGACAAGCGAAAAAGTTTACTTCCTAAAATTATGATAAATATTTAGTAGTTTGTGACAGATTGAACTGAAATGACTGTACATTCAAAATACTGAGAATGATTAATAGAGCGTGGGCTACTGTATACCCCCCATCCCCCCCCCCCGTGGGAATTTCCGACTCATATATTTTTTTGTTGGTATTGACATGTAGTTTCATATTTTAGTTGTTTGCCCCTTATCAATTACAGCATTTACCCGGAAACCCCGGAAATCCGGAGAAAACTAGTTTGTTTTAATTTTTCTTTGTTCTTTGCTCCTAATATGCCCAAGGAATTTCTGAATCACATATTTATTGTTGGTATTGCCATCTAGATTAAGTTTTTAGCTGTTTGCCCCTTATCAATTACAGCATATCCCCGGAAAACAACGGAAATCCGGAGAAATGACTTGGTTTTAATTTGTCTTTGTTTTTTGCATCAAATATGCCCAGAGAATTTTTGACTCGCATATTTTTGTTGGTATTATCATCTAATTTAAGGTTTCAGTTGTTTGCCTCTTGACCAATTACAACATATCCCCGGAAAACCCGGAATACCACGTATATACGGAGAAAATGACAATGTTTTATTTTTCAATCTTTGTTTTTCCTTCTAATATTCAAAGGGAATTTCTGACTCATATTTTTTGTTGTTGGTATTGCCATCTAGATTAAGGTCTCAGTTGTTTGCCCATTATCAATTACAGTATATCCCCGGAAAACTCCGAAAACCACGGAAACCCTGAGAAAGTGACTTTGTTTAAATTTTTTAAAATCTTAGTTCTTTGCCCTAGTATTCAAAGGGCATTGGTGACTCATATGGTTTTGTGTTGGTATTGCCATCTAAATTAAGGTTTCAGTTGTTTGCCCCTTATCAATTACAGCATTTCCCCAGAAAACTCGGAAAACCACGGAAATCTGGAGAAAATTACTTTGTTTAATTTTTTTAATCTAAGTTTTTTCCTCCTAGTATTCAAAGGGAATTGGTGACATATATGTTTTTGTGTTGGTACTCCCATCTAGATTAAGGTTTCAGTTGTTTTCCCCCTATCAATTACAGCATTTCCACATAAAACTCGGAAAACCACGGAAATCCGGAGAAAATTACTTTGTTTAATTTTTTTAATCTAAGTTTTTTCCTCCTAGTATCCAAAGGGAATTGGTGACATATATGTTTTTGTATTGGTATTCCCATCTAGATTAAGGTTTCAGTTGTTTGCCTCCTATTAATTACAGCATTTCCCCATAAAACTCGGAAAACCATGGAAATCCGGAGAAAATTACTTTGTTTAATTTTTATAATCTAAGTTTTTTCCTCCTATTATTCAAAGGGAATTCGTGACTTATATTTTTTTGTATTGGTATTCCCATCTAGAGTAAGGTTTCAGTTGTTTGTCCCCTATCAATTACAGCATTTCCCCAGAAAACTCGGAAAACCACGGAAATCCGGAGAAAATTACTTTGTTTTAATTTTTTAAATCTTACTTTTTTCCTCCTAGTATTCAAAGGGAATTGGTGACTTATATGTTTTTGTATTGGTATTCCCATCTAGATTAAGGTTTCAGTTATTTGCCCCCTATCAATTACAGCATATCCCCGGAAAACTCCGAAAACCACGAAAATCCGTCATTTTCTCCGTATATACGTGGTTTTCCGGGTTTTCCCGGGATATGCTGTAATTGGTAAGGGGCAAACAACTGAAAACTTAATCTAGATGGCAATGCCAACACAAAAACATATGATTTACCAATTCCCTTTGAATACTAGTAGCAAAGAACAAAGATTTTCAAAAATTCAAACGAAGTCAATTTTTCCGGATTTCCTTGGTTTTCGGAGTTTTCCGGGGATATGCTGTAATTGATAAGGGGCAAACAACTGAAATCTTAATCTAGATGGTAATGGCAACAAAAAACATATGAGTCAGAAATTCCCTTTGAATATTAGGAGCAAAGAACAAAGATTTAAAAACTAAAACATAGTAATTTTCTCCGTATATACGTTGTTTTCCGGGTTTTCCGGGGATATGTTGTAATTTGTAAGGGACAAACAACTGAAACCTTAAACTAGATGGCAATACGTACAAAAATATGTGAGTCAGAAATTCCCTGGGAATATTAGGGGCAAAGAACAATAAAAAATTTAAACAAACCCATTTTCTCCGGATTTCCGTGGTTTTCCGGGGTTTCCGGGTAAATGCTGTAATTGATAAGGGGCAAACAACTAAAATCTTAAACTAGACGACAATACCAACAAAAAAATATGTGTCCCAGAAAATCCCACGGGAGGGGGAGGGTTTGCTATTGGTAGCCCATGGTCTATAATGGTATAGAGTAAAGGGCTACCTTTTGGTTAATGAATTTCATTCCGATAGTGGGATATATGAAACATAGTATTTCGTAAAAGATCCGCCTTTAAACCACTATCAAAACTAGATAGGGAAATAATTACTGAAAATTTGGTTCAAAATATTTTCTGCACTATTCAAACTAATATATATCTCGTTTTCAGTAATTATTTCCCTATCTAGTTTTGATAGTGGTTGAAAGGCGGATCTTTTACGAAATACTATATGGCTACCTTTAGATTTTGCATATTTTTTTAAATTTTAGCGCATGTTTTTCTAATTTTTTAGCGTATCTGCCTGCAGATTTCCACGATTTTTAGCACTCGAGTCGTAAGTGTTACTTTAAATTACCAAAGATGACATGCCTAGGCCTAAAATCCTGGATTTGAAACCGGCACGTGACACTAATCTGAACCGAAAGCAGGGATTTAATTAATCTGAAATAACATGGCTTAGATGGCTTAGATGAGATGATTAGAAGTTGATGTTCCATTTTCAAAAACAAGTTTGCTGCTCATCGGATAATTAATTCTACGCAGAACTGGCATCTGGAATAAGTAGGGGTAGCTAGTGGTAACAATGTATCATGTCTTGTTAGTGTCCCATGTGATTTGATACAAGCTCCTGCTGACAGACGTCATTAGTTACACTCAAGGTCGCCTTCGCTAAATTATTCCTGCACCATGTAATAAGCAACAGTAGACCTGATGTCAAAAGCATGGCCCTTAACTGTCTGACAGCAAAATGCCATTCCAAAGCGTGACACCTCATTCGGTTTCCATGAATCTGTTGAGTGAAATATAAACAGGAATTCAAATGCCTGTGAAGAATGTATTGGTCATGTTTTTAAAAAAAATTAGGAATCGTATTGTGCAAAGATGATGACTGCTATTATTATTTAATTCATGAATTAGTGATCACTCCAATATATGGAATTTCAACCAATCGCAAGCGTCTATCGTAATTTTATCGTTTTATTTTATAACTTTCATTTATCGCAGCTATGTCCACTTGTTTTTTGTGTAAATTTACAAGGACTGAACACTAAACCATCTTCATACTTGTAACATCTTTGATCAAAGACAATTAATCATTGAACACAACGATTGGTATATATAAAATGCATATGAGCAAAAGGAGATTAAAGAATAATGTGTGGTTAAGAAGCATTTTAAAACTCGTATAATCAATACAACATTAATGTTACGGTCAATCAGATTATTCAGGGCAGTTTTCATAATGCTTGGTCATTATAAATAATGACCGATAAAATCGGGCAATTTAATAATTTTACGACAATCTAGGATAATTTCTTACACTGCCGAGTCAATATTAATACTGCTACAATTTATCTGGTCACTTTAATAAATTGACAGCAATTTGGCAACGTGCGTCTGGTATGATTCTCCCTAACCTAACCTAACCTAACCTAACCTATGTAACTCGAAATGTCACCAAAGTGGAAGCTGCTCTAATAAATAAAAACTCTTGGATTTGACATTTTGTGTGTATAAATATATGTTTTTTTTTTTTTTTTTTTTTTTTTTTTTTTTTTTTTTTTTTTTTAGGCGTACCTATTTTTCATACTTATTTACTTTAATATAATATCCTCTTATTTTTGTATGTAGAGAAATATGAATAAAAATTCTCTCAAATTGCCCATTCAATTTCCAGAATTATTCATAATGCCCGTGCAATGTGTTAATTTCTATGTAATTTATCATTTTGTCACATCCCATTGGGCACTTTTTAAATTGCCCGGGCATTATAAATAATGTCAAATTGTTTACATTGACCGTATCGTTAATACCACTTCATTTTCAAGTGTGGTAAGGAGGTCACTTTAAAAATTAAAACAGTTGACGGAGCGCTATAGGTTATTTATGATATATCGATGGTCTATCCATAAGGTATATAGCTTACAATGACAGAAATATCAATGTGTTATATTTTCGTGTTTTTAACTATTCATTAGATGCTTAATTCTATGAGAATTCGCTAAATATTTACAATAAAGAGGCCTATAACTCGAAATCCGGACGCTGTCAAAATAAATCCACTCGATAATTATCTCGTTACTTGTGAGTTTAGCGATAAAATCCGGATCTATCGTTTTACTACCTAGTGTATGAGGATGACGATGATGATAATAATAATAATAATACTGTACCTCTTATCAATAAAATTTTTATTTTGTAATTCAACACTTTGGAAGTAAAACCAGCGCTTTACGCACTTCAAAATACGAAAAAAAATTACACACACTCAGATTTACACACTCTCAGATTTACACACATTGTTTAAAAACAACATGAAATTATTAGCAAGGTTTTGAGCTTATCGTATCATTTCTATTTTATTGTATTGATGGAGAGCAACGATATAATGACATGAGTTTTAACAAATGTAATCCGTGTTTGAAAAAAAAACTGTTATATATGTCGAGAGATTTTTCCTTGGAAGAGCTATTTAATTAGAAATAATATGGTAAAAAGTGCTTTGTAACCAGAAAAATAAATAAGGTAGTAAAATCTGCATAATTGAAGACCTTGGAACAAGAATGACCGGTTGGAAAGGGTCATTTTCGGTTAAAATCGACGTAGGAACTTCGGTTAATTAGGTGGTGCCACCTAAGTAGTTAGCAGTCAAAGTATAGCGATTATACCCACACATATACTTTCGTATTATATTGTTTTGTATTATTAGTGTTACATTTTTTTCCTTCTTTGACCTGTGCGTAATAAAAACACGAACGGCCGTCTAGGCCCGTGCGTTGGATTTATTCTATGGATAATGTATTTAATACGTATATAAGAATAAAGATGCACCTTACCAATACCAATACTTTACATATAAATTAACTATATACAACTAAATGGGAAAATGGAATTTTTCCTTTCTCATGTCCCAACGTTTTTTCCTTAAAGGGTCATTGGGAAAATTCTTATTGGCTTTATTTTGTTCGCCAAAATGAAATTTTTGGATAGTGAATTCCTGGTTTTTAAATCCTTCAGGTTGTCAGGCTAGTTTACTGAGTTGGTACCATTTATTTTACTTATTGATCATCCTCTATACAAATTCAAAGTACAGTATTCTCTTATTCTAAAGGATAGAACCAAACTCGAACTCTGTGGACAATTATATCTTTACGACCAACCACTATATCTGTAGATTTGTATAAAATTATGGATCTGTTGTGCACATTGCATATAATTATCTGCTCTAAAATATTATTTATGTGTACAATGAACGCCGCTTAATGTAATCGTTGATAATGTTATCAATCGGGTAATGCTATCACTTTTATGAAGTCCCGTACGGATTAATACTGATACATAGAAAAAATGCTTGTACGGGCAAGCTGAGATCAAGCGGACTGTACACAAGATTCATAGGACGTAGCACTTCTTGAGATAGAGACTTAAACTATAAATAGATAAGCCAAACTTGCCCAATACATTTTAGATAGATTTCTCTGGTATGTAACAATTTATTGTCACAAACAACAATACATAAATCATGCTCAGTTTATAAATTCTGGATTCCTTGGACGTATATAATATTATTATTCATAAACACTGATGAAATTGTAGATATCACAATGTTTAATACAAATTCCTTAGTTAAAGGTCATAAATATCTTTGAGATGGCTTAATCAGTTCGATCAAAACCACACGTATATTAGTTCAATGATGAAATTACGTCCAAATTGTTCTTCAAATAAATTAAGTAGTAAATGACGTACCTTTGAATTGATTAAATACCACCTTTTGATAGTTGTTAAAGATGTTAGCTTGAGATCTTGCGACGCCAACACCAAAAGGAAGAAGACCCGATGAATCACACGATGGGTGATAATAGTATTTAGATCGTTAGTAGTCTTCAGAATCAATAAGGCATATGAAACCTTAATGTGAATCGAAGAGCTGATTGCTTCAGCTATTGAAAGTGAACCACCAGATCTATCTGATAGGTAAAGATAGGCATTGATAAGCCAAGAAGAAAACTCATGTCTTTATGAGTAGTAGTTGAATTGATTATGAAGGCATTTAAAGCCTAGAAGAACTAATGTCTTAATGAGACACAGTTGACTTGAATCGATGAAGAAAAAGAATGAAGCTAAAGTAAAGCCTTATTGGCTATCAAAACAATATGATAAATTATCCAGTCTCTGATTGGATGCAAGACACAAAAAGAATATAATTTTGCTATTATAATACCCATAAATAACAAATATTTGAAATTCATTTGTTCAATTATAAATAAAAAACAAGATAGCAAGCAAGGCCTGCTAAAAACGAATTACAGAAGCATGACCTACTACGAACTAAAACATAACGGAACAATGCTTTTTATTGTGATCAATAATTCGGCTTATATTACCACATTTTCCAAGTAATATACGTCATTCAAAATTTCGTTTCTAAGGTGTTCGTTTCTAACTCAACTGTACTGTGTTATACTGGAGGTAGCAATACAGTTCCCTGCTCACAGGATGGCCAGTTCAAGGGGGTGGTATTACATAATTTTCTGCTGTAAGCAATAAAACATGATTCTCCCCAAAGTTAAGCCCCATTTGATTTATGACGATAATAGTGTTGACATGCAGTGATGGCTGGTGTAAAATGAAAAGACCTGAACAGACAGACGTTAGAGGTTTTGCTATGCGGTGTTCACAACAGATCAGTATAAACTTCCCAAAACACTCGTAACTCGTGACTGAGTATGGAGTATTGGTTAATGGACTCCTAAAGGAAAGTAAAAACAATTAAAAACTTTGTTACTATTTGAAAAAATTGTTACATGCAGTCTATTACTGTATTAACCTATGAGAGGTACAATGATTCACAGTTACATGTTATTTTATGAATATTTTTTTAAAATATGTTTTGTAGTGTATATATATATGAATAAATAACCTTCATTTAATTTCTTCGGCTACTGATATCAATCGTTTAATATTATCAGATTAGCTGACTTCCGCAGTGATCACACTAAGCGGCGTGCACTGTATTTTAATTAGGCTATATGTTGGCTGGCTTATGTAGGAATTACCTGCACAATGTACATAGCCGATTATGGATTTATACCATCTTGTACTGAGTCACTTCAGATATGGAATTTGTTTAATACATACACTAGGGCAAATATCCACTTGGTAACCCAGTATTTGTTATAATCACTCTGGTTCTTTATGTGTTGCAAACACTAGTTTTCTCCACAGAAATTAATATCATAAGAACAAAACACAAAATAATTTATATACAAAATGAAAGGGAAGCCCTTTTAAAGCCCTGGTATGAGACAAAAACTAAACAAGAAAAAGAAGAAGAAAAGTTAAAATAAAGGAACTGACAAATGTTTGTCTAGTGTAGTGACCTCAGCTATGTTACTAAGAAAACTCCGTCACCACTTGATGCCGTGCTCGTTATAAATGGGAAAGCTTAAAGAGAAAGTAGTGAGCATTTATATTTTCTTTTACTTCTAGAGTAATAGTAGGCCTACTCTAGATTCACCCAGCGTTTCCTCTTTATCATTGCTAAATGACGCCACTTTCATCTTAGTAAAGATAAACACATTTCTTGGTTGAACACGGGTAGAAAATATGTTATCTCTTCTTTTAGATTGACGACTTGTATTTAAGTGGCGTTGTCGAGAGTATAAATATCCCAAAATTTGGCTTGATTCTGAACAGTTAAATTTTATTTATGTATTTATGTTATTTTCAGTTTTTAAATTTCTTTGAGACAACCGGCCCTGCACTGCAGTGCTAGACGGATGGTCAATCCACTGTGGCGCCCAAATCTCCTGCCGATCCAAGTGAAATAGAAAAACCTAAAGATGAACGCTGGTTACCGTATGTTAAATGTTACTGTACAATAAAAGTGGAAACTCGGTCACAAAATCATAAATTAGTGTGCCTCACAATATGATGTAAATATCTGACATTGAGGCTGACCAGTAAGCGAACCCTAGCAGAGATATTTCACCTTGCGCCGTGAATCGAACTCTGGCCAGTTCAGTTGCAAGATCATTGGAACTGAAAGCCAAAGACCACGAGTTCGAGTATTCACAACTTAATAATATCGCAATGAATATCTGTTGTCCAATTAGGAATACGATTTATCTTCTATCATAATGTCATTTAATTTCTCTTCAGTACATTTATATTCTGGGGTATGCCTTGGCGCAGTTGGTTTAGGCTCTGCGTTACAAACCGGAAGATCGTGAATTCGATTTCCGAAGAGGTGGTTGATATTTATCATTTGATCTAATCCTACTGGTGCGACTATGGCCCTGGAGTTGACTAAGACTCAAACAGGAGCAATCTTGGGGTAAAGGCGGCTGGGGCGTAAAGCTGACAACCTTACCACCTTCCTCTGCCGAATGTCTAAAACACTGTAAGCCTCAGCCTCCTGGAACTGTAATGGTCCCCACGGCCTGTAAGGGGATAACTTTATTTCACTTCACATTTCTATTTTTGTTCTTCGTGTGGCTTGCAAAACATTGAAGTTGTCGAAACGTTAGTTAAATGGCGTTAAAGGGTAATGTAGGCCGATTTGTGGAGATGAACAACTTTTCTCACATAATTTAAAAGAGTTACGGCACATAAACTTATTATTTTAGAATGAAACATTCCTCTTTACTTTGGTGTTGCTATTAAATGTTAATACATAAAAAAGGAAATCTATCCATGTAGGCCTACATATATTCGCCTCACGCGTTTCAAGATTTTCAAAACAAATTATATTAAAACAAATATAGGCCTACAAAATCATTTACATCCTTTGGCTCATGAATCGGTGAAAAATGCAGTAGAATATGTGTAATTTAAACGAATCGAAAGTATCTTTCGTCGTAAATTTATCATTTTATTACGACTTTCATTTTATCGCACACAGTGGAATTATTTTTATACATATAGGTTATATGTTTATACATATAAAAGCTGCATATGAACAAAAGAAGATATGAAAATAATGTAAAATTATACGTTAGGTGAAGTATTTTAAATCCCGTATAGTAATAAATAAAGTGTATTAAGGCAATAATAATAATTATAAAAGGAAGGTTAATCTATAAAATAATACAGCTGATAAAACGTCTCACCAAGCACGATTATAAAAGAGGGCGAAACGATCGATATATTGTAATATAAGGCCTATAAATTATTGTCACACCATAGGCTATCTCCCTTACAATGACACAAATAGCGATGAGTTTTTAATTTTCGTAGTTTTAATAATATTCATTACAGCTTAATTCTGTGAGTATTCTCTAAATCAGGGATGGCCAACTTCTTTTGCCCAAAGGGCCACTTCCATACTTTCGCTAAAAGCAGGGGCCGCACAAGAACTTAAAGGGAAATTTAGGCTATATAAATTAATGTATAAACAAATGCTATGGATATTGAACATACTTTAATGTTGAAATAATATATACTACTAATCATACAAGAGTTGAGCAGAACAAAATCAACAATTTTACTGAAAAAAAAAACCACTAGTGAGAACACTGAGGGCGGGCACAATCGTTCACAAGTTTGTCAAAATCAATTCTTGTCGAGGTGGTGGCCACTTTAAGCAAATCTTGAAGATGGTTGTCTGTAAGTCTGTTACGGTGAGTTGATTTTATAAATTTCATCGAGGAAAAAGTGCTCTCACAAATGTAGGTGCTTCCAAACATTGAAACAATTTTTTTACCAAAATCACGTAGTTTGGGATATTTGTCCTCAGGCAGCCTACTCCAGAATTCGACACCAGTTTCTGGTCTTTTCTGGAAAACTTGGTCACTTTGCAAATCACAGAGCTCCAACTGTAGGTCGTCATCTTGCTGGGAAATGTCACATGTCATGGGATTGTTGAATAAGAAGAGATGTGGTCGCAGTTCATTAAAATCCAAAAATCGTTCATTGAATGACTCCAAAAGCATATTCAATTTCGGTATGCAAAAACTGAAATCACTGGTTGGAATTTCTTCCATAATTTCTTTGCACGATGGGAAATGTACTAGATTAGCTTTTTCTAGGCTTGATATGAAAACCTTAAGTTTATTTACAAATCCATCTAAGTGTCCAACTAACTGAGGTACTGTTTGATTTCGACCTTGCAATTTCAAGTTAAGTTCATTCATGTGGTGACTTATGTCGGTTAAGAAAGCCATATTGCATAAAAACTTAGAATCTAGTAGTTTTTCTTGAACTTCTTTGGAGATAGGCGTATTTATATGTGCATTGAGAAACTCAGCTACCTCTTTTCTTAAAGCGAAGAATCGTTTTAAGCAGTTCCCTTTACTTAGCCAGCGTACTTCTGTGAAGAGTGTCAAGTCTCCATACTCTGCTTCGAGTTCTGATAGAAAAGCCATGAACTTTCTATGAGTCAATGACCTATTTCCTCCTTTGATCATGTTGACACATTTCATAACTGTTTTCATTGTGTCTTCCATTTCCAGCATTTTCCCACAAAGAGCTTCCTGGTGTATAATACAGTGAAATGATGGCCTTTCTTAACAAGCCCACTAGGCCTAGTTGAGAGCCAACCATAGCTTTGGCCCCATCTGTTACAATTGCTGACAACTTTTTTGTTCCTTCACAGCTGTTGAGGGCTTTCATAAGTGCATCAAAAATGTGTTGACCTTTAGTATGACCATGCAGTGACTCTAGAGCCAGTAATTCTTCATTTATCATGAAATTATTGTCTACTGTTCTGATGAAAATTAACAGTTGAGCAGTGTCTGTTAAATCAGTGGACTCATCCAAGGCTAGAGAAAAGTAGGAAGACTCAGAAACAATATTACTTATTACACTGGAAACATGTATACTTATTTCTTCAATTCTTCTAGTGACAGTCTGTTTTGAAAGTGAGACGTTTTTAAACTCATTACTAAATTTTTCTTCACCAAAAGCTTGAGCCACTTCTATACAGCATTTCTTTACAAACTCACCATCAGTGAAGGGTTTTTTGGCTTTAGCTATCTCTGCACTTACACTATAAGAAGCTAAGAGTGCATTTTTTTGCAAAGTTGTGGATTTATTAAATAGGTTTTTTTGAGCACTAACCTTTTTCTTCAAGTCAGATACAATAGTAAGCCTAGCTTGTCCAGTGTAATCTTTGTACTTAGCTGCATGGTGCTGAGTGTAGTGCCGATTGAGGTTATATTCTTTATGGACAGACAGTACAAGCAAACACACTAAACACTGGGGTTTATTGTCCTTGTTATTTACAAACAGATACTCGGTTTCCCACTTGTCTTGAAACACTCTGTTTTCTTCTGAAACTTTTCTTTTCTTACCCATCGTGAAATAACGTAATTAGGTTTGTAAGTTAAAACTAAACACAGTGATGAAGCACCAGCAGTTTGACAGTAGCTAGCCTCGCGTGCGCACAGTCTTAGTATCTCAGAGTCACTGAGTGTTTTGTTTGGTTCCGAACGCGCAGTTGCCAAACCGTGCAGTCAGTCTTTTCGGAAAGCGTAGTTGCCACACCGTGCGACATCAAACTGGCGTGTTTGCCTTATAGGCCTACTCAAAGTATACTTCCTACTGATTCTCTTAAAGTAATTAAACCTTTATTTTGCTAGTTGTTAAAAAATTTATTATCAGGTCGTAATTATATACAATTTGAACTTAACCTGGACTCTTGTAGGAAATTTTGTATTTTATATTTCTGTTAAAAAATATCTACCGTAATACTTTTAAAAAGTTGTTCGGGGGCCGCATAAAACATAACCGCGGGCCGCTGCGGCCCGCGGGCCGCCAGTTGGCCATCCCTGCTCTAAATAGTCACAATAAATGTCTCTCGAGGTCCGGATTTCTTCAAGATAAATTAACGAGTGAATTTTTCAATAAAATCCGGATTTCTCGTTTCATTTCTGATGTCATTCCTCTGACTTCTCGTTTGATTTCCGATGTCAATTATTGTAGGTGCTGAAGGATTTTAAACCATGGCATGCAGTTTAATTTTATTATCATTTTTAATTAATTTATATATTCAACACTCTAATGAAAATAACTACTGAAAATGTCCCACCGTTACAATGCATCAATTTGGGAGGTTGCGACATCAAAGGCATCCAAGTTCAAATATCAGCCAGAACTAAGGCTGATTTTCCGAGATTCTGTATTAGGAATTCCATTGCATCTATGAATTACCTTTTATAATTCTTTCTGTTCTAAGAAGAAAGTTTGGTGGAAATGTGTGAAAAAACCGATGGCAGAGTTGGAAATGTGTGGTGGTAGGCATACTGGAATACTAATACAGCTCGCACAAAGTGTAGAAGTTTGTTTCAACTTGTATGCACATGTCACCTGAAGCACGGTCACATGAAGAATACTCACTACGTGATAAGAGACATATTCCTAGATTGTTCACGTGTAGATCCCGACACATTTCTCCCTTTTCTCTGCGTAACTTTTTCTCTCGCTATTCTCAACAGTTCAGTTATAACACGTGACTAATTTTATACTATTTTCTTATGTTGTGAACTAAAGCTGTCAATCGAGACGATTAATCGATCATTATCGTTATAAAGTTTACTTACCACATTAAAATCACTATCCCGAATTAATTTAACAACGATACAACTGGATATATGTAAAGATGTAAAGGTTTGTTTCAATTGAAGTGTAAAACACCCCAGCTAAATGAAAATACTTAAATTTTCGGTAAAAGTAACAAAGTTGAGATTCAGTACTTAAAAAAAGTATTAAAAAAATGTGTGCAGTAAATTGAGTTGTGTATAAGATACATTTATTAAAATTAAATGGTCATATGAAATATTATGCATGCCTATGTCAATTAGGTGATTTAGAAATACCATATGAAAGATACGATAGAGTAATAAGTTAGATTTAGGGAAATGCTTCACCGGTGAAAAAAAACATTCCTTACAAACTGAGACTTTATAAAATATGGCTAAAATAACCAGCATAAGTAAGTTTAAGTTTGTTATATTTAAGATGAATATAAGGAAATATGATTTTGTAAAAAAAATCAAACTTTTTGAATGGTCAAAGAAGTAAGAATTTTGAAAATGAGCCATGTACCTGATATCGTCATAGGTTAATTTTAATCATAACCATTGCTCAAATTAATTAATTCCAAGGACTAAATTCCTTGGGCTTCTGTTGTTTCGAAGAAACATCTACGTCAACAAAATGATATATGTCATCACAGTAAGCAGTCACATTCATTTTATGTAAAAATTGCAAGCGAATAAAGAAGTTGTTACAACAATTAAATACAGTGTGACACAAAACTGGCACTAAACTGTCTAAAATAAGTAGGCTTAGTTCTGGCATTCTTGGTCTTTAATCACGACTACAATAGCTTTACGTCGAATCTTTGGTCAAGTATTCTTTGTTAAAATCTACTTTAATATTAATTTTAAGCTTATGTTCACTTCAAATTGTTGTACGTTTTGTACAAATCGATATTCAGTGGTGATATCTAGTACCAGATGGAGATTCCGACTAGTACATAATTAATGCTGATTTACTCTGTCTTTCGAAAGAATAAAATATATATCAAGTTAATGTTCAAAACATTTCAGCAGTAATGCTATGTGGACATAGTGAATGTTCGGTGAAAAAAAATCTTAAAATGATAACAGAGATTGTAGGCTACATTATTGGAAAACATTTAAAGGTAAGCTGCTAACAACGATTTTAAACTGCTCTACTGTTGTATCTGTTTTAATCACTGACCTGAAAAGGCCGCTTTTACTCGTTCTAAGCTGCTTTTAGGAGATCTTCTTTAGAAGTGCTAAAGGGCATTTATTAAAATTTCTCGCAACGAAAACATTTGCATAAGAGCATTACATTAATAAATTCAAACGGATTATAATTTAATTGTTTACATACTGTAATTAGTATAGTGATATATTTTTGCTGTCATTTTTGTTGTGAAGGTATTAGGAACCAGGCAAATATTGTAATTTCATAATCCGCTAATTAAAATAATTGTGATAATTATAAAAAGAACTATATTTTAATGGCAATATGTTACAATAACATAGATTTGATCATTCCAAACCTTAATGTAAAGAAGAAAATATTTTATTGAATAAAATGAGCAATCAATCACTTCTGACAATTGTTCATACGGAGGTAAAAAATTATGGGAACGGATAAACAATTACAAACAAGTAGTTTGAACAAAACATCTAAACTATTTTACTATATATTCTTATATACTGTATATGGTGGTGCAATATGCCCACTGAGTCAGCAATGATGTTTTCTGCCATCTGATTTAAGGATGATTTAAGTAGCGTTATTTAAAAACTGTGGAGATAAATACAACATGTGTTTATAATACGAATATTAAAATTACACTTCACATCACTATTTAAAATAATCAGTTAAACGTATCTATGTATTGTAGTTGTAGCTGGTTAGAAAATAGAATAAAAAGCTCTGAACTAAATAAAGTTAACCTCAAAATTGATAATCATAAACTAAGTCCAAAATTGAACGAGTTTTCACAAATAAAACCCGCTACACTTACAGAATAAGAAGTGAAATGAAAATAGGGGACAGACATAAAGGAATAAAGGACCTTGGCTTGTGGAACTCTACATCAGGATAGTATACAATAGTTTATTAAATAATCTGCACTATACAATGGTTATATTGACAGTTACTATTGATTGTTAGTGTCTGGTTTTAGAGTTTTATGTTTAAGTTTGTATTATAGGTGTGGTTTATTGAGCTTGACGCGTGAAAGATGTGGTGTAAAAAAGTACAGTGTGTAGAAATTATTGAAATAACTCATTTTCAACAGATAAGGGTTAGTATTAAATATTTAATACACTAATCCACCTTTACCCTTAACATATAAAATACAACTTATTATGAAAATGCATTTCGGCGTATGCTGCGCCATCTTCAGTTCAAATAAGATGTAATGAACACCACAATTTTTCTCAAATAATGTTGTTTATGAAATTTGTTAATTGGTAACCTAGGTCACCGTTGTAGTCAAGTCAAATAAATGATTTTGGTCAATTATGTTTTCATTAAGGATGTTATTTCTGTTGGAAGTCCTACATATCTGTGATAAGGGTGTTAGACTAAATACATTGGAAAACTTTCAAATTTATAAGAACAGAAATAACATCCTTAATGAAAACATAATTGACAAAAATCATTTATTTGACTTGACTACAACGGTGACCTAGGTTACCAATTAACAAATTTCATAAACAACATTATTTGAGAAGAATTGTGGTGTTCATTACATCTTATTTGAACTGAAGATGGCGCAGCATACGCCGAAATGCATTTTCATAATAAGTTGTATTTTATATGTTAAGGGTAAAGGTGGATTAGTGTATTAAATATTTACAGTGTGTAGGTTTGTAAATGATGGGCTATTGCCTAGTAAAATACAGGCTCTATAGTAAAAAAAATTATGCTATTGTGGCTTCTTATTTAGATGTCGATCTGTGCTCAAAATTCCAAAAGAATTATAAATGGTGAATTACTTATATAAATATGATCAAGAATGAATTGCACTCCGGCAATAACATTGTTGGTGTGGGATAAGAGAGCCTGACAAAATTCCAAAAAAACTCCAATAGTTATACATGCATAGATTACGTACAGTTATACAAACATGCATGCTCGAATTTTGCAATCACAAATTTGTAGTTTTATGCTATAAACTCGCTTCGCTCGTTGCGGGCAAGCCCCCAAACCCCCGTTGAGGTTCTTGGGATAGGTTTTTTAAAAGATCTATGGGAGATAGAGTGCGTGTATTTATTATTTTTAAACTTTCAGAGCCCTATGTGAACACTTTGATAATACCGTTGCCATGGAAACCGAGCCCTTTTTCGGGAGGTTTTTTAGGGCTAAAAATTAAAAAAATAAACTTTTTGGAATTTTCCTGTGGTTTACAGCCTAAAAGCTATATGTGTACCAAATTTCAAGTTTCTAGCTCATCTGGAAGTGGGCAAACATTATTGTGAGTGAGTGAGTGAGTGAATCAGTGAGTCAGTGAGTCAGTCAATCAGTCGGTCAGTCAGTCAGCCATGTGGCTTTATATTATAGGGATTACCTTACGTACCGGTAACAGTTTCTTACATGATGTTGATATCATAAGTTAAATATCCCTTACATTATTGTCTTGATATCAGGAGTAGGCCTATATAATCTTGAGGGCTTGATGCAGGATACTTAATTCAAACTGTTAGCTGGTGGCATTGTGACAGATGCTCTAGGTTATGGCATTCTTGTTGAAGTTGTTATCTGTACTTGTGTGTTGCTGCGTCATGCTTGGTGCCCTGTCTTCAGAGTCCAATATGTAGACTTCAGTTATTTGGTTAGCTGTTGTGGGCGTCATACCCACTGCCCTTAGCTTCGGCTTCCTTGCAGTTTAGTGTGAGCGATGTCAACGGAAAAACACACACGCTCTCCGTTGATGAGGCAAGGGTGCGTTTTGAAATCGAACTATTAGCAGTTTGAATTTTTGAAGCTGCCAAAACATAGAAAGGGAATAGTTTCCCACGTAACATAGTCTGAAAAGCTGAAGTAAATAATGTTAGCTGTGTTTAATATAAAATATAAGGTCAAACAAACAGAAGTACATTAATTAAAAAAGAATCGATCGTTAATCGATCTTACAATATTGTAGGTCGATATCTTCCATGGGTATTTTGATACATTGGAATAAAGTGTTTTCACAAACTTTTAGATTTCTGCTTGAATTGTAACAAGTATATTACAGTGACTTTGCAGATTTGATCATTCCAACCCTTAACGTAGCCTATGGAAAAATAGAGCATGTGTTTATATTACGAAAATGAAAATTATAGGCCTACTTCACATCACATTTGAAATAACGCGTTAAATATATTTATGTGTGAGCAAGATAAATAAAAGAGCCAGCAAAATTTATGTTTGTTTTGTGCTAATACGATACGTAATTATCAGAATTGTAATAGCTTTTGTTAATTAATTGTCTTCGATTTTTTAATAAAATGTGTCATTTTTTAATTATCAACATTCTATTCTTTACCGTGCTGAATTTAACTTCAAGTACAACGTGAATGTTCTTAGTACGTTCTAAAGGGAATGAAGTAAAACAGGCTTTCTTTTGCATTTCCTTACAGCTGTCTTATACAGCTTGTAACTTAGCTTAGGTTGCTGGTAGAACGTCAGTTAACCCACTTTAAACTTCCTTTAGTTCAGCCCAGCCTTTCATCGTATCATCACTTTTCTCCTTAATTTCCAAAACTTTAGCAAGCTCCTAACCTCAAGATGCGACCCTCTTTATGGGGGCCAACCCCACTTTCCCTTTCTCACTCAGTTGGCGCCTTTTAGACCTGCTTCTGGTGATTTAAACCACGAAGCTAGTAGACTTTACTGCATTTCCACAAGTTGTTAGCAAAAGAAATTAAAATATTTGTAAGGTGTTGGAATTTCCAAGTCTTCGACGCCAAGTTTTCTGTGTTAATCACTAGCAATTATTCAAGTGCAGAGAGAAGAGTTGCTGCGGAGGGCTGGAAGAGGTGGAAGATGTTTGGGCTGTAATGGATGGATTTAATGGGATTTTTCTTCTCTTTTAACCGCACTTCTGTTGGTATAAATTGAATTTCTGCAATACTTTACCATGCAGAAATTTTCACGTTGCTCAGTACACAAATACAAATTATATCCAATAATGAGGAATTTGTAATTAAACTTTAAAAAAACTTAGCTAGTCACGAAATTTATATTGATTTAGCTTCTTTAAAGAGGTCATATATCCTTAACGATTCGAAGTGTTGCTGTCCATGATAATGTATTTCAAAATTGTCCTTAATTTCACAACATTTAAAGTGGCATGTTTTCATAATCGTTTCATGAATTTTATTCAATATTTGTTTATAATAAATTAATTTGTTATTATGAATGCTGAAGTATTGAAAATAGCCCAGCCTTCACATTTGTGCAGCAAACTATATGAATCAATCTTCAATCTATAAGGAACCATCCCTACCGCATTTATTGTAATCTATTGAAGGTAACAGTTTCAAATTGAATTTACTTTATAACTTTGTGCAAATTCAGACCAGTTACATTGTTTAACAGCTTTTAAGTTATAGGAATAAATTCCATCAATAGCCGGTCTAATTTGATTCATTACGTCAAATTCCAGTACCGGTATCGTACAACTTCCAAAGCTACCTGTGTACAGTGCAAACAATAGTATTGTCATGGGACTTGACATGCAGTGTGAATTCATTTGACGAGTTCAATGTAATATTTTCAGAAATTGTACAAGTTTACAAGGGAAGGGGTGGTTTGTTTGAATTTTAATCTAGCCTACGTTGTTTTCACGGTTGAAGAAGTTATGTGTGCAAAATGTTGTACAAAATGGTCAACGCAATAGATTTGTGTAGAAAACATACATACATACATACATACATAATACACACATACATACATACTTACAAACACACATAATGCATACATAAGCCTACATAAATACATACATACAAACATAACACACAAACACACACGCATGCATACATATATACATACATACGTACATACTGTCTGACTGTGAGCTGAAGGCCGAGCTGGTGGCATAGTGGGGGAAAGACATAGACAGTAAATGCAAGCGCATGGTAAGGTAGTGGGGGAACGCTAGCTCGGCCTTCAGCTCGCAGTCAGACAGTACATACGTACATAGATACATACATGGCCTACATACATACATACATGGCCTACATACATACATACATGCATGCATACATACATACATACATACATACATGGCATCATATTGTAATCAAATTATGTCCTGATCAAAGTTATTTTATGAACAAACAAAATTGTAAAATAGAGCAAAAACAGTTGTAGAAGAGAAAGATGTAGATAAATCCGTAATGTAGTAGGCCTATTACCTGTAATGGAGCATGCAGTAAATAAAGTGAATTAAAAAAATACATACATACATTACATAAATATAGACTTTCAATTTTACATTTTAGATAACTTATTTGGAAATTGAAATAATTTAAATATGCGTTGATTACAAACACAATTTCGATTCAGTGCAAGCCAGTTCGTGTGCCTTTATTCTGTTCTGATGTTAGGTTATCAGAATTAGGTAACTATTCCTTACACGCACTACTGGTGGCATTGGTAAGAATCGTATAGCTCAGTCCATTCATATATTTTTCATTCATGTAGTATGCCGTAATCTCACAGCTGAGAGAGTGCTGATTTCATTTTATACAAGACAAATAAAACAGTAATTGTTATTTATATAATTCGTTACATTTTATTCATGGAATACAGCTTAATATATCACATTAAACATTATGAGATTTTTCAGATAAATCCGTAATCACTCGTGGGATTAATTACCTATGATATAACCTATTCTATTGTCATATTAAAACACAACTTCAGAAATACACCGGATCTGTCGGTCAATCCGGAACTTGAATAAATACTGACGTTCTTGCTAATAATTGTTAAGTTTTATTGTACCGAAAAAAAAAACTCGATTTCTTCTTCTAATCATTGCAGTAGATCGATGAAGTATCTTCAGTTCGTAACTAAGACAGAATGGTTCACTTTAAACTGTGAATTACTTCAATTATGTCACTCGTTTGAAAATCCTTATCGAAATGTCTTTCCATTTCCTGTTCTTTCATTTCCTTTTCTCTCTAAACGTCTGGCAGGAAAGGTGAGGATCTCGTTAGACGATTCCTTCAAGTGGTTTGGCCGTGGGAAAAGAAAACAGAGGAAGAGGTAAGTGGATATAGGGGATAATGTCAGGCTCACAGAAAAGCCAAAGCAGACTACTTTCCTTTATAAAAATAGAGGGAAGGAAAGAGTTGAGGTTTTATTATTCTGCGTAAAATATTAAGAAGTCCTTATACAGATTTTACAAATAACGGCATAATGATGTGATATTAGGCCTTTTAGAAATTCTTTACGATGGGAAGGAAAAAAAGAGAGCATCCATATAATTTTATTTGAAATTTGTTTAAATGAAATCTTCCGGAGATAAGCTAGGCTAAAGTCACATTATATTTTATTTACCTAATCCTACATAATGTGCAGGTCGGCCGCGGTGGTCTAGAGGTAGCGTGCCTGCCTCTAGATCCGCAGGGCGCGGGATCAAACCCGGCCGCGGACGTAAAAATCCTGGGCACGGAGTCCTCCGGGAGGGACTTCAAGCTGGGGGTCCCGTGTCGCAGATTTACGGCACGTAAAAGAACTCCAAGCCTAAATTAGAGCCTCTGGACAAAATTTCTCGGCCCTTTCACGTCCAAGAAATACTTAGTTTCCAGAGGGGGGTTGCGAGGCGATGGGCTTACCACCTGTCCCTCTACCAACCTCTCGGAAAATAAGCATATCAAAATTAGTATAGGTAATGAAACCTCCGCTTGGAGGCCCCTTCGCCCCACCTGGGGATCATAGGGTACCAGATACAGATACAGATACATAATGTGCAGAGTTAACAATGGAAATAAAAGTCGCCAATGATGATTATTACATTGTTATTATTATTGATCAACATTTAAGATGGGGCAAACAAATTACATATTTACTTAAAAGGATGCGTGTACATATATATTTGTTATCCTCGCTCAATTATAAAAATATACTAAGAATAGTCTACTTAACGTTAAAACATTGCGTTATCATGTATGGCATAATTGGATGGGAAGGAGTTTCAAAAACTATCCTTTCTCCATTAATTTTGCTTGAAAAACGTATTAGAGCCCCTTAAAATGTGTTTCTATCTAAACCTCTTGAAGTTCCGTTTAAATTAGAATTTTCATAATTTAACGCACGTAGTGTAACAATTAATAAATATATTGTATTAAGTTATATTCATAAGAATTCAAGCTTTCGATCACATTCACATCTCTATGAATACGAAACAATACGAAGTCAAACAAATCCTTTAATTGAACCTAAACGTTACAAATCTGCTTGTCTAAAGCACAGTTCTAGTTTTTATCCCACATTAGGCCTATACTATTCTATTGTTAAAAATAACTCTGAATTAATTATTCTGAATAATAACGAATTTAAGAAAGTAATAAAGTTTTTTATATAAAATATTTATTCTTTTTTCTTTTTAAAATTGTCTTCCTCTTACTACTGAAAAAGAATTAATTGAACTATTTAAAATAGTTTGTATTTTTATTTCATGTAGGCCTACTTACATCAATTTCTTAACTGCTCCGACCAACTGCTCGTTCGGGTGGCGTCATAATTAATATTAATAATAATAATATTAATAATAATAATAATAATAATAATAACAATGTTTAAAAAATTTAAATTGTAATTGTAAATAATGATAATTGAATAAAATTGGAATTGAAAATTTGTAATTAAAAAATATTAAAATTGAAATACTTTTAAAAATGTTTAATTGAAGTGCAATGAATTATTGTTAGTTAACGGCACAATGTCAAAAACAATTGGAAATATATGAGCAGCCACTGTAAGTTAATCAATAACATTATGTAACATTATCATAGGGAAGATTAACGTTGTCCATGTACTGCTAAATAGGCCAGTAACGGTCAACAGTGTGTCGGAAGTTTGTTTTGCAGAAGTTCTATATGCCTGCAAATCTGCAAACACGGAACATATTATGTATCGATCTGGGCTAGGACAAAACCGCGAACTTATGAGCAGAACGTCAATGCCTATTCTGAGTCACTTACGGTTTCTATAGCCACCTCCTGGACAGCACTACCTCAAGAAATGAGGAATAGTCGAAGTTTATACTCGTAGATATTAAAATCCAAAAGAAGACAATTATTGCTCTTAAATCATAGATAGCCAAGAGCCTAACTGTCCTTTAACGTTACTGTACTACGTTTTCATTCGTTATTATTTGTTTATGTTCTATAAAAAGATAACTGATGCGTTTACTGTAGATAAAATATTACGATTTCACTCCTTTTCCTGCAACTAACCTGCAACTATTATGCACTAGGCCAATATATTGTATGTTTGTATATATTTTACTTCGTATTTTTGTATTCTTTGCATCTTGTTTACATTATTCTGCCTTTTGTAATTTGCACCTTGTATCATTTCGAAACAGATTTTCATTATAACTCACGTGTGGCATCGATTATTATCGAACACTGAAAGAACTTGAAACCTAGAGAACATCAAATGAAGCTGTGTAATAATCAGCCTGTGTTTAAAATAAAATAAATTCTGTTCTTCCTAATTTTAATATTATACTATATTTAGTTCATTTCGTCTTGCAAACATCCGTTCATTTCAATAAAACGTTCAAGAACAAGTTTCGACTAGACCATACGCCATGAGCTGTCACCTTCAGACGGAAAAAAAATAGGATCACTGCATGTTGATTTTCTTTAATGCAAAATGTGCAGCCATGTTTAATGGGCAACCGTGCAACATACAGTGGAGTTATAACGCTCAAACATTCCACAAGCGGAGATAATTAACAACATGTCGACGTGCGCGAGCACCAAGCGGCAGAGTCAAACTATAAAAGATTAAACAAAAAGTGCAGATACTCATTGAGTTACCCTCGTATATACGACCGAATAGGTCAGGAGTCTTCAAATTACTGGAATGAGTACTTATGGCCAAATAGGTCAGGAGTCTTCAAGTTACTGGAAAATGAGGGCCACATTTGAAGTGTTAAGTCTCAATGGGGGCCGGATGAACACATTTTATCATAATTTTAAAACAGGATTTGTATTTGTAATGTATTATTATTATTATTATTATTATTATTATTATTATGAAAACTATAGAGTTTAGAGTTTAAATAAAACACTAGTATACTTTAGTGAGCGGTATGAAATTTATTTTTGAACCCTAAATTTTGTCAAACTGTGGATCTAATTTGGTCTGTGGAGGAGAGTGATGTTTTATTAGTGTGGCAGTCTTCAAGGGAATCACATCGCGCTGAGCAAGATATGCGGCTACTGACTGACAGGAGGGGAAGATGGCTTGTCTCTCTGAATTCAACTCCCACATGTCAATGCCCTTCTCCTCACACCCGTTCTGCCAGTGTTAAGAAGAAAAATATTGTTCTTGTACTCGCCAAACTTTCTTCATGGAGTATAACACAAATGTTTTAAAAAGAAAGTATTTTTTACCAAAACATGTGTAATTAATCTTTACCGTACAGGCTTATTAAAAAAACCAATCCTTAATGACTGTGATCTTGAAGAGAAACATACATTAATAAGACCAATTACTGTAATTGTATGCTGTAGGATGTGTGATATAAATATAGAGAGGTAGCTTACAGATGAAATACTCTCAGCACCTACCGGAGGGCCTGGTGCTCATCCATCAACTTGAAAGAGACAGTTTCTCACACCGCCTGATCAGAGACGATTTTTACCACACTGAAATGAAGGTCTAATCAATTACTCCCTGGTATCATCAGTCATACCTTACAAGACTGCCAACCGTCTCTAAAAACCGTGAGAGGCCTCCATGTTTATATAAAAATGGAATCAACGATATTATTTACTTATATATTCATTAGGAGACAGCAAAAATTTGCATAGCAACGGTGAGGATGTAGAAACCAAAAATAATGACAAATTGTTAACAATAATTAATCACTAAAAATATATTTTGAAAACAAGAGTAACTGTGAAGATATTCTATAGGCCTAGAACGAAGTAACATAAGTTAATTTAGATAGAGAATTGCAAAAATATCAATAGACAACACTAAAAATCGAACAATTAGATTATTTATAACATAAAATTGAAGTTATTGAAGATCCATGCATAAACAAAACAAAGTAAGGGTAGAATGCGACATAGATGAAGGTGTGCATAACTTACTGAAGTTGAAAAAAGTGGAAATCTAAAGAACAATGGACGGATGGAGTGAGAAAATGGTGGACAGTAAATGTTTAACCGAACAGCAAGCTGAAGACTAATTCAGGGCTCGGATTTTTATGACCTTATAGCTTAGAATGCACAAAACCATAGCTATATTTTTTCAAACCTCTTTTGTCTTAACAAGTGTCCACTGTTCAACTTCGGAGCAGTTCATTGTATTTCACCAGAGTCCAACGACTAAGTCAGATGTTATTTAGCAATAGCCAGATAGAATCTAACCTATAATTTATGGTCAGCAATATCCGAGCCCTTTTATTTGAGTTGAAGAAAATCAATTGTAGCCTAAGACAGAAATCCTCCCCCAAATATTAGAAATAATATTTCCTGTATTCCCTATAAGTAAAGTATTTTTTTCTGAATTTAATTCTCTGCCGTTATAATAATAATGATGATGATAATAAAGATAATAATAATTCATTTGCCTGGCAGAGTTCAGATCACAGGGCCTTTTCTTCCACTCAATCAAGATCACATGAATAACTTCAAAAAGTACAATTACAATAAATACAGTGATAAATAACACAAAAATACTAGCAATAGAATAATAACATAGTTGGTGCAACATAAATTGGAACATAAGACAAAAATGAATCCAGTCATCGAGTTAAAATTAGGAGAAAATGTAGAAGAGAAAACAATGTGAATTTTAAATAATATATAGTTATGAGTTTGTGTGCTTATGCGGCCCACGCTACCGGGCCTTATAAAACCACGACCTGTAGGGGGAGGTATTACCTTTGGAACACAATGCTATTGATCAGAAAAGGACTTGGAGGGCTTCCCCGGATGAGTGATCAGTCCAATGCCGAAGCCACCTCTGAGACTACATGAACACATAGGACGAGACACACAAGTCACACCCACATAGGCCTACTCATTGTGAACACGTTGAGGATGGGATGAAGGTGATAATGACGGCCAGGTGTCCGGGGACCATAAAAGCCTTGTCCCGATCAGGAATAGAACCCGGCCCCGCTACATGAGGAGAGCGAATGATTTGCTAGATGTCCACTGGGGTAGTGACTAGGGTCAGTTGTCTTCTTATGTAACGTTTCCTTGCTATAATGATTCTTTCCCTATAAATTCAAATCCAGTTCAATTCATACGGCGGCAACAAAACTCATCGCACTGTATTTATGGTAGATAATGTTACATGTTTCACACAAGATCGTATCAACAACACAAGGCAAGAAGCGCTGTGATTTGTCTGTAATAAGGTAGGTAAGCAGTTGAAGAGTCTATTTATATCTAATGTGGAAGGGGTTGATATCGCAGGCGTCCGTCCAGTGTGGCAGTTAGTTTGGTGGAGGGAGTCAGTGACATAGGCTACGCCGCTACGGTATACAAGTTTTGTCAATTTTACCTTCAGTGCGGATAAGGAAAGATAACGTATCATATAGTTTATTTTATACGATTCTCTTATTCCACAATTTGGCTCTGTTGTTCACGGATTCTTCTGTACAGTAAATATCCGGTAACGTATTCGCATTGTGTGTGTATACTCACAAGATTTCCTCAAGCGTGTTAATGTTGTAATTAACTGAATTCACAAAAAGACTTACTTCCGAAAATTTCATAGTTTTATTCACGGAATTTATAGACATGTATTAATCCTGAAAACTCAAATTTCAGGTCGACCCAACGCGGTACCAACCGGAAGGTAACGGGTTAAAGGGGCCAGTTTGTAAGGCTGAAAATTGTAACACCTATACGAAGTGAATAATGAACCCAGGACCTCAGTCTCTTAGAACCCTAATGATCCTGACGGCTCGAAGGTCTCCAGGGACCGCCATACATAAAAAGTTATTAAAACTGAGGGAGTCATTCTAAAACTGCAAGTAAATATTGATTTTAAATAGTTTTGTATGTTGGGGATTCACTATAGAATCATTTTAACTTCTCTGCTTTCATAATTCGGTAACCTATCATTAAAATATTAAATATTCCGCGGTCTAGTAATATAATTAAAACTTTGTTTTAAATGTGGTTATTAAAAAATATATTGTAGGTGCTGTTTTCGAAGAACAATTCTAAATTGAATCATCATTAATAAATAATAACTGATTGTCTGTAATCAAATGTATCGTAAATTTTAGCTGGAATTTTCTTTCAAATCATGTACAATTCATTTTAAAAGTCAACTTTATGGCAAACATGCTATCAATGAAATAAATAATAATCCAAATAGGCCATCTTAAAAATCAGATTGGAAATGTTAGCACCGGAAAAGAAGAAGCAACTAAGACAGCAGACCAGTCAGGAATTACCACGTGATAGCAAGTACCCAAGCTTCGTTGGAAAAGTCATTCACTGTAGAAGAAGAGTCCATCATGAAATACCGGGCAAAATTGCTTTGCATACGATTGCTACCGTAAAACTTGAATTTTCGCGTGTGATAAGTGCAGTTTCACTATTGAATAAGTGTGATAAGTGTTATATGAAGACTAAAGACACCTCAGGAAACTCTGATGGAATTGGGGTTTTCTCCGGTAGACTGCATAGGACAGGTTCGTAGTCAGCACTTAGTACTGTAGAATGGAGTGAATAATAATGGCGTGTTGATCATGCGCAGAGTGTTTGAACAATATTCTATTGGCTGGATTACTTAGGTCTGTAGGCTATATTTTGTATTTTAATACATGTACTGAATTGGTCCAACGGTTAATTGTAAAAATCCTTCATGCCGTTAACATATTAGTAATAATATATTAATGTTTTATTTTGCCTGGCAGAGTTAAGGTCATAAGGCCTTATCTTCCACTCAACCAGGATAAGTACAAAATACATTAAATGAAATCTATAAGAAACAAATACAATAGATATAATACAAAATGCTAGCAAGGGTGGGAGGCGAATTAATGTACAAAGCAATTTCAACTTCGGTGTTGATTGGAAATTGTATTTATTTATAAATGTTGCCTTATACCCTCAATTTGTATTTATATTTTTAAGTATTTCTATTTCTATTGTACTGTCAATATCATTACAAATTGTTTAATAATTGAGTGGACTCATGTAATTGAAATAAGAATACAAAATTTGATATAAAAATTACCTTCCCTTATTACATAAAATTCGTGCAATACAAATAAAATTGCCAATGCGATATCTCAAGATTGTCTAAAAGGGCATATATTAATACGCAATGTAACTTTGTTAGAAAAAATGGCAAAAGATAGATTTATGCTGCACCCCAGCCAAGCTCTGCCGTTTTGTTAGGTTAGGAACGTTTATGTTAGTTTAGGAGCAATATACTGAATAGCACGAGGTTTATTATGTCTCACATTGAATTTCTTCTGTGACTAAACCCCACCTTCCCAGGCGGGCCTCATTAGAGAGGAGCATATGGTGCAGCATAAAACTATTTTTTCCCGAAAAAATCCAGTGTTACATTTTAAATAGCTTGTATTAATATATGCTATGTATTGTAGTTCTAACCTGTATGAGAGGTTCGTCATGTGAGTAAAAAACATATAATCAATGGATACACTGATATTTGTCGTATGCTACTTCAGTTTGTATTTTAATTCGTATTGGAATCAATTTTCTTAATAATTAATAATATACATTTTTTTCCTTGCGCCCCCCCCCCGGGTACGCCCATGGCTGTCGAAATTCTTCATCTTTATCTTTATAAAGAATTAAAAGAGACCTTTTGAAGTTATAGAACTTGGCCGTTTTTATTTATAACATATAAAACTCTAATTTTGCAACAATTTTCAACCTCCGGCCAGAAAATTCATAACACGATAATATTTCCCCCCCCCCCAAGACATTTCAATGACGCAGTCTGCGTCTTAACCCACCCCCCGCGAGCACCCTGTTTTACTAGAATTTATATTATATTTTCGTACACAAAACACAACAGACAAACGTTAACTATATCAGCTGACGAGTAACTGCCCATTCCTGCTCACTGGCAGCGCTAGTAGTAGCGTGTCCCGGAAAAAGACAGGGAGTGGACGGTATTACTTATTGAGAGTATTTGCTAAACCCCACCTTCCCAGGCGGGCCTCCTTAGAGAGGAGCATATGGTGCAGCATAAAACTATTTTTTCCCGAAAAAATCCAGTGTTACATTTTAAATAGCTTGTATTAATATATGCTATGTATTGTAGTTCTAACCTGTATGAGAGGTTCGTCATGTGTGTAAAAAACATATAATCAATGGATACACTGATATTTGTCGTATGCTACTTCAGTTTGTATTTTAATTCGTATTGGAATCAATTTTCTTAATTTTGTTATTGTTTGTTTATAGTAGTACTCACTAAAACTCACTGAGCTTTCGAAATCACTGTTGTTCACTATCCTTGTAGATAATTAGGTGCTTTGCTGAAATCTCGTATTGTTAGTGTTGTACGTTGAGCCGCTCTGTTTCTGGTATTGGCAGGTTTTTCTCTGGTTACATCATTGGGTATGCATTTCGACCTGGGTTTTGGTCATCTTCAGCCCTAATATAAATTTAATGTACGAACACCGGTTAAAATTATTGACAAAGTATAAAGCTTTTATATCAAAGTTTCGGTTGCTTCCTTACCTTAGCGTTTTGAGTACTAAGTTGAGTCTTAGTTTCAACTATACTGACGTGTTTATGTATTGCACTGTCTATTTATTACCGGTGGGTGTTTTCACTGCTAGTTCAAGTAACGGGTTGTATTCAGTAGTATTCTCATTAAGTATATTATTTTTTATGTTTGTAAATTTCTAGTGTTTCCAGTGTATTAAATCTTCTACCTTTCTTTTGTTTGTGTAGGACTTCCATTGTTCGCTCTATAGGCCTATTTTCGTGTTTTTCATCCAGTAGTTGTTTGGCAAATGCTGTCTTTCTTCTCCCGTATTTGTAATCTGTACTATGTTCTTTGAACCTTTGTTTGAATTGTCTTCCTTTTTGGCCTATGTACAAGTTAGTTTGTAAACCCCATTTTCTGAAAATTTGTCTCCTATTTTAGAACTAGCAATGTAAAGTTTATTTTTTGTTGTGTTATTGGTAAGAAAGGAAATATTGAATTATTTTTTGAAATGTTTGGTAATTGTGTGTACTTTATTGTCAGTATATGTAAAAGTTGCAAATTTTTTATTGTTTTTCTCTGTGATTGGACTTAATCTTGAGGTTTTTCTTTACTTTTCCCACTTTCTTACTTTCTCTCTTTTTAGTAATTTGAGGATGAGGATGAGGATGAGTGTTGAAAAGGAATCACTACTTAGTATTTGTTATCTAATGTTTAACTGTTGAGCAATTATACAAGCATATATACAAAAACTTCATAAGATAGATCGTAAATATGTTTACCCTTGATTGGACTAGCGATTAGCTATATTAGTCGTGGTTAATACATTTGATGCATAATATCATTTGTGTATTGTGTAAGTCTAATTTCTCCTGAGCAACAGAATTCCAGTGTAGTTATTCAGCTCCAACATTTATTGTAAATGACAAACACAAATTCATCATCTAACAGAACGTATACTTTAAATAACACAGTGTATTTCGTAATGTTCTTAGGTTAAAATTCATCATGCTCAGGCTTCAAATGTTCATACAAGGAACGGTTAGGTTCAATAAGCGTGTTCTGTAGGAAGATGTGGGGGAGTGTATCACGCGATGACTGCAAGAATGCGATCACGTATAATCAGGTAGTGCCAAAAATTGAACACTCTCCATATTTATATTCTAGACATACGGTAGCCTAAACGGTGACCAGTGATGTTTATGACTGTAAATAAATTGTCCTTTTATCAACTTCGTAGACTGCAGTAGATGCACTCGAGGCGCGCTCTTCTTATGCTGTGTAGTGACTGTCCATACACAGTGACATGTCATACTAAACTTAATCCCTGTATGACATCTGTCCCTGTATGAACATTCGACACCTTATCATTTCCCTTGCATAACGGTGGGGAAAGTAGGAAAAACAGTGAACAGTTAACAGTCAGTGCTCACAAGAAAGGCCCCACCGGTCTACCCGTTGGGGGTATCGAATATTTATGACTGCTGTGAAATTTTTTCAGTTTAGTCGCTTTCTTTCCAAACTTACTTTTAAATAAATGTATGTTATTCTTCATGTAATAAATCTGGCTGTAGTTTAGAATCCCTTAGAAAGAGAAACAAACATTTTTCGTTAGGAATATACTAATTTTGGCTACTGTTTCTATTTAGAGAATTTGCTGTCTTGTTTAGTAGGTTCAAGCACTTGTCCTTGATGCTCAACTTGTGACACTGACGATATTGTATTAAATTATGTATACAAGATAGAAATAACGTGCTCAAATTCTGCTTGTAGCGTTGCTTGATGATAGATCGCCCCTCAAGTATGTGTTACAATAATACATAGGCCTAGTACAATGAGACTGTTTATGAGTTCTATTGTCTCAATGCAGAATCTATTTATCATCTTACAGTCATTAATTATGAACTTGACCATTCAAGGAGAAATGCCATTTTTAAAATGGCTATTATTTTAATTTTGTTTGTTTGTTCAAAACTTAAAAGTAATACTCCCAGTAAGCCTGATATTTATAACGTAGCGAGTTATTGAAACTAGAAAAGCAACTAAGTTTATATTAAAGTGTGAAGTCCTATTGATAGTTTTATGATTAGGAACCATATTTTTTGGTAAGCCTAACCGCTTATGGTGATAAGCGTGAAGTTTTACAATACAGGTTTCCTTAGCTTTATAGCTTTATAGATGCTTAATTGATCAAAATTGAGGAAACTATACCCATGAAATATCGAGATATTTGTTGGATTTCCCTAACTGTGTAAATAAGCTTGAAATACCCCCCCCCTTCTAGGACGGATGTTGAGAAACGTGTGTGCAATTTTAAATCCATAAATTTAGTGTTTGCAATTTCTTTTTCATTCTGTTAGTCGCATACACTTATTTTATGGTGCCTATGACTGCCGGAAGTTATAGATACTTAAAACTGATTACAACCGTATTTCATGGAATGTGGTTTAACTTCTATTTGCAAATGAATCGCTTATTTTAGAAACATCGTAAGCGTCCACATTTTTCAAAGCTGAGATTATTGGAAAATTTTTCAGCAGCTCAGAAACTTTTTCACAATATGAGATATGTGGAGTATTGTTGCTCGTTGTATAATTACTGATTATCTTCTCTGAAATTACATTGTCTTTAAAGTTCTTTGATAGGAATATTGAAACAACACCTTCTACTATCGGAAGAATTTTGACAGTTTCCAGTATTTTTATTATGGTGATGAATTCTGGATGAATTTATGTTGGCTTATTTCTATGTGGAGACCTAATATTATTATTATTATTATTATTATTATTATTATTATTATTATTATTATTGCTATTATCATCATCTTCTTCATTGCTATTATGTGTAGGCCTACGTAATAATATAATATAATGTAATTTTGGCATTTACCTGCCAGCTTCTAACCTGTAATGTAAGATCTCAGGAATCCTTTTCCGTTGCTACAAAATTAGATAGAAGTCAAGTGGCTTGCAAAGTAGATAATTTCCTTTCCTCCTTACCGACGTAGTTCTATTATATTTTTTATTAGGTCAGTATGCCCAGTTTCTATAAACTCGTGAAATACCTATGGGTAATTATCCATGAGCAAATTAGTTCCAAAATCACCCAAAATTATATAATGAGCAATGATATAAGTTGTACAGTTAATTTAATTCAGAAGGCTTTGATTCTCATCGTTTAAATTGTTATTGATCCTACAAGAGGTTAAATTTTATCCAGCCATTTATGAAAGGATAAATTAACCCGACGATTTACCCTTGGAAAGATCTAGCCCGAGTTTGTAGGAACATTTTTTCTGTCATTTTCATATTTACCCAGAGGACATTTATCTAGAAACTCACCACAAGTGAATGTGATTGTTACCTTTAAATTATTTGAGTTTGTAAAAGGTATCCTTGTGCAAATTCTGTCCATTGGATAATTTACCCATAGGTATTTCGCGAGTTTATAGAAACCGGACATAATCGTACAATTTACCCATAATATACAGCGATTCTTGATGCGAAGATATTGTGAATTACTCATAGAATAATTTCGCTATGAATAATGAACATAATAATTGCTTCAATAAAGATCACTTCGTTCAGTTTTACAATTCTCGCCTCTGCACCTCATAATGTTCAGTATGTCAACTATAATGCTCTCTTTTTGTGAGAGCGGAATTGGTATGGTGGAGAGGGTCAATCGATTAATCTAATTTGTGAATCACGCCTCTTTAGGGGATGTGTACGTGACGTCAGAGAGTTTATAGGGTGGTAAAAGGGGTTTGGCAATGCGGGAGGAGGGGGTGGTGGATAATAGAGAGGCAATTCAGCACGAAAATGAATCAATGAATCACATAGAGAAATCCTTTAGTTTTTCTCATCATTAGGAGCTCTCTGAAAGCTCTATGCAGAAGGAGGATTCAGTCGATTTTCGATACAAACCACTCACTTGTAGATTTAGAGTCAAATGACACTTCAATTTCACGAATTCTAATTAAAGATTTTCCGATTATTCTCTATCGGCTCGACCTCTTAAATCTGCTGGTTGATAAAGTCAATTTCCAGTGATGATTTTAAAATTACAGATTGAAATCATCACTGCCATCGTTAATGGAAGGAATATAATTTAAAAAAGTTATTTTAGTGGATGGTCACAAGGTTATAAGTATCTATCTGCTCAACCATGAACAAGTTTTCTGCTATGTAATATTCACTTTGTCTATGCAAACCTATTGCTATGCCTTTATGTAGTTAACGCGAACAGTAATAAGTTACTACAGTCAAACCTCCGTAAAGTAGTATTTGTTGGCCTTAAGAGATTAAATTGTTATGAGATTTATTGCTTTATAGAGGGGCTGGGATGACATTTCTTTTAAAAAAAGTGTGCAGAATACTGTGTGATCTAGAAGATAATTCAAGGATCAGGCATGCAATGAAGTTAAAAATAATTTACCATGAATTGAAACCATTAAAATACCGCTAATGTAGTTTTTATACTTACTGACTTCGGTTGAGTAGTAGCCATAGTTACTTTACACCCGGACACTGGAACAAAAAGCTTCTAATAATACTTGTTTAACATACCTAACTTTGAGCCTTGGAAAATGTTAGAAATTTCAAACTCGTAAAGGGAGGGAAAAGGAAAGAAAAAGACAGCAAACTCACCATATAGCTGAAGCAGAACAATAACCATTTGCTTAGTATGATGTTTTAACTATAGCCTACATGCTGTTCATTTTGAAGTAAAAACTGAACTCAATGTACGTTTCTGCACACGTAGTAAGGGTTTTTTTCCATCTTCACTCTATTCTCTTCCCTTATTCAACACATATTTTCTGGACTTTTAAAGAATTTTAACAATTTTAGAGAATGATTTTGTTTAAATTTTGACTTGAAATGCTTATCCCAAGAGTTAAAGCTTTCTTTAAAATACTTTTTTTCGTAAAAAATCTTTGAAGGCTAGTTATAAGCCAGGTACCATTCATAGAAGCTCAAGTCTTCCCTGATGAACGATACATTTTTGCATTCATTTTGCTTAAATTTTCTACAGGTATTGCATAATACGCATTATATATTACATTTATATGGAACGCCATGTACTTCATAATATGTATTATAATATATTATACTAGCAGCTAAAACATTTTTTTAATCCATTTTTTTTACAATAAATTGTCTGAAGTCTTCTCATTTCATAAACAGACTTAGGCCTAGGTTGTATTTCTTGCATTGCGGAAAGCGCGACTTTGAATTAGGTTGATGCAACTTAACGTTCGCTTTCTACAATACAGCCGCTTACTGTATAGGCTACTGGAATATAATAAAGGTAGAGGAAGTTCAGTTCAGATCAGATTTAGTTTTGCACATTCCTTGGTAAAGCATACGATAGTAGCCTACATTATGCTACAAGCTTATAATGGCATTTGATGTACGAGTATGTTTTTCTTACGAGTATCTTAAATTTTTAATTTCTGAGATTTTAGATTCATTAACAAAATTGACTAACCGTGCGCTGTAAGCAAGTTCCAGTAGTTTTTGCCTTCTGCGATACATGACAGAATATATCATTCTGAGAAATATCACATTTAAACAAATCGTAGCCAATTTTATATTTTAATTATTTTTTTTATCAAACTGAGTCTATTTAATAATCATATGCAAATATGTTAACTAAAAGAGAACTTCCCATGTAAAGCAATCAAAGTTGGTAACCCTGGAGTGTTATAATTTTATTCAATAATAATAATAATAATAATAATAATGTTTTTTCTTTAAACGAAGTGTTATTTTACACCTTGAAATGAACTTAATGTAGTATAATATTAAAACTAACACGAACAGAATTGATTCTATTTAAAAAAAAAAGGCTATTTATTATGCCGTTTTAAATGCTACTCTCAAGGTTTCAAGATACCACACCACTGTCATAATGAAAATTTGTTTCGAAATGGATATTATTATGATACCGTTACGTCACACGTAACATGCGTATTATAGTATGGACGAACAAAATCTAATATTACACAATGGTTCCGTATTCCATTGAGCATATAAATTTTGATTCATTACTATATGTTATTTTTAGTGTTGAAAAACTATTATTTCAGTATCTCTTGAAATTATTTTCTTTACCTGGCACGTGTATCGCGCCAAGAAAAACAAACATCTCGCATTTAAACTAGTCATCCTTATCTTCTAACTAAAATAATGATAACCCTCCCCTGTTGTGTTGTAATATATTTGTGTGCAGTTATCTCTGATATGGCCCTCGCAACTTTCTCTAAAGCCCCATCCTCCTTCAGGGGCATGGACTCCGGGGAAGTATATGATGAGTCTCCTAGGGGCGATTGCCCCTGAACAGAGACGCGTTCCGACGCTACACCCTCCCCCTGGCTTCGTCACTGAGGGATGATTTATTCGCGCCACTCTGTTCAGGAATAACCCCAAAAGACCACTCTTCTCCGTGGGGAGAATCTAAAATGTATACCTTGTAATAATAATACAATGATTATATTGCTTACAACAGCGGTTCCCATGGCCCAGTAAAATACCTGTTACATTCACGCATGTAGGCCTACTTAGTATGGAGAAAGTATAGTGATCGTGACCTAAATTGAAGTTGAGATAACACGGGATAACATATTTCGCGATGCCCAGAAAACGGGCATCTACGTGGTAAACGCAGGATTTTACCATGAGTTACATACGACGTTTTTAGACAGTCATTAAAGTAGTGAAATAATAGATGTTAGGTATATTGTAATGAATTACAGCCAGCCATATTGGAGCGAGCAGACAGCTGTTATTCTCTTGTATACGGCTGCCAACTCAAGGACAACGCATTTCGCCAACCAAGTATGACGGTTTTTGCCACTTTTAGCGAATTTTATATTTCAATTTGTTTAATCAAGCTGATTCTATTTAATAATCATAGGTAAATATGTTTAACTAAAAGAGAACTTCCCATGTAAAGCAATCAAAGTTGGTAACCCTGGAGTGTTATAATTTTATTTCATAATAAAAAGAATAACAATAACAATAATAATAAAATAATAATAATAATAATAATAATAATAATAATAATAACTAAACTCCGTGGCGCTACATCCCTGGAGGGACTTGGCCTACCACCCGACCGCTGCGTCATCTACCAATAATAATAGTAATATTAATAAATTTTCTTTTTTTTAATTAACATAATCTACTCTTAAAAGTGCTTCATTTACCTTCGACTGTCGAAAAAAGTGCTTTTAGAATGCTTGCCGTCTGTCTGTCTGACTTCTGTGCAGGTCCGTTGCGGATAAACGATTCAATGTTTTTATCTCAATTTTTGGAATCTTATTGGCGCCCTAAAATTTCTCTTCTGTAACTAATATATTAAGTGCAGTCTTCGTGAAAACATTTTTCAAACTCTTGATTTAAAAAAAAGGGCTCTAACAATCAAAAATCACTAATTTCATATTCTATCCATTGTTAATAAAATGGTTATATTCGTTGTTCTGTAGAATTATTTTTAGAGGGTACTTTACTCCAGTACAGTTTCGATTTGTCTAAACTATCTCAACTGCGGAAGAAGATAGCCTACACATAAAGGTAGCATAGTAAAATTGTAGAGATAATTACAATGGACATTTTTTGTCAGCATATTTCTTTGTAATATTGGTGGTTCCTTTACTGTCTTATAGTGCCGGTAAAGGAATAGGTACGATTAATTTATTGTTATGAAATGTAATATACCTGTGTCATGCACACACTAAAATTAATCCGAGCGAGGTGGCAGTGGTAAGAGATGCATGGTTCAAGCCTCAAACTTGTGGCCGACCAATTTCATGGTTTCCTCATTCGCAAAAGAAAACGCCGGATTGTTTACTATGTTTACTTTTCTTATGTCATCGTCACTGTGTCACCAAATATAATAAGCATTAAAACTGAAATTAATGAAGACGGTTATTGCAGTTCAGATACCTCGGCAAAAGAAATAAATAAGATAACCAAATTAAATATAATAAATGACAGATTAATTGCTCAAATCCATTCAAAATAAAATCATAAAATCTCATAGCCCGTGTTTGGTCTTAAAATGACCGTGAAAAGACGGAACATTCATTATAAATATTATTAACTAGAAATGAGGCAAAGGGAAAAAGTTTAACAATGTCATTTTAAATGTTTATTAAAATGAGATTGCAGTGGTGAGAAATGAATAGACAAGGGAGACAAGAATTTCCCTTAGCATACCTAACGGATGCGAAATAAGGCAATGCAGGAAGCCAGGTACGCTGCGACTGCAACTTCCCAGATCGGAACAGAAGGGTATTGATACACTTAGTTATTTTAAGAAGTCTGCTATTATGTTCAGGTCGAAACTTCTGATTTGACTGGTGATACACACGCTAGCCGGGTTTCCCACTTAAACCTTCTTAGAAATCCGAGATGCTAACATGTGGGTTTTGATAATAAGGGAAATCCAGTTGATTTCCGTGGGCGGCTAAAATATTATTATTGGTCGGGAGAATCGCCAATAAGAATAGATCTATAGTACCACGTGCCGGGATTCACGAATGATAATTAAGAAGAGTGGTGGTAAGAGTTTGTCCATCAAAGTTTTCCTTATGCCTACCGTGGCGGTGTAAACTCACTCTACTTCGAGGCCCTGTGCCTATAGCAGTCAACTCTACTTCGAGGCCCTGTGCCTATAGCAGTCAACTCTACTCATCTCTGTGGCCCCGTGCCCACAGTAATTAAATTCACTTCTACTCCGTGGCATTTTGTCCACTGGAATATATCACAGTATTAATTGGACTTATAAAATTTTCGCTGGGGAATTAATCGACTTAGAAGAATTTTTACTTTCAATCGCGAGTAGCTAAAATTGTATACGGCAGCGATTGTATCATCAGCAACGATCTACCGGGAACCTTTTAACAATATTAATTGTTCTGTAACAAATCTTGTAATTATTGTTAACGACAGTGCTTGTATTTTCAACGTACTAAATAAACTGCAAATTCCTTCAGTGTTCAAAGAAACTGCTTTATTATTCAAGTAATAATATTAAGGTGTTCTTCGCTTCCTACCCTGAAGCTAGAGGGAAGTGTTCGACGATCGACTGACTGCCGGAGGCGGGTTCAACAAACAGAGACAGAAATATTCAGTAATTGCACTATACTGTGGCGCCCAGATAAAACACCAGTTAATCACCCTTCAACACCGAACCGCCGTACGGTATCTCATAACAATAGAAACATGTACATGAAAAATTACTGAGTCTTCTGGTAAACCCAAGCATTCCAAGTATATGATTTGACCTAAATGCAGTTAAAGCGTTCGAAATAACCTAAAGAACAATAATGATTATGATAAAAATAATAATAATTGGCCTTAAAATTTATATTGATTAGCTGTACGTGTATCAACAAATTTAAATGCCAACAAAATGAAAAGTATCCATATACTCTTAAACGAAAAAAGAAAACTCATCCCTTTAGAGGCAATGAAAGCAATTAAGGTTCCAGGAGGTTGAGGATCCCAGATTTCTGACAGTCGTAACGTTAATTGGTCAGGTTATAAACTTTACCCCCAGATTCGCTTTTGGTACTCATTTCTGCTAGAGACTGAATCTACTCCAGGGTCACGTGCCACCAGAAGGGTTAGGCCAATTGAAAAATTCCAACGACCTCACCGGGAATCGAACCAGCGACCTTCCGGTTTGTAGAACAGTGCCGCAATCAACTGCATTGCGGCGCACTATTTATATAGTGTTTACATAGTATACTAAATCTCAGCCGAGATTATGAGTTTCGTCAGCTGAATCCGAACTCTCTTGTGTGATTACCTATGACAAAATAATAATGTCAATGTGATAAAACCATTATCGTAATTATTAACGTTATCTTTACCTCTCCCTTGGCTTCGTTTTACCTCTCCCTTTTAGGAAAGTTGAAGTGGTCCACGTCGCCCTGTTGGGAGAGGGATTATCTATTGGATCACATTGATAGTATTACTTTTACCTGACAAGGACATATACGGCCTCCCCGCATGAGTGATCAGCCCAATGCTTGGCCACCTCGAGACAACACGAACACGTACGACGAGACACACCATTCATACACACACATTCATTCTGAACAAGGCGAATTCGGGTTGAAGATGATAATGATGGCCTGATGATATCCGGGGAACACGAAAGGCCTAAAGCTACATTTGTCTCACATGGGAAAACCCCTAACTAGGAATTTATCCCAAATGGGATTTGAACCCGGACCCGCTACGTGAGAGGAGTGAATGTGTTAATTTGTTATATCTATTTATTCTTAAAAACAGTCTGCCTAAAAGATAAAAAATCAATATTATAAGCCTTTATCATACATTTATAACGGTAACAAGCTTGTGTCCTATAATGGATAGGCACATTTCTTGCTGCTGCGTTTGCTCTGAAAATGTATTTTTGACTTTTGTGTATATAATTAGTTGCTTATACGGCGTCCTCTGCGCTAAGAACTATGTTGTTTCTCGTTTATTTCGGTATGAATGTGAACGTTTTTATACATTTTAAACAAAAAAAAATCTCTTCAGTGCAAAGAACTTAAAAATAAAAATACAATGTTTTAATAGACTCTACATGCCCGTGTTCATTAGTTTATACTTTGTTCTTAAAACAAAGCTCACCACGTTCTCTGTATTCAGCATTTTATGTTTGCAAATACTATTCTAAGAATGCGTATAGGCAAAGCTTATTTATAAAATAACTCTTCGACCCCATAAGAGAGTATGATAAATCCCTGAAAATCTCTTTCTATTCACTTTCAAATTTAGAACATATATTCCCACTCTTTGCCTCTCATATCTTAGAAAATCCCATTGGTTTTCTAAAGCCATGAAGCCTTTATCTATGGATCGAAGACTGTAAATTCGACATGAAGCTATATCTGTCGCATATATGCATCTGGAAGTCCCGTGGAAAAACGACACACAAAACACACTCGGATACAAATAGTGTACGAATAAAAAGTTTAGGTCTATGTATCTGAACCGCAATCCACTTTGTTAAGCAAATATCCTCTAAGGATAGTTAAATTAGTAAAACTGAGTTTTCGTAATTCAAACAAGACATGGGGCAATACGCACCTGAATAAATTTATAGTATGTTAACAGTGCAGACCTATCTACATAATATCTACATAATCAATTATATGTATTTAACATGCACAAGCACAAAATTCATTTTACTGGGAAGGTATAAAGATTGAAATTTCATTTACTTAAAAAAATCTGATGTGAAATTCACATAACTTCCTCTGCCCAAATAAAAGCATGCCTCTTAGTAAGCTTATAATATAGTATGACATTTTCTTCAAGTTTATTGCTAATGAAAATGAAAAGAATGTCGTTACCACATTGCATCGCGTCCTCGATAACCCAAATAAAATCTGGTTAATGCTTTCATGTAACTTTCTTTACTCTAAGCATGGCCAACCATCTATATCACTTCACATTCTGATATAAAATAAGAAATCATATTGCAAAGAGCACGAATTTAGTTGTTTGAACCTGATGAAAATAATTATTGTACACCAGGTAAGACCTAGTTTCTACAAACAGTGGGTGGCTTATAATTACCCTTCGGATAATTTTTTTTTTCGAAAAACAAGTCTTAATTAAAAGTTTTAATTATTGGTTATAAGCATAAAAATTTAACAAATCGTTAACAGCCATTTTCGAGAAAATCGCGAAAAACTAAATTTTCTTCATGTTAATGCCTTTAAAATAACCACCCTTCAAAGAATGTACACCAGGTAAGACTGAGTTTCTGCAAACAGTGGGTGGCTTATAATTACCCTTGGATAATTTTTGTCAAAAAACAAGTCTTAATTAAAAGGTTTAGTTACTAGTATACGTATAAAAATTTAACAAATCGTTAGAGCCATTTTCGAGAATATCGCGAAAAACGAAATTTTCTTCATGTTAACCCCGTTAAAATAACCATCCTTCAGAGAATGTTTTAGTAAACATGTCTCTAATAGAAGTTTTTGTTTAAAGAAGTATAAGCGTCCCATGTACAAAATTTAAACAAAATCTTTAAAGATTCGAGGAATTCGCGAGAAACGAAATTTTTCTTCGCGTAAAGTCGTCGCCAATCTTCGTGTCACATCCTCACAAGGTACCTAACCCAAATACAATATTTTGTTTCCATACGATTTTCCGTTCTTGAGCTAGGCTGTTAACAGACACACGAACAGATATGTTTCTGAAATAGCTATTTATTTATCAAGTACGCAAAGTAACAGTTTAGATGACGAATCTAGAATTGCGAAATTTTGAATGAGTCCGCTAAAGCTTTTGCGTACGTGGTGCATAGAATACATTTTTAGTAAAAGCTCTGAAAATTTTACGAAATGAAATAAAAATACCGTAATAATTATAAAAGGCTTAGTCAGCCATTTGTTGATGCCATGTTCTCACAGCCGTCTGAATCATATGCTCGAAATGCGGATGTAGATAGCAGTGCGGGTATCTTATGAATAATATAGCTATGTTGGCTTAGGCCTGTATCTTTTGTTATACTACTAGGAGGTGCCCGTGGCTTCGCCACGATAATTCCTTTAAAAATTAAAAATTAAGATTATAATAATTATTAAAGCATTATATTTATTAACACTCGCACGCGAATCATTCATAAACTAAGCCATTAATAATTAATGAAACAGCTAAAATTCCTGCTTTAGAGTACATTCCACGACATGAAAGCGCCCCCTGGGAAAACTATATCAGAATCGATTATGCAGTTCCAAAGAACCTGTGAACACATAATACGTATTGTTTCTCAGCTGTTTATTGACATGAATATGATGTGAATTTTATTTTATCAATTCAGTGTAATTTTCAGAAATTATCTAATGTTTCAAGGGAAGGAATGGTTTGTTTGGATTATTATTATCAGCGATATTTCAAGAGATAAAACCATCAATATTTTACAGCTGTTGCCCCCGGCTTCGCCCGCCATTATTCATTGACTCCAGGATTTTTAAGAAAATTGCACTGGTAGATTATTAAAAATGTTTGTGGTTCAGAGCTATGAAAATTGTAAGTAAAAATAAAATTAGAATATTTGTTCATTGTGTTCATTTCACTTAGACCTTATATAATAAAGAAACGGTTTTCCTTCCTAATTTTGTAGTCGTCATGAAAGTTTAGACTGCGAGAGACGAACATCGCCGAGTATACCCGATGTCTCACGAAGCGGGCGAGCAAGCACGCTATTTAGGGCCGTTGAATTGTATAAGAGTAGATTATTAAGTGCTTTGTGTAAAAAAAAAAAAAACCTTGCAAAATTTCTGATTAACGTAAAGAAACAATGTTGCCTTTTATTTGTTGATGTATGGTCAAGTATTTTATTTCAAACCCTGGTAGTGTTGGTATGACTGGTCACTGCCTTGTGGATTTTTCAGTTGCCATGACGTCTTTAACGGCCTAGGCTGCCAAAGTGCTACTTTTCGGCGTGTTAACAGTCCGACAAGCAGCTGTTTTACAGAGCGGGTACCAAAAACAATATTTTTGGATTCAGGGGACCTTAAAACATGTATTTATATTAAAAACTCAACTTCGAATTTAGGAGTCGAACACAATACCTCCTCTAGGCCTACCTACTGTACCTACGGTACGGGCGAAGAAAGTCGACATTTTGAAGGCAGAACTAGTATGCTTTAATAATTTCTATGATAGTGGATAGTTTGCCACCTCAATTTTATGGACTTTACTGTTTGTTTGTTATGTGGTATACTAGGAATGCTTATAGAAATAGTAGTAGTGTGTCCGGCTTAAACGTATAACATTTCATCATTTTATTACTTGAGAAGTATTGATGATATTTACAATCTGTTTGCTTCTACGGGTAGAGTAACTCAAAATGTTTTTTTACTAACCTAATAAACCTCGATATGAGCACCATTTGTGGCGCGGCAGCCGTCCAAACTGTATTCCACCTCGCTTCATGTGTAACTTTTTCGACAGCTACAACAATGCGATGGCGCAGATAACTTGATTCTTGACGAACCCCCACAGAAAAAATTCGAGTGGCATAATGTTTGGGCTTCTAGGGGGGCCAAGCAATCGACGGACCCAATCCAGCGTTGAGGGAACCCATTATCCAAGAACTCTCTCACAATATCCGCATAATGGCATGGAAGATCACGTTAGGAGGAAGTTGTGGCACAGCGTACTACTGCAACATGTCTAGATATGTCCTAGCATTAACAGTAGGCTCCGCGAAAAAGAATGGGCCTATGATTTTGTCCATCAGTGCACACCACACATTGAGTTTCGGGGAGTTTCGTTCATAGTCCACCACTGTGTGGGGATGTTCAGTCCCCCATATGCGGCAATTGTGTTTGTTAACCTTCCCGGAAGTGTGGAATGTAGCCTCGTCCGAGAAGCAAACCATGCCGAGGAATGCCTCATTTTCATCAATTTCTGCCAGAATTGTCTCAGCAAATGCCCTCCGTCGCTGCTTGTCTTCAGGTTTGATTTGGTGACGAAGTTGAAGTTTGTACGCCCTTAAGCGCAACCTTTTATGGACGACATCGTGTAAGTTACTGTCGAACGAGGTAAATTTAGCTCCCTATTTGCTCGTCGGATGGATTTACGGGGGCTCCTCTGAAAAGATGTATGGATTAATTCGATATCAGCCACTGGAACAGCGCGCTTGGTGTGGTGACCCGACTCTGAAATCAAACTCCCATTTTCACGAAGCCATCTGTCACATTTCATGATTGTTACGTACGTTAGAACATCGTCAGTTGGTCGCAGTTGATATTCACGCCGAAATCGACGTTGTAGGCCTACCTGTGTAACAGATTTCAACTCGGCGAGAACAAGCACACATAATACTTTTTGCTGTGGAGTCCATATGGCTACAGACGCTAATTGGCTATTTCCACGTTCTGCGCATGCGCGCATTTGATGTACGCTCCTGCCGTGCAAACACAAGAAACATTTTGAGTTACCTAACCCGTAGAAGCAAACCTGGTGTAAATATCAACAATACTTCTCAAGTAATAAAATAATGAAATGTTATACGTTTAAGCCGGACACACTGTATATAGTAACCACACTTTTTACTTTTCCGATTTACAGTATCTTCAACTATTAGGAATTCATACATTTTAAATATTACACATTTTTTTACGTTTCCGAATTTTGTTCAAAAAACATGTCGACATTAGGCTAGTGACATTGCGTTGTATATAACTTTTTAAATTGACAACAAACACAGAGTTTTGGGAAACTACTCAGCCAAACTCTCTGCGGTGTCTCTTGGGTGATGCTAATAGGCTTCTTAACACCTAATTACCTGGCTGCAACTCAGGCGTTCCTCCCAATACACTGGGCCGCAATTCGTACGAGCCGCAATTCATACGGGTTATATTATTAAGTGCTTAGTGCTAACGTAAGTCATACAGTATAGATATTATTTGCATACCCAGGCGGCTTCCTTTTATTAGAAGGAAAAGTTTACTGACAGCTCAACCCATGCTCTTTATTTTTACTCACCAGTCAGATAGTTGCCTCAGCCAATCAAAATCTAAGAACGTCCTTTGATGGCTGTGACGGCTACTTGTCTACTCCGCGTGGAGTGAAACGCTAAATAATGGAAATGGAAATATTTTCAAAATTATAAAATCTATTCTGTGCATATTTATTTGATATTATCAACAGTAACCTTTCTTCCCATGAGTGTAAGTAATGATATAGAATGACATTTTATAAGCATGTGTCTTTAAGTTTTTTCAGAAAGAATTGCTAATATTTTCCTGCATCAATCGAAAGTGTTTTTTATGAGGTAAAAATTTGAGACACTCTCGTCGCTTAGTAAACATGGTGACTTCACTGACTATAAGCAGATTAAAAAAAAATCTTGTGAAACCAACTTTCACTATCTTTCGAACTCAGATATTTGTGCCGGCTAATATTTATTTACTTCAAAAAATTGGTGTTACATTTTTTCTTCAAGTATTATTCTTTTCAAATACCAAGAGCATGAAAATTTGTTGATCTACAGACCTTCATACATTTACAGTGATAAATATTATTTTCATAGCATGATAATATTTTGCCTAATATAATCTTCTGATCACTTTAAAAATGTAAACTATTTATTTTGCAAATTCTTAGAACGGTAATGTCTGAAAACAGGCACAGCAGAAAGTTTTATTAAAATGTTAATGTAATTGTATAAGTTGCAAATTAAATCACAAGGAATAAGCCGAGACAAATAATATTGTAAAATCAAGCTTTCGGCCGCAGTTGGACAGGTCTGGTCTAACTTCAACAGTAGACAAAAAGTTGTTGACAGTTTGAAAAAATGTAGGTTCGAATTTGTCTAGGTAGTAGTATAAATAATACATTACCGAGATGATTAATGTTGTCTGAATAAGTACGTAGCTTTGTACGTAATCATGAACACGAAGAACGTTTAACAGTTTGGTCATGTACCCCTTTTGCACTCATCTTTGTACGCAAGCAACAAGAATGTTTTCAGATACGTTAGATTCCAAGGAAGGAGAAATCTGAATTATAGAGCATAATATTATATCACAAAAGCATGATGTATGGCGAAAAATAGGAAATTCAGGCACTCGTATATACAAAATAAATGTGGAGGAAAGAGAATCTCGATCTGTACCGTGAAAGTAAATAACTAAAATAACAATAACAACAAAGATAACGAATAAAACTTTGTGGTAACATACATATTTTCTTATCTGACATGTATTTTTAGGAAACCATTTAGTCTGCATTGATTTTTGTAAATCTGGGATGAAGGGAATAAGAATGTTACAGGAGAAAGGGGTGCTTCATTCTACATGTAGTGAGAGTGTAATACACAGTGGAACTTGGTTAATTCGAATCTAATTAAAATAAACATAGATTTAATCAACATTTCACGTTGTATATTATTTATGACATTCTTCTATGTAGGAGGGGACCGGACGAAAATGTAGAATTATTATTAAAGATTTCAAATGAAAAACATTCGAAACAGTCAAGTTCCAGTGTATTAAGGGGTACATACACTTTCTAGCAGGAAAAATCAATATTATTATATAAGATTGTATCTCTCTATTCCTATAGAACAATTTATGATTAATTTTATAATCTTTATGTTTGAAAGCTGCTCTTCAATATAGAAGAAAAATCATTCTACTACATTTAGTAATGTCGGAATAATTTGTATTGAACTTTTGGGCAAATAATTACCAAAATGTTAAATGTTTCTAGTATTTTTTATACTAAAACTTATAACATCCAGAATTAAAACCAGGAAAACTTGTCCCAACCGAGAATCGAACTCGGGCCACTTGCATGAGGAGAACAAACACATCCTCTACGCCGCAGTTCCTCAGTAAGACATATTTTAAATCAAAACAATTTAAAATATCTGATACCATCCTCAAAAGATCCCTGTTTATATTATCAATTTATATTTCGTAGGTTAAATTATGGATAATGGATATAGAATTTTTAATATCACATTCATAAAATAGCGAATATTCTTTCATTAAATATCTCATGTCTTTCCTCAGTTCATTTCATTCGAATCAAAACTCTAATAAAATGTACAACATTTGTGGTATGTTGAATACAATATTCACATATATGGTTCATTTCTGTTATTGTAGAAGGCATATACCGGATTTCTACATCTATTTTTCTGCTGATACAAAATATTGTCACTTTAAAAATCGTGGAGTTCAAAATCTTATCACTCCAAATCTGATTGCAGAGTTAATTGAATTAAAGACATAAATTCTTGGTGTGTAAAACAGTTAGTATAAGTCTGCTAAGACAATGTAGGAATACCTTTTACAGGAGTATTGAAGATCTGTACTTCGTGTGGTCTGTTGTTATTATTAATATTGCCTTAGATTTCGCTATTAGGTTTTCCGTCTATGGTATGAAATACCATTACTTTTATTTATGGTAATTTTAGGCTGTTCTGAAGATATCATAAAAGTATACATATATTTATTCAGACACAAGGAATTTATTAATATCCTGTAATAGACATTAACAACAACATCCTTTTTTCTAAAATTTTCCATAAATGTTATTATTACAGACCTAATTGTTTCTCATGTTTACTAGTAACTTATTGTGTTTTGTATATTGTAATTGCTGATTGAAAATGGTGCCATACAATTCAGGTGGTACATTCGAGTATAGAAATTCCGCTGAGTAAGAAACACACTACAGTTGTGTGTTGTGGGTGTTGTATTTATATTATTTACAGATCAAATTGTTGTGGGCAGGAATCAAACTTAATATTTCTCCTCAGTACGCAGAAGCTGAAGCAACTCTCTGCCCAGGATCTACCCAATCCCGTTCCAAGTAATAATAATAATAATAATAATAATAATAATAATAGTAATAGTAATAATAATAGTAATAATAATAATAATAATAATAATAATAATAATAATAATAATAATAATTATCTGTCATTGAACTTGTACAAAGTAATAGACATCATCAGTATAAAAATTCGAAAACTATTAAAACACCAGGTCTTCTAGATTTGTCTCATCGAACTCCTTATAGTGTAAAATGCCTAGTCAGAACTCGCTGTGAATATCATCACACGTACTTCACCGTGAGGATACATCTAACTGAGCTCACTTTTTATCATTTTAAATTATACCGAGACTTCACTCATATATGACGAAATCCCCAAGCTCTGTCTGTCTGTCTAATGGAGCCCCAGCACACTTCAGTGCCCACGCAATATCACTGTTAGTTGCTGTGATGGTGTGAAGCAGGCCCAGAGTGAGCTAGTGAGAACAAGTTTTTCAATAAAATGTAAGTTGTGTACAATTGTGTTTATTTAATGTTCGAACCTTATAGGCGAACACCTTGACCTGTGGACATATTTATCAAACCTTACACTTTTTCGATGAGGTCATGTTACACCATGCATAATAATTATGAGAATAACACTTAATACACTTACTATATTAAAGGAAAACAATCTTAAACACATTTATAAAAAATAGCAATAAGTACGTTATTTTCAATCTATTAACATGTAAAAAATATTATAGAATTGTACCAGCATCATACAGGGCCCTATTTTTAAAAAAAACTCTACAGGTGTGACATATACGACAATTATGTCAAATCTGATAAATTTGTCAATATGTCATGACAGTTCTATTTTTCATAAATATTACAACTTTTCTTTACATTACAGGCAAATTAATATAAATTGTCAAGACTAAAAGAGCCCTTTTCATAAACGCGACAATTTTATGTCAAACCTAAAGATTACTTTAGTACACTGTAGATGGCTCTCATATATGCGTCCGATAATCGATCTCAACATCGAATGTGATACCTAAGTAATCGATTATTACTAATGAAAATAATTGAATTATATTTCTATATGCAAAGGCACTGAAATTGAAAGTTAGGTTAACCCGTTGCCTAAAAACCCTGCGTGGTCTCATGTCTATTTTTTCATCACACTCACTACTACCAATATCACTACTACTAGTTTTCATTATTAGCAAAACAATTTAGCAAGTTTATTAACAAGAAAGAGTTTGCCAAGTTATACCACACATTTACATATCCTACCGACTTGGCCTACATATGAAAGATTGCCTTTCACTTCTGTAATGAAAATTCTACATTTTTTGTAAATTTTTAAATATGTCAACAAAAATTAATGTTTCATAAATGGTACGTATCCTAAGATTTGACATATTTGTCAGACTTTTACCTGTAAACTCAAAAGTTTTGAGAAACAACAATATGTAAAACTGTCATACAAATCTACAAAATTGTCGTGACATTTATGTCAAGTTTTCAGGTTTTATAAAAAACGCAATGTCAAAATGTAAACTTGTAAAACAATTATATGTCACCTGTCACCTGTAAAATTGTAACTTTTATGAAATAGGGCCCAGATCTTAGTATGCCTACAGGTGTACTAAAAAGTTAATAATCTCAATAATGTTTTCAAAATATAAATAAATTTAAATTTAATTAGTGACTATTCTTATAAAGGCATTTTGAAATATGTAGTTTTTATGCCATGAGACCTCTGAAATAATTGAAAGTTAAAAAGCTTGAACGAAAATTAAACTGTATTCAAAAACTTGTATTGCCGATAGGTACATCTGAGAAACCGCTGCAGCCTAAGGATTGTCGCTGCAATACGAGAGAGAAGAAAAGTTATTATTTTACAAATCTGTAAGAAATTATAGCTAACAAGATTCAAGAAAAGAAACATGTCGTAAAAGTCAAAAAATAATTTGTGAAACAGTATTTATGACCTGAAAACCGCAGTGAAACAACACTTACAGACTTTAGTATCAAAATGAGTCCATATATCTAAAGGGGGTTTAATTCTAACAGGACATAAAGATGTAACATATCTTGAAAATATAGTGGCTTTGGGATGGGGAGTCGGTGTAATAGTACGGCTACAATATCAGTGAAGAAAGATTTCCCGTAGGCAATTTAAAGAAATGGCCGTATATTTTATCTCTCCCTAAATCTTTTCTTCTTATCCACTGGTAGAAAAACAGTATTACAGTATTGTCTTCTATCACGAAGGTGCAAAGAAAGAGTGAAAGATAACGTACCCTACATTATAATAACGTTTATAGCTTAAGATAGATAGGGAATAGGCTATTCCTGTTAAATATTTAAATTATTAAGTAAATCGTCTGTAAACAGAGTTGGAGTTAATCTAGTATGTCGGATATTTCCATTAGCTCATAAAATATATTTTAACAATAAATTTAGATTTGATATAGACTCTGTGAATTACGTTGAATAACAACGAATTTGTTAGGATTTGCGAATTTGACTACCCTAGGGGCGGATCCAGAACTTACTGAAAGGAATAGCGACAAAAATGGAAGTTTGCAGTTGCTGGAGAAGTGTTCAGGCAAGGATTATTTACAAAAGAGAGAGGGATCGTGAAATTAAAAAATATATATCAAGTACAAATGATTAGTTTTTATGTCATCTGGGTGATTCCTCTAAATTTTTCTGCAGACTGATCTCTCCTTGCCCCATTCTGTTGAAAATTTGGTGGGTTTAACATATTACATAACAATTAAAATAACATTTTATTTATATTTAACTTGAATTTAAATGTTTTAGGTAATTATTTTACACGAATAAAGAAAGTGAATGAAGGTAAAAGAAAAATCAAGGAAAGGCCTCTGCGGCACCCATCCAGGATCCGCCATTGGACTACCTTCAGTTCCTTTGATTACAAAAGAAGAATCTGAACAGTCTTTTTTTCACTATTATGCATCATATAGACCAGCGTTTCTCAACCTATGGTCCGCGGACCACTGGTGGTCCGCGAAGATGGTGCAGATGGTCTGCAGACATAATTAAAAAATATCATAAAGCAAGTGGAAAGGAAAGAAGTTTAATTTTTTCACATATTTCGTTATAATGACCTATAATTAATACGGAAAATATTAAGAATATAGGCCTTGTTTTAAAAACGGGGTGTAAAATTAGGGGTCCATAATGTTTTAGACATTTTACAGGTCCTCGGGTTCAAAAAGGTTGAGAAACGCTGATATAGACCAACCTTTTCTGTTTTTTATTGTACCGAAATATCGTACATAACAAGATAGCTGTGCTGCAACGTAAATAGAAGCGAACCTAGTTAATATTCCTTTTTTGATATGTCTTCTCTCTTGTTACTTTTTATACACTATTACATATTTTGTTAATTAATAATTCTGTATTACGTTGTATTAAGACGTAAATAATTTGTATAAATTATTTATGTTTCACTGATTAATTTGATATGTTGTATCACATCATAATGACTTGGATTACGTTAACATGGAATGTGTGACGTAATTCAAGTTTATTCATTAATAATTACCCTATTAGATTAATTACGTGAATTATTATTCGTCAGACTTAACATCTGCTCACTTTGAAGATAGACATTTTGGGTAGGCCTTCCCTGATGACTTAATACAGGGATTGGTTAATATTCCAACTTAGCTCATTTAATATAATACAAATATACCGAGTCGATGTGTAAATATAAAGAAGGTGCATAATTTCAGGTAAAAACAACCCAGAGAAGCGAGAAATACATACTAGATCTTTTATGGTCTAATCTAGAACATGAGTCTTCAACCTTTTGGTACTCAGGGGCCACATTTAAGTAGCAGAAAGGTTCGTGAGCCACAGTGAAAAAAAAATTAACGTTGTTGAACCTTTACATACCTATGAATTGAACATGTATTTTTCCTGAATAATAATAATAATAATAATAATAATAATTAATATAGAAATTTTACTAATGAATGATGAGCATAGCATTGCATTCTTATCAAAAGGAAAATACCATGTTTACCCAAATCTTCTTTATTGAGACACCTGGCACTGTTTGTTTTTCATCAGCTGTGTCGTAGCAATTCTTAACGAGTTCTCTAGATGGGTGTTGGTCACTGGAATTCTAGTTTTACATTTAGCAATCTTCATTCTTGAAAATAGTTGCTCGCATACATAGGTAGGCCTACTTCAAAGAAGAGGCATCTTCTGAAGAGCATTTGTATTGTATTGTATTGTATTGTATGGAACCCCACTTAGGAGGGAGAGGCGGGTTGGGAACGACCCTAAGCCCGTAGGCCACATATGCGGGCCCTTTGTGCCAACCCCTGGATGATTGGCATGCCCAAAGGCCCCCCCGAAACAGATTCCATCGCGAGCCCCCAAGGAACTCCCCAACATCCAGCTAGAACCAGAAACCATACCACGTGCATCACGCTCCCAGGGTCTTTCAGGCACTTGCGTGCACCACGCCCCCAGTCCCTCGCGAAGAGAGCCCATAGGGTCGCGGCACACCAGAGAGCCCCCAGGTGAGCACACCACCAACAACCACATGACCACAAGCCACGGGGCAGGACGGGAGAGGCCCGCAGCGGACGCTGCAGCGGGTGACGGCCCGAAAGCCGGGAAAGGAAACGGGATGATATTGAGATGGAGTTTGAAGGGGAAGTGGAGAGTGTTGGTGGATTGAGAGGAGGAAACGGGAGGATCCCCGAGAACCCCCCCCCCAAAGTCACGGCTTCGTTCACCACAAATGACACGCCCGCCTGCCTCGGGATTTGAATCTTAAGAGCATGAGAATGCATTTGTAGAAAACAGGCCCTATCCAAGTATCTGGAATGGAAATCAGTAACTCCAACGTCTTTAAATTATTCTTCTACCATACGGTTATATTTATAACTTACTGCTTATAGCTGTTATTTCCGTTTTAATTTCACCAGGAACATTAAATAGCCACACTGAAGGGAGTAGAAAACATATTAATTGATGAGTGAAGTTTTCTCGGGCAGTCAGCCAGGTGGTTGCGTCAATTAAACCCGACGTTTCGGAGGCCAACGCTGCCTCCATCTTCAAAGGCGTTGAAGTTGATATGTTGATATCTTCAACGCCTTTGAAGATGGAGGCAGCGTTTGCCTCCAAAACGTCGGGTTTAATTGACGCAACCACCTGGCTGACTGCCCGAGAAAACTTCACTCAGCTTCTGCGCCAGGAAAACCTCAGATCCTACATATTAATTGATCTTAATTCATTTAAAATGTGAAAACGTATTATTGAATGCTACATTTAGGTCAGGAATGTCTGAAGCATATTTTGCAGTACGGAAGCCTATATGTGACTTCAGGCTTTCCCGGTGTTGAAAATATAGTATGGTTACTCGGCTTCCAGCTGGGCGAATAGGAGGATTGGTTCCGAGCTTTCGGCAGCTATCTCCGCTGCCACCTTTTGAGAGAAGTGAGTTGTTCTTGGGAAATATCTGTGTTGAGAGACAGGAAATGCTATGTGGGGTGGGAGCAAATAGTTAAATGTTTAATTGTTTCACTTTCCGATTTTCTGATTAGCCCTCCCTTCCATCTAGCATTTCCTGTCTCTCCTATATGGGTCTCACACAGAGGGTATAAGGAGACAAATACTGTCTAAAATAATCCTCCCTCTGCGGCAAACATGAAATTTATCAATTCTCACACAGAAATTTCCCAAGTACACCTCACTTCTACCAGAAGATGTCAGCAGAGACAGCAGCCGAAAGCTCGGAAACAATTCTCCTACTCACCCAATTGGAAGCCCGAGAAAGCATATTTTGCATTGTTATATAGATTCTGTTAAACAGGGAAAGTATTGGTGGAATACGTTGTTTTCCCCTCTGAAGCTGGAGTTCCCTTAATTTGAGATTAATTTTGAAGAAACCTCCAATGGACAAATTAAACGTCTCATCGGTCTGCCTGCCGCTGCGAGTTAAAGACCCATGTTCTAAAAAATAGAAAGAGTGTTTTGGCGAAATCGTGGGGTGGTTCATTTTGTCAAATCTATTTTTCGAGAATGCCTGATTGGTAATATCCTCCGGGACAGTTGCAGGTCATATGCAACATTATCTTAATAAAATTATCTTTGGGTCATCCTTATTTAAAAGATTTTTACATGCCACTTTAAATAAGTTACCAATTGTATGCTTGTCATCACTGGTATTAATACAATTTCTTGCTTCATAATACATTTTCTATCTTTTCTTTCAAGTTTTCAATTGAACAAAAGACAATTCTACTATCGAAAGTCCCCAGTGGGTTTGGATTCTACGGCCTTAGAACCTCATTCTAATGTAAACTTTTGCAATTAATAATAATTAATTAATAAACATGTAGATGCAGAGATGTAGTGGATGCAGTAGGTCTGCTGTTTTAGGTACGAAACAAACGAAAAACATTGAAACCAAATTTAAATTGAACGTTAAACATTTTTACAAAATTAGATCCGATGGTATTTTACATGCCCAAGATATCCTTTATTAAAATCACAGGCATATTACCTCGTTAAAAGGAAACAAAGGTTAGCTTTTTATTAACATAAAGCTTTTAACCAATTATTTCTCTGAAATAAAATAAATTACATAGGTAAGTCTTGTTGGTTTAGTTGTTTGTGCAATGGCCTTAAAATTAATTATCGCACATTCAATTCCAGTCGAGAGAGATCTTTTTCCGGGCAAGGTAATCTTGGCCGTCACTGGATGTCGCTTTATGGAGTTCAGTTTATTTATATTTTCACAATTTCGTCCTAATTTAATTATCGAATACTAGGGTTGTTTATAACTACACTCTTTGGAGTTCAGCCTGTTAGAACAGAATACTCCTTGCGGTAAATTTGTGTTGACCAGTATTCGAATATTGTAGGACCTATATTTACGGAAAAATTGTGACGAAACTAGCATGCATTACGACAGCGTTTCCAAAGTGTGCTCCGAAGAATCAAAAGGAATGTTATTTTATATTCACATGGCACTATACAGTTTTATCAAGTCATGGAAATCCTGAATAGAGTATCATGAAACATATTTAATAATACATTTAAAAGTAATATATACAAAATTGCCAATTACAAAATCAACTGAAATCAATTATAAAAATGTTAAAATCACATGTTGCAACTATGTTGCACTAAGGACTGTTTGACAGAAATTTCAAATATTTAATATAGGGAATGGAACCATAGTCATAATGGTTCTCATGGGTCAAGGGACAAAAAATCATAAATATCTCTATCTTAAAGACATTTACACTTAGGGATTCTAGCATATTTCATTATTTGATTATAGTATTACGTATATTAAGTTACTAAAATAATATGTATACTGTACATGTCCACCAAAAGAACATTTCGAACTAAACTAAATGCAAAATCATAAGTAAGGTTACAAATTTTGAATTTTAAGCCAGCTATAAGAAGAATCTGGAGACTTAAAAAAACAAACACATTCTTCCAAGTGAAATAATTCGAGAAACTGATTTTTACTTGTTTATGGAATATGAAAAAAATATGCAAATATGGAAATATTGTACAGTGAAAATAATTGTCAAAATATGTATTTCTTTAAAGATAACTTTATGTATTAAATTTATAGCAAATCCTGCTTTAACAAAAATGCAAATGTAATATTTCGAAAAATAAATGTACCTCATTTACACAGTACAATTTATACATTAATGCATTGCGACATTGACTATCTATACAGTTTATTAGTATTGCCAGCTTGCAGAATAACCTAGGTATATAATTTGAGGACGTATGTTTTAAGTACTAAAGAATGCTTTGCCAACCATTTTTATTCAACTTTATGAGCCCATGAATTCTGGATAACGGTAAAGTTTTGAAGCCTTAATTTTTGCCCTGTATTTTATACGTACTTACAGGCATTACTGTAGTTGGCAGTGCATTTTGAATTTAAATGAAAATCGTGTTGGCTGGTAAAGGTATATAGCAGCTGATAGTGGCACCTGCCCTGGACCTCTAGTGCCTAGTCTAAACACAGAAAACTACCCCCTGGGGTCTATAACCTGCATCTTTACTCACACTATAACAACCCTCTTCAACCCTTCTCTACATGGGGCCTTAAAATATTTTCTTCTCCCTGAAGAATGGATGGATTGCATCCAAACTTTGCTAACAAGGAATTCTATTCACTTCACAGGATTAAATAATATGAGTATATTTATTACAATTGCCTCTTATAACCCTTTCATTGTTGTATGTTAGAGAATGGGCACTTATTTAATAATAAATGTTAGGGTGAATAAAGTGGAAACATTTTTGTTAAGGCATAATTGACTTCGTCAGATCACTCTGTTTTATTAGTGAACCGGCAGTGTTCAAAGGTGGTCCACCGTTTCAGGACTATAAAAGGAATCACGGCTTCCTTTGTCTTGTAAAGTTATCTCTGGACAAGAACTTTTATAATACTTGATTTTAATTTATTAAATTAAATGTATTACAAAGTGGCAACGAAATTTGTGTCGAGGAAAATGTATACTATATTGTGACTTTAACCGTCTTCAAAATGCATATAAACTATTTAGTTAAGTACGGTAATATTTTATGATGCAATAATTTTCGGAATTCCCTAATAAGCATAGCCTATTCCTTTACAGCTAGTAAAACATAAAATATTTCATCGTTAACAAATTTTAAGAGCCGAAACCAGTGTTATAACAAAACATATCAGCTTTATTAATATACTCAATTACTTTAAACACTGATATATTTTAGTAGTAAGATTTAACATATTACAGTCAAACCTCTGTGTGTAATAATATTCGATATAACGATAAACCCGCATTTAGCAATATTTTTCTTTGGTCCTAGCAAATTTCCTGTCTTTATAGTCTATTGTACAACGATGAAGAATTCTTAGAAACTCCCTTTTACAACAATATTTTGAAGTTCAGCTGTTATTTCAAACCATTGGCTTAGCTTGTGGATTGTAGCAGGCAGAAAATTAGCTTCCGTCGAAGCCACCAAAATAATTTTCTGTACGCCTCATAATAATTGTTATAATTTTAGAAATTCCGGAAGAGAAAGGATCAGTTGGTGCGGAGAATAGAGTTGGCAATTTTTTTGAATTGTCCTGAAGATCGCGAAGTACACTGCATGCAGTCTTCCTAATATGTTTATGTCATGGTGTTCATAAATTAAAAATCCTAACATATTGATACAAATAATATGGAATTCTAGAAGTCATAATCGATGTTGCACCAGTCTTCGTAGTAATTCTTTAGTTTGTGGGTGTACAGTAGCTATGGCTGCCACTCAACGGAAGTAAGTAAGTTTAGAAACAAAATTAGTAGTCCTCTAATTTATCTGGGTTTGTGATTAATTTATTCTTCTACTTTGCATATCTTTACATATCTGCTCTTTGAATTGTCCTGAAGATCCAAAAGTATTCTGCATGAAGTCTTCCTAACATGTTTATGTTATGGTATTTATAATATAAAAGTCTGAGTAACAAGAAATGTTTTTCCTTACATACTGATACAGTAATATGGAATTCTAGAAGTCATAATTACAAACAGAAAGACAGGCAGAAATCATAATTACAAATAGAAAGACAAGCAGAAAGAGAGAAAAGTTCATAATTACAAACAATAGTGAAAACTTCCCCCCAAATATGAATTAATTGTTATTTTGTTATAAAAAAGATTACAGCATCAGTCACATAGATCTTAATAATTATATTTAAGTCAATAACGTACATTGGCTTTAACGTTAATCTGGGTTAGAGCTCGCAGTCTCGTATCCATCCCATCCGTTACACGGAGTATGTGTTACGATGTTTTCATCCTTGAATTTCCATTGACACAATGCGTATGACCCTTCGTTCATAAATTTCATTTAAAAGACACCAGGTGTAGTCATTTGAATTATAATCTCCTATCATTGCTACATTGAGAATAATGTAACTTACAGTGGTGTTATTACATAAAGAAGTCAAATATAATCTCTTATTATTGTATCGGCCTACCACATCATTATGATATTTTATTTTAATCCTATTCTTTTGTGCATTTTCAAATTCATTTTTTGATCCTGGTATAATAAGCATTGCTATTTGTTTTTCAACCACACAAATAGAGTAGGATATGATTTTAATGATAAAAAACAGATACAAATACTTAACCCTTGCTGCTATTACAAGAGGTCATATATAACGAAATGAAACAGGCATAGAAGGGAGAAAGTATAATAATGGATTTTTTTTTTTGTCTGGCAAACAAACGTTGAGATGCATCATTAACCTCCAACACGTTTCTCTCTTACATTACTCTCTTACACCCTATGGCCGACTTCTCATATTTCAGCACCTAACTGTTGCCTTTTCAACTTACTTCGGAAAAACGAAGAGAGGGAATAATGTTTCTTTATGCTGGATAAAATCCGTTCAATAGCAGAAAGATACATTCACGTAGTTTGTATTTTTATGAAGCGTCTGGCTTCGTACCATGTATAGATTTATTTTATTTATGCACTCTTTCCTTGTTTACATAGAAAAATCAAGATAACCATAAAACCACTATTCACTATTTATTGTGCAATCATTGCATGCTTTTAACACCAGTCACTTTATAATTGTTATGTGTACTTACAAATCAAAGGAGCCAAATGATTCACTTAATTTCCTACTTCATGAACCGTAAATATGAAAAGTTTTAGACACAATCTCTAAACAATGTAGGCCTATAGTTAGGTTTTCTGGTCTACCAGTATGATGCTATACAGAAGTGGCCTTCAACCTTTTTTTAAACTAAAGGGCCATTTTATTTTTGGTGGAATACTAGGGAGCCGCATTGATTTATGGATTATTAATAACATGATACATAACACCAATAGGCCTATATCAATTATATTACAATATCTGTAGGGATTACTTAACATTATACATGTGTGTTTTATATTTTGCCTTACACTTTGGAATGTTAATGATTAACACAAAACAAGGTAACATTATTGAATTTAATGTGAGTCCTGACACTTTTTTGTATCCAAATTGTCAATATTAGCATTGTAGTTTAAACTTGTATTTGTCTGCGGAATGCCAAAAATTAAACCACGGGCCGCGGCATGCACATTGAACATTTATAGGTGCTGAAATAAACTATTTGATTTTCTAATTCGTTCTAAACTTCTTTCATAAATGTAAGTTCAATAGTTTACTTGCAATAAGGTTTTGACCTCCCAGGCCTTTATGAAACATGTTGTAGCCTACTTAGGGTTCCCCACAACAACTGCAATATTAGACTCTGTTTGTTTCAAATTACACTGCTACAGAAAATAGTAACATAATGACTACGATACCACATTATATTGAAAAAGCTAAAAATAATATTTTTCATTGACATAGCTGCCCCTAATAGCCACAGCCTAAAAGTACAGTCGACGAGAAGATACTGAAATATAGATAGTTTAGATTTAAATTTAAATGGATTTGGAAGTTAAACGAACTTCACATTCTGTTTATTTGTTTGTTGTTATGATTGTTCAATGACAGCTCTCATGCTGCCAATAGTAATTTCAACTGCAAGGCTCATACATTCATTCTTCGAAGATAGTATCAGAACCATAGCTTTGAATGCAAATACTGTATATGTATAGTTACGGTATACAGAAAGCAACACTCTCAGTACTATGCTTAGGCCTATTGTTTTTAATGGAGAAATGTAGATATATTTCCTAAGGTCGGAATTCCTAGTAACATACGGATAAAATGCCAAATGCCAAAATAATCTCTTAATCCATGAAGAGATGATGATCATGGTGATGATGATGATGATGATCAAGATGAAAAATAATACAGCAGAGTCTCGCTAATCCGGACTAGTTGGGACCGGACCCTGTCTGGATCACCGAAAGTCCTGATTAAACGGAATTTGCATTAAAATGCATGTATTGTAATAAAAGAGTTAGGCCTATGGGCTCTTTACACAGACTTGTCTGTGCAGATCATGTTTGTACAGACCATCCGAGCATCGGGTCTGCACGATTCGTTTCGCATTTACACGCTCAGACTTCAATCAGACTTTCACGCAGTCTTGAGTTAAAAGAGTACAGTGTGGCTGCAAAGATCAGGTCTTGACCAAACTGAGTAAATTTGCTTAGAAGACGATTCAAGACCAATGTTGAAACTGGGACGCTATATAATTTAACAACATATAAATTCGAATAGGCCTATAGTAATAGTTTATAATATAATTATAAATCAGTTATATTTTAGCCTATTTATAATTGTATTAGCTTCTTAATTATAGTCCTTTCACATTCGCCAGAAGTTTCAAGGCCAAACGTAGCACGCCTATGATACCCCCACTTACCGTGCTCATATGACATCATACCCCTCCAATGCCAGTCACATGACAAGCCAGTAGGGAGTTCCCCCTTGGTGTCGTATGAGTGTGTGCGACAGCGCAGCTCCTCTGCGCAAAGGGGAATGCTGTTGACTGCTGATCAGTGGGGGCATATTAGACGTGAGAAGTTGTGGCCTTGAAACCTCTGGCGAATGTGAAAGCACTATAGTTGACATATTACAAGAAAACAGGTTTATTAGTTTACTGGATTTTGTGAAAGTTCTCTTTCTTGTGCTTCATCTTGTAGAACTAATATATGTGATAATATCACAACATAGAGGTCTATAGTGGTCACTATCCACTTCTTGAGTTCCCTCATGATGTTATTAATTTTTTTTTTTTTTACCACGGCTTCTCGGTCCGCACTATTTCCGACTTCTTTAAGTTAGAAATGTATGCCATTAGCAGCGTTTGTCTTATTCCGGTTACTAAATTCCATACGCTTCACTTTTTAAATAGCTGATATTGTTTAATACAGCTGTATAAATTCACGTCAATTAATGCGTGAATCTCGAGAAGAAGAATTATCCTTACTAGGTACATTCAGTGGACTTTGGACTGATATGCACTGCACCTTCACCGTATTTGTCTGCGGCGATGTCTGTTTCGCCTTTACACTTTCAGATGTTGCACCGGTTTGTCTGCGTTAATTCAAGCTTGCCAGACTTTGGACATAGGCCTACCCTACTCAGGCCCACCGCATACCAGTTTGTCTGTAAAACCCAGTCATTGCAGATAAACCGTTGTAAATATCTGGGCGTGTAAAGGACCCTTTAGATAAATAAAACTAGAAAGTTGATGTTTTTCACAAATGTAGCTTTTCTTACAGCTTAATTTTAGTTTTAATACTACTATACGCAGATATAAGTTTTTTAAACTACTAACTCTGTAATATTAACAAAACAAAACTTCTTCACGATTAAAATTCAAGATGTATCGATTGTTCGGTACAAAAATCCGTCTGGGTTAACCAGATGTCCGGACAAGCGGGATCCGGATTAGCGGGACCCTACTGTAATACAAATAATAATAATAATAATAATAATAATAATAATAATAATAATAACAAATATATTGTCCAAATACAATAACGGCTCCCCATATTTGTGGGTTGCCAATTTATGAAATGGACTGCTGGCGTGATCTTGTGGTTAGCGTCGCTGACTACAGATTCGTCGGCCTGGGTACCTCCTCGGATTTTTCTGATGTAAGGATGTCTGGAACGAGGTGCACTCAGCCTCGTGATTCAAATTAAGGAGCTACTTGATAGAGAAGTAGCGGCTCCGGTCATGGAAACCACCATTAACGGCCGTGGGTGTCGGCATGCCCCCAACCCTGCCATCTGCCTGTGGTATACCATGCAGCGGTCGGGTGGTAGGCCTAGTCCCTTCGGGGATGTAGCGCCACGAAGTTTAGTCAATTTTAATTATGAACTGAGCGGACGGGAGGTAGTTACAGAGTTAAAATTTGAAATAAATAAATAATAATAATAATAATATGGATTAAACAATATAACAATAGTGAACTTGATTTGTATAAATAATAAGTTAGCAAGAACAATGAAAATAGGAATGAGGTTATACAATCAGTTAAGGTGACGAAGAATAAAATAGTTGCTTGTTATATAAATGATGGCGCAGAAGAAATGAAGTTTCTAAAATAATAATAATAATAATAATAATAATAATAATAATAATAGAAGCTTGGATTACATTAACAAACTTAAGGACTTAAGATAAAACGTCAGCTGATGTGTAGAATGCTGCAGTATATGTTAACTACATATTCTACTCCATGACTCAACTTCTATCATCTTCTTAGTGTTCTAAGGACCCCCAGCTGATTCTATCAACATGTCATCAGAAACAAGGCACCCTGAAGAGAATTCCGCCAACGCAACATAGCTGCAGTGCCGCCCATGATGTAGTTCTATTTATTATCCGGGGCGGAAGGAGTGTGACAAACATGTTGATAGAGCAGCTCCATTTAAAACAATATGACATACACATTAATAGTAGGATGTACTAAACAGCATACTCTACTGCATAACATAGGGTACATATAAATTCATTTCTTTATTTAAAGTATACAATGAAGAATGATAGAAACATAATGTTTAAGGTCTACATATTATACTTATACATCTATAATGAGGGTTAAATGGTCATGCATTTGCATTTTTAGATATCTTTATAGATAGGCCTATTCAGATAAATTGTCTTATGAATAGGCATCTTCTGGAGTCCTGGAGGGAATATAAGCATTTAATATTCATAGTTTACTTATTAGTGTACAATGTTTCAGTAAAAGTCTGATTGCAGTGAATGCGTACAAATTTACTTTTAAACTCTCAACTGAACCAAATAATAAATGTTGACAAGCTCATTCTTGCTTTTATCTTTCTGAGAGTAGTCTTTTTCAATTGCCATCGGGTTAACAAGCATGATTAATGATTAGCCTATATTGCAACGAGTCATTGTACATTGTATGCAAATATTGGCAGGTAAGTGGAACTTTTACTCAAAACAGGAAATGCCTGTTTTTATGCAGTTCAGAAACTCTTACCTTCTCCTCTTCTGTCCAGAAATCTAAAAATAAATTATAAAACAATTATCCTGCCGGTTCTATTATATGGATGTGAGACATGGTTGATTACTCTTCAGAGAGAAAATAATCTGAGCGTGTTAGAAAACAGGGTGCTTAGGAAATTATTTGGGCCTCAAAGAGGAGAAAATGGGGACTGGAGAAACTGTATAACGACGAGCTTTATAACCTGTACTCGTCACCGGATATAGCCTAGTAAGGGTAGGCTAATTAAATCACGGAAGATGAAAAGGGCTGGACATATTGCGGCCATGGTGAAGGAAAGACATGCCTAAAAAATATTGACTAGGAGATCCGAAGAGAAAAGACCACTTGGAAGACCTACCCGTGGAGGGGTAAACAATATTAGGATAATTTAAGGCAAGTAGGATTTGCGAGGGATGGCTGGATGGAGTTAGCAAAGAATAGGGTTGAATGACGGGCTCAGGTAAGCGCGGCAATGAGCCTACGGGTTCCATCAAATAGATTATATTCCTTAAGCTTGCTTAGGATTTGTCTATATATTGCCATCGAATAAGTAAATAAGTAAGTAGGCTAAGTGGCACATTTTGGCATTCACCTGATTTCTGGTTATTTTTCTGGAAATGGAGCTTCATGGACTGCGATAATTAAATTTCAAATGCAGGATTTACAGGTAGTAACTAAGGAAGCAAGGGAAACCTCTGCCAGATTGGTAAGATATAGGTTTGATCCCAAGACCTCCAAAATATGAGTTTTAGACGATACCGACCTTTATATGGAAAATGCGCTTGTGGTAATTACGCACAAAGGTAAAACCGTGGTACTTGCGCACAACTAGTGGAACCGAAGGATCCTGACTCTTAGCAGGTCATGTGCCCGAAACAGACAGTGGTAGTTGCGCACACGAGGGTACTATTTCTTTTGTTCATAGGATCTAGGCACATTTGTGATTGACCACATTTTCGGAACACGAGAATTCAGTATGCCCTATTAAACTAATATCACTGCTTATAATCTGAAATATATTTGTGTAAGTTAATTTTATTATAGTTATTTAATATACTTATAGGCTTAATATTACGCAACTTTAATTATACGAACGTTAAATAATGGTATGAGAATGCCAAACACTGCTCAGCTGAGGGAGCCCTTTCATAGTTTACTTATGTTCGCTACTGAAAGAATGCAAGTATGAACTAACTGGTTATATTGCGGAAATTGTAAATACTTCTTTTACCACGGGAAAATTTCCTAATGGATGCAAAGTAGCTTGAGTTATTACAATATATAAAAGTGGTTGATAAAAATAACCCATCAAATTATAGACCTCTTTCTACTCTCCCAGCAATCTCTAAAATTATAGATAAATCCATGAAATCTCGTTCAATAAATTTTCTTTAAAATAAGATTTTTTTATCAGTATGGTTTTATAAAAATTCAACGACTTTAAATGCCACGGTTTATATCGTTACTACATTAGAGGAAACATTAGATGGAACTTTATTTTGAGTTGGATTATTTTTGGACTTAAAAAAAGTCCTTTGTACTGTTGACCATATATAATTGGTACAGAGGTTACAAAAATACGGAGTTCGAGGATTACCTTAAAATGGTAGGCTATACAAGTTAACTCTATTATAGATTCCAATATGTAGATATAACTGGCAGAGACAATGGTCTTCTTCAGATTAAATCAGGTGTTTCCGGGGTCCGTACTTGCACCAACACGTTTTCCTTTGTATATAAATGATTAAGGATTGCTGAAAATTAAAGGGAAAATGTACCTATTTGCTGATGATGCAGGGATATTTTATCAATCTTCTTGTAAATTATATTAAACGTGATTTGCCTTTAATTGAAAATTGGCTAAATTACAATAAATTGTCTTTAAACCTAAGCAAAAGCCGTTATCGTATGTAATAGATCAACTACCAACCTATAGAGTACTGAATTGAATTATGGCAATAGCCTTATAAAAAAGTGTCGTGTATAAAATATTTAGGTTTAATTCTACATTAATTATTATTATGGGAAAAGCAAATTATTAAATAAATTTCAAATAAAATTTCACAGCTGCTGGAATATTGTATCATTTTAAATGTATATTATCACATCTCTATCAATAGAGCCTATTTTATTCATTAATACAACCCCATTTATCATATATGACTCCTATTTGGGATATTGTAAAAACAAAAATAATAAATAAAAAACAAAGCTTGGAATTGTTAAACTAATTCAAAATAGAGCAATTCGTAATTTGTTTGGATAGGCCTATTCGTTAGGCCTACACACTTCAACTAAAGAACTGTAATTTACATTAGGCTAATACGAAAGTACTGCCTATAAAAAGGCTGGTAAAATATCACTCGCTTTTATTCCTTTTTAAATATTTACACAATCTGAATTTTAATAACCTGGAATTAGTTAATAACCTGGTCGTGAGTCTGATCTTTCTGGTGAGATATACACCTGCAATAAAATAAGCAGATTTTCAATCTTATCTCGATCAAGTCATAAGTCACTGATAATATAATAAACCTATAATAAAATAAAGTTTTCAGTCCTAAAGCGCTGAAGAGATTAATCTGTAATAGAATATCACCGTTTTCAGCCTTACCTCACTGAAGTGATGTATCCTCGCTTAATTCTAGAACATCTAAGTTATAGCAAGGTCGTTAGGGATCCAGAGGAAGATTTGAAATGGGACTTAGCACATCCTGTCAGAGTCTGGTGGCTCGGGCATTGGCATACGAAGCTAAAAGCCCGGATTATATTCCCCCGCAGGACAAATTTTCTTCTGAGGAATTCAATGTACATATATCTCCAGTAAGATAACACTGAAAACCTGTTATTATTAATAATAAACTTCCCATACTTCCGAAATGAATGTCTAAGAAAACCCGAAGATTTACTGTAGGACCTACTGTACATACTGTAGGGAGTCTAAAAAATAGTTTTTGCACGACGTAACTAATTAGTGGTACTTACGAATATTGTTGCCGTGGATCGTAAGTTGACATTCCCACACGCTTTGAAAACAAAAGAAATCTCAGTGCTGTAAAAATGACAAAAATCACACGTGCCGTAAGTAAATCCATCATAATACAAGCCTTTATCGAAGACCGGAACCAAGGCCCCCCAGTTTGTGGCGACTTTAACAGGACAAATATTCGGTCCCCATAACAACCAACACATGCGAATCACTTTCTGAAATATAACATCCATCTTCAATAGTGTATATACATAATATTTTCAGCTAATATCTCAATTAATATAAATAATCATCGTGCAAAAAATAGCATGCAATACTCGTTCTCGGAAATTGAAAAAACTCGGCGCAAGCGCCTCGTTTTTTCAAACTCTTTCCTCGATCCGTAAGCAGCGCTTACGGAACTAGTATCGCAATATACTATTTCCTTTTTAATACCGGTTACAAACAAGAATTATGTCAAATTTAGAAACCGGCTTATAAGTTGAAGTATACATACGTGTATTGTAGGTGAATAGAAAGGAGCTATTTATTTCATTTCCCTACTTAATACTACTTGTAGGATCAGGGGGCGTATATTTATGATAGCGGACTGTAAGGAGTCCCTAAAACCTACACGAGATTGTAAATTTAATTGTGCTTAACACTTTCCGTGCTAACCACAATTAATAAGATCTCTGGCGGAGGACCACCTCCATAATGGAGGAAATGAAATGAATAAGCTTTATAGCATACATCACTCAATGATACTAAAGATATAATATTTAATTATAAGCTAAGCACACGAACAAATACACTTTCACTTGGTTGACAAGAGTTGAAAACGAAGATAGTAGGTCTTCAGCTGAAAGTCTTCTTGTTGTAGCATTTATATATCCATACAATGGTTGACAATCTTCAAGTATGTAGTGTTTATGTTTGATGTAATATGTGAGTCATCTTAACGCATGAGATTGAATGAAAGTTTGTAAATAATGGAGTTAAAGATTCAGTCTTGAAGTCACATAAAATCACATTTGTGAATAAATATATATATGTGTCCGTGAAGTGTGACACTTATAGAAATAGTTTTCAAGACGAGAAACTGAATATTAAGTCTGATGTATAAGCTATTTAATGATAGCTAAATCACAACAATGGGATAGATGTTTAATGCGTAGATGTATGTAGAATTGAAGCCACTTCTAGTAATACTAATGATTACTTACTTGAAGTGAAGTATATGTCCTTGTATAGATTGATATTAGCAGAATCTTTATCTGCTATAAGAATGAGAAAATGAGTCGTGATGTCCCAGATATTTAGCAATTAGCAAAACACAACACAGAAACGCCATTTTGCCAGGCATGAAATGAATGAAAGACAAGCACATTTCTTGATGCACTAGTAGTATTGCTTACTTGAAGCATATGATGAAGAAGTGTAGAATCTGTAGGATATGTTATCCTTACAAATAGAATGAATGAATGTTGATGTTCAAATTATATCTCAATAATCTGAAGCACCAGAGAAACACATGAATCCTTTCATGTATATAATGGAATTGTTGTAGTGAAGAAGAAGGAAGTAAGTCATTGAGCTATATGAAATGCATATAAACTGCTCAAGAAATGTATCCTGAAGACTGGATACAAAAAATAATAATCAAATATGAATAATAAAGACAATGAAAAGGAATAATAGCTTACAAGCTAGAAAATGAATGTTATTTAAATAGTAATATGAATCAAGTTGACTTCAGAAACAGGAACTGACAAAAGAAAGATATCCAAAGCCAACATGATAGGCTATATATAATGTTGTAAGTAAATGAATATAGGATGTAATGGAAACTTAAAATCTAAACTTATAACAATAAAAATTAGAGAAAAATGATGAATAGTATATACTGCTCTCAAGTTGGCAGCAAAATATTAAACTTGTAGATAGTTTAAATCTATGATTGAACATAAGTTGCCCGCAAAATTATTTTCTTGAAAATAATTTTAAAATATATTAGATTATGTGAAAAGAGTAGATTTAAACTTTGAATAATAAAGAGGTATACTCATCTTCAATATTAGAAATGTTAAGAGGAGCAAGCTTAACAATTGGTCGCTTGTAGAAACCTGTAGAGGTTCTAACTGTGACTACTCTAACTAGTCCGTCAGATCCAGGATGAATAGAGTGTACAACACCCATAACCCAACGTAAAGGGGGAACGTTGTCGTCGAGTAGAAGAACAGGAGTTCCTATTTCTACATTAGGAAGAGTCTTTAGCCATTTAGAACGTTGTTGTAGAGAATGTAAATAGTCAGAAGACCATTTCTTCCAAAAACCAAGTAGCAATTGATTCATAGCATTCCATCTTGAACGCAAAGAAGTGCTACTAGATAGGTTTGAGGTGGGTAATGAAATCAAAGGTCTTCCTATAAGGAAATGACCTGGAGAAAGATAATTCAAGTCTTCAACGTCTTCATGAAGAGTGACAAGAGGACGTGAATTCAAAATAGCTTCAATTTGAATTAAGAGAGTTGACATCTCTTCAAAGGTAAGTATCATAGAGGTCATTACTCTTTTCAAGTGATGCTTAGCTGAGCGAACAGCTGCTTCATGCAAGCCAGCCATATGGGGACTGTGAGGAGGAACAAAATTCCACTTTATGTTAAGATGTGAAGTAGAATCTTGAACTTTCGATTGATGTTCATGAGAAGATAGAAAATCTGTAAGTTGTCTGATATCAGTTTGAGCACCAACAAAGTTCGTAGCATTATCCGATGTGACTGAAACTGGTATGCCTCTTCTACCAGTAAATCTGGAAAAAGCTGCTAAAAATGCATTGGAAGTAAGCGAGGTGACTAACTCAAGGTGAAGAGCCTTGGTAGACATGCAAACAAATACAGCTATATAAGCTTTAGTAGTAATCCTTGATCTAGGTCCACCATATTTAATAGAGTAGGGCCCAGCATAATCAATGCTGACGTTAGTGAATGGGGCAATAGGAGATACACGAGAAGATGGTAAATCAGCCATCTTTTGCTGAAAAGGTTGAGCTTGAAATCTGAAACAGACATTGCACTGTCTAATCACAGAGCGAATTGTTCTCCTTACAGAAGGTATCCAAAACCTTTCCCGTAAGTGAGCTATAATAAGCTGGGAACCAGCATGACATAGTTTGAAGTGTGTAAAACGAATGAGGTGTTTAGTGAAAGGATGCTTAGCTGGAAGCAAAATCTGATGCTTCGCATCAAAGGGCAGTTCTGAGTGCTTCAGTCTTCCACCAACACGAAGAATACCATCACTGTCCAAGAATGGACATAATGAGTGTATTTTACTGGACGAAGGAACGACATCAGACGAAGTCAAAGCATTGATTTCATCATGATATTCTACTTGCTGAATTATTTTCACACAAGTGTAGAGTGAATTTGAAATTTCACTAGGTTCGAGAGGACCTGTGAGCTTAATTTTAGCATGCCTACAATTATTTATGAATCGTAGAACATATGCTATCATACGCAAAGTCTTCAAATGTGAAAACTTAGTTACATAGGGCAGAAGTTCAGGAGGCTGACTTTGACCTATAGCTAAAGTGTCATTCAAGGATTTTCCATTAGATGACTTAGTTGAGGCATCACTACTCTAACCTTTGTAGTAGTACTGCTAGGCTTAATTACTGGGTGATGAGGAATAATGTATTCACAAGGAGCATTAGTAATGTGGTCAGCTCGTTGCATATGACCTAAATCCTCATATTCTTGCATGAATTTGACATATTCAGTACGTAAGTATTCGTTGGATGACAGTCTTTTTTCTAAGAGCTGAAACCGTTTGTAAGCTTGTTGCTTTGTGCTACCTAATGTTTCAGGAGGAGCAGTAAAAGGAAGTTTAACTATATATCTTCCAGAGTCATCTCTGGTGGTAGTTTGAGAGAAATGTTTCTCACATTCCGTTTCATCATGGAATGGAGCAGAATTATTGACAGCTTCTAATTCCCAAAACCTAGCTAATTGTTCATCCACAGCTGATTCTGAGTGCAAGAAAGCAGAGTAGTTTGAATCGATCGACGAGTCAGAACTAGGAAATGAGCGATTAGAATGAGCTTGCTTGACACGAGGCTTCTCACGCCTATTAGCTGCTTTAGCTTTGCTGTGAGAAGTCATTTGCTTAGAAACACTCATATGTTTAGAAGCAGTACTTTGCATAGGAATACTATGCTGCGAAGAAGTAACAGGTTGAGGGACTTTACCCATAAAGTACCAACCAAGTTCTGAATTATGTATGCCAGGCAGATTATCAGCCATGATTTTGCCTGATAACAGTATTTGTGAAAAAAGCTCTGTACCAATGAGCAAATCTAAGTACTTAGGTTGGTTAAATTTAGCATCTGCTAAATTCAAGTTAGCTGGAATATTCCAATTGTCAGTATTTATGTAAGCACGAGGGAACTTACAAGTAGCTATGCATGGAATAACCAAAGCATTCGTTTGGCACGACCAATCAGAAACATTAGATTTCAGTGACAAAGATGCTACCTTGCAGAGAGTGCGCTTTTCAAACACTACTCCTTGCAAATATTCTCTACGAGGAGTTGGTTTAAGTTTGAGGCGTTGAAATAATCTATCTGTAATTAAATTACAAGTCGTAGCTGAATCAAGAATGGCTGTAGCCTCAATGTACTCGCCATTAGCATCTGCTATTAACACAGTTGCTGTAGGGTATAGAATCTTTGAAGTAGCTGGACCACTTCTTAACATGGCACATGGGTTTACTGGTATGGGAGCGTTTGAAGGATGAAGCAAAGTACTATGTTTACCTTGACACTTCATACAAGTATAAGAAGAACAGGCTTGTGAATGACCACCTATTCTCAGGCAGACATTACATACATTGTTGCGTTTCACAAATTCAAATCTTTGGGGCAAAGCGAAAGCTCTGAATGCTTCACAGAGAAATAATTCATGATCACGAGGGCGATTACAACATATACAAATAGGTTGAGACCACGAAGACTTTTTCTTAGCTTCAGTGGACTTACGATTGTTGTTAGAATTATTATTAGATTTCGCAGTCACATTTTTGACTGGAGATTGATTCGACTGGGACTTGATAGCTAAGTCAGTCATTTGAATGACTCGAACTTTGGCCTCAAGGAAACTGAATAAGTCCTTCAGTGATGGAAACTTATCAGCTTTAAGCGAAGATTCCCAATCTCTTATGATAGCTGGAGAAAGCTTATCCAGTATTATTTTTGAGATAATAAGATCAGTCAGCTCAATATCAATGTGCAGTGACTGAAGCGCGTGGACAGTACTTATGTAATGATCTAAGTATCTCTGGAGCGAATCAGCGGAGTTTCTATCAATAGAAGGGGGAGAAAATAAATTCTCTAAATGAGCATTAGCAATGAATCTGTCATTGTCAAAACGCTCTAACAAAGTTTGCCAGACAATGCTAAATGTGGCAGCACTGACAGGAATATTATGTATGATAGTCATAACCTCAGGGGTTAAGCATGACTTTAAATATTGAAACTTGTCCATCTCAGACACATACTGATTCTGCAGTATTAAGGATGTAAACGTGTCACGAAACTCTAGCCACATAGTGGGATCGCCTGAAAATGTCGGTAATTTTATTTCAGGTAACTTAGGAAGAGAAACGTGGTTTTGCTCAGTCAGCACTGGTTGCGGACTAGGCGCAGACATAGGATCTGGATCATATATTTGCTTGTTTGCCTTTATGGAAGCTTCAAGTCTAGTAAGTGCTTTGTAATAGGCTTCTTCAAGCTCATAGTGTTGAATTTGCCTGTCATTGAATGATTCAATGTCTTCAATTGAAGACTGTTCAGCTTGATAGTGCTGAAATGATTGTTCGAGTTCAGCGCATCTCTAAATACCTTCAAAGTAAGATGCCTGATCCTCGATCATAAGCTCGTTTATAACTTGAATATGGTTTAAGAGCTGTACTCTTAATTGTCTAAGCTTTGCGAGCTTTCCTAAAGTCTCTGCCTTAGACTCCGCGATCTTAATTAATGTTTCTACTTTAGCGATGGTTTTGAAATATGCTGTTTCTACTTCTTCACGAGAGTTGGCATTCGCAGCATGGAGTTGTTCGAGCTGGGTTTGAACCAACTTGAATTTCTCAAATGTTTGCTTGACCTCGTCTCTACGAGATAGCAAAGCATGTAACTCGATTTCACGAGTTACAGTAAGGTCTGATATTACTCGAACTTGAGTGAATAGTTGAGCTTTGATTTGCTGCAGCTCAGAAAACTTAATCAATATTTCTACTTTAGAAATAGCTTCGATAAAGTCATTTTCGACTTCTTCATGGTAATTAATTTCAGCCTCTGTGGGCTGAAACTCTTCTAGTTGAATTTGAATAAGCTCGAACTTATTGAAAGTCTCTTTAAGTTTGTCTTTGCGAGTTAACAACAGTTGGTGATTGAGCTCACCTGACTCATTAAGATTAGTAATGTAATTACACTTACGTGTAAGTTGTGCCTTAAGAGGAGTGCGTTTTCTTTTGAGGTCTTCGACCTGTCTTCGACCTGTCTTAATGTTTGATCTTCCATGATTCAAAGATAGGTATACGAAGAATGAAAACAATGTAGGAATTTGCCCGCTTGCCGGGATACAAGGAAGCAATGCAAGTGAAATAGTATGCGAGAAGAACAGGACCGTTTTGCCCGCCTATGAGAAACAACTTCTGGACAACTTATTGTCAAGAAGACAATGAAATATATGATAGAGCAGAATGATTGAATTATTTGCAATAAGATGGGTATTAAATTGCGAAGGACGTTAAGATTCTTGTTCGTGTAAGAGAATTGTGTGTAAATGTACTGTTGACAGAGTGTGTTGTGTGTCTGTGACTTACATTGATGTCACAATGTTTACAATTGACATATATATATATCATACAGTACACTTTGAAGTTTCACTGAGTGATGGCATGTGGCTCAAATGCTTATGGCAGAGCACAAATCAATGGTAAGTCAATCTTTAATTGCTTAAGTATCAATATATATCTCTTGAGATGAAATAATAATGCATACATGAATGTGAGCAAAACAAGAAGGCTCTTGTATGCAACCCAAGTCTGTCTGTGACACAGAGGGTGAATAATATATGAGTATTATTGTATTATTACAATCTTAATAGTTTGATTATGGTCAGAAGGACCAGATGAAGAAATAAGTTATTAGTACAGTCTTGCTGGTGATATTACAGATGTAGGATAAGCCTATTAATACAGTCTTGCTAGTTCTATCCTAGATGTAGGCTAGGCCTATTAATACAATCTTGCTGGAAATATCACGGCCCGAGAGGACCAAATGTAGGATCAGGGGGCGTATATTTATGATAGCGGACTGTAAGGAGTCCCTAAAACCTACACGAGATTGTAAATTTAATTGTGCTTAACACTTTCCGTGCTAACCACAATTAATAAGATCTCTGGCGGAGGACCACCTCCATAATGGAGGAAATGAAATGAATAAGCTTTATAGCATGCATCACTCAATGATACTAAAGATATAATATTTAATTATAAGCTAAGCACACGAACAAATACACTTTCACTTGGTTGACAAGAGTTGAAAACGAAGATAGTAGGTCTTCAGCTGAAAGTCTTCTTGTTGTAGCATTTATATATCCATACAATGGTTGACAATCTTCAAGTATGTAGTGTTTATGTTTGATGTAATATGTGAGTCATCTTAACGCATGAGATTGAATGAAAGTTTGTAAATAATGGAGTTGAAGATTCAGTCTTGAAGTCACATAAAATCACATTTGTGAATAAATATATATATGTGTCCGTGAAGTGTGACACTTATAGAAATAGTTTTCAAGACGAGAAACTGAATATTAAGTCTGATGTATAAGCTATTTAATGATAGCTAAATCACAACAATGCGATAGATGTTTAATGCGTAGATGTATGTAGAATTGAA